>VRYO01001681.1:25963626-25978563 GCA_009812075.1 Sialia sialis | reverse complement strand
TTTTTTTTTTTTTTTTTTTTTTTTTTTTTTTTGACAAACAAGATTCAAAACTTGACTGATGCTGAGAGCTCTTTGTAAGCAACTTCTGTGCATTGTTTGCTTGGACAGCCACTTGCAGGGTTGCTTTTATTTGGTGAGATTTGTCAGAGTTTGGTCGAGCACTTGACTAGAACCTAATCACACTGGAGGTGGGTGTTGGTTTTTGCATCAGAGAGTTGGTTCAGATCAAGTGTGTGATGCTCTGCACTAGTTTTTCACAGACACTGCCAGCTTGTTGTCTTGGGAAACAGATTTCCTGATCAAAGATAGTGACATGGAAAGAGTAGGTATTTCAGTTTTGTGCTCTTCTTTCATTCCATGAAGACAGAGTTAAAAATTTTAGCTTGGTCATCTTGACCAAGATGTGCACCTGCATTCTCTGTGTCCATCCTCTGTGTTTTCTCCTTGCCTACTTCTCTTTCTTTCATTTTCTTGTAGCATCAAGAGGTTGCCAAAATATCACATTCTGTGTACTTAGGAGTCAAGATTTACTCATTTTACTCCTTGGTACCGTCAAGTTCAGGAGTTATGTTAGAGAAATGCAATTCATTGTGCTTCCCCTGCTGTAATGAGTGATCAGTGTCAATCCCCAGCAAGTAACACCATGTCAGACACCACAGTGACATGGGTCTGGATTAAACACTGGTGCCTGTGCTCCCAGTGGCTGGGATGAACACCCCACTGCTCTGGTTCCATCCTGCAGTGTTCAGGCTCTCTAAGATGATCTCTGGAGTGTGTTGACAAGGATACTGTTGACTACTGGAGGTACTCTTATCAACTGGTGTGTGTATATAGTCTTATCCAAAGCTGGAGAGATGTGCCAAAAAGCTGTGTATCCATGTTTGCACTGCCTAAGTAGGCAGCCTGAGCAATGTGGGCTTACACAGCCCTGATAGTCTCAGAGTTAAACTCCCAGTGCTGCTTGCATTATTATAAACCAGCAGAGAGTTTGCTCTATATTTACATATCTTACACAGCAGCTAATGACAATGAATTAGGCCTTATGCTTAATTTAATCATTTCAGAAGGCTTTTCTTCTTCAGAAGTTATTATTCTGCATGTAAACAATCTGGGGGATTTTGGCACATTTCCCATTGCCACAGTTTCCTTCTCCATAGCACAACTGACAACTGTAATTAGATAGTTATGTTATTTCATGATAAAAAGCCATGTTGTCTTGCTGCTCCTTCCCAAAAGAGGAGTTGTTTGCCTTTGTGTTCTGTCTCTGTTCTGTAGCAGTTATTTCACAGAGTGCACTGATACAGCAGTGAAGTTTATCATGGTTATAAACGTTTACTGAGCAGGGCCCTAGATTATTGGAGACCTTCCTTTGGATTTCATTTTCTGAGAATGTGTCTTGATGTACTTACAAAGCTCTCAGGGATGATTCTAAACTTAGTTATCATTCCTGAGAAATTGTAGTGATAGAATAGTTTGGGTTGGAAGGAGCCTCTAAAGATCATCTATTCCAACTGCCCTGCAATGGGCAGAGACACCTTCAACCAGATCAGGATGCTCAGAGCCCCATCCAACCTGGCATTGAATGTTTCCACCACCTCTCATGTCCAACCTGTTCAGCATGTCACTGTCCTCACTGTAAAAAAATGCAGTAATTTCTCAACTATAATGCGCACTGGATTATAAGGCGCACTTCTGGGTTGTTGGCAAATTTCTGAACTTTGACCATATATAAGGCGCACTAGACTATAAGGCGCACCTTTTTTTTGCAGCAAGGATCCACACGCAACAAAGTAATGAATTAGTACCAGACTCGTGGGATCGCGGGGTTTACTGGCAAGTGCTCAATTTGCAAACATTTTTCACAGATTGGTGCAGCCTTTAAACACAGCCCCAGGTGCCCTCCCCGTGCTGCAGGCCCCGGCACTCCTGCTTGCCCCCGGCGCCAGCTGGCTCAACTCGGCTCGCACTTCCAGGTTGGCAAATTTCTGAACTTTGTCCATATATAAGATGCACTGGATTATAAGGCACACTTCCAGGTTTTGATCAAAATTTTAGTCAAAAGAGTGCGCCTTATAGTTGTGAAATTACTGTACTTTCTTTACAGCTAATCTGACTCTATCCTCTTTTAGTCTAAAATCATTATCCCTTATTGTGACAGGCCCTACTAAGAATTTCATCCTCATCTGTCTGATAAGCCTCTTTAGGCACTGGGAGCGGTTACAGGATTTTCCCAGAGCCCTTCTCCAGGCTGAACAACCCAAGTTCTCTCAGCCTTTTCTCATAGGAAAGGTGTTCCATCCCTTGGATCTTCTTTGTGGGCCTCCTCTGCACCTGCTGCAATAGCTCCTTGTCTTTTTTGTGGTGAGGACTCCAGGGCTTCAGCCAGGAGTTTCTTGAGGAAATGACATTCATCTCAATAAAGTTTCAATCATTTAATTTTTATATAGCCATTTTTGAATGTAACATGATCTTCCTTCTGGGCTGAAAACCTGTTTCATCTGTGTAAACTTATGTCAGGTATTATTATTATTGCTGCCTTGAAGGATGGTCAGAATGTGATCATTGATCTAATCCACTAGTTTTTGTTGTTTTTTTTCCTTGTGGACTGATTTGTGTCTAAGGTTTACAATTTCGTAATGCTGTGTTATTCTTGTTTAACATTTTTTTGCTGTTTTCAGTGGTCAGTGAGGCTGCACTCCATACCAGTGGTATTTAAACCATGAATTACTAGTATTCTTCTAAATAACCCACCCATGCTCTTGTATTTTGCACTTTCTCTGTCCTGTCAGTTTTCTGTTCAAACAGCTTGCTTAAAAGAAAAATCAATATAAAGTCACTTGGAAAACTGTATTTTCTTCACAAACCCTTAATTGGGTTGGAGATTGAAGGGAAGAGAAAGAAGAATGGTCATCAGGGTCTCATTTGGGGAGACCCTGAGCTCTGGATAGGCGAGTAAAAAAAGAGATGCTGAAAAGTGCCAGTCAAGCCAGAGAGGAGTTGCATTGACCCAGTCAAGAAGCAGTGAGAGTATTATTTATTGGAAGAGCAGCATTCTGTTCCTATGCCATCCACAGCCCCACAGGACTCAACTGTGTGATTTTTGTGAGTTTTTAACAGCATCAGGAGCAGCAGTAGCCACGGATGGAGAGCAGGGAACTGCCCAAGTAAATGATGGGCATTGGGATTTTTGTGGGGGTCCTGTGTGTGATTGTGTAGAGGAAAGGAGAGCAAGGGATGAGGATGGGGGAATGCAAAGTGAAAACCATCCCTGGAAGAATGAGTGGTCTAGTCTATGAAGTCTGAGACTTTGTGGTTTGCTTCTAGTAGCTGGCACATCTGGCAAAATAAATCACAGCTGCACTAATTTTTATCACTGAAGAGTCTGGCTGTGGCTCACTAGAGGCTTGGGTGTCTTGCAAAGGTTAAGTTATGGTGGTGACCTGGCTTCTGTTGGCACTTCATTTTTCAGGTGGTTACAGAGTTCCCTGAAGTTTTGATTTATTTTAAACCTGCTCATCTTACAGATACTACTTTGTACTATTCAAGTTTGTCATGCTTTAGAGTTTCCACACAGCTGGAAGTGAGGAGGGTAGGGAGGAAAGATGCCCCTGTAGCCTCCAGATTCCCAGGCAGCTGGTCTTTATCTTGATGATATAATTCATATAAAAAACATTGAATTGAGTCTGTTCAGTTGACTGCACACAGCAACAGCTGATCAAACAGCAGGCTCATACTGTGCACCATGATTACCTGGATTACCAGGACAGCTTGAGTGTAAACTGGGCTCATTTTTGCTTGAGTGATAAATCTGTGTTTGAATGTATTAAATATTGGAGCAAGACACCTCTTTTGTTCCAATATGAATTAATTTTTGTGAGGTAGCTTGGCCAGAGGCTGAGTTATGCTAAATAATGAGCATAAATGAGGAAAGGAAAGGTTGTAAATGCCTTTATTTTCCACTTTAGATATTTATCTTTCCTTCTATGCCTTTTTCACCATTTTTGCCCCTTCACATTCTATCAGAATGGTAAAATTCTAGTGGTAGAATTTTTTCTTTGCTAGCAGTGATGTTTTAATGAACTGTTTGGCTCAGACTTCCCCCCTGCCTGCACTTAGAGATGGATGGATGGAAGTCACAAGTCATCTGATTAAGTGGTTCTCTTGGGCTTCTCTGCATGACATGTGCATTCTCAGCCTTTGGTATGTCAGCTGGGGAATGGTTTGGGCTTTCAGAAGGGTTCATCTTAATTTTTCAGTTGTTCAAATAAATAAAATGTTCCCAAATCCTTGTAGGCTTTACAATTTAGCCTGTGTGGGCACACACCTTGTGTATGTGGGCTGTGATGATGATAGGAATTTCCAAAGAGTCTTGGGGCTGTTTGGAAGTGACATTGAGAGGTGCTCAATATAAATCTCTAATTATTATGTGATATTTGTGTGAAATTCGTTAGCTGAAGATCAATTAAAACATGAAACAAAATGGATAGCCATGGAATGAGGACATGATGGGTCTGCTGGCCTTGCTCTTGCCCAGCCTGGCCTAGGTGAACACCTATGAGTCATTAGATATTGAGAAATCTGGGAAATTTCCTGTTAATCTTTAATATCAAGATATGAGAGTGATATTCTATTTATTTTTTAAGTTCACTTCTTCCAATTGATTGTGTTTTTTGAGCATTTGCCTTTCTCAGAGGACTAAAAAAAACTGAATTCTTCACTTGAGAACAAGACAGACTTGGCAAAATAGATAAGCATTTCTCTTCTGAGGCAACTGTTGAATAATTTTGCAAAATTTTCCAGATGCAGCTTAACTTTTTTTCCTCCCACATTGCTGTGTATAGAAGGCAAAACTATTCTTCAGAGTAAACCTGGCTGGAATTTTATTTGCTTGTAGATCTCTTCATAGTAGTAATGCCTAAAAGGATGTTTTTAGAAAACTGCCTGTATGGACCCTCAGCCAGCTCACTGTGCTCAGCTTTATTTGATCCAGTGCTATGATCTGGTTGTGGTAGCACTTTCAGTTCTATCTGTCCTTCTTTTCCCCCTTCTGTTGTGTCTATTCTGTTTTGAGGCAGTCCAGATTGTAAACTAGCAAAAAGGCATGACCTAAGCTAAAGGAGACCCTGGGACTGAGTGTGTGTGATAGTATCAGAGTATAAATGATAATTACATTATTAATATTGTTATTAACTTTAACTTCTCAGTATGTCCTGGACATGCAGAATATGTTTGCGTTTGGTTTTTTACCTGAAGCCTAGAAGAAGACTGCTGACATGCTTTTAAAGTGTGAGGTGGGCATGGCTTTTCATGACAAATCCATTAAATGAAGAAAACACAGTAAATTATTGACACCAGAAATACTCAACCTTTGAAAATCTGGAGTGCCCAGTTTTGTCAATATGAGGTTTCAAGGGGAACTTCAGATGTAAAAGTGAAGTGGAAATGAGGGAAGCTGCTGTGCCTTCAGGGCATAAGCCTGGGTACCCCTGTACCAAAGTTTTTGGGTTTCCACCCAAATGCCACAAATTGTCTTCACCCCATGCTTGGCAGGGCTAGATCTCAATACCCCACAGCTTTGGTCATATCCCTCATATCTGCCCAGGTTCTGTGTCACCTAACCACCTGCAATGCCTGGGGCAAGTGTAGGCTGAATGTTTGTAATTCTGGTTTTAAGAATTTAATAAATGCTTAACAAATGCTTAATAAATGTTGCTCTCTGCACTGGGGATGGATTCTCCAGGAACTCTTGCAGGGAGATCACAGAAAGCTGAGACTAGAGTTTATGCTCTCATGAAGTCCCATTAACTCATGAGGATGCTCATAATGACCTCAGTGACAAAATTACAGAATTAGAGCTCAGACAGAAAACTCATTGCCTTTGCTAGACAATGAAATGCCAACAGAAATAAATTATATTTGCTCAGAGTGCTGTATCTTAGGCAGAAATGTTAGGTCCTTTGTACAAATATTTTAAGTAAATGTACATTTTAAGCAGATAGGGTGATAATGGAGTGATCTCTTTTTGCTCCTTGAGGTTTCTGAAACTGTAATTTTGTTGTTTTCCTAAGCTCTGTAATGTTCTAGGTGAGTGATTTTCATTTTAATGGCATTAATTGCAGCATGGTGATACAATTTAGGAAAACAGAATATCTCCCCCCATAGCTAAAATACTTGGGTCAAAAAGGAGTTGCTTTGCTAATTTTCACTGTTTAGACATGAAGGTAAGGCACTGAGAGTGACAATTGACTTTGGCCCAGCTCTACCATGGTTTTAGGCTCTGAACTATCATTTTTGAATTTTCTTTGGTAAGATTGAGTCAGATATCTAAATTATTATTGTTAAGATGGCCCAAATTAGAGAAGTTAAAAGGTTACTGAAGGCACAGTATTGTTCACAGGAGCAAAACTCCTCCTTAATATGAGGAGCATTATGAAACAATCCTGTGCCACCTTAACTCACCCAGACCCTGTGCCAATGCTGATTTTGCTTTTTTGTGGCTGTTCCTGCCTTGATTTTTGTTTTATTTACAATCCTTATCTATAATGCCTAGCAGGCTTTATTGTTTGAAGCCATTATTTCAATTTAAACATTTTTAACTGGCTAATGATGAGTGACAGAGGTGAAGGTGACCAGTGTCAGGTTTGATCTCTCAGTGGCAGAGTGGTAATCAGATTGTGTTCATTAGGGCACAAACAAGACCAATGCTATTAAATTGCAGTTTCTAGTACAGCAATGCAATAAAGAAGCTGTGGAGCACAAAGGAGAAATCCCACTGGTGCAAAAGGCTACTTGGCTGTGGGTGAGATCTTTTCCTTGGTCCTGCCCTCCATCCTTCCAGGGTCACAGGGACATGGAACTGTAATTAATGCTGATGGCATGAATTGCAGGATGTTGTGGGGACACTTCTTAGAAGGAGGTCAGAGAGCCCTGAGTATAAACAAGGAGGGTTTTTATTTGAATTTTGGAGTAATTAGGTCTAAGCAACAGCAAAGCAGATTCTTCCACTAACTGATCAAATTTTTACATGCTAGAAACTTAATACTTGATTGAGGGAGTGTTTTTATCTCTTTCCCCCACAGTTTACCTCACCTGCTTGAGACATTCAGTAATTTCACGGCTATAAGGCACACCCTTTTGACTAAAATTTTGATTGAAACACAGAAGTGCGCCTTATAATCCGGTGTGCCTTATATATGGACAAAGTTTGGGAATTTGCCAACCTGGAAGCGCAAGCTGCGAGAGCCAGCAGGCGGCTCTGGGGCGGGCGGGAGTGCCGGGGCCCACGGCACAGGGAGGGCACCTGGAGCTGCATTTAAAGGCTACGCCGATCCATGAAAAATGTTTGCAAATTGAGCACCTGCCAGTAAATCCCGTGATCACGCAATTCCGTTACTAATTCGTTACTTCGTTGCATGCAGATCCTTGCTGCAAAAAAAAAAAAGTGCACCTTGTAGTCCGGTGCGACTTATATATGGACAAAGTACGGAAAATTGCCGACAATCTGGAAGTGCGCCTTATAATCCAGTGCACCTTATAGTTGTGAAATTACTGTATTCCTCTGAGTTTCTTCTTATTGATCTCATTCACTGCAACTGTGTTGACCACCAATAATAGTGCTCTCCCCAAATGTCCTTCTGCAACATTAACAGATGGATTTTGTTTCTTTGGGTACAGTGCAGCAGTTTTGGCCAAATTCATTTATTTGCTGTATGTATTTTGGAAATACTCCAAAGGTGGTATTGAAAGTGGTAGCATCAAAGGTGGTAGGTCAGGGATACTATACAAAGATATCTAATAGTGAGGAAAGTTGTATTTCTCATGTGATCCCACAGCAGTACCAGCTTCTATAACTTTTTGTAGGTTTTAACAGATTTCCTGTTTTTTCTTAACATTTTAGATACTTCAGGTAGAGATTTCAAATTTTTGAGGGGTGGGGTTTTTTTGCTTGTTTGTTTTTTTTTTTTTTCTTTTGAGACTTGTCATTTAAATTAAGAAAAGAAGTTAAATTCATGGCCTCTGGTCAAAATGAGACTTATATTCAAGATCAAGTAGAAGATTACAAAGATTACTAAAAATAACAGCTTCAATGTGTTAAATAGCCATGGACATCCATCTGTTGAATAATTGAATAATTCTGTTAAAAATACTTGAGTTTATCTACCTTAGTTGTCTGTATATAATCAACTACCTTATATTTCCTTTTTTTGCTCTCAGTCTTGTGAAACATTTTTGCATCCCACAATTTCTCCATGAAAGGGCAGAGGACTATGCTGGTTCTGCAGGCTGAGTGCTATCCCATTTCCAAGGTGCATTTTTGGCCACATCCTCGTGCTGAGCCTGGTGCAATGTTTGTTTACTGCTCTGGACTGCTCTGGCTGCTCTGCCCACTGGCTGTGTCAAGCAGCATCTGCTACCTGACATCTCTGCAGACTCAGTGATTTAGATGTGGCTGAACAGGTTGACAACCAGGGGGAAAAAAAAAACAAAAACAAACCTTTGCAAGCATATCTTTTATGCCAAAGTAAATAGAGGGAAGAAAATGTTGGCAAATTCCATGAATTGGAGGAAATTCTGCATTAAGATTTTTCAAGTTAATACAGCACAGGTACAATGGCAGCATTTCTTCCTGCTCAATGCACAATTTTAGTCCAAGAGAGGAATTTTTATGCTTACAAGGTGAACATTTTTTTTGTGCCAGCCATTTTAGAAGCTATTAGTTGAGTGCCTGTGGCTTAGAACTTTCTTTGCTCCCTCCATGAATTAAAATTTAGATTTTGTAGATGATTTTTGTAATTATATAAATGAGAGAAGCAAATTTTTTCCTAGAAAGGAGATAATAAATATGGAGGAACGTGATAAAGTAGTGAGTAATACAGAGAAAGTACAACAGGAACATCTTTAGAAATTTACAGCTTTTCAGAGATGGAACTTCCAGTCATATCCTTTCTAGTGTTTTTTGTGTTGAAATTGAAGATTGAAGGATGTTTCAGTAAATTTCCAGATTCCAGGCTGAATAGAATGGTGCTATGAAATGTCAATTAGTTTGTTTTTTTTTTAGAAAATGTACTTTTAAATACTCTTTAGATATTTAAATATATTTGATCATAGGGCTACATTGTAGGGCGAATAGGGATCAGATGAAAAATGAGACCCTTCACACATTTGTCAATTCAAATATAAATATAATAAATATGCTGTAATATTTATATTATCTATAATACAAATATACATAAACATACTTTATATAGATATATAAACATATATAATGAAGGTTAGACTCTTTGATCTTGGAGATATTTCTAAGCTTAATGATTCTGTGATTCTATGAAATAGGAATTTGGATTTTGCCCTAGCATTAATATTTAAAGTTTTCTGTTAAAAAAAAAACCAATTAAAATCTGAATTAGTCATTCTCTCAGGATAAGAAAGCTGTTGATGTCAGGAAGTGAGGTTGTAATGAAGCTGTTTAGTGAAATGCTGCAATGTAAGGTGTTTAGTAGGTACAGAAACATCAAACAAGAAATAAATAAGTTGGAGCTGAAGATGAAATAATTACTGTGATGATTCCATTTGAGGCCAGTCTGTGTGAATGCAGAGTTCAGCACGATGGGGATAGAAATGATTTTCGTGACTTGAACTTGCATTATAAGCTTCTGGGGGAGGCAATCTCCCACCAGGATCTCTGCGTTGGGTACCGGGTTGCCGTGGTAACAGATGGAGGCTTGCCCAGTTCAGCATCCTCTAAACACGGCTGTATTTTCAGTAAGGGGCTTCAAATAATCATCTTTGCTACTTTGCTGTTTGCATTAATTATCTGCCTGTTGGTTTTTTGAGCAGAACTGCAGGTGGGGCTGCTTAATTGTTTGATTTCTTTTACTTTCTATATATATTTATATATGACTCTCTGTGGCTTCTTGGAGAAAGCTGATCTGTGCTGGAAACTGGACCCAATTTCTGTCTTCTATGAAATGATGGCAAAAGTGGATGAGCCCTTTTATTGCAATTCAGATCTGATTCTACTGGAATGCTCCTGGGGAGGAGGAAAATCTGCCTCTGGGTGACAAAATGCTCTGCACAAAATAGGAGCAATAATAGCATCAGTCACAGTTTTGGATGGCTTTTGCATTTGAATGCAGCTCTTTGCCTCATTTGTGAGGAATGGGGGCACTGATATTGCCTGCCTTTTCTTAGTGATGTGTTAGAGGGGCAGGTAAGTCAGAGGCAGTGCTGGAATGTGAAATGTGAAGGGTTAAACTTCTCAAGACCTTATTTCATGTGTGCCTGATTTTTCCAGGCTTTGCCTCACAGGTATCCAGTGTGCTCTCTTTGCAGCAACTGGGGCACTGTCAGAACCACTCTGACTCTTGCTCAGAAAAGAGGTTGTGGTTTGTGGGGTTTTCTGCAGCAGTTGTTAGTTCGTGAAAAGCAGACCTCAACCTCATGCCCCATATTCACATTCTAGTGTTCATTTCCATTTTAGTACTCTTAAGCTGCTGTTTCTGGTGCTTTACCTGCCCTTGTACCATTTTGGCTCTCCCTCCACAGCATCCAGTCCCCTCACTGTTATTACAGTGACAGTCCAAGAGCCAAGTTTGGGTCCAGGAGTGATGTGGCAGTACTGTGATTCCCAATGTGTGAGACACCAAAACCAGCAACATTCCCAGCTGGGACTTGCACTGTACTGTGGTATCTGTCACCTGTTCTGTGTGTGCTGAGAGACCTACTCTGGTCCTTTGCTGTGCCCTCTGACCCCCCCGACCCTCTGCCTTTGCTTCCATCTTTTTCCTGTTATGTGTTTGTGATGATTTGTGCAGCAACCTTGGGACCAGAACAGTGATGTGGGTGAGAGGAAGGGGGAACCCTTGAACTGATCAGGTGATACTTGATTTGGGAACCCTGCAGTCTGCATCTTCCAAGCCCCAAGGTCATCCCTTCCCCTGCAGAGATCAGATCTGCTGGAGGATGGGCATGGGCAGGGCAGTGAGATATTAATGAGCTTGATCCTTCCCCCTGCACTGTTTTAGGTTTTTGTTTTTGCTTCAGGAAAGAGTAAATTCTTGTCTTTAACAGTCCATGTGTGAATGTGGCAGGGAGTGGGGGAAAGGTGGCACAAAATAAACAGTGGGGAGTAAATGGTAGGTGCAGTCAGGTGGGTGAAAGGTGCAGGAGGAGACCAGGAGCTGGTGCCTGGGCTGTGAATCTGCTGCATTTCAGTGGAATCTAGAGTTACCCCTTAACAAACTTCTCCATTGGTTCAGCTCCTGGGAATAAACTACCTTTGTTCCCAGCTGCACTGAAATGTTTATTCATTAGACTTTAATAAAGAAAGTCAAATCTCATATCCCTTAATCAGTGTTGGTAACTGAATGCTATTAATTGATTACTCAATACCTGTTAGCATGAAAAGCCAGCAGAGGCCTTCAGTGATATCAGCCTTCAGTTTATGCATTTTTTCTGTAAATTATTAATAACTACTTTTGATCTTCTCCCAACTGATGAAATATTTGTCTTTTTTTGAGAAGTAACTTCTTTTTTCTTTAACAGATAAGCCAGATTTATTTAGGAGTTTTGTTGCTTATTTTTCCTCCAGAAGCCAATCTCTCTTTGCAAGTTGTTTGAAGGAGTTGTCCATGTTTACATACTATGGCTGTTTCTGTGTCATGCTCTTCCTTGGTATCTTCAAATATTTTTGACTGTAGTCAAGGACACTGATCCAGCCAGATGTTTTTGCAATATAATTTCCTCAGTAGGAAGCATGGAAAAACCTTTATCAGTGTCATTACAGGTTTTCTCACCAACACTTATGTGAAAACCTAAGAAAAATAAGCCCATGAAACTAGGGTAAAAAAAGGCAGGAGGGTATGATATTTTAATGGAAACATCTGCAGCTTTGCTTCAGAAAATGTGAAATTCATTAGATAGATAGATCTACACTATTGTAACTTTTTTACCTTTTGTATTTTTGTGTGTTTTTTGGGGGGTTTTTTGGGTTTTTTTTGTTTGTTTGTTTGGTTTTTTGGGGTTTTTTTTTCACATGGAGAAAGAAAGAGCTTAACTGCAGCACATGGTAGCAGTTTTACTACAGGGCTAGGAACAGGACTGGGCTTTTCTACTCCCAGTCCACGAGTTGGTGAGCAGAATGTTCTGTAGCCTCTCCCCAGGACTGCTATATTTTCTTCATTTTGTTCGCTTGGGCCATCTGTTTTGGCTGTCAGTGCTTTTTGTCATTTCTTCCACAGCTGCTTTCTGCTTGGAACAATCTGCTTGGATGACAACTCAAAAACTGCATGTACTAGGACACACAGAGGGAGCTGATTGCATTCTCATGGTAACAAGGCAGGGAGGCAGAAAGGATGGATAAATTATGATGTATGAGTGTGGCTTCCAGCCTGGCCTCTTGCTGAACTTTGTTCAATACATCCTGTTGATTCAAAAAGATGATACAGCCTGCTAGAATATAACTCTTGTCCTACTAGAAATTCACATGTGACCAAAGAAAGCACCTTAGTTTATTTAGATCTCAGTTTGTATGCTGATGTAAAAGGCAGAGATAAGCTTAGGAAGTTGAAAGATTGTGGGCTAGATTCCTTCCATGTGCACCCTTTCTAGTTCTCTTCATTCTCACAGCAGCTTGACACACTTGCTGCAGGGCTTGACACTGATATTTTACACTGCAATTGTGAGGATTTATGACATCACAACAACAGATATTACATCCTCCATTTTTACTGTTCCTTCACTCGGGTGTCTCAGCTTCAAGAGTCACAAGATGGAAATAAAATATATTAAAAAATGGATGAGGAAAAGACCAATTTTTTTGGGTAGACTTACCCATACTTTTAATTCTTGTTGCCACACACAGCTGCATATTCTGTCTCTCACATGTTCTTCTGGAGATGAACGCTTGACCTGACTGTGTGGGAACTTTGCTACTGTGCTTCAAAATATTCAGAACTGGAAAGCAGACGTAGAAAAAGTGTCAGGGAAACTTCACAAATTTAGAACAATCCTAATAATACTTCTTCCTTTTTTGTTGTTGTTTGGGTTATAAATAACAAAATGCTGGAGAGGACAGCTTTCTCTTTACAAGCAGTAAAGTTTGTAAGATCTCTGCCTGGCTGGGTGACCATTGTACCAAGTGCTGACTGACGCATCGGAATTCCTGAGCATGCGGTGCAAAACTCAGCACGTGTAAAATTGGACAACAAACTGTTTAATTAGGTGGCTTCAGTTCCATGTAATGATTACTGGGTTTTGAGGGTTTTAATTCCACCACCTCACCACTCTGGCACAGTGTTTGAATGAAGAATTCAGGATTTGGATGGACAAAAGCTGTGCAGGGCACATACAGAAGTATTCTTTAATTGCTCTTCTTTTTATCTTTTAGGTCTCTCAGCAGCCAAGCTCCTGACTGAGTCAGGCTTGAATGTGGTGCTGCTGGAAGCCAATGACAGAGTTGGTGGAAGAACTTTCACCGTAAGGGTAATTATCCCTAGAGCCATTTATATACTACATATTCATACTTACAGGATGTGCCCTGTGGGGGAAAATCTCTAGATTACCAGCAAGTGGGAAATCACAGTAATTTCATGACTATAAGGTGCACTGGATTATAAGTAGCACTTCCGGGTTGTCGGCAAATTTCTGAACTTCGTCCATATATAAGGCACACTGGACCATAAGGTGCATTTTTTTTTTTGCAGCGAGGATCCGCACACAACCAAGTATTTAGTAACGGAATCGCGGGATCGTGGGATTTAGTGGCAGGTGCTCAATTTGCAAACATTTTTCACGGATCGGCGTAGCCTTTAAACGCAGCCCCAGGCGCCCTCCCCATGCTGTGGGCCCTGGCACTCCTGCCCGCCCCGGCGCCGGCTGGCTCAGCTCTCGCGGCTCCTGCAGCTGTGGGTTCGCGGCGGCTGCCGTGGCTGCCGGCTCTCGCGGCTCGCACTTCCGGGTTGGCAAATCCCCGAACTTTGTCCATATATAAGGCGCACCGGATTATAAGATGCACTTCCGGGTTGCGATCAAAATTTTAGTCAGAAGAGTGTGCCTGATAGTTGTGAAATCACTGTAATTGATGTTGTTCCAATAAGAGTAGGGAAAGAGTGGCATGTTGGTGGGGACAATATTTCTGTGATCTTTGGGCTCTGGAGTCACCCGTCTGGGAAGGAGAACACAATGAGCTAAGTTTCTAAATCATTTCCTGGGGAATCTCTATGAAAGAAACACCCCTGAGGCCAACCATGCTGTGGAGAGCCTTGAGCTGAGCTGTGACATGGCCCATACAGAGTGGTGTAGGGCAGAGGAGAGTCAGGGCTGGTTAGCAACTAGAAGCATTCTATTTCCCTTCACTGCTTTCTTCTGCTCTGTCTTGGCATGAGACACCCCTCTCACTCTGCCCATTAGAAAATCCTGCTTTTAAACTGGTCACTGGTGAGATGCCTGACTAGACAAGAGCTGCACGGATGTCTCTGACTCTCTCCTCTCTCTGCCTGCCAGGCTCTTTCCTCTTTTTAAGGCTGTAATGGAACAATGGGCCACCTATTCTGGTTATAAACTCCAAGTTATAATCAATATAAACTCAGTAATCACCACACCAAAACTCTACTGAAGAATTTGTTTTCCACAGGGAGAAGAATCTTAGCCAAAATGCTCTGGGAGTATTTAATTTAATTTAATTCCTCTGGATTGCTCTTTTAACTTGTGTGCTATTTACAAAGGATTTTTTTTTTTTTTTTTTTTTTTTTTTTTTTTTTTTTTTTTTTTTTTTTTACTTATTCCCTTTTGTGTTGTGCGTGATAAACCAGAATAAGCAAGTTAAATATGTGGACCTTGGAGGGGCTTACGTGGGGCCAACACAGAATCGTCTCCTGAGGCTCTCCAAAGAGTTGGGAATAGAGACATACAAGGTGAATGAGGTGGAGCACCTGATAC
>VRYO01001681.1:25948668-25962626 GCA_009812075.1 Sialia sialis | reverse complement strand
GCATCAACTGTCCAATTCATAGTCTCAAATTGTGCGGTTTCATCCTTCTCGATTGCTTGCTGGCCCACCCTCGTCTTTGCATGTTGTTTATGCTTAGGGGCTGAAGTTTGAAGAAACTGTCCTTGAGTCCCCAGCTGGAATAGGACTGTTTTGTTTTCATCACCCAGGCACAACAGAAAAGCACACCCAAGCAGAACAGAAAAACTTAGAACTTAAGGCATCACTAGTACAAATTATGATATGCACACATATTTATGTGTGTACCCTGTGGATGCATCCTGTTAACTCATGCCTTGGTCTCACCTGGTAGTTTAAAGCTCTCAAAAAACTTCTTTGTTTATGAGTGGTACAGGTCTGATATGCACTACCCAAGGTGTCTAAAATCCCTTTCAGAAATCCTGGATGTATCTCCAAGCAGGCTGAGCCTTTCAGGAGGGAGTTCTTAAACCAGTGACAATTATTATGCTGACAGAGAGAAATGTAAGAGGTTATGTCTGGTTTTGCTGATGGGGAGACTTAACATGCAGAATAGTAAAACTGCAAAAGGTTCTGGGAACCAGACAGTCTTGTGGAGGCAGATCTGCTTGTGGTCTGAAATAGAATAGCTATGGCAAAGCTGTTTTAAAGCCCACTCAGTAGTCATCCTCCAAAAGAGCATCCCTTCTCCTTTCCTGATACAGACAAGTGTTGCACCTGCACAGAGAGGAAAATTTCCAGTTAGACGCAAAAGGTTACTTTGGTTTTCATTATATGCTCAGGAAAAGCCATTGTGCAATGACTAGCAAAATATTTATAGTTGATGTTTGATCAGAGGTTAAAGACATTGAGAGTTTTAAAAACAGCAATAGAGAAAAGAGGTCCTGTCATGTTTTCCATTATATTTCCACTCAATTGTTATTAAAAAAAGAGTGTTCTCAAAGTGATTTGCTATGGTGACTGTCTGTAATTACCATTTCTGTGGTAGAACTAATAGATACATCCACAGTGCTCTGTTTTGTGTGCCTCTCCACTGTCTTGAAAGCCAATTTTTCTGTTTGTTCACAGTATTTAGCCTTCAAATCTCCCCAACAGTGATAGGAGGTCATGCCACGTGGGGAAACACTTGACATGGCCAGTCAGGAGGCCCAGCTTTTCAGGGCAACCTGCTGCCCTAGCGTCGTGGCTTCCCAAAATACTGACAGAAATTACTGTTTCTTGAGGTTGTTTCCCGGCAAGTGTTGAAAGTCTCCAAGGAGAGAGATCCTAGATGCTGGCTGAGTTCTCCCAAGCCATGCTAGGAGCCTAAAGATTGTATGGAAACAGTTTGTAGGCTCAGTTGTCTGTAGGAGTTCCTGGAGAGAGGAGGAGAGAACTGTGTGCCAGAACTCCCTGGTAGCCAAGCAAGAGGTAAAGAGAAGAGATAATTCCACAGTCAGTAGCACATCCTTTGCGTTTCCTGATTTCATTCATTTAAAATCCTTTATTTCCATTTGTCTACTGTGTTTATACAGTTGTGGGAAGTATTAGCACAGTTAAAGAATTCCAGTTAAATAATTGGCATGTGAGCACTATAGAATAAACATATGCACTGTCTTGTGGCCAAATCTTCAGCATTTCATGTCTTCAACACATTCCTCACAGGTTTCTGAACCATGTGGCTTGTCCATGGTTTCCCTGAGAATGAACAGTGCTCATGTACTCCTGGAAATCAAGGCATTGCTCCCAAGCTGCACATTCAAAGTACACAAAGGGCTGTGTCCCCTGTGTGAGTTTGAATTCACATGCTGACCCAAGCTTTGTGACTGTGGCCAAATGTAATTAAATTCTGGACCACAAAATTATCTGAGCCCAGAGAGGCAATGAAACCTGAAGGTTTGAATTCTTCTTTTGCTACACAAAAATCAGGCATCACAGTGCATCTTGTAAAATCAGCTGCTGTTTTTACTTATACCCAAAGGCAAAATCAAGCCTTTCATAGTTAATTAAATTCATTTTAGAGGCTTTTTAATACAAGTAATATATGCAGCTTCTCTGTACTACAAAATGAAAGAATGCATTTTGTTGATCTCTGGGTGGGTCTCTACTAATTAGGCTTTACCAGCTTGATTGGGTTGCATGGTTCTTTTCTCCTTTAATCTTTTTTAATGCCAGGTTCTATTGTGAGATTATTTTTGGTCTTGCTTATATTGCGTGTGATATCTTCACACAAACTCAAAATTATATTTCTTGCCCTACATTTTTTTCTTTTTTCCTCCACTTGTTAAGCAGCCTTTTTAATGGTCTTTGAAAAGAGATTAGTATGTTCTTTTCATTTTTTGTAAATACTGGTTCATCAGCCTTAGTGAGAAAATTAGTATTGCTCAGTAAGTAGTATTTGGTAGGCAAATTGCTGTCTGAACACCATTGATTTTTCAATAGCCTAACTGAAATTAGGTTCATAAATCCAGATTTAAAAAGCAAAAGCAGAACTTTCTAACAAGTCATCATCTCCTAATAGATTCTCCCACTGGACTGGTAGGTAGATGTAAAATCTGTAAAAATGCTTCCTAAAATGAGATAACTTCTTAGCTGCCCAGGAGGGGATTCAGGGTCTTACCTTAGATATGCAAATTTGCAGCTGTTGACTAGTGGTGTTTATTTTCTCACCAAAGTTACAGCTTTTTTCTTTTAGAAAAGCAAAGCCAAGAGCATATAGTCCTGGTAATTTTTATCATGTAACAATCTCTGGATAGACTGAAATATGAAAACGTGCCAATTATTATGGGAGTTTAATTAACAATTTTTCCTTGTTAATTCAAGCTGTACTTCACTTCTGTGGAGTCTCATCAGCCATGCCAACTTTCTGCATTTAAAAACACAAATTTACCATACTTTCAGTTTTAATGCAGGTTCATTGTCCAAATTAACTGTGGAACTGGTTTGCTCTGCTATCCTAAATCTCTACAAGGAAACATCTCTTTATATGAATGGTTCACCCAATGAATTTTTTACATGATTCCTTCATGTACTGTGAGGATGATCCACTCTTTGTCCACCTGTGGTGCCAACTGAAGACCCTCTGATCCTGTTTTCTACCAGATTTTTATATGGGATAATGCCATTGTTACTTCCTGGAAATTCCTTATTATTAACAATGGTAGAAACACTTGTTCCTTCTAATCTCTCAGGGCAGGCTGTGGATAGTGCTAGCAGCTATTTTCACAGCCTGTTGCACCTGAAATTCCTCATGTGGTTATAATTGTGTTGTTTCTTTAGCACCAAAGAGGCCCCACTGCCATGGCACCCGTCCCGGGGGTCTTTCAGGTTAAGATGCTGGGGGAAACATGAAGCATCTCCTCCCCAGTCACTGGGTAAGTTCTTGACAGGAACTTGGCACCACATCATTACCTCAGGGAAGTTCCCTGTAAGAGGATGGAATTTCCTCATGCTCATCCCTCTGGAGGTGTCTGAATGCATGTCATGCCCATTTGAAGTTTGGCACCAGTTTCATACCAGGATAAATAATTGGCAGCTCTGGGTAGAGTGATAATGTGAACCCTGCCTGCAGCATCTCATGAAGGTAAATATTTAATCAGAACTTTTACACAGAATATTTACACAGAACTTTTTACCAGGACCCCAAATCTGCACTGATTTTTCCAGGTTACCTACTGATCCGCAGAAAAAAAAATTACAGCCCTCTTGGGTGTCATTCATTTTCATCACTATTGTGCTTATTAAAATGCAGTTTGCAGTGGTCTTGTTCATGAATTAGAAATTTGATGGCCACGTTGTATTGGGATTTAATTAGCAGCTGGATAAGTGACTGCTATATCTAAAGCTACAGGATTTAGTGGTGTTTCTTCTGTGATATCTGTGATATATGCACTGAAGCTATGCAATATGATTTATTTAAGCTTTTCACCTGTCTTGTCTAGAGGCAGTATCTTCTGGCATATTCTGTAGCATAGAGCATAACTGCTTAAATGGATTTTTGAATGACTAGCTGAAAGTGTTTTCATTGTTTGTATATCTCAATTAGAGTGCAGTCAGAGAATGGAAAGACTGAGACTCTCAGTAGATATCAGTTTAAGTGAGGTGAATAGCCTCATGTCTTCTTTTATTCTCCTCTTTTTGATGACAGTTTGTAAACAAGAATTTGGGGAACTGAGAAGAAGGTATCTGAATGTTGAAGCAGCTGGGCATCTGCTGTCTTGAAAGGGAGGCCAAGTAAATTTAAAAACACTTAAATTGCTGTAGGGCCTTAATAGTTTCACATGCCGTTATTAGAACACAGATCTACGTTATTTTAACTCTTGACTGGAGATGAGGGTGCAGACATTCCTGCCACAAGGTGCTGTGCCATTATCACCCTTGCTTGTAGCTTCAAAAGTGAGTCTGAGGTTGACCAGGCTCAAATTGGTGAAAGTATCTCCCAGACCTCAGAAGGGATATCCTCTAGTCAGAGGATGAAGAGCAGCTTTTGGCAGGAACAGAGAAAAAGCTGGACTTGTTTGGTCTCACTGGACCTGCCCTGTAAATAGAGGGGCATTTTCCCTTTTCTCTGTGCCAGCCAGCTGGCAGTATTGGCAAGAAGAAATTTCCTCATTAGGGCTTTTTAAATTAAAATATAGATATTTGTATTACAGCAGCTTAAAAGAAGCAATTATGGATAGCAAATCTACAAAGTGATCTCTGTCAAGGGAGACTGTAAAGCAAGGTCTTGCAAAGGGTGTTTATTGATCAGGAAGATTGAATGGAAGGCTGGAAGCTGTGACCTGATGGTAGCATGAGGATGAAAGCAGTAAGAAAAATTAGCTATGAATAAAGGATGTGTTTCTTAATTAAATTTGAGGAGAAAAAAGTCTTACTGAATCTTAGCTTTCCCAGACTCCACGGTCTGTTTGTGAGGAAACAAGGAAAAGGAATTATGCTCCCACCTGGTTTGTTTAATGGAGGTTGCTGGGAGAAAAGCTTCAATTGCATCTGATTTTTGTTTCCCTTGAAAAGCTGATTAGTCTACAGGCAAACAGAATTAGAAAAATGTATATTAAATACTGGAAAACTGAGTGTACTGGGTTTCACATGTCTGTAAAATTTTGTGTAAATTTTCACATTTTTAGTGACTCAAAAGCCAAGTTCTACGTAAACCCAACATTCTGGTTGTGGGACTGTGTCTACTCAGTCATACTATGGGCAGATGCTCTTTGGAAGGCTGTCTTTCAAATGATGCTCCACTTTTCTTTTGTTTTCGTTTATTTTTGTCCCATTTATCTGCTTTTTAGAAGGGAAAAAAGATTTTTCTTATAACTAAATCTAGAATTACTAGAAAGTTTTCAACTGATTTTATCCATTGTGTTGACTGGTTTAATTCAGGTGTTGAAAGCCACTGCAAGCCCAGTATCAAAGAGTATTTAGAAACAAAGTCCCTATAAATCTGTGCTTCATAAGATACCTTAATGTTTTTTTCTAAATGTGTTTTTTGGTGTCTGAAAAAAATTAAATTCTTTCTAGTCAGAAGGAGAGTTGGTTAATTATTTTCAGAGCTGCTTGGGACAAGTACTTATGTATATGTATAGTTACACACAGACTTTAAATTCAGAGCAGATCCTCAAGATCCTCAATTTCACTTTCTATAACACTTTGATGGTGTTCCTCTAATTCTGCTTTTTTTCAAGTATGACAAGTATTTACCAGATTGCATGACAAGTGCAGCAGAGTGAAGATGGACTTTATTTCCATAATACAACAGAAATGAGTTGTTCCCAATTAGCTCCTTTCCTTATGAGGATGCATATTTCAAACCACTGTGTCTGGCTCTGCAACACTTAAAATGGAATTAGTTTTCATAGTGAAATTCCCAAGATGTGTTGGCATCCACAGCTGATGAACTTAAATTAAATATTGAAAGATATTTGGAGGACATTTTGGCATGTCTTAATGTCTAGCTTTGCACCATCAGTTAAATGAGTTTTTTTTCTGCTGCAGTTTATTTTCTAACCTATGATCTTCTTACCTTTAGAATATTATAGTAACCAGCCAAGCATTTGAGATCCTGAGCAGTTTTGCAATGAAGGGAGCTTTAATGAAGCTCAGCTCTGTTACAGTTTCTAAGTAGGTTGTAAAATCTCTCTCATTTTGGTCCAGCTACTTGTAATTTTTTACTTGAGAATTATGATTATATAAGAGGCTTAGTCTTAAAAACACCTTGTTAGATGTTACAAATTAAAATAAAAAAAAACCCCAACCAACCAAACAACCAAAAAACTCCCCAAAACAACAAACACACACACACACACACACACACCCCAAAAGAAATCCAAGAAGCACTCCCCAAAAAACCACACCAAAATTATACTTTTCCATAAGGCAGCAGATAAGAAACAGCATCTGAGACAGGTACAGAGTTACAGCCTGAAGTGATGCTTTCCTGTTTCTGATTTTCCTTCTCACAGTTTGGGGTCTTACAGTTCCTGAGCTCTGTATGAATGACATTACTGGGATTTGGAGCTGGGAAAACAGGGTGTGTGTGCTGTACCAGGGCTGTGAATCAGCAGAGGGCACTACGTGCCAATAAACCTGCGTGGCTGCGAATTAAAATGCAGAGTGACAGCCTTGTGAAGTGAGCATCAGTTAGTCCAGGGTTTGGATGGTTTAGCTGAGGGAATATCTGTGCTCGGTGAGCGCTGACTTTATTTATAAGATGTTTATGCTGCGCTATGAAAAATGCATGGATCATTGTCACCAGGGGCTTCAGTTCACAGTGCTGCATCTCATCTGGCACTACCTGGGTTCATAATGTTTAGGGGAGCCTGAAGTTGTCCTGGACCTGCAAAGGCAGGTTTTCTCCTGAGAATTCCACTCTGCATTGAGCTACTGGTATTTCCTGGCAGTCCTTGCCCAGCTAAGCATTTTCTCACTGTCACCTTCACAGGAGAGGGTGCATGAGATCTGGTCCCTGTGCCCCCCTAAGTGCTGGGGCTGATATTTAAGGGGCTACTGATATTCAGTTGTCATGTTGTGAGGATTTTTCCCCTGTAATAACTCATTTCTTATGTCAGCTATTTGACCTGAAACAGACCTGAAGTATAAAGAGATCTTATTTCTGCACGACTTACACGGGTCCATCGTAGCTCAGCCAAATGTTGGTTGACGTAAAACAGATGGAGAAAAATCTATTGGGAATTGTAAATTTTGTGACAAACACTGGGTTTCTCATTTCCATGCTGGCTTATTCCTGGGACAGCTGGGCTGCACGAGTTTCCTCCCTTTAGATTCAGCTTCTTCAGTGAGCTTTAGCCCCCACTGCAGCAGCAATCTTTCTGAGCAGCAAGTGATCCATGCAGTGGCAGGTAGATCTGCAAGTGCTGATGCTGCTGGTGTGGTTTTTTGAAGCATTGCAAGTGGCATCATGAAACCACTTGTAAAATTTTATATACAAATAAAAGAAAAAAAGGGTCAGAAATACTTCTGAGCATCATAGAACTGGTGTTGAAACACCACGTCAAATGATTGGAAGGGATGGTGATTGTTGATGGTTTTATACAGCTCTGATTTAGGTATAAAAATATTTGAAAATGAAATGTTTTGTGCATCTTGGGGCATGCAAGTGCCTTGTTATTCTTTAGAGATTACACACCTCCAGGAGGCACAGAGAATGCTATTCCGAGCAAATAAGCAAATTTTGCCTAAATATCGAAAAGGTTTTTGTGTTTGCAAAAATGCAAATTCAACACAAGTGCAGCTGAAATGTTTTGGTTTGTTGGTAACTACTCAGAGCCATCTGTAGTCTTTCTTTGCTGCTGCTATTTTTGTTTCTGTGTAGAGTCTAGTCTGGCAGTCTCCTCTCAAACAAAATTCTGATTGACAGCTCCTGGAGTTTTGCTTGTGCACGAAATAAGGATCAGGCCTTAGGAGATGCCTGAGGAACTTTTAAAAGTAACTTTCAGAGGAAACTTGCTAACTTTGACTGCCTTTATTTTTTTCCAGGTAGAAGTTTTTTCCAGTTCTTTATGAGACTTGCCACCCCAGCTCCCTACACAAGAAGCATAGCCAAGGTTTTCCTTCTGGCAGTTCCAATGCAGTGAAATGGAAGAGCAGTAGAACAGAAATTTGGTTTGTGTGTCTCTTCGCCGCGCGCTCAGGAGGAAGCGCTGCTGGGAATTCATAAGACTTGAGTTAACTCAGAGGGGATAACTGGTTTAGGGTTGCCTCTGGCAGACCAGGAACCTCAGAACAAAATCAATAATTAGAATAAGCCATTCTGATGCTGTCCTGGTTTTCTTGAGCACAGCAGTGTGCTTGTTTCATAAACCTAAAATTGGGAAATAGCAGGAGCTTGAAACCACGATGATAAGCTCTGGCTTTGGAATACTTACAGGATGCTGACGCTAGTGAGGGCTCCAGAGTTCAGAAGCCACAGTAAAACTGACTTCTTGAGGCCAATAATTGTTGCCTTGTAGCTACTTCTTGTCCATTTACCAAAGAATTAAATACTTTTCTCTGCATTTTGCTTTCTTCCTAACTTTCATTGCCCTGGTGTTTTTGACAAGGATTCCATTAAAGTCTTCTGTGCATGAAGATTAGGTGAAAAAACAGTTTCTTCTTCACTTTCTCTGACCTGTTTGGGAGTTTTTCAAACTAATTTTCTATTATTTATAGGTTTGATTTTCTTTTTCATACTGATTTCTGAGTATCCATCTCTTTGAATTATAAGTCCTCAAAGTTATTAGTCAGCATTTTTCTAAGTTATATCTCAGTTTGTTATTTCCAGACCAAGTTTTAAGTCTTTCAGGATCCCTTTGTGCCCTTTTACTGCAGACACCTGCAGATTTTAATAATGTGCTCTCAGTCCCTTCTTTCACAGTATTAATAAAGAGGCTAAATCAAATCAGGCCTGACATTTCTGTGACTAAGCAGTCTTTGGATACTTCTCTTCAAAAAGACACTGCTGTTGTTGTTACCTGGTTATAAATATTAAATCTTGGTGCAGTATGATTTTGTTAAGCCAATGTGAATGCATTTTCAGGGATGGATTAGTGTGGCACTGCATCAAATATCTATTAAAACTTAGTACTTCTACTGTTTGACATTCATGCTTGTGCAGTGTATATTAAATACATAAAATATTACATAAAATTTATACTAAATTTTGAAAAATCAGCTGTGGCATGCAGTATGGCCTTTATTATTTATCTATCTTATGGAGTCCATAATGCATTGTGAAAAAGAAGTACCCACATAATGCTAATGAGCCTTTCTTTGTGAATTTTTAAAGCTATTAGGCTGCCATCCACATAGTCAGCCTGGGAAATCTCATGTAAATAAAACAGCTCTAAAAATTACCCACTGTCTTCCACTCTTAATTAAGCTAGACTTTCTGAATATCTAGTAATGGAGATTCAGATACAAAAAATCTATTAAATATGTAATGATGTAATTTGGACACTGGTATTGGCCACACTGTCCCACTCTCTAATTTACAGCTAGGGGCCTTGGGATGGAAATAAGTCTAATTAGTAAATGCTATATTTTCTGCAGGGCTGGTAATTTTTAGATTAGCTGAGACATTTTTATCCCTAGGAAGGTTTCTGAGATATGATTTATGTCTTATAAAGCTTACCACAACTACTTTTGTCTGATTTTGAAAGAAAAAACAAAAACAAACTGCTAAATGCAATTAACAGTTAAGTGCTTTCATGAGCAATTAGGAGGGGAAAACAATTAAAATACCTAAATAAATAAATAAATAAATCCTTTTCAGTAGTGAATAGCCAATTTTTCAACTCAAGCAGTGCTGTTTCATCTCATTCTTTTTTGGTCTGATCTTAGTGACTCTACTGCAGGGTGTTTGTTTGGTTGCCCAGAAGTGCCAGATGTGAAGCTTTGAAGGTAAAGTAGCAGTTCTGCACTGACTTGCTGAAGTCTGACTTGCTAATTCAGCTGTGTGTCCCACTGAACTGCACAGGCAGAATAACAGGAATAACAGAACAATCACCCAGAGCTGGTTTCCCAGGATCATGTTCAGGTAACCTCTGAGTATCTCTTGAGGATGGAAGACACCACAACTTCTCTGGGCAATCAGTGCCAGTGCTTGCTGGATCCCAGAAACTGGGAGTTTTGAGCTTTCTGTGCTTTCTGGTGCTGATCCCCTGGAGAACACTGCTTGTGACCTGAGGCCTTGGAGAAAGCTTCCAAATTTGAGTGATGGAGTTAAAATCATGAATGTATA
This sequence comes from Sialia sialis, assembly GCA_009812075.1. Taxonomy (NCBI): domain Eukaryota; kingdom Metazoa; phylum Chordata; class Aves; order Passeriformes; family Turdidae; genus Sialia; species Sialia sialis. Next base: position 25,952,437 of record VRYO01001681.1, on the reverse strand, counting down.
GCTAAATAGAAGTGTGTGATTTCACATGGTGAAAGGTTTTAAATTTGAGGTTTTTTGTAATATAGTAATAGGTATGGGATAAGATGGAAGATTTTGAGTGTTATCTTGGTGTTCATCTTCCTTTTTATTCATGATTTCAGGTTGCAGTTTCTGGTTGGACAGTCAGTGCTGCACTGTGGGTCACAGGAGTTTGAGTATTGGGTTAAAAGTATAAATAATATAGGTGTTAATTCCCTATTGGACTGTTTAGCTTGAAAAGACCTTGTAGCTAGCTGGATTCTCCTCAATTTTGCTCACTTTTAGCTGGTAGCTAGAAGTCTAGCAGAACTCTGTACTTTAGATAAAATTTAATAAACAACCAAGCCCGAACACGAGAATATTCATCTCCTTCGTGTTTTTTAATCCTGGTTCTGAGTAAAGACAAAAGAAACTTCAGACAAGTGGTGAATTAAGTGGTGCAAATACCACTTTTACAAGTGTTCAGGCACCCTCATGGTGAAAAGACATTTCCTGGTGTTCAGAAGGAACCTCCTGTTTTCACTTTGTGCCTCTTGCCCTGTGTCCTGCACACACAGACAATGACCCATCAGCTGTCACATGGATGGATTAAATTTGTCTTTTTGTGAACACTTAAACTTTTGGTGCCTCTTCCCACCATGATTATGGTTATCTTTCAGGGTTTTTAATGATGTTTTTGTTTGGTTTTCATCTTGTAGGGTAAATCTTACCCCTTTAAAGGCCCATTCCCTCCTATGTGGAATCCCTTGGCTTACCTGGACTACAACAACCTCTGGAGGACCATGGATGAAATGGGGAAGGAGGTATGGCATGAGACACTGCTCTGAGCCAGCTCAGCTTGTCTCCAGGAGGGACAGAGGGAAGGGATTGGGGTGCTCTGCCTTGAACAAACCCTGTGCTGCCAAGAGCAGCCACACATTTTGGTAAGCACTGGTGGCCAGAGCACACCTGGGAATATCCTCTTGGCAAACTCTTGTGAATCCTGTGCTGCTGAGGCTGTGTGCACGCATCCCTTTGGTTTTTTGGCTATGGGAATGTCAAGGTTTAAGCCTGAGATTGATTTTTACCACTTTTCCCGATGATTTGGTAAGCAATATTTTAAGAGGCTTGCAGAACTCAAACATTTGCCCTTTTCTGCCCTGAAATTCAGCTTGTCTGTTCTAGTTTGTTACCAGTTTTCCATTGAATGAGCTACAAAATTTGAGAAGAGATTGCTCTTACTTGTCTAGATAAATGTGAAAGATACGGAATAACTTAGAGACATTTCTTAATTCTAAAATTGTTCTCTGTTTTTCAATCTAAAAAAAAGACAAGAATGTTAAAATAAGCAAACAAACAAACCCCCTCCCCCTAAAAGTATTCTCTGTTAAATTCACTATGTTACCAGAAATTAGCAGGCTGAATTAACATTTAAAGCCAAGATTATTTGTGTTTCTTTGCCACTCATTCACTTGATGATAAATGCTTTTCTTTATGTCTCCTTAGATTCCCAATGAAGCTCCATGGAAGGCTCCACATGCAGAAGAATGGGACAAAATGACTATGCAAGATTTCATAGATAAAGTATGCTGGACAAAGTAAGAAACTTTTAAAATATGAAATATAATGGCTTATATTTATATACCTTAGAGCTCCAAATCTGCATTACTGCTTTTCAAGTAGATGTAGCTATCACTAAAATGCAGCCCTTTTAAAGAAAAGGGGTGAGAAAGTCCTGTCCTAATGGACCTGTAGATCCAGTAGATTCTGTTTCATTTTCCTAACTTTTTAGACAAAAAAAAAATAAAAAGAATATATATTTGGGAAGGGTTTTTTCTGAAGAGATGGGTAGTACTCTAATCTGTTATGTGCACATTCCTGCTCTTCACTCTCTTTTTAGCCTTTAAGAGAAAAATGTTATGGTTACAGCAGGTTTTTGAATCAAACTCTTGATGGAACAATGCACATTTATTCTTTGCTGGACCAGCTGATTTTACCAAAGTGCTACAAAGATAACATTAGTCTTTCAGTAGCATTAAATCACTTTAGCACTCATCATTCCATTGTTTAGCTATTGCACTCTATACACCCAGGGAAACTGAAAATGCTTCCTGTTTTTATGTATCCATCAAAGCAGTTTTTCTTTACTTGTCATTCAACAGCAGTTGATTGTTTTTCTTCTCACTGAAGGGAAAAAAAAGCCCATTAATCCTGGTTGCTGTAGAGCAGATTGATTTCTACAACAACCTCTTCAGAATTGCTTAGAATTTGACATGTGGCTGCCATGAGCTGGAGCTTGTGAAGATCCCATCAGCGCCCACTAAAGCTGGTGCTGTCATTGACATTTCTGTGGGACATTTTTATGGCTCCAGGCAGCCTCTAGAGAGCATCATGGCCTTTGTTGTTCGTGTTGGGCCTGTTGGAGTGAGTCCAGATGAGGCCACAAAGATGATCTGAGGGCTGGAGCACCTCTGCTGTGAAGATGGGCTGAGAGGATTGTTCATCCTGGAGAAGAGAAGGCTCCAGGGAGGCTTTAGAGCACCTTCCAGTGCCTAAAGGGGCTACAAGAGAGCTGGAGAGGGACTGTGAGCAAGGACAATGGTAATAGGAAATGGAGTTCTGGCTTTACACTGAAAGAGGGCAGGGTTAAATTTGATATTTGGAAGAATTTGTTCACCACGAGAGTGATAAGGCACTGGCACAGGTGGCCTAGAGCAGCTATGGCTGTCCTATCTGTGGAAGTGTTTAAGGGCAGGCTGGAAGCCACCTGGTGTAGTGGAAGGTGTCTCTGCCCATGACAGAGAGGTTGAAATTGGAAGTGATAAAGGAAACTGCAAGCTCTTTCACCATTCTACAGTTTCATGATTATTAATGGACAACAGGGTGTTATACAAAAACTGGAAGCTTCTTGTTCGTAGTTTTGCTTTCACAAGAGTGATGATTGCACAGAAGCATATAGAAATCCTTTCTCATTTGTACCATGGTCCGTATTGAGTGAAACCAAATGGAAATGTGTGCTGGCAGCTGTGCTGGCTGTCTGAGCCTGAGACAGGGTGAGCAGCTGTGCAAGTGAGCAAAACACCACACACTGCTGCTCACTCAACATCCAATAACTCGTGTGACTACAGTCATGTTTTTCCCAGCTCTGATGGAATAAGACTTGACATTTTACCTGAATACTGGCATAAGCTGAAGATGCTTTTCAGATTTTATATGTGCATCTTGGCTTGATTTGCTCAGTTTGTTCAAGACTGAGATAACATGCTGCAGAAACTTCCCACCCTGGAAGGTAATGATCCTGAAGGGCAGTCTTCCATTCTTTCCTCTTACCTAACAGACTGTACAGGTTTGCTTTTGGCTATAGGTGCGTGCTGGAAATATCCTGAGTGCTATTGGTTGAAATCATAGTGCCATTTCTAGATAAAACATCAGGAACTGGAAAGCAATGGGAGAAGGTGGCAGAGTGTGGTAGAATGTAACCACCACCATGTAATAGCATCTGCTTATAAAATATTAATAAATACATATACATTAGGCAAAATATCTCATAGGGTTGATAGTATTTTACAATATGTGTTCATACAGATGAAATACTTACAAAAGATTTCTGTGTTAGTTTTAGCTGTCAAGAATGAATTCAGAATGAACCCATTTTTCATAGAATGGATCAGCTTTGTACTTGAGTGGGACTTTGCATTTTTAGGAACAAAAGAAAGTGCCTTTGTCTATATAGATCTAGAGCTCTTTGAAGTAGCATGTTAGAGTTACTTTT
>VRYO01001681.1:25861314-25948629 GCA_009812075.1 Sialia sialis | reverse complement strand
TGGATTCTGCACTGACTTTGGTGCCTTGCATGTGAAGTATCTATAGAATCTTCATCCCTAGCAGTTGCAATGCTGTTAAACTGAGCATCTTTAACCTCTTCCTCAGAGTGAAGGCGGAGAGAAGTATTTATTTGTAACAGGAGGAATATTTCTGTGAGCCTCAATTAACTCTATCTTAATGCACCCCATCTTTTTACACACATCTTTTACAGGCTTTTACAGTAATTTTCAGTAGAGCTGCTATGAAAGAACAGATTATAGGACATAAAGCAGTGATCCCTTTTCAGACAAAGGTCAATATTCTGTTTCTGTGTTCATTCCACTGGATACCAGGACACTTTAAAATACTGAGTTGAGATACCAAAAGTTGCCTTTGCCTTTGCCTTTCCTTTTCCCTTTTCCTTGCCAGACTCTGGCTTGAATGCTGTCTTCTGTGGCTTCCTACTTGTATTTCTTTCCTTGTTGTGTTCCAGCTGCAAAACTCCCTGAGCAGAGGATTGGGCAGTGAATGGATGGTGGCTAATCCACGGATCTTTAGATAATAGATAATTAGCTTAGAAAATACCCCTGAATTTTTTTTTTTTTTTCTTTAATGATAGGTTTTGAATAATCTCTGTGCTGTGTTCTTCAGGGGACAGGCATTCAGCAGAGGAAGAAAGGCAGATCTGGTTTGTAACCCAGGAGCTGGAGACAGGGTGGTTTTGGAGTCCCGTGAAGACAGGAGGGCTGGCTGTGTTTAATCCTGAGCCTAGGATGACAGGCTAACTTTGCATTAGTAGCATAAAATGATATAATCTTGGGCTTTTGTATCTCCCTTAATTTGCCTGGAATACAGCAGCGTTTGATTAATATTTTTTGCAGGGTTACTTCAAAAATATTGCGTGAAAGGAATTGATAATTCCTTACTTCAGCTGTAACTAAGGAACCCTTTGCTGCCACAGTGAAAAAAAGGCTACAAAAGAGAGGCTCCTGCCTACTCAAGAACAATTGTGTCAGCATTATTCTGTTTTTAAATTAACTAGCTTTCTTGTCTTTGTTGCAGAGCTGCCAAGAGTTTTGCAACTCTGTTTGTGAATGTGGATGTCACTTCTGAACCCCACGAGGTCTCTGCCCTTTGGTTTCTGTGGTACGTGAAGCAGTGTGGGGGCACGACAAGAATATTCTCAACGACCAACGGGGGACAGGTACTGCCAGCCATCACCTCCTGCAGCTCTTGGCAGGCCCTGGATTAACTTCATGCTTTTTCTGGTTTATTTTAGTCCAGAGATATCCATGACTTTTGAGCCAGCAGCACACTGATAACAAGTTTTATTCATTTAATCTTTAATCTGGATCTTGCAAAACTAGTGTTGAAGATTGATCCCTACTGAGGGCATTGCCCCCAGGGATCAGAAAATTTGTATCTGGCTTTTTTTTTTTTTTTTTTGATACAGATTAAAACATGTCCTTTGATTATCCACATTGAAAAGAGAAAATTTTACGTATGCTTATTTCTGTCATGAGGCTGAAGCCATCCTTAGCACTGCAGAAGCACTAAATGAAGATGACAATGTCAGCTGCAAGTTAATACTGAAAATGTAGCCAAGAGCTGGGTTCCTAAAATGCAAATTTCCAAGCATTAACACCATTAAGATTTTAAAACCAGTCTAAAGAAAATGAACGCCCCAGCATAAAGATGGTATTGCTCTGAAATGTTTGCAATCTGGTACATTAGAGCTGCTTCTGCATTTGAAGAAAGTAAAGACTCTGCTAAAAATCTTCTACTTGAGAAGTGCAAATTTCACTAATTGTATTAGAAATGGATATATTTTTAGAAATGCTAATTATTTAAACATAAAAATGCAAATACATTAACCATATTAAAATGCATAAATATGCATAGATAAGCAATTACTGTAGATAAGTTAAGTTAAATATGTTTAATTATATATTACTTGAATTCTGTACTATGTTAGAGATGATTTGAGTTTAAGTTGGGTTGAATTAGGTACCGCAGCAGACACTTTGATGTGAGCTATGTTACTTCTTACACCCTGTTATTTATTATGAAGATCAGGTTTCCTGCTTCTGATAGACAGAGCTCTGCAGGGATGAGTGAACTCAGAGAAAGGTTTGAAGGTTTAAGCACTTTTCAGAAGTCTTGCTGATTCACACAAGTCTGTAGAATCTTTTTGGAGACCACATTTGGAGAAGGGATTTTCTTACGAGGTTACTGTTACTTTTAGCTTTGACCAGAGTTCAAATGGTGGTCAGATATGGGAAGATTTGAGAAGCTGACAGAAAGAGAAAATAAAATGAGTGCATGTCCAGGTGAGACTGCAAAAATTCCCAAAAATGTTTGGATAACAATGGAAGAAGGGGGTTTGTTTTGAATGCCAAGAGAAATGCTTGTGATGATACATGCTCCACGAGCACTGCTGTGCTGAGCTGTCGTTCCTGTGTTTCAGGAGAGGAAGTTTGTTGGGGGCTCTGGGCAGATCAGTGAGAAGATCATGGAGCGCCTGGGCGGGCGTGTGAGGCTGAGGAAGCCGGTGGTGCGCATCGACCAGTCCGGGGATGGTGTCATAGTGGAAACGCTTGACCATGAGCTGTATGAGGTACTGGCATGTCCAGAAAGAGAGCATTGGTGGTGGGATGGGTGGCTGTAGTGGTTTTGAAAGCAAAACCAGTGAGAGGTTGTAAGTCAGAGATACAATTTAATAGGAAAAAAAGAGAAGAATAAAATACATGCAATAGTACAAAAGAAAAACCACTGACAGAGTCGAATACAACCTGACAGCCTGGTAGTTAGGGTGGTGGTAGCAGTCCAGTTAAATGATGGCTGCAGTCCTCCTGCAATGACAGATGTGGTTCTGTTGAAGCACTCCTCCTGTAAAAGCGTACAGTTTTCCTCTGAAGGTCCAGTGATGATGTGGAAAGGTCTGGTTATTCTCTAGGAATCCAGTAGAAAAAGACTGCTTTGATGTTCTAAATCTGGTTATCTCTGGGTAGGAAATGCTTGGCTTCTTTCCCTGGGTGGAGCATCTCCCAATGGGATGATGTAATTTTATCATCATGCAGTGGGACTCAATGGCCCATTAACAGGAGATGTCTCCTGAAGGAAGGATGGGTCGTGGGAAAGATGAAGAACACTGCCCCACCTCATTTAATAGATGGCCCATTAGCAGAGGATATCTCCCACAGAGATAAGAATCACTGCCTCATCTGGTTTCAGCAGATGATTATAGAATACATACTTTTGATCAAATCTTTACATTGTAACCCAGGACAGCAGCTACAAAACCTTTAACTTCTCCTTTTTGACTTCTCCAAAGTCCTGTACAAAAATGCAGAGATTTAAGTGACTGTGACAGAAAGTCACACATTCCCATTGTCCTTAAAGTGATGTCTAAAAGCAAAGTGTGGATTCAAACTTCTCCTTTCTTGGCATCTCTTTGTGTTTAGTTATTTTCTGAATTAGAGGGTAATTGTAAGGTGTAAAATGTAATTTAGCAACAAACTTTCAGTGACAAACACGGCAAGTGTTGCTTCCAAGTTGTAACAGAGGAGTCCAGATGTGAGGGAGATCAGTGGACTCTCTTAGGGCACAGTGCTCTCTTTTAAGCACCAGGGGAAGGGCAGCTGCCCATCATTTGAACAGATGGCTGTTTATGTAATGCTTGTTTGTTATTTAATGAGCAAGATTTTATGAGGGTTTGGTTTTGCAATTCTTATGCTAAATGCCAAAATTGCTTCACAAGATGCACTCTGCAGCCTCCCCAGATGTCTGGCAAGACCATTAGAGCGCTATACTTGGGCTGAAGTAGGGGAGAAGGTATTTGGCTTACAGATAATTTCTTTTCAGGGCAAATATGTGATCAGTGCCATTCCCCCAGCTCTTTGTTTGAAGATTCATTTCAACCCGCCTTTGCCCCCAATGAGAAACCAGCTCATCAACAGAATTCCTATGGGCTCAGTCATCAAGTGCATCGTGTACTACAAGGAAACTTTCTGGAGGAAGAAGGGTATTGCATTTTATTTGAAAGGAATAGTAATGACAGAGAGAGGGAAGAGGGTACTTGGCAACAGAACACACTCTTCGTTCAGAGCAAGCTAAACCTCAGGAGACTTTCTATTCTCCTCTGACATTTCTGCATTCCCCTGTGAGAGAAACTTGAGAGATCAGCTGGGAGGAGAGAGTGGATGAGGGAATACAAAAGAGGTAGTCGTGAAGGGAGAATTCATGCCTGTTGCTTATTGCCTTGGTTTTTCTGTTGTCCTCTCCTTGAGTGGCACCTGGGTATGAGATGAGCCTCTCTCACTTGTACAGGGGATGTAAAGATACAAGGGATGTGTGATGGAAGGGTCTGCAAAAATTCTGCTTTCTGGATGGACTGGTCAGCATTAATTGGAGCTGGGTTAGTCATCCTGGGCTCCTCTTACATGCTGAATGCTTCCATCATGACTCTTCTTTTGGAATTTACTGAATCCAAGGCAAACTGTAATGCAGTAACTCCCACCTCTCATTATTGGCTATAATGAGCCCACATCTGTTTTCCTACAAATATCATCCACCCCCCATCTTAAACTTGAGGGTTCTGGATCCTGTCATGTTCTGGCTATTAGTCTTGGGATGGATCAGATGGAGGTTACTGAGTATTTTACAACTTTTTGGAAGCTCCTGTGTTTCGATTCATGGATCATGACTGCTTTCCCACCCTGTTCTTACCAGGGTATTGCGGTACCATGATCATTGAAGATGAGGATGCTGCAATTGGTCTAACACTTGATGACACTAAGCCTGATGGCAGCTTTCCTGCCATAATAGGGTAAGGGATTAAGAAAGTGTCCTGTCTAGTTAATGCTTTTTATTTTGTCTAAGAGGCAACAACTGAAGAGAAAAACCTGACAATTCTGAAAGAAAATACATTAAAAAAATTAAAAGTTGAGTTTCTCAGTGCATGGTGATGTTCTATAATTGTTTTACTTCAAAATTTTCCTTTATGATATCATTGGTAATTAAAAAAATTCGATTTTCTCTTTCTACTTTTTATCACTGTTATCTTTTGCCTCTTGGCAAAGTGCAAACTGGGAGAAAAGGAAAGAAAAGAGAAGAAAAAAGTGGATGATTGCAAAAATTTAAAGTTTTCTCCAAGTACTTCAGTTCTTTAAATGAAAATTTGTTTTCTAGAATGAAATTTTATTTTGTTCTGGTTATTTTAGCAACAAGAGAATATGATCAGTCTTAAAAGTTTTATTAAAATATGATTTCCAGCTCAATCCCAGGTTTCATGTTATTGCTATATGCCTGCACCCAAGGCTGTATAAAATTAAAGTAATTGGGAAACAGCTCATGCAAATATTCTAACATGAATTTCAGAGTGTTTCCTTCCTGAATGAGTCCTGCAAGCAGCAGGTAGAGAATTATGCAGAGAGGTGAAATGGATGTTTTTATTAGAGACCCTAAAGCTATTACTGTGAATCACAGCATCTCATCATAAGTTATTGGCATTTTAAATAATGCAGGAAATGTAGCAGCATAATGGGAGTAAATTGTTTTTGGTCTTACAGCTTCATTCTTGCTCGGAAATGCAGAAGACTGGCAGGTCTCACAAAGGAAGAAAGGTAAGTGCAAACCCTGGAGATCTGTGTGGAATTTGAGTCAATAATTTTTTATAAATGACCAGAGCAGGAAAAAAATGCCCTGATTTGAAGGAAGTTGTCTGTAACCTTGTGCCAACAGGCAGACATTAAGGAAGAAGAGGCCATACTCGGTTTTGGATGAAGGACCCACAGAATTCCCACATAGCTCTTGCCTTTTGGAAACTCTCTGGTCCTGGTTCTTATTTTCCTTCAAGGCTTCTCTGTTTATGCAACTCTTGCTAAGGAACAGCTCTAAGGTGCTGAATATGAAAATAGTGTAGATATTCTGCTGGAAAGTGTCCAGACCAGCCTCCTCCCCCTCTGCTGCCTCCCTGGCTTCCTGCAGGTGCCCTGAGCTCTTGGAAACCTTGTCAGAAGGGAAAGGTTTGACCTCTGTGTTTGATTTTATCTTTATTTTCTGTTCACCCTGGAGGGTCCTTTCAGTGTCTGGAACTTAGTGCAACTTGAACCTGTAGCTGCCACCAGCAAGCTTCAGCATCACAAAGGGATCAGAAAGCTGATCTCTGCACCCTCAGTGTGGGGAAAATAATTCCCTTCAGGCACAGATGAAGGTCATTTTGCTGTCTTCTTGAAACAAATCTCTGCATAGAGTAGTGCTCTTTGGTATATTACTAAAATAGAGTTTATAAAGTAATGATTTTTTTATTTTCCATCTCACTGATTCACTGTATCTGATCAAATCAAAGCTGCAAGTAGAAACTGTGGATTATGAGGAGAGCCTTGCTTTGACAGGGAGAAAATACATTTGATATTAAAACATGATAAAGGAAAGCTGTGCCCAAGTAAACATTTTTACAGTAATAGCTGCTCTAACTAGGGAAGATGCAGTTGTGTCAGATAGTCTGGCAGTCTGTGGATAATGGGTCTAAATGGAGCTGTTTGTGTCTTGGTCTTTCAAACGACAGCCTGGTACCACAGAGCCCTTTTAGTTTTGGCAGGAATGGACCAGCACTGAGGCTTTGAGATGGAGGCCCAGCAGGTGCCAGATGATAAAAGTCGCACAGGTATTCTGAAACCCAGTGTGCCCAGCATTTTGAGCCATCCTAAACGCTAAACGGTGTCTTTCACTGTGTGTCAGTGCCCTCAAATGGGCATGTGCAGCCTTTGAGAACAGCTTTTCTTCCTATGAAATTAGGGTCTGTCCTATTTGCAAGGCACCATCCTTTTCCCTGGACATTAGAAGCACTGGCACAATTACCTGACTGTGCTGCTTCCAACAGCCAAGCTTTACACCAGAGTTTTGAACTCTTGTCTTGTGGGGAAGAAACCTTAGACTAGGAGGAGCTTTGCTTTGGTAAGGAATGGTTCTGAACCATGCTGGCTGGTGCAGGGCTGGTCTTGGCCAGAAAAGGCAGGAACCTCCTCCCCAGGAGCACAGCTCTGCTTCCAGTGGAATTTGGGGTCCAGGAGAAGGCAGAACACGAGCCCAGACCTTCTCCCAGTGTACACTCAGGGTGCAAACTGTTTGTATATACAGACTGTGCCCTGCCTTTCAGAGCTGTGCAGTGGAGGCCATGGCATCACACCCTGCTGTGGAATAAGAGACCAGGAGAAGAGCTGAGTGTCTGCATGTGTGCTTCTTCCACACTGGGCACTGTGTGACCCTGCCTTGGTAGCTCCAGGCAGAACATTCCTCTTATTTAGCGCTTATGGTAATTTCACAGCTGAGCCCAAAGCCAAGAAATGAGGATTTTACTCACTGTATATTCCATGTAGTGCTATTGTGTTCCATGCTAGCATTAATAAGTCCATTAATAAGAATTTATTTGAACTTCTTTAGGACAAAAAGTGCAAATCTTGCAGAGAGACCAGCAAGATGCAAAGATTGCTCTTAGCAGGGGTAATGTCTCAGTGATTGATTTATGTTGATACAATTCAATCCTTTAGAAATTGCTGGTTTGGATTTTGTTTTGTTTGCTCATTTGGGTTTATTTTTCCTGTCAAATAACACCCTATTACTGATGAATAATTCCTTCCAATGTCTACACTTCAGAGTCTGAAGATGCCCTTGACCTGAAGCTTAATATTTTTCTTTGCACAGCTATCTTAAACTAACTAATGTGTGTTTGCAATGTACTCAGCACACAGCTGTGAACTTGCACCTTCCTGGAGCCCTGCAGTTGGCCACAAGTGACAATATCTGGCATACCTGTCACTGGGATGCCATTCCAGGCTCCCTGGAGGGTCTGCAAGTCATTGTGGAAAAAGGATGGGGCACAGGCAGGTCTAGAGGGATCTTTCTCATCCCTGCCATGGTGCTGAGAGGAGCAGATGGGTCCCAAGGTGATAACTCCCTTTCCTGGAGCCTTGTGGGGTTTCTGACCTGCCCTGAAAGGAGGAATTGATGGCATCTGTGAGAGAGAGGTGGTGGGCAGACCTCAGCAGAGGCTTGGCTGGATCCTGCTGCTAAAATAACTTTATTCTCTTCAGACACTGGGTAGGTGCTGGTGGTCTGCAGGGCACAGTGCTCACCTCACTTATGGAGAAATTGGGAAACCACCCTTTTCCCTATGGCTGTTGCTGGATTTGTGTCACCCTGACTGCAGAGGAATGTTCATATTCGGGTCCCGGAGCTCTCTGAGCCTTCCTGGCCCATCACTGCTTCTGGAGCAGGCTGAGCCTTGTCCTGTGTCCCAGGGCAAGAGGAGGGGGCTGTTTCCTTCCCCCTGCTGCTGCTGGGCTTGACACCTGCCAGCAGCAACACTGCCCAGGGCCATGGCTCCTCCTGAGCTGTAGCAACCTTCACGTCCTTGCTCAAGCTCCATCCTGCATGTGAGGACACCTTCAAGTCATCCTGTTTCTCTTCACCCTCTTTCCTCTTCCTTTGAGTTCAGCTGCTCATGAGTTTAGCTGGGCTCCTGTAGGAGCTGGGTTGCTTTTTACAGCAGTTATGGATGCTTTCCTCATGTGATTTTATAGCTGAAAGGGTAGCCCTCACAATTACAGAGATGGGACTCCTGTATTTCTGTGCCCAGCATGGCTTTTCATGTAGCACTGGATTTTCTTCCTGAACTAAATGTCTTTCCAGAGCTGTGTTTGTTTTCTGTAATTGTTATTTCATCGTGATCTTCTTGCTTTTGGGAATTGGTGCAGCATGGCAAAGAGTAAGACCCAAGGGCTTGTAGAAACAAACTTAATTGCACTTGGGGTTTGCTACAGAATGAAGTATATTCAATGATTTATAGACTCATAAACTTAAAACAGGAGGAAGTTTTATATAAACAGAAATTAAATACTGATTCCCTGAGAGCCACAGTATATTGAGACCTGCATCTTTGTAGGAACAAACTGTAAGTTAGGCAATGTGCCAAGACAAAAAAGTGCAATGCCTTACTACTTTTTTTCCTGGCAGCCTGGAGACCGTTTGGATAATTTGAGGGTTTGGGCTACTTGGAATTCCCTTAAGAGAACAGCTTGCAAAGCTTCTGGAAAAGCAGCCCTTATGCAGCACAGGAGCTGGGGTTATTTCTGGTGATCCAGAGGCTGGTGAATTGGGATAGATCCTAAAAAGCTGGAATCTCAAATTCCATCAGATACAATACTTGTCCTCATAGAAGCAGGGTGTATTAGAAGTGATTTGTTTTCTCTTTGCTCACACTGTAGTCTTCTGTTGCTTTTCTCTTGCAGGAAGACGAGGCTGTGTGAGCTCTATGCAAAGGTTCTGGGATCAGAGGAAGCTTTACACGTAAGCACAAAATCTCTGGAAAAGGTTCCTTTGGAAAAGCTACCTGCTGCCCTCACTGGAGGAGTGGAGATTATGGCAAGCCTTGGGTTGGGTTTGACAGTGAGGATAAGAAGGAGCTTTATGAATATTAATGAAACATTAACAGATGTTTTTGTTGATATTATCTTCTCCAGCTCCATGGGTGGGATTCTCAGTGCTTGCCACATAAACCTCAGCTGCTGGCACTTGTGACAGCCTTGCTTTCCCTCTCTGTCCATGTCGTGTCTTCTTTCTTACCAGTTGTTCAGATCCACTACTGCATGTGTTGGGTTGATTTTCTTCTTCCCTTCCCCTTCCCTCCCCTCCCCTTCCCTGTAAAAGTAAGTGACTGTTGTCATTCACACGATCTCACACTTAGATTATGTGATTAATGCCACTTAGACTTTTAAGAATAGTTTTACAGGGTTAGAAGTTGTAGACTCCAGTCTGGAGAACCATGATTTTCAGCACAACAACGTTGCACACAGAACCATGCAAGTGGCACACTTTGCATTTTTAACAGTGTATATTTATACCCAATGTACGCATTACAAGTATTACAACTGTATACACTGGGGGCTAATTTTGCTTTACATGGCTCAAAGCATAAATTTGTTCATAAAGCATAAATTAATGTTGACAGTTTAGGAGGATTATGCTCTACAATGGCCAGATTAACTAGGTTTTTAGACAGCATATTCCTATTTTTAAAGAAATAGGGATTATTGTGTTGCATTCGTGCTGCATTAAGAGATTTGTTAAATGTGCTCATCCTGTCAGAAATTGCATTGACATGCAACAAATGATAAGCTGTTCTCTGCTCTCTCCTCAGTTCTGTTATTAACTTCCTCGAGACTTTGTCCTTTTCCTGAGTGAATTAATCTGTTTTACAGCCCGTGCATTATGAAGAGAAGAACTGGTGTGAGGAGCAGTATTCTGGGGGCTGCTACACAGCCTACTTCCCACCAGGCATAATGACTCAGTATGGAAGGTACGGTGTCTATTTATAGTGGGCTTTGGAGTGGTAAGATAAGACCAAGTTAATAAATACCCTCAGAAAGGATCATAAATCCTCTGTCACTGTTCACTTTATACCTTTAAGATCACTGGGGGATGTTTTAAGCAGATGAAATAACCTTCCACTTGTCTCTGTTGGGGTTTATGATGGATGAGTACAGCAGCATTAGGGGCCTTTATCCTCTTCTGTTGTTTGAAACTCCTTATTCCGTAAGGGAGTTGGGAAACTTCCACAGCCTGCTTACAAAAATGGCTTTGGGTATTTGAGATCAGTGTAACCATTTCAAGCACACCTTTGGCCGATGATTTAAAAATACTGACAGAGAGTTCTTGCTGACATTGATGATAATGAGCTTAATATGGTGATCAGTGTGCTGTTGTAAACAGTCCTCTCCCACTTAAGTTTTTGCATGAAAATAAGATTTACCAAGAAAAAAAAATTACTTCAGTTACTTCAGACTGGTGATTTGCTTTAGATACACAGGTTTTAATGTGATAGACGAGACATACTTTTGAAGTTTCAGTTCTTATAATTTAAAAGTAACTTAGAGCAGTAAAGCAGTTGTAACAAAGAGCTTGTGGAGGAAAATTATAATTATTGCAGATTCTGGCAAAAATAGAGTTAAAACAATGCTTTTTGTTTATTTACTTATTGCTTCAAATATTATGGGGATATATTTCACTGTGCCTGTGATGCCTGGCATTGGTACTTATGCCATAGGCTGGAACTGTGAGATAATGCAAGTCCCGTGTCAGAATAGTTGTCCTTTTCACCCATAGTTGTCATTTTCACCTATGAGCAGTGTAAACATTTAAAAAATGTGAACACTGTAAGAAATTAAATGCAACTGAGACTTCTCCTCCAGCTCCACTCACCCAGTGCTATTATCTTCAAGTGCTTGCTGTCATTTGAAACACTTTTATTCCAACATTAGCCCAGCTACTTCAGTTCTTTCCTGATACAGCTGATATGACTTTTTGCTCTTCCCTTCCAGGATCATTCGGCAGCCCGTGGGCAGGATCTATTTTGCTGGCACAGAGACAGCCACTGAGTGGAGTGGGTACATGGAGGGGGCTGTCCAGGCTGGAGAAAGAGCAGCCAGAGAGGTACAGATGCTCAGGGGGACACTGTAAAATGTCCTGTGCAAAATGTAAGGTCCTGTGGTTGGGGGGGAAATGAGAACTGAGTGTTGACAGCTTCAGGTGTTCTGCATCTTGATGCAAATCCCTGCAAAGGGGATTGACTCAAAAAAGGATGAAGGATTTGGAGTGTTAGGAAGGGCTCTGGCTATTTTGTCAAACTCTCCCCTTGTTTCTAGGATTAAATTCTCTCTTCCTTTACAGAAGTCCCAAACTCCCCCCCAGTCATTTTTCTCCCAAATCTGTTAATCATCACACTGAGAGCTGCTGGCTGTCGGAGCATGGGAACAGCTCAGTCCTGCTGCTCTGCACACCAAGCCAGCCCTTCCTCAATGTTTCCAACACAGTGATGTTCCACTGAGACAGCCTTAACACAGAGTCACTAAAAAACAACTTAGATATTTTTCTTCTGAGAGAATGCCAATTCCCTGAGTATTTTCAGGACCATTCCAGTTTATGGAGCAGCAAAGGAAATTTAATCTTTGTTTTATGAGGTGGAGGGAATCTTGTGGCTAAAAACTGGTCAAGGAGCACAAATTGTGCTGGGAGGAATATGGAGAGTTAATCTAGCCTGTACCCCTGCCCCAAGAGACAAGGATCAATTGTTCATCAGTTGTCCCATTGGAGAAAGTTCTACCTTAGGTGTTCCTGAAAAATTCCAAACACCTCCTGACCTCTCTAATGTAAGGACATTACAGCAGAGCCTCCATAGGCCTCAGCAGAGTGCACTTCACTGGGAAAAATTTTGGTGTTTTTCTTTCCTCATTTACTTATGAAAGGAAAACATGTTGAAAATCCAGTGCTTCTCACTCTCCTGCATCGAAGAGTTGACAGGCTCCATGAATCTTGTCTACATTAAAAGCCCCTCGTAAAAGATGTTAAATCTTAAATCTACAAGTTTCTGGAATTGAAAAAAAATATTATCACCACCTGTATTTTATTTCACTGTAGAATAAGCTAACCTTGGTGTCTTCCTTGAATATAATTTCAAATTAGTCTTTGCTATCCTACTGATCTCTGCTAACTTTGCTACTTTGAAGGGTAACTTTCCTATTGTGCATGTCTTTTAGTTTTGCTTTTCTCTGGCTGAAAGTAGTGGCCTGTCATCACTCCCAGGATGCTGTTCCTCTTCCTACATCATGATAAAATTTGCAAAACAAGCTGTTCTTCGTGGCTGGTGTCTTCATGGCCCACTTTGCCACAAATATCTGCTTAAGTATTAGTCATAATCACATTATCCTGTTCCCCTGGGACTGGCCAAATTCCAGTATCTTGCATGGACTAACTAAGCATAAGGAGAAGTTTCTGTTATTATGTTCCACTAGGAGGAGTGTCTTATTAAATATTCTCAGAAAAAAGTTGTGAAAGGTTGAGTTTTCTTCTAAAATTTGAACACACTGTGATTTATGTGCTCAGTTACCGTGCCATTTTTAAACATCAATCAAAGCCAGATTTTCTTTCTGTCTTGAAGAATAAATGATACTTATTGAGAATTATTTATTTTCAGATACTGTTTGCTATGAGGAAAATCCCAGACAGTGAAATTTGGAAGCCAGAACCTGAATCAATTGTAAGTATTTATGCAGATAAAACAGATTGGGGTTTTTTCCTGCTGTTTTGCTGATGGGATAAATTTTATTGTCTGTTTTTCTATAAATTCATTAAATCAAAGCCACAATAAACTTTCCTTTACTCACCAAAATTGCCCTTCCCTAAAAAAGGAAGAGGATGGAAATCCATCTGACAGATATGTAAGGGAGGATTGGAAAGAGCTGCATTTCTTAACTGGGCTGTGAATCCTTTCCATGTGTGTGTTCTTCCCTTTTACTGAGCAGAAAATCTATATATACTGCTTCTTGATAAGCTGTAACTGCTTCATCCCAGTTCTGTTCCTGCTGCAAGAATCTCTCAATTTTTGTATCCCTCCTCTCACAGTGGGGATGTTCTGTGGATAATGGATGTGGATAATGGATGCTCTCCCCACAGGATGTGCCAGCTTTGCCCATCACTACAACCTTCTGGGAGAGGAACTTGCCATCTGTGCCAGGACTGCTAAAGCTGATTGGATTTTCCACTTTCTTCACCTCTGTGGCTGCAGCTGGGTTCTTTGCCTACAAAAAGGGACTTCTGGTTCGAAATTGAGAAAAGGTGCCAAGTCAAAGCCTCACAACTGAGGGATTTTCTTCTTTTATTCCGAGGTTTTATTTTGTCATATACTTCTCTGTCTCCAAAATCTGAGGAAGAGGTGAAAACAGTCAAGAAAATAGGGTGGAAAGAAGGGATATGATAAAGGGATCCATATTGAAAAATAACCCCTAGAGTCCTGGCCTATTTCTAGCAGTAACTTTTTGGTTGTTGAATTTCTTGAGTACCTGAATTTTTGATCCAGTTCTCAGAACAGAAGTGACAAAATGCCTCTCTAAAGCCTATTCTGATGAGATTTCTGATTGATTTTACTCTTATGTCAGAACCAGCCCTTGAACTCTAAGTCTCTACAGGCCCTATTTGTACTGTACTGTACAACAAAATCCCTAGTTGTAAAAAAAATTAGTTCTGCCTTCCTGTGTAGTAGACTGAGAAAAGAAATCCACAGATTACAGAACGATAAGATAGTTCATGCAAATTACTGGTAAGAAGCTGTTAGTATTTTTATTTCTTAGCCATGTCCAGAGCCCAGGGAGCACCTAAGGGACAAGCCAGGCTAAATTTATCCATTTGAATTATGCAAGTGCAACCACAGGATGCTGGCATTCCCAGTGACATGTATGTCCTTCAGTGAGCTAAAGGACAATAGTTGTGCTGTGTTTGGCAGTGTGGTTGAATTTCAGGCTCCCCAGATGTGTTCAGAACTGCCTGGCACAGCAGAGCCCTTGTCCAGGGGAGTCTGTCCCTGTGAGCACCTTGAGGTTGTATCTCACCTGGTAGGGCACAATGGGCTTGAAGATGTAGTGTTAGCATTAAACAAACAAAACAAAACAAAAACAAACAACAACAACAAAAAAAACCAACAAAAAACCGAAAAACAAAACTTCCTGCTTATCTGCCCCCAAACTCTTGCTTCATGCTGAACACAGATTTGCTGATTCAGAGTTTTGGTCTTTCCCAACAACCTTATTGATGGGATTAGCACTTCCACTTCTTCCTGCTGTGCTGTGTTGCACTGACTATGCACTTAGAACTGATAACTAATCAGGGATCTAAATGATAGTGAGATCAAAGAGAACTGTGGATTCAAGATTCAAATGCAAGTGCTTCTCTTCTCCATAACTTGGTACTGTTCAAACAATGGGAACAAAAAAAAAAAAAAAAAAGAAAGAGAGAAGATATAAAGAAGTCAGTATGCAGGGGTGGGGGAGAAGTAGGAAAAAACCCACCCACCAAAACCTGTTGTCAGCATGTTGGCATCTTGTTTTAGATATTTCTGCTGTTTTACCTGTGCACAAGACAAAACGGAAATACACGGGTATGGCTGAGAACAAGATCTGGTGCACATGAAGCTGGAGATGTCTGGAATTTTTCATTGCCTGTTTGCTGCACTTCTCCCTTCAACCTGTAGCAATTTATACATAAAAATATTGGATTGCAGTAAAGAGCCATGGAGGGAAGTACAATAATAAATTCAGCAACTGGTGTGAGCACACAGTGGAGGAGCTGTGTCACCAGTCTCAGGCAGATTTTTGGGCTAGCATCTGATCTTGCTTGTGTAGAGCAGTACTTTGCTCTCCAAATACTCCCATGGAAATTTACTGAACTGCTTGGAAAGCTGTAATATTTGTGAGCAGCACCTCGCTTTCTGGCCCTTAGGTTTTGTTCTTTTTAACTTGATGTGCTGGTTAAACATCATCTTGGAGCAGCAGCTTGGATTTTATCAGAAATGAATAGCCTCATAACAGCCTTTTAAAATGCATGGGGGAACTTTTCAGGCATAAAGATCTTTAAGGCAGAAGAGTGCAGCAGTGTACATATGGCCTCTCGTATCTCTAATTTGCTGGGACATTTGCCTACTGCACAGAACTTCTATGTGGCTTTCTCTCCCTGTGATTTATTTACTACATGAATTAGGAACTGAAAGCTGAATGGGAAGTTCAGAGCTGTTGCAACTCACACAATTCTCTGGCCAGAAATAAACACAGGAACCTAAACTTGGGAAGACATTTTTAAAGTCTTGGCCCAAATATTTTTAAGTGCTTGATGGTGAGTACATATGTTACATATAAAGAGCTGCTGCATTTGCAGGTGATTTTTCTGCCAAAACTGTTTGGAATTCAGGTCCTGCTTCTCCACATTCTCTAAAGGGGAGCAAATGCATGAAACTAATGAGGATAAATCAGTTTTATTCACATCCAAAATGTATTTCCCTCTTCTTTGCTCCTGAATCTGGCAGAAGTTTTTCCCAGTTTAATGAGATCATCTTGTGTGCCACAGGGGGAGAAATTCCAATCAAAACCAGAAATTAGGTAGTTGGAACCGAACTGAATCATAACCTAAGCTTTTCATGAGATTGGCCAATTAAAAGACAATATTGAAAAGTTTCTATACTTATAAACCTTTCTTATTCTTAGCTTCACAGAAACTAAGAAAGAAAAAGGGAAAATGGGGGGGAAAAAAGCAATCCCACAAAGCATTTCTCATTTTACCACAACTAAAGTAGGTGAGACAGGGAATCTCAAAAAACAAATTTGTATTCCCTGAGATTTCTAATCAAACCAGGTTGGAGCTGGGAGGTCTGACTTGTGACATCTGTATTAACTCTAAAGTCTCTGTCTTCTTCCTTGCAGACTGCCAAAACTTTAGGAAAGCTCTCTGTCTTTACAGCCATGTCTTGCTATGATTGTGCTGTGGATCTTACCACCACTATGGGATTAAAAAAGGATTTGCTGCTGTTTTCTCAACGTTTTCCACACAAAAGGAATGTGTGGCACCTTGTGTGCATGGATGCCAGCGTGGTGAGGGAATTGAAAAATGGAGGTAGAGAATCAAGCTGCTTCCCTATGGGTAGAGGGAGCTGTTAGGACTGGTTTGCATTTTTGAAATTAAAATTCATGCCAACCCTTTGAAGAGAGGAATGAAGTCTGTTTTTGTGAATAACCAGTTGTGCTGTATTAATTTGTTAACAAATTTGATGAGACAACTGCCTGCCATCATGAAAGTTCCAAGAGTTTACCAGCTTTGTAAAATGTACTATAGGAACAACCATGGAAATAATTGTATTTGTCTCTTACAAACTGAACTGTGTTACCATGCATATTTTGTAATGCTCTTAAAAAAGAGAAATTTACTTTCTTGTACACTGTTCTGATAGCCACTGTACATTGCAAGGAATAACGGGTCATGGCATAGAAATCTGTGTTAACCAAAGTGCTAAAAATCTAATTGTATAAACTACTCAACAGTTGCAAGGATGTGAGCAATCTGAGGCAGCCCGCTTTTCTTCCCTTTAATTTGTGCATTTTTTCCCTCAGTGCAGATCTTGATTCCAAATAGCACATCTGCTCTCAATACAAAGACATTAATCAAGTAATTAAGTACCTGTCTGAGCATTGTCCATCACTGGAACCCATTGCCTGGACAAGAAACTAAGGCTTAAAGAAATCTTTCTGTGTCCACAGTGGGACTGTTGTTTCACTGAAACAGGCTTTACAGATGTGCAGAAATTTTAAGATTTTTTTCCCTTTTTTGAGACAGTAAAAAGTAATATTTTTGAGGAAGAAGGAATTGTATGCCCTCCAGAAATACTGGGGAGTCAATACTAAATAACAGACCTGCCAGTGCTCTTGGGCAAGCAAACCCCCTCAAATCACTGGTGACAACCATTCACAAATGAACCTGACCTGTGTTCAAATAACTAACATTCCCTCTCCCATCTCCACCACCTTAAGATCACCTTGTTCTTCCTTCTGCTGAAGAACAGACTGTAAAAATGAGATGGCCAAAGCAGCCTGGCTTTCCGAGTGTCTCTCCAGTGAATTCTTTAGGCGTTGTCATAGACTGCCGCTTATAGCGTGTCTGCTGTGGTCATGTGCAGGTCAGTGCTCAGTGGTGCCTGCCTCTGTGTTTTGGAAAAAAATTTAAAAAGAGTGACTTCACTTTGCAGGAATATATATGCTCTGTGTGTGATGAATTTGTGCCTTTTATAACTGTAGCATTTTCTAAAGTGCCTCTGTGGTGACTGTCTCCCTTGGTTTCCTTCTTCAGCTCCCTTCCCAATAGGCTAGATATTTTTATCTGACAGCTGTGAAATTTTTTTAACCTTAATTAGAATCAATAAATATTGTCATGTCATATGTGTTGTTTGAGGCTTTTCTTTTGTGGAAGTTCCTTTTGAGTTGGTTGTAGTGGTATTACTTGTGACAGCACTTTGCTGAAACCTTTGAGAAAACTTTAGCTTTTCTTAGTAAATAAAGCTCTATAAAGGAAAGGAGAGTGTAAAAGAAAAAAATACAAAACCACCCAAGCAACCCTCCAAAACAGTGCAAAAAATCCCATTCAACCCCTGAAATGCACAATTTTTAAAAAATCAAACCACATTTGGTAGTAGTATAGATGACCAAGCCTCTTACACTAAAGAACGAGTTTTTACTGTTGTAGGGCAGGCAGCTCAAACTGAACATAAGAAGAAAACAGACCTTGTACCAAATACTGTGTAATGTAAGCATAGAAACCTTAGGAAAAAGAGAGACCAAAATCACTTAATTTCACCCACTAGCTCAGTGTTAGTGCTGAGAGATAACAGAACTGAAAAACAAATTTGCTCCTGGGAAGGGACCTGTGTTGCACAAAACTGTTGGCCATGAATACTGGAGAAAGTGTAACCATCCATGTGAAAAACATCTAAAGTGTGCAGTGCTCTTTGTGTGGGCTTAGCTTTCAGCATTACAAGTTATAAAGGAGCACAAATACAATGAAAGCAAACACCCTCAACTAATCCTTCACACACTCTCTAAAGCATCTGTCCCCTAAGAAACGTGTCAGAACCAGCAGTGCATTTCACAGCCCTCCAAGCAGCCAGCAAGTGGTTATGACTCTAAACATTGCTGCTGTACTGGGTTTGTGTTGCCAGGTTTTGGTAGTGGGGGGGCTACAGGGGTGGTTTCTATGAAAAGGTGCTGGAAGCTTCCCCCACGTCCAGCAGAGCCAATCCGTGATGGCTCCAGGATGGACTCACTGCTGGCCAGGGCTGGACTAGTTAGAAAAGGTGGTAACACCTCTGGGATAACAAATTCAAGGAGGAAAAAGTTATTGTGAAGTTATAATTGCAGCCAGAGAAGAGCAGGGTAAGAAATGTGAGAGGAACAGCCCTGCAGACACCAAGGCCAGTGCACAGGGAGGGGCAGGAGCTGCTCCAGGGGCTGGAGCTGAGATTCCCCTGCAGCCCCTGGTGAGGCTGTGGTGAGGCAGCTGTGTCCCTGCAGCCCCTGGAGGGCACAGGAATGCTGAGATCCACCTGCAGGGCACAGAGGGCACAGGGATGCACAGATCCACCTGAGTGCACAGAGGGCACTGGGATGCACAGATCCACCTGCAGGGCACAGGGATGCACAGATTCACCTGCAGGGCACAGAGGGCACAGGAATGCTGAGATTCCCCTGCAGCACAGGGAGGGCACAGGGATGCACAGATCCACCTGCAGGGCACAGAGGGCACAGGGATGCACAGATGCACCTGCAGCCCATGTAGAAGACCCAAAAAGGAGCACGGGGATGCTGAGAGGAAGCTGTGAACCTGTGGGATCCTGTGCTGAGCAGGGTCCTGGCAGGGACCTGCAGCCCTGTGGAGAGAGGAGCCCACCCTGGAGCGTTTCCTGGCAGGACTTGTGAACCTGTGGGGGACCCACGTTGGAGCAGACTGTGCTTGAAGGACTGACCCAATGGAAGAATAACCCACAGTGAAGCAATTTGTGGGGGACTGTTTCCCATGGGATCAGCACACGTTGGAGAAGTTTATGGAGAATTGTCTGCCATGGGAGGGATCCCACGCTGGAGCAGGGAAGGACTCCTCTCCCTGAGCAGTGAGCAGGAGCAATGTGTGATGAACTGACCATAGCCCCCATTGCCATCTCCCTGTGCCACTGGGGCGGAGGAGGGACAGCTGGAAAGGAGGGAGGGATGGGAGGAAGTTATTTTTATAATTTATTTTACATCTCATTATCCTGCTCTGATTATGCTGGTAAAAAATTCAGTTCATAGCTCCAAGTTCAGTCTGTTTAGCTTGTGATAGTTTTTGGTGAGTGAGATCTCTCCCTGTCCTTACCTCAACCCATTTGTTGTATTTTCTGTCCTCTGTCCCGTTGAGGAGTGACAGAGTGGCTTTGGTGGCTGTCTGGCATCCAGCCAGAGTCAACCCACCTCAGAGTTTTTGGTGCTGAAACCCAGGATCATGACAATTTTGAAATAAGGATGATAACTTGGAAAGTTTGGGTGAAACATGGACTGAACCATGTTAGAGAGTGGAATTTTCATGGCGAATTTTTGCTGTAATTGTGGTGAAGGCACAAGGGGTGGATTTTGTGTGACTTGCCAATTTTTGTTCAGTGTTGTGATGACATTATTTGGATTTTTGTGGGGGGAATTTTTGTCTTGCTTTGTTTGATTGGTGCTGTTGATGTGAGTGCAGGTTGGGTGATGGATGTGGATTTTAATGATCATTCTTAAATAGGTAAATATGTGATTCACAGAGGTGAGGAGTGGAAAGTGGAGTCAGATTTTACCTATCTCTTTAACCCTTTGTTCAGACATATCCTGGAGCATCCCAGAGGACATAACTGAAATGGTATTATCATTAATTTAGTTATTTACAAAGCTTTCAGTGTGCATTTCAAAGAGACTGTGCCAGCCAAGGGGTACTTCATTATTTCCATCAGTCTAGCATACAGAAGTTTAATGTGGACAGATTAATACAGAAGAAATCCATTTTGTTTAACATCTATGAAAGATACAAATATGATTTCCCAAGAAACCAATTAGAAATCCCACTAATTGTTTAGAAGAGGATAGGATGTGTGCACAAATCATTTGGCTAAATCATGTAAAACTCAGTGCTACTCCAAGAGCTGAGGATAATTTTTTCTTCTCGTCTTGTGTAATTATACCAATTGCTCATCTGGAGCAAATCCCAAAATGTTGGAGGGACTGATGAGTTTTTCTTTCTGTCTCAAAACAGGATAAATTCTCCCTGAGCCTGTGGGATTGCCTCAGAGGAAAAAAATGTCATCCAAGAATGATAGGCAAAACTGGCCTCAGATGGTGGAACCAAGGTTCAGTTTGGTATCTTCTGGGAAAAAACCACATTTTTTCTCAGATTTGTCCTGCTCTGTGGTGTGGGTGTGGAAGGGGGCTCCTTATTGGTGTTTCAGCCCATGCAGGTACTGCAGAACTCCTGTGGCCATGTCCTTCTCTCTGTGTCCATGGAAGGATGGGTGGGATCTGGAAATTCAGTTGTTGGATGGAATTTACTCGCATTTCCCTTTTTCTGCAAAGAGCACATGTTTACCCACCTAGAGGGCAATTCACAAGCCAAAACTCAGTCACCTTGTGCCTCTCAGACACTCAAGGGCACCTTGTTCCCCAAAGGGAGGCAGCTCTTCCATCAGCCCAAGGGAAACACGTTCTGAACCAGCCCTGCCCTGTGGCACCAATCTTTGGGTACCAAACTAAGCAGCTTCTACCTCCCACCACCTGCTGATGGCAATTAGGTACTCCTTGGGGCATTTAGCTTTGAAGAAATGCACCAGGGATGATGTGGGCTCTGTCAATCTAACACATTGTGAGTTCATGTCTTGCATGTTAATAGGTAGCTGCACATATAATGTGTTAATACACAGCTGTCCTCTAGCCAGGCAGGCTATAGATGAATTTGTTTGTCATTGGAAACAGAGCCATGATATTCTAGTAATAATATTAGCAGAGTTTGCTAGAAAAGCCTTCAGTTAGCAGCTGAGTGCCAAGATAAGCTGTAAAAAAATACACCTGAGTAAGAGGCTTTGTAAGTTGATTTTAGTGTGCGTGATTTGTACAGTCAGTAGCAAGAAGCTGTTCTGAAGCTAGACTAGAAAAAGCTCAAAAATAATTTAAAAAATAATCATAGAATAGTTTGGCTTGGAGGGGATGTAGAAAGGGGACCTTTCTTGGTCATCTAGTCCCAACCCTCTGCCATGGGCAGGGACAGCTTCAACAAGACCAGGGTGCTCAGAGCCCCATCCAGCCTGGCCTTGAACATTTCCAGGAACGGGTCATCCACAACTTCTCTGGGCAGCCAGTTCCATTGTTTCACCCTATATCTAATCTAAATCTATCTTATTTTCA
Organism: Sialia sialis; assembly: GCA_009812075.1. Lineage (NCBI taxonomy): Eukaryota > Metazoa > Chordata > Aves > Passeriformes > Turdidae > Sialia > Sialia sialis. The sequence continues at coordinate 25,926,825 of VRYO01001681.1, read as the reverse complement.
TTTTAACCCCTTTGTTCCATCACAACAAGCCCTCCTAAAAACTCCCTTTCCAGCCCTTTTAGGTTCTCTGAGGTGTCCCCAGAGCCTTCTCTTCCCCAAATTCTCTCAGCCTGTTCTTAGAGGGGAGGTGCTCCAGTCCTGTGACCAGCCTAGGGACTCTCCCTGGACCCACTCCAGCAGGGCCGTGTCTTTTCTGTTGTCAGAATACCTGTGAAACACACACTGCTTCATCCAACAGGACTGGACCCACTGCCATGGGGTTCATCCCAGTTTTCCATTCTTCCTGGCACTGCTGAAAGAGGCAAACCAACTTGTTTTGATTCCAAGCTGGTCTCATCCTGTGTTTTGACAGAAGGTGAGATGCTGTTTCTAATTTAGAAGCTTTCTTCCAGAGCTGGTTTTTTGCTGTGGGCACAGTGAATTTTCTGATAGCAACGTTTCTAATCTTTTCTTAGCAGAAATAATCCATATCCATCCAGCTCCATTTACTCTGACATCCACAGGCTCTGTAGACTCCTTCCCACCATCCCTCCAGCTTTGTGGGGGAGAAGAAGCCTCATCCAAATCTCAGTAATCCATTCATCTGACCCACAGCAGACAGAGGCTGAGCACAGACCAGCCCCATCTGCCCAAGGGCTTAATGTCATTGAACTTTAGCAGTGTCTTTGAGAGGGGACAGTGTCTCTGAGTGCCATTTCCCTGCAGCAGCAGACTCCAAGAAGCACTTGAAGAAGTGGTACCCAGCAGGAACACCAGCCTTTGGATGATTTAGTTTGTCAAGAGGCTCTGTTTGCCCCTCTGCCTACTGGGATTTAACACTGTTCTTGAATATGCCTCTGGTGCTTGGCTGGGAAGGAGCAGGGGAAAGGAAACACATCAATAATGCACTGAGGCATCCTTGTCATCCCCCAGGCTGTGCCCAATTTGCATATGCTCCAAGCTGTAAGAAAACACTTTGCACAGCAGTGTTGCATTTAGCAGAAATTACATTATAATTTCAGATGTGGAAACTTCTGCTCCAGGTTTGAGGCAGGGAGGTGTCCCATCGGGCTGTGCAGTCATTATTTCAAACAATTGAAATGCATGCTTGTACTTAATCAAAATCAAGGGAAGACATTACTCCAGCCTCCACTTGCCAAATCAATCCAAAGTGGGAGAAGAATATTTAACTAAATTAGAAACTATATTATTTCCCAATAATTCTTTATGAGATGGAGTTTGGCCAGAGCAATTTTTCAGAGTGTGCGTATTTGAGCCTCTATCCATCTCTGCAAAGCAAAATGCCCCAACAGAAGCGCCTTTCTCTGAGAAGGGCAATGTTCAGGTGCATTTAGGATGTGTGCTCACACTTTTCTTCCAGCTCCTTTATGCTGCCAAGCAGGAGGAAGGACTTGAGGTGCCCTGCGGAGGAAGTTTTCCAGTTCTGGCAGGGGCTTGGTGCCTCAGCCATTTCCCTGCCCTGATTTCTGCCAGAGCCAGGAGGCAGAGGCTGCAGGGATGGAGACTGCATTTCTCTGCTTCCTCCAGTGTGCACATCAGAGCAGGTGAGAACTTAGGCTTAATGCTGGGGACTTGCATAATTCTCCTTTAGTGTGCTTCTCTTCCAGAATTTAACAGGAAGGGTGAACACCAGTGCAGAAATGCCGAGAGACCTTTCTTCAAACCAAAGTGTGATGGTCCTGCCACATTTTTTTACGAGGTGATAAAATACTGCTATGAAGTAGCCCAGAAGATGACAGCCCTTATTTCTGCCTTGAGCTCTGCTTGCCATGCTGCTGAGCTGGCCTTGCTTCAGCTCAGCTGTCTGCAGCTGACGTCTGATGACAGAAGTCCTCCTCAAATGCCAGCCTTTGCCTTTTGGAATTCAGCCAGATGTCCTGGAATTATCCAAGGTTTTGATGAAAATGATAGAGCTCAGGCTGTAATCCAAGCAGTTTTCAAGTGAGTGGTCTGGTCATGGAAGTCCAAATGCCAACAAATGCCATAATTACATCCTTTGCTTCATGTTCAACCCCTTCTCAAGTGGCAGCTGTCCTCTTGTGCTGTGAGTGACAGGCATATTTCACAAAGAAGAACTGTGGGAAGATACAGATGGCAAAGGGCAACTGTCTTACATTTTCTTGTGCATGGTAAGGTTAGAGCAGTGCAAAATCATGCCCCTGTCTGATGTGTTTATTATAGACCAGGGAAACACCACATCCCTGGGACTCTGGAAGAAGAGATGTGTGGCTAGAAGACACTGCTGACCCCTGCTAAAGCTTCCCTCTCCCCTCATCTGTAATGGGCTCTTGCTTGAGAAACCTTTTCCCTGCTCCTTCTATGTGTCCTGGGTAATTCTGTCTCTGTTTTGTAAGATGAGTCAAAAAACCCAAAACAAAGAGAGCAAGGAACAGGGAACAGAGCCTGGAAAGCCAAGCACTACAAACAAAGAGCAGAATAGGAATTGCAGCTGGAGCACAAAGCATTTGTTGCCAAGTGCAGGAGCTGAGTGGGAAAAGAAAAAGTTACAGTTCACTCACAAAGAGCACATTTGATTTTGCCTCCTGGATTTTCACCAAGATGAAAATTCCTTTCTGTGTGTGTGTGTGTGTAAAAAGCAACTGTTGCAGAGGAGAACCAGCCCACAAGGAAGAGAATTGATTATAGCCATATTTCCATGGTCGAGGACTTTCTGGTTTGTCTGGTTTTCTGTGTTTGGAGCTGGGAGCTGAACTCTATGCAGAGAGCATAAAACCAGTCCCCAGCATGGCTCCTGGCTGAGGAAAGCCCTTGCTGTCAGAATCAGAACCTGGTCAGTGGGATGTGGGAACCAACCTGGATGTTGAGATGCGTCAGACTATGTTGGCACATCACCCTGGGTGATAATTTTTGTTCAAATATATAATGCTAATTTTACCAGAAGTTGAGGAATATGTTTGATCCTGGGAAAAGAGATCAAGTATGAACCTGGAGGCTGAATCAAATGTGAATTGAAGTCCTGCTGGTGAAGGACTAGCAAAGAGATCAAGGGAAGGCAGCAACCTCTTGCTTCCCCAGAATGGATTTTCACGTTGTAATAGAATGCTTTGGGTTGGAGGGGACCTTAAAGATCATCTCATTCCAATTCCCCTTTGACAAAAATAAGCTGCTTGGAGCTCTATCCAGGGAAACCTTGAGCACTTCCAGGAATGGGGGAATCTCAAGTTCTCTGGGCACCCTGCCCCTCACCATTTTGAGACTGTATGTACCTTTTTAGCAACCTGGGTGTGTCTGCTCAGACCTCCCCCTTGTCCCTTGACTGGAGAGCCACTGTGCCCTGGGGGACATCCATGTGCTCCAAAACATGGAGCCCTTGACAACCTGGCACTGTTCATTGGGTGGTGGCCCCTTCCCAGACCTGTCACATGGTGGTTTCCAACCAGAGAGGTTCAAGTTGTCAGTTCCCATACCAGGAAGTTGTGGGCTGGGCAGGCAGTGAGGGAAGGAAAGCCCTGCTAGGCTGATTGTGCTAATAACCAAGCCAGTGGCTCTTCTGCACTTCCTGCCCATCCAGCTCCTGCTGACCCAGCAGCCCATCCTGTTTCAGGGTCCCTGTCCCCATGGGCTGGTTGATGGAAGCCAGGGGGGAACAACCCTGTCACCTTTACAGGCAGGAGCTGCATCCAAGGGAGTGGGTATGAAAGGAGGAGGGAGAGTCTCGCAGGAGTGTTTTTCCATCCCCAGGGCTTGAGCAAAGCTGCTCTGCTATCTGCAAGCAAACCTAGAAGCTTGATTAAAAAGAGGCAGATCATCTCACATATATCATCCCCTTGCTTATTTTGGACGTCCTGATCTGTGTGCTCAGTGGTGCTTCTTATTTCACTGCTACTACGGAATATTAGGGTTTTTTTCTCCCTCTGCTACTCCTTCTGCCAGTGCTGCTCTGGTCTTTGTTTCACTTCCAGCAGCCCTTTAACCCAAAGTTTTCCCATTTCCCACATTCAGTTCCCACATGGTGTAGCCTCCCCTATCTCACCCTGTATTTGAAAAGAACACAACATTTCCCACTTCTGCCAAGGAGCACAAAGCCCTTCCTCCAAAAACTGGGGCACTGAGCACCCCTGGTTAGGGAAGGTGTCCAAAGACTTTCCCACTCTCCAGCCTGGGTGAGGGCTCTGCTTGGTCCCCAAAAGAAAGAGGTGTTTCCCTGGTGCTTCATCCTCACAGCTTTAATACCAGCAGCAGCTCACTTGGGGAATTGTCAGCGGTGATAAACTCAGTCCCAGACTGTTTCAAAATTGGTTTAAGAAAGATGCCTGGCTGTTTAATATTTAAGCTAAATGTTTAATGTTTAAACAGGGAAATTGGTGTGATTGTCAGAAAGGGCATTAAAGCAGGATGGGAACTGGTCTATAATCTCTGACAAACGCTGCCCTTTCTCTGCAGCAGCCTGGTTCCTGGGAGCTGCAGGAGTTTCAGAAATGCCAATTTTAATCAATCTCTCTCATTTCACTTCCTGCCTGCCAATCCCTCAGCAGTGAGACGTGCTTTTCCCTGGGAAGGGGGAATGTTGTACCTGGCCCTGTTTAACAGCTTGAGATGAGTTCAGCTGAACTGCACTGGTATTTCAAACCCCAAACTAATTTCAATAGAAATGTGCGTGGATAAGGTGAAAAATGAAGCTGGACAGTGTTGGCTCGTGGCTGTACTGCAGATGATTTGGGGTCCCTTTTGCATGTGCACACAGAAGTTCTGATGTCAAGTCTAAAGAAAGCCTGAAAATGAACAGCTCTAATAGCTTCAAATACACCTATGGATAAATTATTTTTGAACAGATATGGGCAGTGTTTTTCAAGTGGTGGAAATGTCCCCCTGGGAGAAGTGTGTGGCAGTGTAGAACTGTTTCACACCACAAAAGGCTCATCAGCAGCCTCCTGAGGAGGCACTGTGGCTGTGCCAGGCTGCGTGCACAGGGTAGTCCTGCTCTGCAATTCCTGCTCTGCAATGGCTGGAGCTGGGGAGAGCGCATTCAGCAGGGAGCCCTCGAGTCAATCAGCAATTCATGCAACTCACAAAAAACCAAGCAAGAAAGAATCTGAAGAAAAGTTTATAAGAAGATCAAGGTTTCAGGACTATTGAAAGGCACATTTTACCCATGCTGAACAACAGTTGAGTTCATGGACACGTACAATGCTCAAAATTCATGGCAAAAAGACCACATCATGATGGTACATTGTGAAACATACATTCCAGACTTCAGTAAAACACTAAAGTGATTATTTTAAGTGTATCATGTACAGAATAAGAGCGGGACAGGCAGATGCATCCAATTACTGTAATTTACAAGGCAGTAATTCGAGCCTCAAATACATTTTTCCTTATTGGAAGAAGGGGCTACAGATTAGCAGTGAAATGAGGGGCAGCAAATGGACAGGGAGCCAGGAAGCTGCTGCCATTTGGAAAATAACAGGCAGCACCTGCTGCAAGTTGGGGGAATTTAACTCTGCTAATTCATTTCACTGTGCTGTGGTAGCACAAGGCTGGGCTGGATGGATGCTCTCAGGCCAGGCCCCCCTGAGCAGATGTGCACAGATGTTTCCTTGGCAGTGGGCAGAATGAAGCCCAGCCATGCCTCCTCTCTCCCTGTTCAGTGCTGGGCCTCTTGCTAATTACCTCCTTTCATCCAGCTCGGGGTTAAGTTTCACATTGCGATGATTAATAATTAATCAGATGCATTTGAAAATTAATTTGGTAATTCTACGACTGATCGGCATGCTAATCTCTTCTGTGCAGCAGGGATGGTATGGGAATAACCTTGGATGTTCTGAGGTGAATGCATGAGGCATTTACTGTCTTGTGTGGTGAAAAATAAAACACTGAGTGGGAACAAAAGCATTTTCCAAGACTTCTTTGCAGCTCAGAAAAGGTATGATCTGCATTTTGCCTTGCCTGTACTAGGAATATATCATTGATATTATCATGTCCAACCAAAAACAAATGGACAAATTTGAAAAACTCCCCCACAGTAGATGTAGCTGATAGCAACTGCAGTAGATTCGATGCATTAATTATCGACTAAAAAGAAAAATCACAAGGAGAATAATTTTTGCTCTTTCCAGCTGTCCATGCCACTTTTTCTCCAAAATAACACTCATCTGGTAAAAGGAGAGGAGAGGGGGTGTGCAGTTCCCACTAGTTTTGCTAGTTTCGAGCAATAAGCCCCTTTTTACAGGCAAAGAGTCCTGCAGCAGCCACGGAGGTGAGACACAGGGTGCAGCTCAGCAGGCACAGCAGCCCTGGCGCCGAGGGCAGGTTCCTCTCCCAGAAGGTGGTGGGGAATGGAAGGGCTGGGACATCCTGGGGGAGAGAGGAGATGGTGTCTTAGGTTGCAATACAGGATGTGACCAAAAGTGTGTGTTTTATCACCATCTGTTGAAATCAGGTGGGGCAGTGATCCTTATCTTTTCACAACCAATCTTTCCTAGAGGGAGATATCTCCTGCTAATGGGCCATTGAGTCCCACTGCATGACTGATAAAATTACATCATCCCACTGGGAGATGCTTCATGCAGGGGAAGGAGCCAAGCCTTTCCTACCTAGATAAAATCTGAGATTTAGAACCCCAAGGTTGCCCTTTTTCCACTGGATTCCCAGAGAATTACCAGACCTTTCCACATCATCACTGGACCTTTGGAGGAAAACTGCTTCCTTCTACAGGAGCACTGCTTCAACTGAACCACATCTGTCACTGCAGGAGGATGCAGCCATCCTTTAATGAGACTGCTATCGACACCCTGACTGATGGGGTGTCAGGTTGTACTCTGACTCTGTCAATGTTTTGGGTTTGTTCCTTGTAATACGGTATTTCTATTTCAATTTTTCCTAGTAAAGAAATGTTATTCCTAATTCCGATATCTTTACCTGAGAGCCCCTTAATTTCAAAATTATAATAATTTGAAGGGAGGGGATTTACATTGGCCATTTCAAGAGAGGCTGCTGCCTTTCTTAGCAGACACGTGTCCTCCAAACCTAGACAGATGGTGACTGCAGGGTCCCCCCCTCACCACACGAGCAGGGAGGTGGCAAATGCCGCCCATGAGGCTGGGGAGGTTTTTCCCAAGGACCAGATTGTGCAGGGAAGAAGAGTCATGGCTGTGAGATGTGTTTTCTGTCATCCTGAACAGCCACAGGGCAGTGAAGATGGAGTAACTTGTGGCTGGAATGAGATTCTATTTGGTTTTAAACCATGGCAGAATGGCAGAATTAGGCTGCACTTTTCAGTCCCCCAGGCTCTGAGATTATTGTCTCTGACTCTTAGTCATCCACCCTTCAGACATAGGCAAAAATATTCCTTGGACAAGCCATAAAAATTAATACCATCAGCATATGAGGTGACTAAAGCCTTGCCTGGGAGCAGGGGTATAGGAATCATTGAAATAGGGACACACCTGAGTGAGGGGTGTGTGCCTGACTGGGTGACAGTGATGCTCTGGCTTACCTTTGACTCTGGCTCTGGCATCCAAATTTCACCCTTGGAGATCTTCCCCATGCTGTACAGTATCTAGAAGAAAAAATTATTTGTACCACATGAAAAAAAAATTATAACCCACAATACAGAGGAAGTCAGAGCAAGGTGACATTGATAAAAGATAAAACTATAACTAGCTAAAAGTCTTTTGAACCAGAAAATATACAGTGATTTCTATTAGAGCTTCTCTAAATATTTTGTGGGAGGTTTTTCATTTTGGGTTGTTTTTTTGTTTTTTTTTTCCTGAGTAAAAATGCTTTTTCTCAAGGTAGTTTGAGAAATACCAAGGTGAGGTTACTGCCATGCACTTGGGACACAAAACGTGTTAGGAGTGATGTTTCTGGGATATAGAAAGAGGAAAGATGCAACCCTGAGGCTCTCATAGCATTGAATTATGGAGCTCTCCCTCACCTATTCAAGCAGTACAAAGCTCATCAAGGATTTTTCTTGAGAATAAACTGATTGCAGCAGTCATGGGGATTCTTGGGGGCAAATGAATGCCTTCAGAAGACAGCTCAGTGTCTTTGTAACTACTACTTACAGGAATGGAGAAAGAGAAATTAGGTGACTTGAAATGCAAGAAGAAATAAGGATTATAAGGCAAATATGACATTCTGTCAAATGGAAGTAAAAGACTGATTTTCCCTTATATAACAACTCTGTGGCTTTACCATGCAGCAGTTGTAACTGTAATATGCACCCTTTAATGCTTTTTTCCCCTCCCTCCAGATTGTTGTAAAGGGATTTCACTGTGACTGGGATCCCAGCCCAATGTGTGTCATTCTGAGGAGATTTAGACATTATCAGAGCTGCACATTGCAATTTCATAAAGCTCAGATAACAGGACTGTCTTGTAAAAGAAGCAGCAGAAGGGATAGATCAAAAACAGGAACAATGGTCAGATTTCCAGATTTCTGCACAGGAAATAGCTGTAACCATTTGAAATTACTTAGTTTAGTTTTAAAACATGCAGTGATTAATTTTCTAGAAACTCAGGTAGTGTATCTGCAAGCAGCATCGAGTTGAGTTTTTTTTTCCCTCTAGACATGGCATAAGCTTTATTTTAAGTTTCTAGTTTAGTAATATTCTGATTTGGTTGAGATTCTTGGCTTCACTCTATTAAACAACTAATCAAGTACGTTAAAAAAATAAAATACTTTGGTCATGTTGTTTTCTGGAATCCCTCCCTGTCAATTCTAGGAGCCTTTGCACTGAATCAGACCCTCCAAGCTGTACTTAATCCTTTCTAGCCTTTTGATAGAGATGTAGAAAGCTGAGCAGGGTCTGTACCTCTCTGGCTGCTCTCTCTCCTGCCTGCACGGCCCCCTCCATGTATCCGCTCCACTGCGTCGCTGTCTCCGTGCCAGCAAAGTAGATTCTGTCAACAGGCTGGCGAATGATCCTTCAAAACAAGTGGAGAATGTCAGGTGACAAGTGACAGGAGGGCAATGATCCTTCTAAAAGCAATTTATGGCTTTGATGGAGTGCGTGGCTTCAGCTCTGCAGAATCCCTGCAGACCTGGGCTGAGGTGCAACAGCTGTCCCTGCAGGACCACTTGCTTGCTTCTGCACACAAAATTCAAGATCTGAGAGAGAGAAAAAACTAAGGCATAAATCAGTATTGCCAGCGTCCATGCAAAATTATACAGGCCTTATTTTAGTGCTGGGATAAGGGATAATCCTAACAGCCTCCAGCAATGCAGTGCAGCTGACAGATTTATGTCTTCTTCATGGCAGCTTGGCTGTTATCCTGCTCTTACAGGGGAATGAGAATGATGTTTTTGCAGTTAGAGACCACTACGATCAACTTCTATTTGGAGGCTGGACTTGCCTGGCTGCTGAAGGCCTGGCTTTCAGGGAGCTGCATTCACCCCATAAAGCCAGTCCCTCTGCCCTGCAGTGCTGCACAAACATTCCAGCCAACCCAGCTGTGGCTACCGAGCTCCCTCTACCACTGGGAATGTGCCTGGTGTAAGAACTCTCATCTAATACCCATTAGGTTTTCCCTATCTGCTGGACAGCAGTTTCCCCAGGCCAGACAGCTCACCCATCACTGTCTGAGTGTTTGGATAAATGACAGGAGAAGAGACTGCACATGGGACAACAACTCCCCACATGATTTTGGCTCAGACAGGGTGTAACCCCATGCTGGACATGCTGAGGAGCTCCTGGGCTCCTCCTGAACCTGATGTTCCACCTATACAGTCAGTGGAGTCTCTTCACCTGTCCAAGATGTGTGTCCTTAGGGGCTTGGGGGTCTCTAGAGGGATCCATTGCAAATACTGCATAGCACAAACTACTGTAAATATTCCAGAGGGGAAGTTTTTTTGGCTTTAGCAGGTCCCTTTGTGACTGTGTTTCATTTCCTTGAAAGCCACAAGAGAAACTGCTCTTAGTAAAGTAAATAACAAGATCCTTTTTATTTGGAGAGTAGGGGAGTGGAAAGAGGGTTGAAGCTCCCATAATATTCTAAATATACCATAGATGTGTCTCATAAGGTATAGCACTGTACATGAGCTAAGAAATGTGAATCTGAAAGCAAAGCATTCTGTTTTACCTTCCATAGGAATGCATTATGCCTGGTGGGAAGTAGGCTGTGTAGCAGCCCCCTGAATATTGCTCCATGTTCCAGTTTTTCTCTTCATAATGCACAGGCTGTGAGTAGCAAAGAGCAAACAGTGAAACACTGGCAGAGACACTGCAAATAAAGAACATATTTCTTTTGAAGAGGGGGGAAAAACAGGCTAAGAATACCTGACAAGGGTGTGCCATGTCATCTGGCTAATGCTATCCATCTGCACAAAACAAATTTTTGTGCTTTTCCAGAAACATCAATCTCCCACAGGCACATGACAGGACAAACTAAAACAGGCACTGCCTTCTCTTTTCTTGTGCAGGGTGAGACTGGCAGTTCCTTTCTTCTTGTGCTTAGTCCTGCCCTCCCCTTGGGAATATAGATTGTATGGCACAACATGCAATTTTAGGTACACATTTTACATGCCAGGAACTTTGCTTTCATTATCCAGAACAAAGGAGCAACATTATTGTACAACAGAGGCAAAACCAGGCATTAATTCCTTACTTGTAAAGCCTCTTTCATCCCCAGTGCCTTGGCATATGCCTCACAGATCTTCTTTCTCCTATATGAAAATAAAATCAGAGTCAGACCAAAAAAAAAAAAAAAAAAAAGGAGGGGGAACGTCTCCACTCTCATCTTTCTTATAAAAATCCCAACTTTATTGCCACACATTGGAAAGAAAGTTGGGTCAGGCTTTATTTTAAAGTCTGATTTCAAGTTCTTATCTTAACATATATATTTCAAATGCTGATGCCTAAAAGTTGCATCTAAAATGGACCCAGGGAATGGGAAATGAAGGTTGATTTTGGCAATGAGCTCTAAAAAATAAATCTTTGTACAGCTATTTTAGGATACAGAGCCAATTCATTCTCATGTTCGCTGGTGTAAGACCAGAAGAAAAGCAATATAAATCAATTAAATCTCTACAGATTTACTGTAGCTGGGAATAAAATATGAGCTGAAGAATGCAGCTTACATACCTAAGCAGAGCTCCTCTTTCACTAGCACAGTACCAAAATTCACATTTAGAAAGTACTGTTTGTTCATTTCACTGACTAATGGGGAAAGCATACTTTTGTAAACACAGAAGTATAAAAATTTCATCACCCAGTCTGAATCTGAAGGAGACCAAAAGGAACCATGTCAATACTCCTGGGTTAAATCATCATTCAGTGGAGATGTAGTCTGGAGAAATGGTTTGAAAAATCTTCTCCATTCAAATAGAGACCCAGAAATGGTAAATCATAGCATGGAAGAGTGAGCAGGACTTGGGAATTTAGAAAGAGCCATAAGTGGATGAATATTAGCATTAGTGTCTAAAATCTCAATTTCTGCCCCAATTTCCAGTGTTGGGAGTTGCACTGAGCATGTATAAATGTGCATATTCACACACATTGCTGTGGGGAAGCATCCCAGAGAAAAAATTTGTTTCTGAATATCTACAGCTTCTGAACTCTTACCTCTCTTCCTTGCTGAGATGGGCCAGTTTGACAGCCTTTCTGGTAAGGATGAAACTGAAAAGAAAAATAAGGCATATGAATATCACCCCAGCTGATTTGCAAGCTCTTGCCCAAAATTACTCTAAAAAGGGATTGGCAGAGCACTTTACTGGTATGTTTTGAGCCTCATGTTTGTCATCATATCTCAATATTTAATAATCACAGGTCACAGAGGTGAAAAAGCCTGTGCAGGGTAACCTGCAGAGTTAACTGAAAGGGAGGGTGTGCATTTCCAGAGGGCACCCATCTAGGTCTGACCCAAAAGGATGAGACCTTGAGCTTTCTTAAGCTTTTGAAGTCCAGCAGACAGCTAGCTGCCTGTGTCACTTGGTGTTAGTAAGTGGTGGCAGCCTGCTGCTCTGACAGGCACTGCACAGTGTCATGGATCACTCCTGCAACATCTGCAATTAATATTTATTCATCTTGAGGGAAACAGGTTTGGCAATTAGTTCATCTGACCCTGGTGGAGATATCCAGGGGATGAAGTATGTTCCTATACTCTTTTAGAAAGTCACATAAATCCATGAGAAGAAAGCAAGCTGGAAACTGTTTGCCATACGGGGTTTGGAGGAGGCTTGCAGCTCTCATGGAAGCTTTTAAGCCTTGAACATTCCCATAAACATGTACAGTTCAGTAGAAGTGGGGAACTTTCCTTTCCAGATACTTAAGGAGTAGTTGTCTGACATTTATATTGGCCTTTTTTGGCAGTCTCACCTCAGATTACGGTGGAAACACTTGCAAAGATTGTTTGTTCATTTGGTTTCAGCTATTTTAAAAGCCAGTAAATGCTGTCATGTGTTTTCCCACCTGCTTGTCCAAACATTAACATTTTTACTTGCCAGTTTCTACAGAACCTTGATTTTTTTCACTTCATAGCTGCCTCTCTGCTTCAGCAGCTAATGTTCCTAGTCCTGCCTCATCTCAGTGGGGAGAGGAGACAAATGAGGATTTCTTGGACAATTACATTGTCATTTTGGACCAGGCAGTAAACATAAAAGCCCAATATAAGCCAAATACAGGCTCAAACAGATAGGTAAGAGAGGGATTTATTTCTAAATCTGCTCCACAGCAAAAAAACCCACGTGAACTGAAAGCTTAAAAGAGACTACAGCCAAATTCAGCAACTCCTTCCCAACCATATCCTTTGTATTAGGCTGTTTGTAGCACAACCTTCGTCAAGAAGTTTACATGGACTACAGATGCACAAAGCCTTGGCAGAAGTGCTCTCCTCCATTTGTGCACACTGTGGAAGTAGGAAACAGTGATGTAACCTGGTCATTTTCCCTCTCCCTCCTGCTCCCACTAACTCTCACAAGAAGAAATTCACATCTGTGAGTGTTGGCTAGCAGCTTTTACCCCATAATGGCAGGGAAAGTTCCATCAGGTTTTGTGTCATCTATGGTTATTCCAATCGGAGACTCTTCATCCTCAATGATGAAGGAACCACAATAACCTAAGGGGAAAGAAATCCCAAGATGAATGTTAGCAAAACCTGTTGATGATCCCTGTTTCTGATAGTAATGAGCAAGGAAAATTATCCATAAAAGGAATTGTATTATTACCAATAACATCTACATGTCTGAAGTGTCTCTGTAACAGTATCTCTACTCTCTTCTCTCTGACTCTGGGAAATTGTGCATACAGACTTGTAAAAATTTTTACAATTCCATTGTTACTTAACAAGGAATTTCTGTGGATTGCTGCAAGTCCCTTTGGCTTTCTATTCTGGGGACAATAAACATCAAAAATAAATTGATCTAGTCAGAACTATGGTCATTCATTCCATGAGTAACTTTGACCAAAACAAAACCCAGTGTAATTACATTTGGTCACTGAAGGTCACATTTACACCATGTTGATTTGGCTGGTGATAAGATTGATAGGAATGGTGTTCCATAACAGTTATGCAGCAGAAGCATGGGCTGTCTAACCCAGGATCACATCAGGACATGTTTCAGATGAACATGTGAAAAATCTCATATAGAGAACAATACATATACCTGACTGCATTCCTACCTCATCTTATGGCCAGTTTATGCCCTGAAACATACAAAAATTGTATTACTTTGATTAAGAAATATTCTTACCACTCTCAGTATTATTAGGAAGAAAGTGGAACTAATCTGTTCATACAAATAGTTCTGGAAATGATATCAGTTAAAGCTGAGAAAAGATATTACAGCATGGAAACAATACCTTGAGCTAAACAAAAACCTAACCTACTTTTCCCAGTCCTCTGAGATATCAAGCCTGCAGAACGGAAGATTAAAATCAGTGAAAGGGCTTGCTTACACCTTAAGCTCTGCTTGTCATCTGCTGTAAATTCTCTTTGGCTGACCTAACTGTCCCTGGCAGGAGAAGAAGGGAGCTGATGCTGGAGGGAAGCTGATGCTGCTGTGCTCTGCAGGTTTCAGCAAGGCCTCCCAGGGAAGCACTTGTTCTTTTGGTCATCCCACCCAGCCAACTGCAATGAGATTTGGGATCCTGTTTTGGGTCTGGATTCATCCTTGGGACAAGGCATGCACTCAAGCTCAGAGAAAGAATTCTGCTTTCTAAAGAGCTTTACTTTCCACTTTTCTGTATGTTTGATTTTGGGGTTTTGCACATTTAACCCTCCCTTGGATTTATTCCCTGATTGTTAGACAGCAGAGTGTCAAAATTTGCACAAAGTTCCCAAGTTCTCTGCTTCCCTCACCTACCCTTCCTCCTCCAGAAGGCTTCTCTGTAGTACATCATGCACTTTATGACACTCCCCATAGGCAAACGCTGAATTAACTGGTTTCTCTTTGGTGGCAGCTCTGGTTTGTAATGGATCTTTGTTGTCAGCATTGGAGGGATGGCACTGATCACGTACTTGCCCTGAAATGTAGAACAAAGTCAGCACAAGGCGCTGCCTCCCAGCGAGCTTATCCCACATGGTGTGTTTGAAAGGCACTCTTAATAGCTGCTAACAGCTTTCCCACACCTGACCCTGATAGATGGCCTTCCCACACACATATTTCCAGGTGACAAAAGTAATTCTGCCATTTCAGAAAAAAGGAGCTGGAAAAACAGACCAGAGTTGAAACTTGGCTGGAGACAGGTGGGGAAGTGGGACAAGAGACATCCTATGGCTTAGGTAAAACTGCCTTTTATCACCCACGTTTGTCCAAATTGTAAGATGCTAAAAAAATCAAAATCACTTTTTTACATATTCATAGGATATTATTTCAGGACTAGGAACACTAATGGTGGTTCCAGTTTCCCTGAACATGCTCCATCCCTCCCCCAGGCCCTGGGTCTGACTGGAGCAGTGCAGGACTCTGTAGGGTGACACTATATCACAACACTGCTGCTCTCAGGTGCTCTCAGGCTGATGGGGCTGCTGCTGCCCCATGGATGCCACTGTGGGTAATCATGTGCTGATGGAGCATTTCAAAGCACCACAGTAGAGAGACAAAATATTACAAAAGGTGTTTGAAATGTCTTTTTTTTTTTTTTTTTTGTGTGCTGTGAACCATAAACTTAGACACAAATAGGAAGGTTATTTTTCCTTCCTTTGAAATGGTCTCAATGCAGAACTAAAACATAAAAATAGATAAAGATATAGAAAGTTAAGGCAGAGAAGTCAGAGTAATGACAGAAACCAAGTAGCAGAACACCAAGAAGAGAGCCAGTCATAAATAAATCTCTAAAGCAGGTTCCATGGAGTGTCAGCACAGCCCAAGAAATAGGCACACACAAATGGGTATTTCCTGATTACATCTGGCTAAGAGCTACAGCAGATGTATCCCCTACTAAATGCATACTCTACTTTTATTCTGATTGAATTACCTCATATATCTCATGGTTCAGAGTCTCCACAAGGACATTATCACCTGTCTGATCAATACTGATCACAGGTCTCTCCAGTTTAACTCTGCCTTTGAGGCGTTCCATTATTTTCTCCGATATCTGACCGGAACCCCCTTTAAACTTCCTCTCCTAAAACAACAAAGAGAAAAGAAACACAAACAAAAAATCAACAGCATTAATCACAGTGACATTGAATATGACTTCTGCTCACCATCATGAAATTCCAGGCCAAATCTTCAAGTCCTAAGGGTGCATAAAGACTCCCAGACTTTCAGAAGAGCAAGGGCATAAACCTGAGCCTCCGTGGGGATTACTGACTAAACCACTTTTGCAATGGCTTCTCTAATGACCTGGCTTAAAGACTCTTTAAGCCTAGAGAACATGCACATATAATGCAGGCCTTCTAGCAAAAATAAGCATATCATTTCCTTCAAAACAGGTTTTAAGTATTTTACCTACCACTGTGCTACCAAAACCCTCAAGTGTGACAAAGAATCCAACTGTAAAGTGAGACTGTGCCAGCCCAGAAGCAAGACAGACCTTTAACTGAGTCTGATCTCAAGGTAGTGAGCTTTCTCTGTCCCTGGGAAGACAGACAAACAGTGCTGTCAGGAAAAAAGCACAATGTGACACATATTTCCCTGCAATGTCTGTGCAGAGGGTCAGGGGAAGCCCTAAAGCCTCTTTCATCCACCAGCCAGCAGCAGGAGATAAAGCAGCTCACTTTTACATGTAAGATGCTGGTGCTGGCAGGGAGGAAAGGATCCATAAAGTCTTGTGCTGAAAGACTGAAATGGCTGCCCAGGCAGGTTTTATAAGACATGTCAGGGGTACTAAGCCAGAAACCCCTAGTGCTTTTGCTCAACTAAAATTGATTGAGGTGAGGGAAGAAGGAAGCATGATAGGAACAAAGACAGCTTTTCCCATCCAGCTACAAAGAGAAGGAAGTGCTCTTCCCAGGTTGCTTTCCTTTCTCCATATATTTTGTTTAGCTGTGAGTATCTTGGGATTAATTTTATTTTTAACTCTTGCTGCAACAGCTAGCAGTTGCTGATGTGGGGCAGCACACATGACTGACTGAGGGATTCTTGAGGAGGAAGGCTCTTAGTCAAGTCTGTTCTCCTGCCACAGGACAGCACCAGCACTGCTTACATCCTTCCTGACACAGG
This sequence comes from Sialia sialis, assembly GCA_009812075.1. Classification (NCBI taxonomy): domain Eukaryota; kingdom Metazoa; phylum Chordata; class Aves; order Passeriformes; family Turdidae; genus Sialia; species Sialia sialis. The sequence goes on along the minus strand of VRYO01001681.1, from coordinate 25,910,259 downwards.
GTTGTGTATCCTTACCACAAGGGACAGATGTTGAAGGAAACTGTTGCCATGTGAGCTGGCCTTTTGCTATTTACTTCCAACTCTTGTCATTAGAGGCTACAATATCAAAAACCACCCACGTTTCAGTCTGAAGTACACTTGTTCTGAACTCTTGTAAACATTCAAATGTGCCAAGTAACCCAGAGAAAATAAATTGGCAAAAAAGCCAACACAACTGCAACAACAGTACTGTGCTGAAGTGAATGCACAAAACCCCCAATTGCTTAAATAGCCTCAATTTATTCCACATTTTAGTTACTAAAATCCTTTAATAAACAGGGCTAGTTGACAGGGCTGTATGACTCCATGTAAGCACATTTCTCTCTGTGCCACGTGCTCTCATCTTTTCATTAAATGCAGGGTTTTGGTGGGTACAACACTGTACTTGCTCATTACTGTTTCAAGAGAAGAGGAAGGAAATGAGAAATTTTGTACCTGGCCCCCATTGGTGATAGAGAAAATCCTGAATGTGCCCCCACACTGCCTCACGTACCACAGGAACCAGAGGGCAGAGACTTCGTGGGGCTCAGAGGTGACGTTGACGTTCACAAAGACTGTGGCAAAATCCCTGACAGCTCTGCATGAGACACAGGACCAGGAAAAGACAGTGAGAAAATAAGACTTCCTAACTGCTTCTAGGATTTTATTTGTCATACTAAACAAGAGCTGCTTTCTCAAAGTAAGAAAAGTCAAGATGATTAATATCTGTTCAATTTTTCAGTCTAGAGTGAGTCTGCTTAAAAACAGTACCTCCTTCCCTCCCAAAGTATTTATCCATTTAGTTTGAAATCCCACTGAATTCACTTTGGTTAAATAGTTTCCCAGCTGCTATTCCTTTCATCAGAATAAATATTTTTCTCAGCAGAAGAGCAATTTTTGTAATCTGTTAGTGAAACTTCTCTGCATTTCTCATAGGGAGCTCATTGGGCACACAGTTCCAAGGTCTGATGTGTCCTGAGGGACTGCAGCAGCCACACAGCCTGGACATTCCCCACCTGTCATCTAACATTGCTTCACTGCTCTTTTGTCAAATCAAGAACCAGACTTGGTAAATAACCCAGAGAGAGAAACCAAATTGGCAATCGTTGCCATAAAAATAAGGAAAGAATCACCGGTAAACCACAGTATGTTCTCAGAACATAAAGAGAGAAACAGCAGCAGGAACAGAGGATCGGGCCATTCACATTTCTTGCATTTGTGGCCACAGATTTCTAGGAAAATGGAGATAATTTTGCAAAAAAAAGTAAAAGGACTTTGACTTCGATGAGGCTTCATGAAACAACATGAATTTATAATCATCTGATAAAGGAAGGAACTTTGCAAGTTATCTGGGCTAAAATATGTAACTTATAAACTTTTATAACCTCATTTCCCTAAGTATGAAGTCCATTCACCCCTATTTCATCCTATCAGCCAGGATATGAAAACAGCCTGCATACAAGAGCCCTCTGTGACCTTTGAGAGCACCAAGACACTAAACAGTTGCAGCAGGTTCAGGCCTAAGAAATGTGAAAAAAGTCTGAAGGATCAGTAGATGCTGATCTGTGACACAGGACAAACAAATCATCTTTTGTAATCCTGGCTCTGAGTCATACAGAAAATCCTGTGGAAAAGCCTTTCTGTTTAAGCACTGTTTTTAACTGCATGTAGAAAAATGTGGTTTGGCTTAAAGATCTCAAATGGGTTTTTACTGAGTTTTTGAATGCATTTCAGTTGAGCACATCCATTAAAATTGGTTGCTTTACTGACAACATTGGCAGTGGAAGCTGCCCAGCAGAGAAGTCTGTTGAAGGGGGGATCACTACAAACCCAGTCAGGCTTATGCTCCACCAGCTCCATGACTAAAAGCAGAAGTGAAAACTAGAAGAGGAGGAGTCAGTGCCCTTGCAACAGCAGTTCAAAGTAACCAAGCTTGCAGGCAAAAGGCTCATAAAACTAATTGCAAAGAAAACTCCAATGCCACAGAGAGGACGAGCAAGTCCAAATGGCTGTACAGCACACCCCATGGAGCTGGAGCATGACCTAAGCCACAAAAACGAATTTCAAATGGAAAGTTTTGGTCAGGAAGCTGCAGGCACAGCACTACACTGCAGTCAGAATGAAAGGGCAAACAGAGCACAGCCACACAAATAAAAGGCACTGACTAAGAGGGAGGAGGGTGTTACAGAACAGCACAGGGGCTGGCACAGCAAGCAGGGATTTGAGTGCTCATAAGAGCACACTTCTCTTTACCTTATAAAAATACATGATTGAAAAGAGAAAGGAAAGAGAATTTCCAGTTGTCATCATCTCAATGTATTGAACATTGTTCCTTTTTTTAATTTGTACAGTGCAGATCTTCACTGAAAACACATTGGTCGTTTTATAGATGATGCTCTCGTCCTACCAACTATTGTTGATGTTCTGTTGGATCTCTTATCACCAACAAGGAGGACCTGTGGGATGATGCAAAGGTGAAGGGCAGCCTTGGCTGCAGTGGCCATGAGACTGTGGACTTTAAGATCCTGAGAGGAGAAGGGCAAACAGCAGAATTGCAGCCCTGAAGTTTGGAAGGGCAGACTTCATCCTCCTCAAGGGCCTGAATGTCAGTGTCTCGTAGGAAGCAGTACTGGAAGGCAAAGAGCCACAGGACAGCTGGCTGGAGTTCAATGATCCAGTGGTTTGAAGTGAAAGGATGGTGGCAAGAGCCCACACCAGCACTGCTGTGTGCAGGGACCTGCTGAAGCAAACCCCAAGCTCCCCCAGCACCTCTGATGCCACCTGCCAGCCAAGCAAAGCCCATCTCAAACACCTCCTGATCTGTACTCAGCTGTACCACAGAACTTGCCAAAAAGCCATTTCAAAGTAGGTAAAGATTTACATACTTGGTCCAGCAAATCTTATTTATCAGCTCTTTCATGGTCATTTTGTCCCATTCTTCAGCGTGTGGAGCATCCCATGGTGCATCAACAGGAATCTGGAGACAGAGGTGAAATATCCAAGAAATGATCCAGTACTCCATCATTGCCTGGTCATAGCTAGTTAGTAGCACAGCCTTTATTAACATGTTGGCCAGGAGTTTCTTTTGTCCTCTGCACAAGGATATAAATTTGGAGCCAATTCACTAAACTGAATAGTTTTCATTCACACCTTTGGGAATTAATTGTACCATAACCACCAAATCTGTCTTTGGGTGACCAGTGAACCATATCCTTGTGTTGGGACTCATCTGACATTTAGTTGTCCAGAAGTGATTCCAGTTTTGTTGTCTTGGTGTCCTCTAGAATCTGAGGGGAAAGCTCTTTTTCCAGTCAGTTCCAAGATGAATATACAAAGCCCTTTGTCACTCTGCTAATTGCAGAGTAAAAAAAAAAAAAAAAAATCTAGATACTTTTGAAATATTTTAGGCAGTTAAATTTGCAATACTAATTCTTTGCATGTAAGTAACATGATGTGGAGGATACTACCATATCCCTAAACCTTTGAAAAATGTACTATTGACAAAAAAAAAGTGTTGTGTAATACATAAATTTGATTCTGCAAAACTGCATAAAACCAATGGAATTTGCAGGAGTACAGTGAGTTATGTTTGAACATTCTGGTAAGGTAAAGCCCTTGGTTTGTTGCTGGATTATATGGAAATTGATGAATATTTGAAAGAGAGTATAATGCTCCAGGGGCTGCAGTTATACTGCTTACATTCTGAACTTTAAAAATAAAGTTACTGAGAAGTCAAACTGGAGCCCAGCTTAGGCAGCTACCAAAAAAAAAAAAAAAAATAAAAATCATCTTTACTCAAAATGCTGTCATAAGGGAAGGGGAAAAAGTCCCTTCTAATCTCCCAGCTCATGGAATATTTTTTCCCGTCATGACAAAATACTTACACTGAGCTCAACCGCATTTTTTTCCAGATATCTTAGACATCTCCAGATCTTTTTGTCTCCTCTCATAGAATAGTTTGGGTTGGAAAGGGCCTTTATAAGTCATCTAGTTCACCCTTCTCTCAGTGAGGATGACCTATTATTTCTGACAGCTCCTGGGCAATATAGAAATCTTTCTGATGGATGCTTCCTTTCTGTTTTGTTTTGTTGTTGAGGGATTTTTAATATTAAAGAGGCACTAAAAAACCCTGCCAGAAACAAAACCAGACCAAATTTATTCACAGTGACATAAGCATGGTAGGAAACACTGAATTTTCACAGCTTACCTCTTTTCCCATCTTGTCCATGGTTCTCCAGAAGTTATTGTAATCCAGATAAACCAAGGGATTCCATGTTGAAGGGCAAATTCCTGTGAAATCTCGTGACTTTCCCTGAAATGCACATAAGAACACAAACAACTGGAATACAACAGAGCAGATCTTCATTATTCAAGAACACAGAATTCTCAGTCATCACGTTTGGCCTTTTGTCCCAAAAGACCTGGCTGGGTTTTTGTTTTTTTTCTTTTTTTTCCCTGCAAATGCATGCAAACAATGGAATGCATGGTGCTAAGTAGGATGAATAAAAACAGCTGGACTAGCATTAAAAAGGACAATAACATCTTTTTATATTTACTATCATGATGGGGAGGGGTACATTGTTCTTAGCAGGTTGTCAAATTCTGGGCTAAGGATACTCAAGCCATGGCCAAAGAGGTAATATTTCTTGTTCCTAAGCATCCTTCATTATTACATTTCAATGAATCTACTATTTGCCTGCTTCTGAAACATGCATCCTGAAATTTGTGTGGGTCTAAAATTGAATGTATTTCAAACTATTTAAGCACCTTTATGGTACACCTCGCTTTAAAAGCAAACATTTCATTATTCCATAGAAAAAACTAGCCTATAAAAAAAGATCTGAAGAGGAGTTTTTGGCTGCAGGAAGAAAAATATTATACACTTGCAAAAATGGTGTCAGTACTTCTAATATGTGTGACACAGAGCTTCAGCAGTGGTTGAAACTGTTACTATCTGAAACTGACTGTTTCAGATAATCCTGTGATATAATGATAAGAGAAACAATCTAACAGCAGCTGCTTCTTTGTGATAACTTTAATCTGAAAGAGGAGGGGATGAGCAGGTAACATTTTCTGTTATTAAATTGCTTTGAACCTTCCCCCATGTAAGTTAGTGACGGATTTCTCATCAGATCTCTCTGATGTCTGCCCTTCCACACGTGTCAGGAGTTTGTGTGAGATGCAGGAACACTCTGACCATGACAGCTAGGAGCTGTGGTGCTAAAGCAATTTGTAACCTGCTTCTCAGTGCCATGGGCCCTGTGCCAGCCCATCACACCTGGCAGGTGGGGGTCACAGCCCGAGAGGCTGCAGTGCTTCAAATGCAGGAAATGGGGAGCCAGGGACAGAGGACACGAAGCAGGAGCTAAACAAACCTTCCTCACACTTGGTGAGAGGGAATTTATTGATGTTCCCCACTGACAGGTGTGTATCTGTAAGTAAATACATATTTCTGATATTCTGCAGAACATCTTTCTCTGCAAAGATCATAACAAAGATAAAGGGTGCAAGACGAAACTCAGAGATCATAGTGAGCTTTCCGACTTGGCAAAAGTGGTAAAATACTAAAATTCCTGCACTTTGGTGAACATCTGTCACCCCCAGGCCAGGTACAGCAGGGGAGGCAGATGTATGTGGGTAAGGGACCACAGCAAGGCTTGGCTCACCCTGCCTGGTGCTCTCCGCTCAGAGTGGGGCTCCAGCAGTGCCCAGCTCTGGAGCCCATCAGGGCACTCTGTGCTGCTCCTCCTCACTCTCCTGTTCCATCCAGACTCAACAATTTCTGTTCTGGGCTAAGCAGAGTACCAGGGTGTGATTTCAGCACTTAGTTCAGCCTGAGATTCACAAGTTTAATGCTTTAGGGTTGTTTTTTTTAATTTCCAACTAATGTTGTGCTTTCAAGTCACCAGGGGGTGGTTGGTTACCTCTGGATTTCTGGGTATGTAATTTCAATCTTGTGTACCACATACCGTTTTCTCCCTTTTATCCCTATTTTTTTATTTTTCAGACTTACACTGAAGGAAGGTGGCAGGAGGGATGCTGCTCCAGCCTTCTCCAGTGCACATGTGCATGCAAAACATTTCTGCCATGGCAAGAGCAGAGTAAATGCCCCTGTGAACTCCCGGCAGGGAAAACTCCAAATGACACTGGCTCTTCCTTTCCCTTGAGGAAAATTTCTCACTGCCAGGGTGCAGCACTGTGTTCAGCCACAAAAAAAGAGGGATAAACACTGCCTGCAAAGGAATATCCTGCATCCTACAGCTTTTGCTGTCATAAACTATCCTGTATCAAACTAAGAAATACTGATATCAAGCAGTAACATACTACTAATAATTTTATTCTTATTGCACAACATTTTGCTTTTCTAAAAGATCAACAAACACTGCTTTTCAAAAGTCATTTATGGCTAGTCTTTTCATTCTGGTTGGGAACACAGGTGCTATCCACGTTCCTTCTTTGGCATGCTTTAACACCAATAATTCTGCCCTTCAGCAGAGATGAGGTGCAATGCTGTCAGGACACCCAAATCAGGGGGAAGAGAGTCATTAGTGCCCTCCTGTCCTGTTGATACTGTAGGGGGGCAAAGGGAAAAGATAAGCCTGTGTCCAATCATCAGTAAAAAGTTCCTGGTTTTTCACTCTTCAGTGAAAATCTCTTTTCAAAAGTCTGATAAGTGACTGTGCTTGTACAGAGCGATGTAACTTGCAAACAGCTCTCCTCTCCTTAGCTTGTTGAGTTTAAAACACTTTTGGTCAATGGCATAACCCAGGGAGATCAATGGGAATATTTTTTTATCCTGAGAACTATGAAATGCCAACTGACAATTAAAAAAATCTAAACTTGTATTACTTGTTGCTCTCCTCTCCATGCAAAAACCACAACTTCAGTAAGACTGGAGCCCAATAGCAGGAAAAGCTGGGAAAATACAACAGTGCTAACAGATCTGGAAGGGGCTAAGACTGAATTCAGAGAGGCTGAGATAGTTCACAGACAGAGTGACCCTTGTGTGGCAGAGCTGGACCTATCTGAGATAGGATCAGAGGAAAGCCAACTCTAGCAAATTCCAGGAAAGAAATTCCCATTTCCTATCAGGCAGCATGAGCCAAACAGCCTTAGACACATCAGTTCTCCAGTTCTCTCTGGCACAAGTATCTCCACATCAGGGAGTAAATCTAACCTGAGTGAACTGAGGGGCTGGTAAATTATTAATTTGGTTTTAATATTGTCTCCCTGCTAGGCAGAAGAGATCTGGCTGCAAGTTTCACAGAGGAGCTCACTGCAAACAGGAAAGGTCTTGCAATATTCCATTTTTAAACAAGTTTATGGTGTTCTGGATGTATCGTTTTCAGAACTACTGCTTTCTTAACTGAAGGTCAAATAACCTACTGGCTTAGTTCCCATGCTAACACATGGCTGCCTGACTGACCCACAGAGTTTATCTAACTCTTTTTTTCATTTCCTGGTGTGTCAAGTGGTTTCCTGCAGACCTCACATCTGAGTCCTGCTGCCTGCTTGGATTAGTTACCCCACACCAGTCCAAAGAAAACAAAATCCTCAAGCACCATCCCTCAGTGGTTAGAAAGAAGGCAGTGAGAGATGAGCTCTGCAAGGTCCCTTCCCTGCCCAGGGCTATGTGGCTTGTAGTCACAACCACAGGAATTAATCCCAAGTTTCAAATTCTGCCAGAGGAGCAGACAATTTTCCCAGACTTGAGAAAAGCAAGTCTGTCTCCTGCCCGCTGTGCCAGGGCCAGGACACACATCAGGAAGCACAGGAGGAGCATCCCCCTGCCCCAGAGCAGGGTTTGTTATTGCCCGGGGCTGTGCACAGCACAGAGCAGCAGCTCCCTGTGGTGTGATCCCTCAGGTGAGAATCCTGCCCTGGTCCCCAGCTCTAGCAGGTCTAGCCCTGGGAGCAGTGCTGTGCCTGGGACTGTCTGATCCCTGTGTCTCAACAGCAGTTTGTGGTGATGTGCAGAGTTGTAATCACAGATCCACTTGCTGCACCCCGAGTTCTTAATCTAAAGGCAGGAGGAAGCAAAGAAAGGTCTAGATGGCTAATCTGAAACACTGCATAGAAATCCTCATTTTTCATCACGTGTTCCCTCCCCCTGAAAATCATAATTCCATAATAAGTAATATTATACACCCTGGAGCTGTGTGCTGCTGCCAGATGTTGGAAGCTTTATGAAAAGGTTGATATCACACCAAGACCCAGTGCCTTTACTTTCTAGGGTCTTCTACTAAAAAGGTGAAAACAGCACAGAGCTTCGAGGACTTCTGTTAAAACAAAAGGCTGTCTGCCAGCTCAGGGAAAACTCCAGCACATCTGCTCTTTCTCAGTCCAAAAGCATTCCTGCTGAGTTATGGGACAGTAGTTACAGAGAAATTTAGCTGGAAAGAAGGCTCATGACAAACACTGAAGTTTTAAGTTACAGATTTACAAGGACAGGATACCAAAAAAATTTCTGATTGACATTAAAAGAGTCCATGTTACCATGCTAACTGATGGGAAAGAAAGTACAAAGAGTAAAAAAAATAAACAATAGTTACATATTAGGATTTTCAAAGAAACTTCAACTACAAAGGAAACCTGCACCAGTGAAGAAACTTGGTTATTAAAGCTTGTAGTACATGGAATTTTTCCACACACATATGGGAAAAATTCCTGTCAGAGAAAAGAAGCTCGTTAAATCCCTCTGGGGATTTTCACTTTCTCTTGGCTGCTTCCACTGCTCAGATAAACCAATTTCCCACTTTCTCCCAAATCAATAAAAACAGTATCCTGGAAATCTTCAGACAAAGATAAGCTGAACCAATTGTTATGGCAAAGAAAAGACCAAAAATCTCTTAATCCAAGGGTGCTGGAGATTACATACAGATGTCACAAAGCTGTGCTTTGTCATTGCTCGAAACATTTCCTCCCCTCTGACAAAACTAAACAACATTGCAGACTTTGGAGAAAGCTCTTGGGAGGAGACCTTCCTGTCTGGCCCTGGCTACACACTCCTGGACAGCCACCAGCTGACAGAAACAGCAGCTGAGACACAAGGGGAGAAGATTCCTTCAGACCTTTTAAACCTGAAAGCCAGCAGGTGGCCATGGCTGATGGTGTATCAACTCAAGAAGCTGAAAACATCCATCTTTCAGATTCATATTTAATTTCTGGTGGGTATGATCCTTTAATATCAAATAATCTCTTTGCTAACACTTCCTGCCATCGAGGAAATACCACAGGTGCTTGTGTTCCCAGAGCATCTTTAATGAATATGAGGGGTGCATCTACAGCTGGGAGAGCACAAATCCCTACCTGCACCTCACCATCCAGCTGGAAAAAGTGTGCAGCAGGCAGGTAAAAGAGCCCTGGGCACTGACCAGCCCAGCCAACTGCCAGGATTGCACAGATGGAGTTTAATAAGCTTCTTCTAGAAGTGGGAGATGAGAGAAGGTTCAGTAAGACATCCCTAAATCAAAAGGCATGGAGACTGCACAATGTCTCAAGGAAAAACGAAAGGAGAAAAAGCTGTGAAAATCCTTAGGAAAAGAAAATGGAAGAAAAGGGCAACAATTCATAGGTAAGAGTATGTGAGAGAAATAAGACGTACAGGAAAGAAAACATCATTATTATTCATCCAGTACTTAAATCTGGGAGCTCTTAAAGTCCCTTTGCTGTCACCCTGGTCCAACAACTACAGCTCCTTTGGGACCCTGATTAGCTCAGCAGGACCACAATAACAAATCCAGAACTGATCCACAAAAAATGATCCAGCTGAATAGCTCATAATGCTGCCTCTTGCTTAGAAATACTCTTTCACTTCAAAGAAAACGTACAAAATTACATGGTCATTAGCAGGGACGTGCATAATGCAATGTGGGACAATAAAAAGCTGCAGCTTTGTTGTCAAAATGGATTAAGGGCTCAAAGTAATGTAACCCATTAGAGCCTTTTATTTAACATAAAGAAGATAAGTGCCTTTTAGGATGCTGAGAGATTCATGCCTGAGCTTAAATTAGAGTGAGACCAACATTCTGCTGGTACAAACCAGCCCATCCCTCTTGCTGTGGAATTGCATCAATTTTGTATGAGGGGGTGACAAATAACTTTTTCAGTATTATGGAGTAGCTGTGCAATTATTTAGGATGTGCCTGTTTTATGAGTATGGCATCAATCTGCCCAATAAGGAGTGCTTGCAGAGCCAGATGGTAAAACTTTGCAGTGTGAACACATTGCTCTAATTCTTAGGAAAAAAGGGGGGAGGCAATAGAAATGAAACCAGTTAAGGATCCATCACATAGGATGGCTTTTCTATATCAAGTATGTCAACTGTGACTCATACAGGCTTCAAGTCTGGTTCCTCCGGAGTCTGTTAAGAACCAAAACTAAAGAATATTTTTTAAAACATTGAAAGTGATGGTCTTGCAAATTAAAATAATACTTTGAGTTATGGATACAGACAACCATATCCCACACCTATGAATCTTAGACATTCCTTTGTCCTTCTCCCTACTGCTCTCACCCTGCACTGGTTCAGGCCAGGGTAGGATGTGTGCAAATAAAAATCAGTGGGTTAAAGATCTGACACAAGGGCTGGAAATCTGCTCTGAGGACAGGTTTCATTCCTGCTCACTTCAGCCACCAGGACTTGCTCAAGAGTGGCCACCTGGACTCCTGCTGCCCCACATCTCAGAGGTGAAATTTTGGTGACTCTTGGGAAGGGCTTGTGTGTCACCATTAGCTAGAGAGGGAACCTCAGAGTCTCAGATTAGATGATTAACTTCCACACACTCTGTGTGAGATGAATCCCACTCTATGGGACTGGGAGAGATCTCATGTGAATCCAGTCATGTGGGCAAAATAAACTGGCTAGTTCCATAATACTGTTGTCCAGTACCATCATTCAATACTATCCATCAATACTATTATTTTTTAAATTTAAGTTTAGCTTTTATTTCAGAACAAGAATTTCCTGAATTTCAGGCAAAACTTCTTTGGAGGGTCTGTTCAAAGACAATGTGCCAAATGCATCCCAGATTTTTTTAGCTGTGGTGAGCTGCATTTTATGAACACTTTTAAAAAGAAAATAAGAACCACTTGTCACACTCCCAGTAAGTTAAAACAGAGTAACAACACTTCAAGCAGGTGCTTTATGGATTACTAAGGATGAGTTTTAAATGAAACCCCTTTGATGACTGTCAGGAATTTCAGTAGCTCAGCATGGAAATGCAATACTTACCCCTTTATGGTGGAACATTTGGCCCTCCACATAGACTTTATAGGTCTCCACCCCCAGCTCTTTTGCCAGTCGGAGAATCCGGTTTTGGGTTGGTCCCACATATGATCCACCAACATCTACATAGTTCACTTTATCATTCTGTGAAAAAGGATACAGGAATCAGAAGCTGTGCAGGAAGCTCCTCACTACAAACATCTAGAAGCTGAAGGAATTATTCCATACTGAATGTGTATGGAGTATATGTGGATGATATTCAGGAGGAATTTGCTCATGGAAAAGGTGACCAACCATCAAAATGGGCTGCACAGGGAGTCACCACCCCTGGAGATGCTCAAGAAATTCACATTACTTTTCTTGTCATTGCAAAACATTTCTGCAGTTGAGACCATCTCCAGCATTAAGGCCTGTTTTCTCTCTCTAGATACCTGCTTAGACTTAATGCTGCAGGTTCTGAGCACAGCACTGCAGTTTTCCAGGAGATTAATCTCCTTTCCAGCACTGCACACCTTGGCTCCAGCCTGCTGCTGTCTGGGCAGGGACCCCCAGCCATGCCTGCCATGAAAGGTGCTCAATGCACCTCTCAGACAGGCACCCCACTCACTTGGGAAGTGGGAAGAAAGCAGAAGGTTTCAGGGATGCACACTATTACAGCAGGCTGATCTCCCAAGACAGTAACTCTTTTCAACACTGTTTATAGGGAATATTTTAAGCCTGGCACTCTCAGTGTCACAGAAGGATGGTGTTTATGCTCCATGTTTCACACACAATGATTTCTGCTGGAACACCACTGTTTATCTCTGGTTCCCCAGCAATGGCACCTGACATAATTTACACCTCCCTGAATTCCAGAGTGGGAAGGAGAGGTAATGTCTGTATTACATTACCCGGCACCACAAGTGACTCTTCATTTCTTTCACTTTTTTTCCTAATGCCAGTCGAGATGCAGTTCATTTCTGGAAGCAGGGCTGTTATTTCAGATAATTTTGAGACATTTTAAAACATATGTCTGAGCTATGATGATGTCTGGTCCCACCCAGGTTGTTTCTTACAGGGCTCTAAGTTATCATGCCTGTTACAGTATGCAAAGGGAGATGGGAAAAAGCAGAGAAATGCTCTGACACTCATGGTCCCAGATGATGGTTTTCAACACATTATTGAAGTCTAGGTAGACAATATTCATTTTTCCCTCATCTACTAAGCCAGTCACTGCACCTTATAAGGCTGTCAGGCAGGAATTCTTCTTGGTGAACACATGCTGACTGATGACTTTTGGATTAGTTGCTCTGTCACTTTCTGAGGGATTGAGCTGAAGCTGTAGCTCCCTGGATCAAAATAATTGTAGTCCCTAGGGTCAAAATAATACGAGTGACATCTGTCACATCACAAATTGGCACAAGTGAGAGTCCACATGTCATGAAGCACTTACCCTGATAGTGAATGTCCTTCCTCCAACTCTGTCCCGGGCCTCAAGGACCACCACACTGACCCCAGCCTCAGACAGCAATTTGGCTGCTGACAAACCTGTCAAAAAAAGAGAAAGTGCATTAAAGCAAGTGGCAGCAATCAGCCATGTTAATGGCCAAAAACTGAACCAAAGCTTCAAGGTCAGAGATTTCAACAGGCTGTTCTCAAAAATGCCTGGGAGAAGTTAGGAACCTTGCATGGTATCTCACCACAGAAATCATGTGGCTGCTGCTTAGTTACGTGTTAAAACCACTCACAGCATTCACTCAAGCCTCCTCTTTGGGTTGGCATTTTGGCCTTTTAAAAGCAGCAAAACTTCAATTATTAAGGGACAGACACACATCTTACTCTTCATTTGTGCAGCCTATGGAAAGGCAGCACCCAGCTTGGGGGACTCACAGGGCTGCAGTGACATCAATAATGCTCCTCTCCCACCTTTTGTCCTCATCCACATACAGAAGGAAAGTCTGCCTCACTCAGGACTCATTTCCAGCAAGGGAGTTTGACCACGACAATCAAACAGGCTGCATGTAGATACTTTATAAAAGGAATTATGGTCTCAGAAAAATCATCTAATTATGGGACTTTGTGATGGAGCCACAAGAGACAACTGAAAATTCAATAGGACAGGAGACCTCTTTGCTTCTGACAGATGCAAGCTGAAATTGTAGAAAGCAATCATGAGTTGGTGAAATCAGATTATCCCAATGCCCTGCAGGCCAATTTGGCACTGAAGCATTGCTTCTTTGGAGTTGCTTCCCCTCCTTAAGTACACGAAAGGCAGCCCTATTGATCAGAACTTCCAAGATACCCTGCAGGCAGGAGTAACAATATTACCTTCATGTTTATTACACTGCCTTGAAATGTGATTAAAATCAACTGTTTGTGAGCCCACAAAGAATGCATGTCTGAAAAGACCAAGGGAGAGGAATCATTCTGGGAAGAGTTAAATATACTCCTTCATTCTAAGGGCAATACAGAATTGACCATAAACTTCTATGCACAGAATCTTTTAATGGGAAACTGGAACACCATTCTGGAAACAAGAACTGAGGAAGTTCAAATGCCTTACATAGGCAGAAATTATAGATATAATTTTCATACTCCTCTAAAGTAACTTCACACCTAGGTACCATATTGTTAAGATTGCTGCTGGAGAAGAATTATACTTAATTCTTCCACCAATTCTAGTTTTTTTAATTGCAAGCCAATTTTCAGTGGAGTGGATATCTTATAAATTGATCTAATTTATTTCAGTGATAATTTTTTTCCTCCATGAAACTCCAGAAACAATTTTTCTAGATAATTCTTTAATCCGCTGGGTGATGTTTTCTCTTCCTCCCCAACTTAAATGTGAAAGACACAAATCTGTGATGTTGAAAACACAAACCTCAATATTTTCTTTTAAATTAATAATTTTTATATTCAGATAAATGAGATTTCAAAATATACAGTGGGTTTTGTCACAAAATAGTGGATATCCTACATACGTAAAATAATAGGCTGAATTCTCTATTCTGTGTAAATACCACTGGGCACTCAGATACAATTCTTTTGTAAGACAGTTTACTGTAGATATACATGCCTTGAAAAAATTGAACATGAATCCAAAGAAAGTTCAGCCTAGGTATGAAAAAAAAATTAAATGCAAGTCTTTGGTGCCTAAGACCATAATTTCATGCTGAATATAACAGCTCTATTCCTGCCACAGTTGTTTAGGAAGAATAATGTTTACTCTGGACTGAATTGGAAGTTAAGCTCACTACTGGATTATAGGTTAATTATGGGATATATCCAAATAAAGAAAGGCTGCTAAGGGATGAAGAACTGGTAATGTGACTGAGGTTCTCTAACCTGTTTGCCTGTTAAACTGTACTTGTACTCCAGACTTACAGGTGGTTAAGTTTCATTATTGTTAACCAAGGGTCATCTGATAAACTGGTCCAAAATGAAAAAAGGCTTTGAAGTTTTATAGACTGGAAACAGCAATTAATAAATTGAGACAGCTATGGCCTGCTGGGAACTGGGAGAGGGCATGACTCACAAGTAAAAACAATACAAAGTAAGTTTATTTAAGATTACCACTACACATTCATTTGCTCATAGCATGGAAAGTGTTTTCTTTCAAAACACATAGCTAGGAACAGCACCTGCACACAGCATCTCTATGTCTGTCTCTATCTCTATCTGTTGGTCCCACCTCTTTAGTTCCATCCTGGTGAGACTGAAGTGCACCAGGTCCAGGTGCCTCCACAGGTTTGTCTGAAGCACCTCACAGCTCATGAAGCCTCTGTCATTTTTATACACAATTAACCTCTAATCTAACTGGATATTTACCCTTCATCTTCTCCATAACTTGAGTTTTCAGGACTTTTGTTGCTGTCTCAGTATCCTGGACAGGACTGGACACCAGAGAGTGACCATTTGATTGGTGGGGCAAGAAGGAGAGAGGAAGGAATGAGACCTTCTCCTTTCCTGCTCTTTGCCCCATCCCTGCCTGCTCAGCTCCCATCAGGCTGCATGGAGCTATCCTCTCACTTCCTCTACAACATCACCATCACAGAGCACATCAGGAACTTCAGCAACTGCCAAGGAGCAGGGAAGAAGTTGTGGATGTGCCATCTCTGGAAGCGATCCAGGCCAGGCTGGATGGGGCTTTGAGAACCTGGTCTAGTGGGAGGTGGAATGAGACGGGTTTCCAATCCAAACCATTCCTTACAGACACACTTCCAGGCCAAAAGAGCCCTGGGCTCAGTGAAATGTAAACACTGCAGGTCTGTTGGTGACTGTGGTGCAGACACTCCTGTCACAGCTGAGCCTGTGGCTGTGGTGTCTCCTACTCCCCCAAGTGCAGCCCTGAGACAAAGCTGGAAACCTCCCCAAATCACTGGACAAACTCCTTCCAGATATCCCCTAATCCCATGAATTAGAAATGCAGTGCTTGCCTCAGAGGGATGGAAGGAGCCTGCCAAAACCATGCCTCGCTCTCAGTATCTGGCTGTGGAAATTCACTTACGTTAAATGAGAACAAACAAGGCGAGACATCCTCCACAAGGGTTTCTATGGAAATCTCACCAGCAGCTCCCCTCCTCTGAAGATGCCATGCAGGAAAGCTCTGCTCCTATTGATTTTGCAGTGCTATTAAGGACTCAGAATTGCTGCTGCTACAGATCATACAGTGGCTGCTTTCATGCCAGAAAATTGTCATAAACCTCCCACAAGCAAAGCCCTTTGAAATGCATCAAACACTGGACATATGGTAAAAAGGGAGAGGGAGAAGGGAAAGGAAAGAACTAAGATTAATTGATGCCAACCTGCAGACTGCAAGACACACCCCAGGACTGAAATTAATTTTCTGAACAATACTGAATTTTGTAATACAACAAAGCTCATCTCTACCTCATAGGAAAGAAAAGTTCAACTCCACAGGTAGTGAACAACACTGGGATTTAAGAGACTTGAACTTGATTCCAGAGGAGTTCTTAATGTGGAAAATGGGTCTCTGTTTGGTAGGGAAGTGTTTATAAGAATAGACTTATGAGAATAATTCCAAGTTGCCTCAACTGGGGTTAATAAAGGGCATATGAGCAGAGATGAGTTCTACAGCACAAACAAGAGAGTTTTTAAAAAGTTACTTTCTTGGAAATGTCCTAGTGATTGTATGTTAACAGTACAGAGTTATACTTTTCAAAATCTAGGCTCTGTAAATACAGAATATTCCTTCATAAAATCCTTATTAATCCACCCTACTGCACACAGCATGGGATAGCCACATTGTGAGAAATATGATTAACTCATTATTGTAGCGTTCTAACAAGCTTTAATTGAGGAAATGGGAAAAAATCTTCCTGTAAAATCCGTACATTATTCTGATCTTGAGAGGGGGAAAAATTTTAGGACTTTTTTTGCTCATTTCTCTAATACACATCAGTTAAATAAGAGAATTGGCAATATAACATTATTAAAGTTCCAATGTAATGCCATTCTAATGCTGTGATTATTTTTACTATTTCATTGATAGAAAACCTAACTTTTTCTAAACACAATTGAATAATTAAACATGGCAAGCTTAAAATCAGCTCTCATTTTTCCAGCTAGAAATCCCTTTGGCAAGTAAAAATGAACTTGTCAATGAGAGATGCAAAACATTTCTGCCATGACTATAGGGTAAAATCTCCCTTCCTCATCTCTTTATTCTTTTCCTGCAACCTCAATTACCCTTTCACTGGAATTTTTGTGTACATTATAGCATTTATTTAAGTTTTAAAACAGTTGAAACGTGCTCAGTTACACCAGATTCACCACAAGCCACTAATGGGCAATAACACACAGAAAACTGAGAATGAAAGAACTGTTTCCTTTCACTGACTAAGGATTTAAAGATTTTAAATTGCCACTGAAAATATATTTAAAAAAAAAACAACAAACCAACAATGCTATTAATTCAGTAAGAGCATCTTAAATCCACACAAACCAGCAAGAATGCACAGTGTGGATCACAAGTCTACATTTTTTCTATTTCAGTGCTGCCTAATACCATATCATCACTAATTTTCTGCTTGTCAGAAATTGTGTTTTATCGTGCCATACTTTCTTTCACATCACTTCTTGAAGAATACCTGCTACTGGAGAGAGATTGAGTTTATGTATTTTGTGATTTTTAGGTAAATGTATTTAATCTCTTTTTCATCAGTATTTTTTTCCCTTCTAGGAAAAAAAAAAAATCCACTTGATTCAGCAAAGATCTTAACCAAAAGAGAATAAATATTTTCTATTACAGGGTACATTGTCCAAATAAGACCAAGCCACTTACTGGTCTCAATGGCATCACTGTCTAAATGCTTTCTACAGACGCAAGCCTTGTTCTGAAGGGTACAAAGACAGTTTCTCATGGACAATGTTGACAGAAATACAGTGGGCAGGAAGAGTGAATTCTAACCCAAGGATGAATCCACTCCTTCACACACACCCACTTGGATTTTTCATGTCCACAGCTTCTTGCAGTAAACATTCCTTCCCCAAAGTAATGCCCTCCCCCAAAACAAAGGCAAAAAAAAGTAAATGAGTACAAGCCCAGGGTTGAAAATGAGGCATCTTTGCCCCCATTACATATTCAAATGAGCATATTTAAATGATGGTTTGATATCACCTAGTAATGGAAACAACCAAGGTGATTACACACACTTATGACTATTGACAACTTTCTTAGTCAGTCTAGTGAAGAATAAATTTCTGTTGCCTAAATGGTGACCTTCAACTAAAAAAGTATGTGAAAAAATGTTGCTGCTAAATTATGATCAGTTGCATCACCACAAATACCAATAACATCAGCACTGGTATTCCCAGAAAAGACAAAATGCCTGTCCCATGCTTGGTTTTGTTATGTTAGGGTATTTTTAGGGATCTGTCCTAACTACTTGGCTATTTCTTTTGCTTGTTGGGACAAATAACACTCATAAGACTTCAGTAGCAAAACAGCAGAACACATTATGAAGAATGAGAAAAATGGAAATTGGTACTCCTGCTTATTTGCAATTATTGTAAAAAGCATCCATAACACTTTGTATGGGGTTCTGGGAGTTTTGCTCCTGATAGAAATTTTTTTGTCATGAGAGTCAGCTTGCTGGAATACAGTAATTTCATGACTATAAGGTGCAATTTTTTTTTGCAGCGAGGATCCACTGCCGGCTATCACCACAGCTGTCGGTTCTCGCAGCTGCACTTCCAGGTTGGCAAATTTCTGAACTTTGTCCATATATAAGGCACACTGGAGTATAAGGCGCACTTCCAGGTTTCAATCAAAATTTTAGACAAAAGGATGTGCCTTATAGGCGTGAAATTACTGTACATTGGGAATTCAGAAACCTGTGAAACGTTGTTATTTATTTCTGCATCCCCAAAAATGGTCTTTAGGAACCTCTGGTACTAAATGACAACATTAGCACTGATTGTCAGCTTTCTGGTTGGATCCAGAAAGAGGGAAGGAAGGAATTGGGTAGATGGAACCCAGCACAGGGCAAAAGCAAAGAGATAAACTGAGAATACATTTTATAAATCAAGCATTACATCCCTATAGGTCAAATCCCAGGTAAATACAGAAGTAAGAGTAGGGAAAAACAAATTATTGAAAAGTACTCCAGACTTACACAGGTCGGACTGATTCCATCTCACACCAACAACTGTGTGTTTGACAGTTTATCTGACACCACCACCCACCAGCAGCTCGGCGTGCTGTCAAAACAAACAGGGCAGTATACAACAGAAGTTGTGCTGCCAGGATGGCAGGCAAGGGAAATCTGCATTTCCTCATTATTCAGTCTCTCACTTGGAGCCCAAAGCCAAGGCGTAGGTAGCTCGAGGGTAAGGCTGTCGATCACACGCTGTGGATGCCAACACAGCTTTTCCACAGAGAGAAAAACATCGAAGTCTTAATAATATGTCATATGTTTTATTTCTGTATAAAGACTAATCGCTACTATTTTTACATCCCATCTTTTCCTACCATTTGTGGCCCTTGGACTCTTCCATAAGTGCAGCAGAAAACAGAGCTGTTTCCTGCACATGGCTGGGAAATCTCAGCTTGGATTTTGTAGAACCACACAATCTCCTTGTTTCCAGATAAGAACAAACATCCTTTTCTGTGGAAATAAGAACTATCCATGTCAGCAGATTCTAGTCTTGAGTGCAAGATTCATTTATGTCTGTTTTTCCCTTGTGTTTTGTACTTGTAACACAATGTGATGAAATTTCTTCCAAAAAGATATTACATACAAGATTTTTTGGACTTCTCTGCTTCTGGACATACTTCTCCATTTCTGCTGCCCCTCTGGTTTGCATTATGTAGACAAACATTATTAATTCTCCATGCAATCTTCTGATAAACTTGGCTTCCACACAAGGTGAGGCTGGCACATGAATATACTTCAATGAAAAAAGTTAAGGTATTTTGCTTATGTGGTTTTTTGTTGGTTTTTTTTTTTTTCTTTCCAAACTTGGAACTATTTAAGCTTGAATTTTCAGGGTGTGTTTTTCAGGGTGTGGTTTTTTGTAATTCTTTTCTGCTGGAAAATCTTGGTCAAAATTGACTGCTTATTTTTAAATATCTAGGGAAAACATATTATTTGATTTTGAAAAATCATGCTTTTTAAAATTCCTATTTTGGAAGTTGCAGCAGCAACTTGAAATTTGGCAGGGAGGGAACCCTGACAACATAGCACATTTTGTTATCCATGTGAAAATATGTCCCAATAAGGTCAGTTAGAAAGTTTTGAGAAATTACAGGTCACAGCAGTAATTTTTCAGATCTGACAAGCTGAAATATCTGAGCTTTCTGTCAAAACTCTCTGAGCACTTAATGCTGTCCAGATATTAATGTGCCTGAGGAGTGGCTGAACATCCAGGATCTCCTCACAACATTTTGTGCCATCAGCTTGCTGGGTTCAACAAAAACACAATCAAGTAAAACTAATCAAGTCAAAATCAACCCAAAACAACACTCTTCAGCTCAGTAGAAAATGCTATAAATAGAAAATGGGAGCAATATTCAAGCCATATAAATAAAAACCTCCCCGTGGGTTTGGGGAAGTCTTTAACTTCAGGCACCAGTTTATTTAATATACTTGGGTATAAAATGCAGTAATTAATATTAACTGTATTACAGGGGATATTATCTATTCAGAGTGACACAAACGTGTGCCTGGGGCTTTTACTGGCCACAATCCATTTTCAACATGCAAGCCCAAGTGGAAAGAGGAATCTGTCCCAACCTGTGCAGCTCCCTCTCTTTAGGGCTCCAAAGGCACTTGCTGATGCAGCCTGGGCAGTTTGAGTGTGATTCCATCAGCAGGAAAACCTCAGAGCAAGAAGCCACTCAAGAAGAGATTTTTTTTTTCCAAAAGAAGTCTTTGAAGAAGATCCCTCCATCCCTGGACTGCAGTTCCCTACAGGCAGAGTGGATTCTGTGTCCCTGGAATGACCACACTGTGGTGTGCAGGCAGAGGCCAGGAACATGGATGAGTAGAACATTTCAGACATTGTTCAGAAATTGCCTCTCAGGACCATGCTTTGCTTTGAGGAATATACAACTCCAGAGCTGCCTGTCAGCATTTGAGCTTCGCTTCACAAATACTGGACAGATATTTTTGGAAGTCACAGCACCACAGCTGGGAAGTTCACACTTAACAGTACAAGCATCTTGTCTGTACCTCATACAGATTTAATGTATTTCTAGTAAAGAACTAGTTTACCCCAGAGTTTCCTATCCTCTCCTGCAAGAACCAGGTAGTGAGAATTAAAAATACAATAGAAAGCGAGGAGGCAGAAATCTCACCAGATGAGTCAACCACAAATTCAATACAAGAGATACAAACAGCAAGTCAAGACTGGAGTCAGAGAGATGTCGAGGGGAAATCCTGTCCATCCTGGAGCATGATCTATTATGTATCTTACCAGAAGCAGAACTCTAAGTACTGATTACATATTTTTTTTAAAAGACCAGAAAGCAGCAGTGTCTAAGCTCTTGCAGAACTGTGGTGGAGGCATGTTGGTACAGGAATGGCAGTGACAGAGAAGCTGTGAGAAAAGCAAAATAGGCCAGAGGCTTATCAGTTTAATTCCCAGCTATGAATGGCAGTGTAGAGTAAAGATGGATTAATTATTAAATATGGCATTTATTATTTTTCAACGGCTGTTTTCTTAAAATGATGCCTGTTCTAATTCATAACAGGCGAACACCAATTTCTGTGCCACTGGCATGAGTTTTCCATTTGCATGAAAAATGTTCCTGTACCCCAGGAGTGCCATGACATGTTTATTTGTCTTCCTCATGCCACCAATCAATTTTCAGGGATTTTGAGCACCGTGAAATTTTCTGCTTGGCTCCATTTCCATCCCCACGCCAGGTTTTGGTCCAAGGTGTAGGTGTTACAAGGTAACGTAGTGTTTTTGTGCTAGTGAGGCAAGATACCACACCGAAAAGCATTTTCTGAAACACTGCAACAGGTTGGGGACCTGGAGTAAAGAGGCACCCTGACAGGAACAAGAGCTTCTCAGAGCTCCAAAAATCATATTAAGAGGATGTCACCATCAGCTACACAGAATGGGTGGTAATTCCCTAAGAACACTGTGTGAATTACAGGAACCCTAAGGATTGAATAACCAAATGTCTCATGCTAGCAGGAAAATTACCAGGCATCTGGTAAAACTAAAAAGCAAGGAAATCTAGGTCCACACTCTTCCTTTCTGTTTAGTGATGCCATAGATTATTTGTATATTTACACATTCACAAATAATTATTAAACACTTGTTGTTCTTTCAGTAAATGAAATGACATAATTATGTAAACCATTTGCTGTTTTATGCATTAATGCAATGCAGAATGCATCACAGGAAAGTCTGTGACTCCTTCTCAATACTAAAAAAACCTAACTTTACCCACACCAATAATGGCTGTAATATCACTGAAGTCACAGTCACAAAACTCACCTTTTCTGAATCATTAGTTAAGTAAGGTCTGCCTGAAAACTGAGACCTGGCCAAAGCTGCCAACACAAATTGACCTGAGGGACAACCTAAACACTGATTTTCTCCAACACAGCAACATTCTCATTGTAGGTAACATAGAAATAATTAATTAAAGGGTTTTTTTAAGCATGAGGATGAGGGGCCATGATGAAATTGCTGGCGTCCAAGTAGATCTGAAGAGTATTTTGGGAAGTGTCGCCTGGTGAAGTGCGAGGAGCCCATGGCACTTGGGGAATAGGGCTGCCTGTGGAACAGCTCTTCTCACAGCAACAAAACCTAACCTGGAGCTGCACCCAGCTGTTTGTTCTGCAGCATTTCCCAAACAAAACACCTGCCACCGCTGCGTGGGCAGCCGAACAATCGCCGGTGAGAGCATCATCTCAGTGGGGATGCAGCAATCCCAGCCCGCAGCCCCGCAGCCCCGCTCGTCCCGCACCCGCGGGCTGTGCCCGGCCACTGCCTGCGCCTCCCTCCCGACGGCCGCCAGCCACCAACCAGGGCGAGGAGCGGCGATTTGTCGCCAGCACAGCGGCACACGGATCATCAGTCATGTCCCTCTCCTCGCCGAGCGCACCTGCAGCCCCGGGGCTCCGGCCCGGCGCTCGCCCATCGCCACCCCCGCGCACCGCCCGGCCCCGCCGCCCCTGGCCGCGCTCCCGGGGGATGTCCGGGGGGAGGCCGGCGGGGCAGCGCCGTTCCCCCTCTGACCCACCGGAGATGCCGGCCCCGATCACGATCACGTCGTATTTCTCGGCCATGGCGCTGTCGCTGCTGTCCCCGTGCCGGCTCCGGCCACAGCCGCGGCTCCGTCCCGACCCCGAGCTCCCACAGCGCCGTCCCGCCCGCCCCGGCCCCGCCCCGGCCCCGCCCCTGGGCGTGGCACCGCCGACACCCCACCAATGGGAGCTGTCTATGGGCGGGGTCTAGCCTGGCCACGCCCTCCCCGGTGCTCGCTGTGCGGCTCGACGGGACGGGGAGTGCACGGCAGCGCCGGGAACACCGGAATACCGGGAACAAGGGGACAAGGGGAATAAGGGGAATAAGAGAACGCCGGGAATAGCGGGAACACCAGGAATAGGGGAATATGCGAACACCAGGAATACCGGGACACCGGGAATAAGGGAACAAGGGAACATCAGGAACAGACCAAGGCTGTGAGAGTGGTATGGATTCTGAAACACAAAACCTAATGTGCCAACACCCACTTTGTGCTCAGTGGGGAAAACAGTCTCTGTTTCTCAAGGGAGATAAGGACACCCACTCCCACAGCTCTGCTGGCAGGTCACAGGGAATCTGACGAATAAAAACGTCACCCAGGGGCACCTCCCTCATAATTTAGAAGCCAAGTTTGGAGGAAAGCAGCAAAAACATCCTTTGTGATAACAGCAGGAAACTTGTGTGCATCTAGATAACTTGCTGATAGATAAGCTTGCCAACAAATCTCCAGTGCTAAAAGGAGCCATAAGAGTCTTGTGAAAGGGCAGTGGAGACTGAAGTGGTTCTATCCAGACCAGCTCTAATGATGAGAGATGATATCCAAATGTGAATTATACAAATTGTTGGCTCAGCCATGGTAGAAAAGACTGAAAAAATTCCTGAGGGGTTGCCAAGGGTTACCTTGGGCTTTGACAGATTCTAGAAGTAGTGATGCCTGTCAGAGCCATGTGACTGCTTAGTCCTTGGCATGAAAAGAGCACTCAGAGCAATTCCCTCCCAACTCAGACCTGCAGACATCTAGGATTTTGGGGGGAAAAAATCCTGAATCCTTGCTTGAGAACAACAGGATAAAACCAATAGGCTTTCTGAAAATGCAAGAAGTAAGGAAGGAAAAAGGTGATGTGTCATATTGAGAGTGATCCTCCTCTTCTAAATGTGATGGCCATGTTTTTAAAAGAAGATGTAAATGTGTCAGAAATCAACACAAATTAAAAGGATGCCAAACCTTACACTGAAGGAAATTCCAAGCAGATGAAATTTTATTTGGAAATAAATCCATTTCCACTCAGAAAGGAGAATTGTTTAAGAAGGAAATGCTCACCAATGGGCCCTCTTTGTTATTCAGTATAAAAAAAAAAAGGGAACAACATCCAAGGATGAAATAGGAAGCTTCCGTTGCTGAAACCATTTCCTAGCAATCTCTTGAGCTGATTTATGTCTGCCTCAGCGATTGATTTGTAGCAATAATTTGCTGAGCCTGTGGAATGTGCATGATCATAAATGTGAAGGTATAGAAAGTCACAGACATAGATTTTCAAAACTCCCAGGAAAAAACCACTGAAAGTTGCTGAGAAATACAGTGGAATATCAAGAACAAAGCTTTCATTTGAGATTATATCTGTGCCAGCAACAAGAAAAAAATTGTTGGGTAGCTCCAAGAATGGGCAAAAATGGATCAATTTGTTGATCACAGAACATGAAGAAAAGTATCCAAAAGTAAGTGGCATCACCAGGTCCTTTATTGTACTACCAGTGCTTTGCTTTCAGTTTTGCCAGCTACTAATGTGAGGGAATTGAACTTTTCAGGTCATGCCATCAAGAGTCACAGTTCAGTGTTACTTTGTGTCTGCTCAATATCCCAAAGGATGAGTAAAATCAGTCATAATTGTTGTGAAAGACACAAATACTTTTCATTCCTTCCTGATTCAATGTAACTTATTTTGCCAAGGCATCCAAAAATTAGAACACAAACATAGGGAAAATCTCTAGCATTAAAACACATTGTTTTTGTAAAAATCAGATATATTTTCTGTTGTACACATATGTATATAATACAGGGGGTTTAGTATTTATTTGTTTTATGGGTCTATTTTGAAAGGTAAATAGAACCTAAGTGCTGTAAGTGAAGTGTGCATTATCCCTGAAAGACTGATTGTCATTATCAAGGTCATAATTACCACCACTTAGCCACCTTTAAAGTCGTGTAATTTTTGTATGTTAATGATACCAACAGAGCTCCTCTAAAGTACCTAGAACCTGTCATCTTCAGTGCTACTGTCAGCTGAAATTTTTGCCATTAACTCATCCTCTGTGCTGATTAGCACTCTGCTGTGCATGCACAAAGATGAGCTTTCCAGGGAGCACCAGAGCCTTTTGCAAAGCCTAAATCACAGAAATTTGCATTCACACACATTTTAATTCTGGTAATTATAGGGTTAGTTGTCTGGTTGCATCAAGCTGAAATGTGTAAAAATGTGAAAAATAAACTGTCCCAGACATCAGATGGAGTAGTTCTGTTGTGAGTCCTTTTGTGGGGCAACAAGGCTGATGGTGTGGAGCAACTTCAGAACCCAGCCGTAGGTGATGCTCTATTTTCTAAGAACCGTTTTTTATTTTGTAACAGTATCTTAGATTATCTTTGATTAAATTTAGGGTCAACATGTAATTTATATGGCTGATGATGTTCATAGATGATGGTTTCCTTCCCCTTCCCCTTCCCCTTCCCCTTCTCCTCTCCTGCTCAAGGACTTTATCAGTAAATGGAGAACATGAAATACCATGTAGCACATGGTGTTTGGACAATGTTGCACACCATAAGTAGGGGGGGAAAAAGTTATATAAAATGTTCCAGGCTTTAGAGTATTTTCCTCTGAAACAAATTCCAAACAAACAATGGTTTATCATTGTCTTCAAGGGTTTTGTGCAAGAAGAAGGGAATGAAAACGTGTATTCACTAACAGCAAGGAAGGGGTAAACCAACCTCTTGCCCTAAGCAGATCCAGGGCTTGTGGTGTTTGAATGCACTGAAGGATGGAAAACCCATAACTTCTGTGGGCTTTGGGGTCTGACCACCCTCAGAGTGAATCCTTTTGTCCTTATATTGAGTCGGCATTGCCTGTGGCTCCAGGTTGTGCTTGTTGCCCCCGTTCCATCACAGGGAGCTCGGGGTACTTTTGTGTTTTGGAACTTCCCCTGCTGGAGGCATTTCAAGAAGCATTAAATCCATGACACCGCAGAGTAGGTCTTGAAAGTAAAACATGATAATACCATGCCCTCAATGAGTTCCTTAGGGAATATTCATACCATCCCTTCACCTCTCTCTGGTCCCCCAAATACAGAATTATCCAGATCCTCTGGAATGGTCCCAGCTGGGGATTCACAAAGATGTTGTTCAACATGCTGGCAAAAACTGGTTAGAATCAAATTGGTAAACTGTGGATAGCATTGTTGAGTATTATTCTTTGTTTTTATAGATTAGGATGAAATTCTTAGTTTCTCAAGGTCATTTTCTCCTTAAATGTGTATTCAAAACCCTCTGAAAACAATCACCAGTCTGATGTTGCAGAAAACTCTTCACTGGTATAAAAAATGGATTTGTACACAAAGATGACTGTGGCATTTTTGTTCATCAGTGTTCATTTTTACTGTAATGTTTTCAACAGTCCTACCGATCTCATGCTTCCTGACCAGCTCTTTCTCAGACACTGTGCTGAACTCCAATCAATGAATAAGCACCCTGGAGCAAATTATCATCACTCATGGCTATTAGCATTTGATTAGTTCATTTTGTCTTATAATCACAACCAGGAATCTTCTAATACATAAACACAGTCAACAAAAATTCACTGTCCTTGACCCTCTCCTTGACCCTTGTTTCCCTCTTGCTCATTTACAGAGCATCCCACAAAAGCCCTGGTGCAGTGCCTGTCCTGAGTGCAAGGCAGTGGCAGTGGGAGGGGATGAGGGGAGTGGGATGCTCTGAGTCAGTCCCCAGCACTGGCAGAGCTCCTGCTCTTCAGAGATGGATTGATGATGGATTGATGAAGGAGCTCCTTATCCCCTCTCCATCCCCTACACAGCTCCAAAGCTCTCAGATGCAGAAGGCATCATTGTGTGTCTGCACTGCATTTGAGGGTCTGGAAACTTTAAGCAGGGATATAAATATTGGAAGGGAGGTGCCATGAGGACACATCCAGGCTCTTCTTGGTGGTGCTAAGGACAGGAGTCAATGAAGAAAATGAAAGAAGTTCCACCTGAACATGAGGAAGAATTTCTTTCCTTTGCTGAGACCAAGCATTGGAACTGATTGTCCAGAGCGGATGTGGAGTCTCCCTCACTGGAGATATTCCAGAACCCTCTGGACACAATCCTGTGGGATGTGGGGTGACCCTTCCTGAGCAGGGGGTTTGACCAGATGATCCACAGTGGTCCTTTCCAGCCTGACCATCCTGTGATTCAAAACTAACAACTGCATGTCAGGAGTTTCCTTAAAACCATGATGGAAAGGTCAACTATTATGACTTCAGTGCTCCTAGATAAATCTATTAAAATATATTTAAAACATTAATTTAAATTTCAAAGTGCTCCTCTACACCTGGGAACAGCAAAAACAAAAGACAAGCTTGAGACTTTCTCCCTCAAGAGCAGTGCCCTCAACTACATCAAGTGAAACTTTCTGCTCCCCCAGAGAAACCTGTTATGTACTCACTGGATGAAGTTTTGCTACCTCAAGGTGCCCAAAGATGTTTTTGCACTGCAGAAATGTGGAATAAAATTTTAAGAACTTTTTAGCCACCAAAGAATTAGGTAAATGCTTGGGGTTTTTTTTTGCTAGGATAGCACCAATAATTTAGTTTTCAAAAATATTTCTAACTCTTTATTTCATTGTGTAATTCAACAGAATTAGGCATGTGGGGTACAAAATTTCAGAAGGTAGTTTGAGAAGGAGACTGAATTACCTCACTCAGATTTTTGAAGTAACTTCTCTGCATGGCTGTGCAGACTAAAAGATTTATTGATCTTTTAACAGCATCAGACAGTCCTGTTTGTATGTCTTAGAATTGTCACATACATTTAAATGAAGAAAATGTTTCCATTTTCTTCAAAATTTGAGCATCCCACTGATGTGCATTGGGCAGGCTTAATCAGTAGGTGAGATACAGCACGAATCTCCAGGTACCAGAAGCCAGATATGCCCAGGCAGGTCTCACACTGAGAAGTGTCTGGTTCAGAGTGAGGAGTTTTTTCCTGGTGTTAGAAGACACAAACACAATGCTCCAGGAAGTGGCAGGTGAAGTGCAATAAACCCATTTTTCCTCCAGACTCAGTCTTCCTCCCCACCACAGCCTCAGTGAAAGAAAGCAATGATTTTTAGATGTCTGTACCATTTCATAGCTAGTCAAGTTCTATTACAGTGGCAACAACAGATTTCAGAACACCACTTGACAAACATCTTCTGAAGGCAAAATGATCACAAAATATAATTGTTGCCTTTAAAAAGGTACAATCCCTCTGTGTAGGAGTTTTCTTCGGATGTGAAAGAAACATAGCTGCAGATACATCTTCTGCAAACAAAATAAATAGAGGTAATTCAAGTTAAAGTTAGCATGTGTGACTAAAAAGATTATTCTGGTAACTCTATTTTAATCTTTTTACCTCTATATTTTTTGTCTTTCATTATGTGCATTGGTTCAAATGCCAGTGTCAAGACTGACATGAAGTCTTTCCCTTTCTCTCTGATTCATTCTTCATGACTCATTTGCCTTCAAAAGGAGTTTATTGTAATAACCATGGTATAAAATATAGTCACTGACTGCAGTAATAAGGATTTTGAAAAATATGTATATGTCTGTATTTGCTTTCAAGTTAAAGAAGCCCTGAAATGTTTTCAACAAGCTTAAATAAAATAAACCCTTCAGGAACTTTCTGCAATATGAAGTCAGTAGAGAAGGTCTGGAATGGCTCCAGGCACTCCTCAAATCCCTGGAAGTCCTTCATACCATCTTGATGGGATGGAGGGAAAGTGCATGTGGTGCTTTCAATGCTGTCCAAAGAGCTGCCAGCAGATGTCTGCAGGACTTTTGTCCAAAAGTCATGTAGTGACCCCAAGAAGAGGTGCAGGTGACAGCAGGAGCAGCCATGGCAGTGCTGCCTGAGCTCTGGAAATTGGGAGAGGTTTCTGTGCCATCTCTCCTGGCTTCAGCCCCTCAGCAGGGCATGGATTTAACTCTGAACCTGCTCATTTCAGGTCTCTGACTCTCACTGTGTACCAGACTTACCTTCTGGTTTTTCTGAGGGCATGCTAAACTGACTTAATTCCAGTCTTAGTTTAGATTTGCCCAGACTGCCTTTTCAGGTTTTAGACCCCATGTGAATGCAAGCACCCTCTGACCTTTGGAGGGGAGAAGGTTGGTGTTGCACAAGATGTGACCCAGGCAGTGAATTGTACTTTATGAGAAGACCTGAACTTTGCTCAAGTTTTTTAAAGCACTCAAAGCAAATTTATACTGTGCAGTGTCATTACTGCTATCAAGTTTTCTCTGTGCCCTTCACCACTATCCCAATATCAGATAATTTTTATGCATCAGGTTTTTAAATGAACTCTCAGTGTTATTAACTAAGTATCCCTTTAATTACCAGCTCCATAAAAGAGTGGCTTTTGTACAGCTCATGGATTGCTGGTATTGAGGTTAGATCAAAGCCTGTATAAGAGACAACATAAACCTGAACATAATGCTACCATTGGAGATCAAGGATTTGTTGTAGATCACAAAGCCTGGCTGCAGCTCAAACAGGATTTCAGAAGCAGAACTGCCATTATAGGCATATGGGGAGATGAGTGGAGATCATTAGTGTAGACATCGAAATAGCAGAGAAGATTTGGTCTGGGAGAGCAAAAAAGCCTGGTAGAAACATCAGCAGGAATAAATAATCCACTTACAGGCATCAAACTCCAGCCAATAACAAAAACAACAAAAAAAACCGAACATCAAAAAGCTTTGCTATAACAAGATCAGAGAAATTTGTCACGGCCTCTCACTGTCTATCAGGGCATCTACAGAAGCATCCAAAAAGAAATAAAAGTTGTTCTCCACTGCAAATCCTGCACAGGATGCAGTGAACTGAAGCCACAAGCATAATTTTACCTCTCTCCTAGATAATTGACTGCTTCACTGAACACCTAAATCCCGCAGCACTCCTCCTGAGAAACAAATTGATTGCAGAGGTTTGGGAGCTAGACAACTGTCTTAGTTTGGAGGACAGGTGTCTGCTAAGAAAGGCAGAAGCCTCTCTTTGAAATGGAGAATGTAAACTCCCTCCCTCCAAATTATTATAAATTTGAAATTAAGGGGCTCTCAGGCAAAGATACAGGAATTAGGAATAACAGGTTTTTACTAGGAAAATTAAAGTAGATACAATATTACAAAAAACAAACCCCAAATACTGACAAAGTTAGAATACAACCTTGGCAGCCGGTCAGTCAGGGTGTTGATAGCAGTTTGATTAAATGGTGGCTGCATCCTCCTGCAGTGACAGATGTGGTTCAGTTGGAGCAGTGCTCCTGTAGAAGGTGCAGTTTTCCTCTGAAGGTCCAGTGGTGATGTGGAGAAGTCCGATTTTCCTCTGGAAGTCCAGTGGAGAAAAGGCTACTTTAGTGTCCCAAATTTTTATCTTGGTAAGAAATGTTGGGCGCTTCCCCCTGGCTGGAGCATCTCCCAATGGGATGAAGTAATTTTATCAGTCCCACAGTGGGACTCAATGGCCCATTAACAGAAGATATCTCCCTGGAGGAAGGATGGGTTGTGAAAAGATAAAGAACAATGCCCCACCTGTTTCAATGGATGGCCCATTAGCAGAGAATATTTCCCACAGAGATCAGGATCACTGCCCCCTCCCGGTCTCAACAGATGGTGATGGAATAGATACTTTTGATCACATGCCTTTCTGCCAGCCCTCCTCTCCCTGTAGCAACCCAGCCCCAAGTCCCACCAGGTACAAATCAGTCACACAGACACAATTCCCAACATCTGCCAGGTAGATGAGAAGGACAGAAGAGTAATTTCCAAGGTGCCATTTCTTCTTTTCTTTAAAGTGCTTCACAGGATGTTACCCTGTAGAACCAGGACATTTTCTAATGTGATCCAAGGAATCGCATTTTTGTTACAAGTAAATAATGTTAGTTATCTATTTTTCTTATTGCAAAGCGAAACAGGGGATATCAGATCACAACATTGTGCTCATTCCTAAAACTTAAAGGGAAGGGCATCCTTTTTCCTCTGACAATCACTCAGATTTGGATGAATAATTATTAGAAAGTTAAACAACTACATTAAATTTCAGCAAAATGGGTTAAAAAAATGTAATGCTAGAGAAACTTGTATCTCCATTCTGAGACAAGGAATTATGGCACTTATTTGTATGGGTTTTCTCCCAGTACTTTTAATGTCAGCTGTGATTAGAGGTAATTAATACCAGGCATTTCTTACCTTCAGAACTGAAGTGTTGAAGCAAAGTTACATAACTAAATAAAAATAAATAAATATGTTGAAGTTAAATTCATGAGAATTTTTAGTAACTTTACTGACCTGTGGTGTAACTATACTGTCTCAGCAGTATTTATGATAGTGACTACTACTTTTCTGGTGATATCAAACATTCTCTAAAATAACATTGATTACTTATGCTTCATGGAACTTAGTAACATATTAAACTTTTTGACTGCTTCAGAGAAAAAAAGTCTTAATCTGGATCCCCATTTACAAACCCCCTCAAACCAAAAATAATCTCTGATCAAGGCTGTTAATGTGCTTTCTGTAAAAGAAAAACAACTGAGTGCACCCTGTGATGAAATCCATCAACACCACCTTATGCAGTTTCTCAGAGCTCTGCTTAGCAGTAGTCAACACCAGCTTCCACAAAAAATAAAAAAATCCATACAATTCCAGAAGGGAAATGGAAATTCCTGCCTACACATAATTTGATTGATTTCTTGATTAATAAATGTGGACGCAGCATTCCCCTGCAGAGAGCAGGCAGGGTTATCCGGCACACGAGCAGAGCAAAGTTCAATTTGCAGTGCCAGGGCAGCAGAGAGGGAGGGCAGGAGAGCTGCTCTGACTGAGCTGCTCCTTGTCTCGAGCCAAAATTCCAGCACAGATGAGAGATTTGCAGCTGTGCTCTGCCTTTGTCACACGCTCCAGGACAGGGCTGCACTCCTGGTGCCAGCACAGGTGCCCAGACAGGGTGGCAAATTCCTTGCTGTCACCAGCCTGTGAAGCTGCTTGTTCCTGCACGGGGCTGGAGCGTGGGAGGCAGCAGCAGGCAGGCTGGCAGGTACCCTGTGCTCCTGAGTCACTGCAAAAATGCATTGCCTGTTCTCGCTTCTCTTAATGAGTCATTTCAGAGATGGGGTGATCAGAGCAATTTTCCCAAATTTTTGGAGATCTTTCTGAAGGAACTGTGAAAGTGGTTTTCAATCTTCTGAGCCACAGTGTCACTAAGAGTTCAAATCTCACCTTACACCTATGAGGGAAAAAACACACATGGGAATGCACATTTACTATTGTTGAAAGGACTGAAGGCACCTGAAGCCAGTCTGGACAGGCATGGCTCCATCAGCAGTGTCCACTGTAAAAGTGGCATTGCACCACTTCATTAGTGGCTTAATCAGTGCAGTTCCTTCTGTCTTCACTCAGAGCCAGGATTAAAAACATGAAGATGAATTTTCTCGTATTCAGGCTTGGTTGTTTATTAAATTTTATCTAAAGTACAGAGAGTTCAGCAACACTTCTAGTTACCAGCTAAAAGTGAGCAAAATGGAGGAGAATCCAGCTGCTACAAGGTCTTTTAAAGTTGAGCAGTCCAATAGAGAATTAACACCTATATTATTTATGCTTTTGACCCAATAACCAAACTCCTGTGACCCTCAGTGCAGCACTGACTGTCCAACCAGAAACTAGTGCCTGGAGCCATGAAGAAGGAAGCAGAACACTGAAAGGAAACAACACCCAAAACCCTCTATCTTGTCCCATACCCATTACTATATTATAAAAACACCTAACTCAAATCCTTTTACCATGTGTAGTCACATGATTCTATTTAACTACACACCTGTGATTTTAACTCCATCACTCAAATTTGTGTCTTCTCCAAGACCTCAGGGGTCAAAAGCAGTGTTCTCCAGGGGATCAGCACCAGAAAGCACAGAAAGCTCAAAACTCCCAGTTTCTGGGATCCAATAATCCACAGGGCTGCTCTCCCCAGGAAATCCCTCTGCCCAGTGCCATGGGGGCAGCAGGGACAGGGGACAGCAGCCAGTCCAGGCTGACTAGATTTCCACCCTGGGGTTTTGTAGTGGAGCCATCTGGCTGTGAGGAATGATGCACAGCACCTCTCCTTGTGTGTCTGCCATGATTCAAAAGGGACTGGAAGGACACAGAGTCTCCAAAAGTTGGGTTCTGCCCCTCCTGAGGAAGCTTGTGACTTCTCCACCTGCTGCAGAGCCTGGGGGAGGCAGCAGTGCTCAGCCAAGGCACAAGGTGAAAGCACCATCAGCAAGAACTCTGATTGAGGCTCTCACTTCTGCTGTACTCTAATTTCTCTTTCTGGGTTTTTCTCTTTTCTACACGACAGAGCCATGTGAGACAAGTTCCTGCAGCTCCCCCAGCCTCCAGCAATTGGGGGTGATTGCTTTGCCTAATACAGTGCCTCAGTGTAAAGATTATTTCTGTGTATCAACTGTACAGTGCTTAAGTAAGTAAGTATCTTAATTGGTGCTCTTTGGATTTTGACTTCTGGCATGTTTGGATTTTACTATCCTGAATGTCACA
The DNA here is from genome assembly GCA_009812075.1 of Sialia sialis. Classification (NCBI taxonomy): domain Eukaryota; kingdom Metazoa; phylum Chordata; class Aves; order Passeriformes; family Turdidae; genus Sialia; species Sialia sialis. The sequence goes on along the minus strand of VRYO01001681.1, from coordinate 25,876,476 downwards.
GACCTATCAGAAGGAGCCTACAGCAATAAACAATTCATGGTGTTTGCTCTCCAGTGTGAAAGTACACTTGCTGAATTATGGGAGCCTCCTGTATGTGAGGTTTCATATCTGCCTGAACTTATCACCTGCAGGGTGTTTTGTTTGCAGGCGTTGAAGTTTGCACAGTGGTGAATCATGGAATGCTTTGAAAGAAGAATTTTACCTCTTCTGCAATTTGAGTGGCTTTCAAATGTATTTCTAAAGAAACCAATACCTAGATTTTTTTTTCCCTGAGAAAACCTTTATGTACTGAGGGAATGACTATGAGCAGGAGATTTGTGGAAAGAGAATGAATAAACAAAGGTACAATAAAGTATTAGGTGTACAATTCCTGTGTATTTGTGGGCTAGGACATGTGTATTGGAGTGAGTCACTCCCAGAACACTTTGTTATGTTTTCTATGATTTTCTATGCCTATTTAAACCACCATTTAAACCACATGCTTGTCGTGATTTTTCCACAGTAGAAAAATATCTGCTCATGTATTATGTCACGTAATTCAGTTACTTGTGGAGTAAAACATATTGATTACCTGCATGTTAGTTTGTTTATTTGCTTGTTTTTCATGAAGTTTTTCCTCTGCTGAGAAAAAAAAAAGCCACAGTGCAGTAGCTAAGAGCAAGAAAAACAAGTTGCAGACAAGTGTGACAGAATTGTTCCTTTCTAACAGAGCAGCTGCTGACCCATAGGATGTGCTTGCTCCAGGGTCTTCCTCTCCAAGCCTGGAGAAAAAGCTGGATCTTCTGCTTGCATGGCTTTAACCTCCTGTACATGAAAATACATCACTAATTTATTTCTGGGACACCCATAACCAACAGCATCCCGTATTGTCAGGCCAAGTAAGCAGGGAGGGGCTCTGAGGACAATGCAGCTCTCTTGACTCTTCTAATGAGAAGAAATTCAGGTTGTCAGTACAGTTCAGGGGAGGTGGGATGTGTTTCACAGGCAGAATTCATTCTGCTTAAATTGTATTTAGAGGTAAATGTGTGACAGTGGTAGGCAATATTAAAAAAACAAAACAAAACAAAACAAAAACAGAAAAAAATAAAAACTTTTCTTTGGAGAAAGCGCTAACTGGAAAGGAAATGACATGGACCAGATGAACTCCTGCACAGCACGCAGGGCTGCTGTCCCCAGGTTCACTGCAGAATGTAGAATGATGAGATGCACGAGCACAAGAGACAGGATCAGGGCTCCTACTTATGTTATTATGCACTTCAATGCTTCTTTGGCATAGCTGAGACTTGCAAAGGGAATTGTTGTGATCCCAGGAGAAAAATTTCCAATTCTCTCACCCCCAAGACAGATGTGCTGACTGCATTTGTTCCCTCTGGGAAATTTCCTCCTGAGCCCATGACTGAGTTTGTCTAAATGAAAAAAGATCATCTGGATTTTAGTTTGAGACATGTAGACAGCTCAGGTGATGATCCGGCTCTCTTCTAGCTTGACCTGCATTTTGATGGTTGCCATCAATCTGCTAAAATCACAGCACAAAATCTCTCAGACAGGGGTATGTGCAGCAAGCTCCTGACAGTGATGACTGCAGCCAAAATCTCCTTCTCATTCTCAGATCCTTTAACAAAGGAATTGCATGCATGTAATTTATTTATTTTTAAATTCACACACAAGTGTGAATTACAGACATGAGCACACAGAATCCTTAAATTCCAAGCACACCTCAGCCTCCCCTCATCAGGAATTTAGAATAAACACTGTTCACATGCTAAGGCTACTTCCATAATTCATTACATCAGAAGCTAGCAAAGCCTTTAAAATGAAAATGCAAATTCAGAAAAGGAAAAACCTATTAAAAATAAGCCAATGCATTAACAAACAGAATATTTAGGTAGTTAACACATGTGTTTTCTGACTATCTAGCAGCAATCCATTCCAGAAGGCAGCAGGTATCTTTGAGTACCTGTGAAAGAAATAGAGAAAAAAAAAGGAGTGAGGATGTTTTCAGTTGTATAGGATTGTAGCTATGATGGCGTAAATATAGAAAACTTCAATATCCTGGAATATCTGTTAAACATTAACTGATAACTTAATTTCCTAAAAGTAATTTATGAATTTTATGAATTTTTTAGCAGCTGATGTACTTTTTTTTTTCGTGGATAGCAGGTAGGTGCCTGCTACACCTACTGCAAAAGCAGGCAAGCAAGAAAAAAATAATCTCCTCAAACATTTATGGTTTCTGAAGATTGCATAGGATGGGCAGGGTTAAAATCTAATTACAGAGTAGGTAATTGCAAACTGCAATCCAAATGGTGCAGTGTCATAGGCCAGCATGGTTTCCTGTGCAGTGGCAAACAGTTCATGGCACAGGTTTGGTCCTGTGAGGACAGGACAGGACTGATCTGGGGACAGCCCTGGCCATTGCCCTGGCAGCAGCTGCTGCAGAAGCAGATGTGCAGCTCTGGTAGGAGTGAAAGGCTGCTGTGAATCCACTCAAACTGACACAAAGCCTGGCTTTATTACAGTTATTTATTTATTACATGTACAACCTTGGACATCGACAAAGGCCATAGCTGTCCCTCATTACTTTGCATTTTCATGCATCTCTGGCCACAGTCCATCTGATTAGGATGGGATATAAAGCTGAGATACTACAAGGATGGCTCTTCTCTCAAGAACCAGCATCCACTTTTTCCCCAAGAGGTGTAGCAGTTCCAAGCAGTGGGTTTGGTGAGGAGGATGAGGATGAGGATGAGGATGAGGATGAGGGTGACCATCAGAGACACCTGGTGCCTCAGAGGGACTGTGATCCTCTTTAGCTCCTTCTCATCTTGCTCTGTGAGTGCTGTCAGGAGCATTTTTGAAGCTTAGCTGGCTGTGTGTGTGACATTCTCCTCACCCAAATTCTCCAGTCCATCTGACCTTTTGTAACCCCTGAGAAGTGACCTCTCCATGGCTCAGCAGCCCCTCTCCAGCTGCCCATGAGGGCAAGGCTGAAGCCATCTGCTGATGTCTGTGCCTGATGACCAGAGGTGCAGGCAGGTGACAGAAGGGAGCAATGTGGACAGGGGTTACCCCCAAATCACAGGGTGCACATGGTCTCATTCTCACAGCTTCCAGGACTGGGAGTGGCATATAGCCAAGCACAGTCTAGCAGGTCCCATTAAAAGAAAAATTGGCTTAAAACTGTTTGGAACAAAGGAGAACCATAGAAAGAAAAGAGGCATTTGTGTGCTATTTCTTTTGCTGTGTTTGAGAAGTTTCAGGTGCAGTTTCTTGTCTGCAGCTCTGGACAGCAGAAGCTCACTCCTTTAAAACTAGCACAATCCAAGGTTTCTATAAATCTTAAGGACCTGCAATTCAAAGCTTTAAAGACAAAGTGTCATAACCGTGGGACTTTTGGTGGAGGCAGAAGAATTGGCAGTTTTACATCTCAGTTGTATGGAAAATCCAACAGTTGTAGTAACTTTGAGAGAAAGCACAGCAATTTTGGGCATGACTAGGAAAAGAAACCCTGGGCTTTCAGTGGTTGTTTTCTTTATTCTTGATTCTCTATAGTCAGCCCTGAGGCAGCTGGTACAAACCTACAGCATTTCCAGTAGTGTATTTGTGATTTCTGTCCAAGAACAATGATTTATGTAAAAACGTATGGCACCCTTGGAACAAGCTTCTGGAGACAAGATGTTTTATGACAATTAAAAGTATGGATCTCCTTCCACACCTACATATTGCTTGTACTAATACTCTCCTATAAAAAATGCTTTCCCTCTTTTTCTTTCCACACCAAAACACAGGCAGGGTGACATATGAAGCATTTGCACAATGTTTGTAAATAAGTTAAGCAAAATCCAGTTAAGGCACAGTGTTGGCACTGTAAGATGTGGTATAAATCAGGTGTTGCTTTCCTGACAGACAGCAGGCTGTCTCCCAGCAAGATCAGGCTGCCAGGGGCCCTGAATGCTGAATTTGTCACTGTCCTCATTTATCTCCTTGTCCCTCACCTACTCCTCACTCTGCTGGGGGGACAGGAGCCTGCCAGTGCCACCCTGATGGTTCCACACCAGAGGTCAGACCTCCGGTGCTCTGGGCACCAACTTTGTTGGGTTATCTTCTTAAATGAGCAAAGCAGATAATGGTTGCTAAAACGTTGTTCATTGCAGAAGCACACCAGTCTCAAAAGCAAAGTCACAGACATTGAAGTCCATGCTAAGTTTTGGCATAAAGTCCCAAACAGAAGCAGAAGCTGCTCCTGGAGGTCCCAGTGGGGCTGATGTTGCTGTGGCAGCTCCTGTCTTCTTCTTGGGTGTTGATGATGGCAGCAAGCTAGCAAAGCAAAAGCCAAAAGCAAAAAGGCAAATGCAATGGCAGAAAACACCAGCTCTCCCCAGTGCATGCTCTCATACAGAATATTCCTAACACAAATTTAGATTACTATTCCTTAACTTATTAGAATTCTAGTTTCTTAACATGCCAGGTTACGTATAAGCTACACATACAGTCTATCTTGTTCTATCAGAAAAATGTAAGCAGTATTCTTACTGTAGCTCTACTATGTCTGAAACTACACTCCTAGAGCCTCCACTGAAAACACTATAATGTTTTTTAACCTTCACTAGAACTCACATTTCTACTCTGGCATCTGAAACCTTCCATTCACTAAAAGCACTAGAGCTCATTCTAAAACTTACTGAGTCACTTCCTTATCCTAAAACTTCAACTTACACCTCTACTTTATGTGTGAGTGGCTTAATATGCTTCAATCCATCCAACAGTTTTAATTCAATCCCTGCACTCTGATTTCTCAGAAGGATTCAGAGAGACCCCTGACTCACTGACTCCAACGCCACACACTCCTGTGCCCTGGCACCAATGGAGACCAGGGCATGGCACTGTGCTGTGCAAATGGGGCTGGGATGGAGGGCAGGTTCAGCTGCACCAATATTACTGCATGAAGTGCTACTGCCATGAGTTTGACCCCACTCTGGTGTGGGACTCCTTTTCCCAAGGCTCATGAGCTCTCCACAAACCAGAGGAAAGTCCCACCGCCACCAGCATCTCCTCCCTGTGTGCTCCAGTGTCCAGGACAGAGGCAGTGGCCCAGGCACAGGAGAAGAGATGCTGGGGAAGGTGAGCCAGAGGTGGAGCTCCATGCCTCTTTATTTTGAATTCTTCAAACACTGTGAGCCATAGAAGTGGAATCAGCCTCCTGAGGCTGCTGATCTCACCAGCAGCACAGCCCATGGCTGGTCCTTTGCACAGCTTTTTAATTGAAATAATGATGTTCAACTCTTTCACTTCAGAGACACGAAAACATGGCAATGAGCAGGAATGTGATGAACTTCATATTCTTAACCATGCCAGAAAGGGTTGTAGCTGTGAATATTTAGCCCAGATCATGACATTTCCCAAAGGAGTTAACAATCTCAGTTTTATCTGTACAAAGAAAGGGAACAGGATGTGCATCCCTGTGACAGCCACCATTGCATCTGAGACAGTAGCGGCTTACAGTAGATATTCAGAGATAAACTGTAAGCTGGCTAAGCTTAACCTAAAGAATTAACATCAGGGGCTGTAGGTGCTCCTTGTAACAAACCTCAAATAGTGGATTACAGATATTTCACAGGCTAAGGAAAAAAACATTCCTGTGGGCCCACACAGCTGGCTTGAATTAATTCTCCTGCTTCCAAAACACAAATAAAAGACTTGGTGGTAATCCCCAGCTGCCAATTAAAAGTGAAGAAGGTATCTAGAGCCACACAGTAACAGGCTGTCACTCCACTGCCTCTTTCTCTCCAGCTTCTGGTACTTGACTCCCACAACAGGTTTTGTAGCAGAGCCTGTTGTGATAGGACAAGAGGAAATGGTTTTAAACCAAGACAGAGTAGATTCAGGTTAGCTATAAGAAAGAAATTCTTATGATGAGAGTGGTGAAAACATTGGAACCAGATGCCCAGAGAAGTGGTGGATCACCCATCCCTGGAAACAGTCAAAGTCAGGTTCCACAGGGAGCTGAGCAACCTGATCTACAGTATTATTTTACAACTATAAGGTGCACTGGATTATAAGGTGCACTTCAGAGTGTCGGCAAATCTCCAAACTTTTTCCATATATAAAGCGCACTGGACTATAAGGCGCACTTTTTTTTTTTTTTCAGCGAGGATCCGCGCGCAACAAAGTAATGAATTAGTAACGGAATTGCGTGATCGCGGGGTTTACTGGCAGGTGCTCAATTTGCAAACATTTTTCACATATTGGCGCAGCCTTTAAACGCAGCCCCAGGCGCCCTCCCTGTGCTGCAGGCCCCGGCACTCCCGCCCGCCGTTCTCTCGCACCCTGCAGACGCCCCCAGCGTCGGGCTGCTTGTTGCTCTCTGCTTTTGCTCTCTGCTCTTGCTGCTTGCAGCTCTTGCTGCTCGCTGGCTGGGCAAGCCTGGTAGCCTGGAAAACAACCCTTTTCTTCGGTTTCTCCATGCCCGCACAATCGCTTTTGACTTGAGCAATTAAAATCTAAGGGAGCCGCCTGGCCAGCTTTGTTAGCATGATAATGGGAAAAATTTCTCCACAGAGGGAAAAAGTAAAAGCCCCCAAACCCCAACACTTGTGCTTCACCTGCTCGCGGTCATTTGATTGCGAGCTTCATGTTTGTTGCTGCACAATGTGAAACAGAAATTGTTTAGAGATCCCTGCAACATTCAAACTTTCCCCATATATAAGGCGCACTGGATTACAAGGCACGCCTCCAGGTTTCGATCAAAATTTTAGGCTTTAAGGTACGCCTTATATTCATGAAATTACTGTAATTAAAGATGTCTCTTTTCACTGCAGAGGGCTGTACTACATGACCTGTAAAGATTCCTTTCAACAAGAAAATTCTGAGTAGGCTGGATAGTGAGATTCTCCATTTTGGTGGGTACTCAACCCATCCTGGGATTGCCCTGCTTGCCCAGGGAGAGGCATGCAAAGTAGATGCCAGCTTTATTAACATTGAATATGTCTGAAGAAGGAAAAGATGCCACCTATTTTTTCAAGTCGTGCTTTCTTTTCAAAAGCAGTAAAACAAAAAGGAAAAGAATGTGCACTCTGGGAAAGTAAAGGATCAGATTTTTTGTGGAGAATTTCACTCTCTGAGGTACAGAATGGAAAGACAATATTTTAGATGATTTCCCCAGCCTCAGATCTTGTCTGACTCTCCCTCTCCATTTACCAGAGCTACCTTGTAGTTTACGTAAGCTATGTGTGATTTGAAGTGGACTTACACCTCCTCAGCAGGGGTAAGTGCTGTCCCTGCTGCTCAGCAGTCTCCCCTTCCCACCCTTTGGAATCTCCTCTTTCCTCTTGCTCTCTCCTCCTCTCACACCTTTTGTCAGGCTGATTTTGTGGGGGCTGTTTCCTGTTTAACTTTTGGGCAGTGTGTGCCTTCACAAACTGGATCAGGGATGGATTGGGTCATCTCCACCCCTCCCTCCTGAGCACACTCCTTGGGGGAGCAAGCTGTGAGCAAGGAGGGCACAGCCCCAATGGGGTGGCAGACTGGGGGTGCCCTGGGCATCCCTTTCCCTGGGAAAGCCTCTCCAGGGAAAACAGCAGAGCTGGATCTGGGATGGCCACCTCCTGCTGAGCAGGCTGTCACCCAGATCCATGCATCTCTGACAGCCTGCCTGGAAAAGCCAAGGTGTTTGCTTTCCTCATGGGTCACTCCTCAACTGTGAAAAATATCCTCCAGCCCAGGACCAGGCAGCTCTTTGGATAAGGATAAGGAATGGGGCTTTTTAATGAGGCTTTTAAAATGCAATAAAGGCACCAGCATCTTCCTTGCTGCATAGCTGGCACTAGAAAAGCAAAACTCCAGTGCTGTACTGGATCTTTAGCAGCTCTCCTGGACTTCAAGCTCATATTAATATTTTAGACATTAACATACATAACGTTTATTTTTTTGCTTCTGTTTTTTCCTTGCCCTCCAGTTAGACTAACATTAGAATACCCCAACTCAGCTCTTGCTCAAAGCCAAATCACATAGAAAGTATTGAAACCCAAAACTGCACCATCTCTTTTAGAAAGATTTCACAGCTTCTAATGCAACAGGAACTTTAGAAGTGCTTGTGTCTTTTGAAAGACCTGATGATTTTTGTTCCCTTGGGCAGTCTCTAGGAACTTGTACTTTCAAAACTTCTACTGGGCAACAATCTATAGAGACAGCAATGGCCTGGGGGCATTTCTTACTCCTGAGTCCCACCCATCCATGACCTGCAGCACCCTGAAGCAAAATATTCCCTCACAGGCTGGGTCTGACCTGCCTCAATACCATTGACTCAACCCCACTCTAAATTAATTGAGTAGTTAATTCCTTTAGATTAAAAAAATATGTTGCGTCTGTGTTGGACATTACTTTACAAATTTAATGTGCTCTAAGACAAACCTCCTGCAGAATGTTAAAGAGACTGTCTGGAGGTATTTTAGGCCAATGCTGTTAGATTTGCACACTCCCACTAATGGATACTCCAGGAGAATGAATGCTGCAGACAAGAAGCAATTAACTGGAGCTGGGATCTGTTCCTGAACCTCAGCATTCCCCTGGGCCAGGGAAAATGTGTGGATCTGGATAGAGGCAGCTGGCATGGCCAAGCTCCAGCTGCTGCAGGGTGCAAGGAGTGACTGGACAGAGACAAGAGGAAGGAGAAGGGTCTGGAGAAGGAGTTGTGGGCAGGCACAGGAAACTGGCTGGTCATTGCTGTCTGGTTATCTTTCAGTGCTGAGAGAAATCAGTGGTTCCCCTGGGGAGGGAACAAAGAACTACTTTTCATGCCCAGATTTCTGTATTTCATGTGTAGACAATTAAAGTGCTCTAATCTCCTCTTTTGAGGTTCTTGGTAATGTTTGCTTTGTGGGAAGAGCTCTATTGGGATGACATGGCGTAAACATTACAAATGGGCATTTGCCAGGCTATGCTGAAGCAAGCCATTAGCTAACTGAGAGCTAGCATTCTGCGAAACAAAATTGAGACACACTTTTCCAGCAGGGCAAGGGATCATGCAAGAGGACGGCAAGATTCATAGAGGTTGGTTAAAGGGCAGGAGCCTGCTGGGAAAGAGCTTAGAAAAAGCACTGGCACATTACTTGATGTGCACATCTCAAATGCTTCATCACTGTTGAAACATTTTGGGAAATAGTTGCTCTCAAACATGTTGAACTAAAGAAAATATGAGTCCTCTCATTTTCTTAGCTTTGACAGTGTCACGGTCAGCATAACCTGAGCAGGGGTTGTGATGGTTCGTTTGACCACAGGGTGCAAAAGACAACAGCAAGAGACTAAAGTTTTGTTCAGCAGCAAGCAGCAAAGCAGTTTATTGAGGGCCAACAACTCAGTTTTGGGATAATGGTGAGAGGGACAGAGGTAATGACAAAGTAGAAAGAGAGAGAGAGAAAGTGAGAATGAGGGGGAATAGCTACCAACAGATGGGACATCCTCGGATCATCCATCGATGTCTTCCATCTGCGGGGAGAAAAGAAGTCTCAAAAGTCACTTTAAAAGTATTCATTTTTATAGGCCCTTTCCAAGGCGAGTGGCCACTGGCCAAAAGGTGGGGGAGGTTTGTGGACTATTGTGCTCAGAGGACCGTGGCTTCAAGAATCAGGTGCAGAAAGTGCGGCTGTTCTAGCCCCGTACCTGCCTGAATGCATTGTACCGTGACAGTACAGCACACACACCTCTACACAGTCCCTCGGCAAGCATCCACCTTAGCCAGGCCAGAACTCCTGTCCAAAGTGAGAGGTGGGGTCCAGGGGTCTTTCAGAGTCTCAGTCTCTGACGATGATTGTGAGGCAGATCAGGGAATCTTCGGACCGACCCTTACAGGCAGTGGGCATGGAAATGATGCTGTACTGACCTGTGAGTGTGGGGGGACACATCTGCTGAAGATCAAAGCACAACCAGGCAGCTGGACTGAGGCCCCACACTGAACACCTTAGGATGCCTGTGGGGTTAATTCCTCACTCAGTCCAGCCCAAGGTAAAAAAAAGAGCAAGGAAAGACATGTCCAGGATGCCTGGATTAGATGCACTGAGCACAGTGACATCTATGTAGCAGTGCTCTCATTAATGCAGGATCAGGCTCCTACAGGTGCCCTCCCCTCCTCAGCTCCTTGGTCTGGGCTCACCCAGGACCAGTCCCCAGCTGTGCTGGCAGAGCTGCTCCCTGGGGCCAGGGCTTTGGCATCACAATTATCTGATTGCTGCAGTGGACACCACCTGGGCTTCCACATGCTCTGTGCTAATTGCTGCTAATGAATCGCTGAGCTAAAAAGGCTTAAACTCCGTGATTTGGGTCAATGTCCACTATTCATTCATCAGTGGACACCACCAATCATTTCAAGCTTCATTAGGCATGCAATTATGCTGAAACCCCCTTTTCTCATGCTTGACTTGGACTACCAAGAAAGAGGAGTAATGCAGGAAAAAACCAAACCCTCTGACTTTACAAAAAGCCTTTGACTTTGCCCAAAGCAAAAATGTCTATGCGGCAAAAGAATTTAGAGGTCAATAAAATATTCCACAGCTATAGCCAAGCTGAGGCTTAAGATCCAAACAACAATACTAATGATGGATATTCCTTGTTTAATTGAGCAATGGAATGATTCAAAACCCCAACAAAAACTGCATCAACATCAATAAGTGTAGGGGTGGTTTTTATTGGCCAGTTTATTTATTGCAGGTGATCTTCTCCTGTGAGGGCACAGACTGAAGGTTGGTCAGTGTTGATTGTTGATTTGTCTATTTTGGAAGGAGTTGTGAGGGGAGAAATGAGGACAGGTCAGAGTTAAAGGGCAGCAGGAGCTCCAGAGACATGGGTAGCTCATGCAGAATTAGTTTGGCATTAGTTCCTGAATTTTTCTGCTGGAATTCATAAGCTGTGACAGAAAAGCTTCCTTGAACCAGCATCAGACCACATCTAGTGGACACAGGGGTAGAAATAAAGGTAAAATGAGACAGGTTGAGAGAAGGCATGGTCTGACACAGTTGCTAGTTGCAGTCCTTTTCTGAAATAAGAAGAGATAGGATGAGGTTTTTCTATCTGTCTTAGGAGAAAATATACTGGGCAATTAAATGAGATCAGAATCCTACCTCTCCAGTGCTGGCAAAGAGACCTGAAACAATCTGTCAAGCAGATGGCTTTGGAGAGGATCATCAGGAAGGCACAATGTGATGAAGCTGAGAAGCTGACCTGAGACCTTTTTTTGGCTTTTACCAATGACTGCACAAATTATTGCTCTGGTATTTTAATTGCCACAGCCTCTGCAGAGGATGCTATTAATTGCCCCCTGGGCAGGGTGAGATAGGATTTTGCTGTGGATGTCACATGTGCAAGGCAGCACCTACCTAGAGCTCCATGGAAAAACTTGCTAAGGTAAATGATTTAGGAAATCTTAAAAATAACAGTTGAAAATTGCTTTTACTTCTGAAATTTCCATCCCTACATCCAAGGCTTAGCACACAAGCATGTCTTTAACATGGGACAAGCAATACCCTCACTTACTTTCCTCAAAACTGGCTTTGAAGGTTTTCAGGGCTTTTGTGACTTGTGACTCCTGGCACTGGAGAAGCTGGAACAACAGGCACAGATCAGAGGGCTGGACAAACCCATTTCTAAACTAGGAAGACAAATTGAGTCTATTTTTTGGGCCATATGGTGCCCACAGAAATAGAATAATAAATGAGATGTCTTTTAAAAGCCAAATTTCATTATTTTAGATGGATACTTGGCAATTGATGTTTAATGTTGTGAACATTATGAAAAAACAAACCACCTGTGTAGAATGCATACATATACCTAAACAGAGTCAAGATGAACAGATTTAAAATATTAAATAATAATAAAAAAGGGATTTAGGTTTGCCAAGTCTTTCATCCCTTTGTCCTATTACCTTTGCCATAGTGACCTCCCAAGTCTGTTTTTTTTTTCTGTTGTTCTGTATTTACACCAAAAATGCAGAACCTGGCACTGAACGAGGGGAAAAGCAGCTTCACCATTTATAGATACACACTGTGGCAAAGGACAATTTTTAAGGTGAGAACATGATTATAAAGCTACATTAAACACTATTAAATAAACTCCTATAAGGATTTGGAGGAAGGACTGAGTCAGCAAACAGCCACTAATGCAAACACCCTTAACTTTGCTTTTCCTCCCCTGAAATCAAAAGAAGGGTATGCGAACTGAAAGCACTTTGCTGCACTGAGCCTATTAAAGGAAACACAAAATATCCAGGTCTGCTTCATCTGTATCAAGCAGGAGAGAGGAAAAGCAATAATGAACACCAAAGAGACTCAGGCAGAGCAAACAGAATGTAAAGGTTCACATGGAGGTGATCAGTAGCTTACTGCTCACTCTGCTTATCCAGAAAATATGAACTCTGTGGATAATCACCACATGCATTTGCTGACTTTTGTTTCCCAAACCTACCACACTGTGCTAAAATGAGAATATATAGCAATAATTACATTCACAGTGGGCTGGAAAGCAGGAACTTTTTAACCTTGCACCACAGAAAAGCTGCAGGGGAGATTTTAGTTTGGAGGCAGGACGGGGCAGAAGAGTGTGGTGAGTCCTCCTAAATTTATAAGGAGAGTACAGTAATTTCACGCATATAAGGCGCGCCGTTTTGACTAAAATTTTGATCGAAACCTGGAAGTGCGCCTTATAATCTGGTGTGCCTTATATATGGACAAAGTTCAGAAATTTGGCAACCTGGATGTGCGAGCCGAGCTGTGCACTGAGCCAAGCCACCAGATCTGTGCCAGCCAGCGCTGGGGGCAGGCAGAAGTGCTGGGGCCTGCGGCAGCCTGGGGCTGCGTTTAAAAGCTACACCGATCTGTGAAAAACGTTTGCAACTTGAGCACCTGCCAGTAAACCCTGAGCTAAAGCGATTCTGTTATTAATTCGTTACTTTGTTGCGCTCAGATCCTCGCTGCAAAAGAAAAGTTCGCCTTATAGTCTGGTGCATCTTGTATATGGGCAAGGTTCGGAAATTTGCCGACAACCCAGAAGTTCGCCTTATAATCTGGTGTGCCTTATAGTTTTGAAATTACTGTAATTGATTATTTCATGGTCACAAATGTCCAGGACATCTTTTCTATTTCTTTTGTCCAAAACCCTTCTTCTTTGTACACTTTGAATCCCTTTCTCTAAAATGGATCAGTCCAAATGGACACAGATGTTCTCTGGACCAGGTAAAACAAAATGTTGGTGCTTTTCAACCAGAAGAAAAACTGATGTTCCTGATGAACTGAAGAATTGGGAGCTTGAGAGGCAATACTCAGAAGCCCCCAAAAGGGTCTTAGAGAAACCACATTATGCAATGGGAAACCTGGCTGCACAAGACTACATTTATTTATTTATGCAAATGCACGATTTATAGCCTCACTGGTGATTTGTTGTTCAGCTGTACAATGATTAAGCAGAGCAATAGATTTTAACCAGAGTGTCAGCTTGGGTCTTTCATACCTCTGTTTGGCTATAATATCTAACAGTGAAGACACTGAAATAAATTGTTATTGCCTCTGAGTTGCAATAAAGTCCTTGGGAAGAGCCTCTGTGCTTAGGGAGGGTTTCCTACACTGGCAAGTCAGTTTTTGTACTGGAGGCTGTTTCTGTGGTGCCTTCTTACCCCTTACATTCGTGGAAAAATAACTCAGTCTAAAATGCTCACAGGTCCCTCTAGTGCCATGGTTAAATCCTCCAGACTTTTGTACCAATGCTCATTATTTTTTGGGTATCATCCTTCCAACACCAGCAGCTCTGCAGTGCTATTTCCTCATGCCAAAACTGCTCCAAGCTTCAAGGAACAGCTGCACAGATGTGCTGGAAAGCCAGGTCTTACTGATCCAAGGAGATTGTGAATAACAGCAAATAAATGGGATTTGCTCTTGAGATGAAATCTTAGGAGTTCCTGCACTCCTTTTCCGTGGAGAGATCAATTTAGTGGAGAAAAACATTGTCCACTCCTCTAGCCTCTCCAGGCTACTTGAAACCCCGCAGTCTGGGGCCAGGTGGGGTGCAAACTTGCTGCTTGCTGCTCGCCTCCAGTTCAGCATCCCAGAGTTGTCCTGGCACTCAGGCCGAGTCTCAACAACAGGAAACTTGCCAAAGGCAACAGGAAAAACCTTTGTCAGGGCAGTGACACTCCCAGCCTTTCTAGCTTAGACCAGATCAGGTCACGAGATTTAAACCAGTGTCTGAAATCTCAGACTGACAGCAGATTCCCTCCCTTGGAGACTTTCACAGAATTCACAGAATCACTGGGTTGGAAGAGACCTCCAAGATCATCGAGTCCAACCCACGCCCTAACACCTCACTAAACCATGGCACCGAGTGCCACATCCAGGCTTTTTTAAAACACACCCAGGGATGGTGACACCACCACCTCCCTGGGCAGACCATTCCAGTACTTTATCACTTTTTCTATGAAAAACTTTTTCTAATATCCAACCTAATTTTCCCTTGATGCAGGTTGAGACTGCGTCCTCTGTTTCTGGCAGCGCTGCCTAGAGAAAGAGACCAACCCCCCCTGAGCACAGCCACCTTTCAGGGAGCTGTAGAGAGTGACAAGGTCACATCTGGGTCTCCTTTTCTCCAGGTTGAACAATCCCAGCTCCCTCAGCTGTTCCTCACAGGACTTGCTACTAGAGGGAGAATTTCTTTCTCATGAGAACTGCTATAACACCACGTGCAATTTTGGGTGTGCAGGACAGCTTTGGGCTTTTTGGTGTGTGAATCTAGAGACAAAGTACTTTCCTCAGCAGAGCTGCCTGGAAATCCAGTGCCTTGGGTTGGAAGGAAGAGCTTGCTGGCTTCATCAGACCCCCAATTAATCAGCAGAGCAGACCCGGGGTTGTTTTGCCTGTGCAGGAGCTTTCTGCCTGTGCGAGCAGTTACTTGGCACCCATGTCTCCTGCCTTGGGGGATGCGTACCAACAGGTCTGTAAACACAACAGCGAATGCGAAATGGAGAAAAGAAAGAAAAAACTGGGGAGCGCTGCTGCTGCCAATGCGCCCTGCCTTTGGAAAGGTCGGGATCCGCCTGGAGAGCAGCGGGCAGCTCGAATTAATCGTATGGGGTTTTTTCATTCCCTACAGGGGCAGCGGTGCCCGGAGCTCCCAGCGCGGGGTCCCGGA
>VRYO01001681.1:25806241-25860314 GCA_009812075.1 Sialia sialis | reverse complement strand
ACAAAAGGAATTATCCCCATTTTGTTATTCCTTCAGGAAAGACAATGGGAACTATTTGCTTTTCCAGAAACATCTGCCCCTTGATGACTGTCTTTACAAGGAAAGTGCTCCAGTCTCAGCTAATTCCTTTGAAAAATCTACTAAATGAAAGGCGAGTCACTTTTTCGTGATTTAGAAAGACAAAGTAAAGACAAATCTCACAGATCTTTCATCACTTATGATTGTTCAGTGCATTAGGACAATAGCTTGGTCTACCTGACTCAAGGCTGTGACTCCACTCCCTCAAGGTTTGGTTGACAAAAATGACAATAGAATTCCCTCCCTCCCTTGCAAAGCGATTGCCTGAATCTGTGGGCTGTGTTGTTGACACAGGGAATTATTTCTTGTTCTTTTCTTGCTGTGACTTTCCCAGCTCTCCTATTTCCACAAGCTTATAGCATTTCCAGTGCACCCTACAAAGTACAGCCCTTCTGCATCATTTCAGAGGCATGGAATTTTACTTTAGTTGCCTGACTAACTATATTTATATAATTCATATATTCTAAAGCTCTTATATTGCTTCCTCTCTAGTTTTTCTGGCCTCATTCCTGCCCAATCAGATATAAATAAAGTTTGACCTTCTAGTTTAGCTGGTGAACTGTGTGATCCTGCTGCAGAGTGTTCCTTGGCAATCTGTTGTGCCCCTCTGTGTACACACATACATCCAAGCACAGCTCATTTTTGCATCTCTACTTTGCTCTTTTTGTGATGCAAATGGTGCACTGGCCTAAGAACTAAGTTTTACAGTCTTTTGTATCTATGGGAAATCAGCAATATATTAATCACAGATCTAGATAGATTAATGCCAGGGAAAACTCAGAATTGGAAACTATGTCCAAAGAGTAGAAAAATATCCGCAGATGTTTATGGCACTTTCCATTTTTGCTGTGAACCACTTGAAGTTTTTTGATGGGTCATCTGATATTCTCACAAGATCCTCATGTCCAACACTGACACACCCAGACAGAGACACATTTCTCTGGTTTAGTTGACAATACTGCACTGAGATAAATGTCTTTCAAGGTTTTGTTTGCTGCACCCATCTGCATTACACCAGGGGACCAAATGAGTCTTCTTTGAGGGCAAAAGAAGGTCATATGTCCCTTTAATTGAAATTGCTCTTTTGGAATGGCACAAACAACCAGAAAATGAACACAGAATTGTTCAATTTCTGTTGCATAAAAGAGAAAAATGCACTGCTTTTCTAAAATGTTGTAAATAATACTTTTAAGAGCTATATCCCTTCCTTGTCCACTTTCCATCAGTGCACTAGCAAAGCAGCTCTGTGGTCTAAAGTCAGTAATTTTTTGATAAAAAATTATGATTTTGTTAATTTTTAATTTATATTGTTATCATCTGTTCTCTCAGAAGAAATTTTATTTTCCTCATGAACTTAGAGTAGGTAATTTCTGTTGCTCCATGCAATAGAGAGCAGGAAACAGGGAATACAACACAGCTGGCTGGTTGAGATAGCTGTAAAATCAGCCTCTGAAACTCCTCTTAGTGGAGGTGGCAAATCCAAAGCTTGGGACTTCAGGATGCAGTGATGTAAGGTGTGCAAATCCTGTGCATCCAGAGCCTGGGCTCTTGGGCATTCTAAAGTGCATTCAGGCAGAGCCACACTGCAAGATGCATGGAGGAGGACTGGCTCTCACCAAAAAACTGCTGAAAAACAATGTTTTGGGTGATGTCTAGACAGTCCCACTGTCTGCTAGTGACCTACAAAACTGGGAATTCTTTTGCTATGCTAGCAAAACACGTGGGAAATAACACACAACCTAACAGACCCAGGGATTCCAATCAAATTAAGCCATGTGCTTACAAGCTCTGCTGAGCTGGAACCAAACTGCATTATCTGGCTTTAACCTTTTCACAGATCACAAGCAAAGCTGGAAACACCTGCCTCAGACACAAGGAGAAGCAAAGTTCTGCCTGGTGCCTGCTGAGGTGGTTCAGGCTGATACTGAGCTCAGTGTGGCTCTGGGTGTCAGCAGACCAAAGGTTAATTATAGTGTGATTGTCCCCTGTGCTGTGATTTGGGACAATGAAGTCAAACTAACCAGAGGTCTTGGCCAGCCTCTGTTGACTTTGAGAAGGATTTTCCTGTATATGGAAAAAGGAATCTTCTGCATGTAGAAAGGGATGGGCAAAAAAGGATCTGTCAGCAGCACCATCTTCTGAGAGATGAGATGAGACGAATGTAGTCTGGCTTAGAGCCTGGAGTGGCACCTGCTTCTGACGTGGGTGAATTCAGTCCTGTTTTGTCACTTGGGCTTGGTTTAACTAATAAGGAGCATTATTAACACTGCCTGAGCGACCCTGCCACACTGCAATACCTGCCATTGTGGCTGCAGCTCCTCACAGGGACAATGTGTGCTTCACAAGGAGTTTGCTGCTTAATCCTATTCTTTTTAATTGCAGTATGATTTTTTTTTCATCTGAAATGCTAATGAGTGGTGTGCTGAAACTCTGTTCCTTCAGAGGCAGAGCTAACATGAAACACACCGGTTTAGTTCCATAAGGGCTCCAAATTGAAAAGGATGTGAGATCCACGGATGGTACACTTTTATGTGAGTAAAATTAAACTTACTCAGCACTGGAAACCTGTCAGGGATTGTTGATGGCATCCATTCTGAAAGCCATTATAGCTGAACCTGGGACTTCACTTTCTGGCAATTTGCAGGTGTCCATGGATCATGTGGAAATAGTTAGGCTGAGTTTTTCATGCTTAAAGCTTTTAGATGTGTAAGGAACTGACTCCTCTTCATCCCAATAGATTTTTTTTTTGGTTGATTTCACTGTTTTTGAGAGATCCTTAATCGTGTCCTGCCTTCATGATGAGACTGAACATTTGCTTTAGGAAACCTCAGGATGGGAGGTGGATGTCTCATAGGCAGCTGGTTCAAGCCAAAGCTCTCCATGTAATGAATAAATATCTCTGACTATTTGTTTTCTCATTGCAACATGGTCAGTCTCAATACAAGGCAACAGCATTTATTTATCAACGCTTGTAAGAGCAACCAGTGATAAGCAAGTCTCCTTTTTTATGTGCTGCAGGAGCCCTTGAAATGCAATTTAGTGCCAAGCAGAAGTCCATGTTTTTCATAATTGTCACAAACACTGGCAGCAGTAAAAAGGTACCTGTTCAGCTCACCCTGATAGATACAGCACCATAAACCAGAAATTAGTATAACATAATGTAACATGATACAATAATATGATACCAACCTAAGTGATAGAAAGGAATAAAATAATGATCTCTGAAGACAAAACAATATTCTGGCTCGTTTTGCATAGACCACTGAATGTGTTCTCAGCCCATCTCCCCAGAAACTGGCAGAACAGAATCAGATGACAAAAGGGAAAAGCACATCTGAAATGATAGGAAACATTATTTTTTACAGTCACTATCCAAATTACATTGCAAGACAAATATTTTCTCTTTTAAACTCGCACATCACATCAAAGTGTCATCTGAAAACTACAATCTAACCAGGAAAACATAGAAAATCCCAGTACAACTGCTTTTTCCTGGGTAGGGAAGAGAGGGAGGGATGGGGCTGCATCTTTGCACTTCCACAGTTTTCAAGGACCCCCTCACCTATTTGCCTCACCTCCCATATTCCATAATTGTCTGCTGTGTAACCAGCACAATCTTATAAAATAAAATAAAATTTAAAAATAAATAAAATAAAACAAAATGAAATAAATAAAATAAAATGTAAAGATTAGTTTTGCTTGCTACTTTTTACTGCATTTGCCTGCTACTTGCAAGCTGCTCTTCAGAGCCTTCAGTGTGATACAGTCCACATAACCTAAATCTGTATCAGCAGTGGCTCATTGAATTTCTGTTAGCATATTAGAAGAATAAAATACAATATCACAATATCAAAAGTACTTTAAACTTTGTTTAGTATGAACACTTTCGAGGATAAAAACATCAGATCTGAAAAATCTGCAATAAAATTCACATCAAATTTCCCGGTGCAGAATCGGGCCCAGAGAAAATTCTGAATGATTTGGTCTGCAGACTCCAGTCTATGAACATCTCACAAGACTCACCTCCCAGATAATACAGATGTGCTATTTATTCAAAATATGGAAGTGAGCATTGAAGAGAAGCCAATACACAGTGAAAGTGCCCAGGATGGGAATGCTCCATCCAAAATCTTTTGGCATTTTCATTCCTTCTTTTGTCCTTGGGAGTGGCTGTCTCTTTGGTGGCACTTCTTGTGAAACAGTAGCTTTGCTGGTTGATGTGAGCAGCCAGCTATTCTCCCTTAAATTCATGTGGAGACCTCAGTGCCCTGACAGAAGTCCATGGAACTAGTTCAGATTGGCTAGACTCCAGGATTTAACAGAAAGCAGAACTATTTCAGACAACCTAAAAATGTCTCCAAATTTTCCCCAGTGAAATGACACTGATACATACTTTGCTCATGGCAGTAACATTCCTCTGATAAACTACAGGCATATTTGATAATTTAAAATAGCTTTGATACTTCCAGTTTTTATCTGCTGTAGTATTACACCTTGCATCTCCCTGATAAAAAAAACCTCTTCCTACCCATATGGATGTATTTTACTAAAATTACACAGCCATTGGGCCTCACACAATTAACACTCTTCAAAAGTTCAGTCTAAAGTCCAATACCATCCCAGTCCTCCAGAGCCTTCTACCATTAAAAACCTAATACATCTGTGTAAAAGGAAGAAAACCCAAACATACCCAAATCATTTGTTGCAGAGAGATCAAAAATGAAATAATATTTTTTCTTTCTGTTCCAGATCATACTCCAAAAAAGGTGAGCTACAGAAAGGATGAGATAAGAAAGCAGTATATATATATATATTTTTTTTTACCATTACTTTTAAAATGAAATGTGATAAAAGATTTCTAGTGGGACAATCTACATGGTCCAGTTAAATGCAGATGGACCCACCTACTTTTCCAGCCTGTGCAATCATTCTGAGCCTGTGCTAGCAAAATTTGGCTTTCCCTTTCTGACTTGCAGCAGGAGAAAACTTTCCAGAACTTCATTTCTGTGATGCCTGTCACAGAGCATGAGTCTGCTCCTTACACTGAGACCCTACTTGGTCTCCTTTGAGTGATGAAGTTTTACATTGGGTGCCTGGGATCATTCAGATATGAAAAGTTCTCCCTTGAATTTACCAGAGCTTGGACTGAACCTACACCTCCCTCATCTTCAGCTGGAACCTAGACACACATTATCCAATGTTTTGTTGGTTTTGGTTTATTTAATTTTTTGGAATTCAGGTTACAGGATGCTTTATCCCTCTGCCTTTGTGGGACACCCACACACGTGTTGTCCCTGTTTCAGCAGGAATGTTTGTTCAGTTAGCTGCTGCTTTTTAGAAAATAACTTACCTCTGAAGGAAAACATTTATGGGAAAGCTGTCAGAAAGAATTCATCTGACTGACTTCAGGTCTGAGTTACACTGAGGAGTAGAAAAATCTTGCAGTGCAAATTGGAGGCAGCCCATGGTATTATTACATAGACACAAACAGATGTATCCAAGATGATTCTCTTATCCATAAGCCAAACACTCCAGTGGTTTAAGCATCTTGGTGATTATTTGCAAGTTATTGACTTGGCCCCAAATTGAGTTCATGTTAGAGAGTTTTCCTTAAAGCAGATTTTCCCTTAAAGTTGCCAAAGAAGATGGTATGTTCCCTCCACTTGCTCAGGAGCGAAGTTACATTGGCTGCTCTCAGAGCTCCCTTTGCCTTGCACCCCATGGCTGTAAGGATCTGAATGCAACACCCACAGCCGTGGTTCTCCCCTCCTGGACGAGACAGCTACAGGTTCAGTGCCAGCCTTCTCCCACTGAACCCTAGCAAAATTTAATTACAGTAATTTCACAACTATAAGGCGCACACTTTTGACTAAAATTTTGATCGAAACCTGGAAGTGCGCCTTATAATCTGGTGCGCCTCATATATGGACAACGTTTGGAAATTTGCCAACCCAGAAGTGTGAGCCGTGAGCTGAGCTGCGAGAGATGCACCAGCTGGAGCTGGGGGTGGGTGGGAGTGCCAGGGCCCACGGCACGGGGAGGGCACCTGGGGCTGCGTTTAAAGGCTGCGCTGATCCATGAAAAATGTTTGCAAATTGAGCACCTGCCAGTAAACCCCGCGATCGTGCGATTCCGTTACTAATTCATTACTTTATTGCATGCAGATCCTCGCTGCAAAAGAAAAGTGCGCCTTATAGTCCGGTGTGCCTTATAGTTGTGAAATTACTGTATCTGTAACAAGCAAAGTAAAAACCTGCTTCCTTTTCATTCCTGCAAGCTGTACCCTCACTAACCAGCATCTAACCTGCTTAAATTGAGAGAAATCACTTTAGCTGGCCATGGTCACACCTGGAACTGGCCCAGTTCTCCTTTAAACTATGGTGAGCACTGGGAAAAGGCACTGCCTTGCAAAGGTAAGGCCCTAAGTAACTTTGCAGCCAGATCACAATCAGTGCAAACATCCTTATGCAGCTGCAGGCTTACCCACAGGGAGCAGTGTTCTGGAAGCAAACAGGCAGCTCTTGGTGCACCCACCTCAACTCTGTGCGCACTATGCACGGGGTGGGTGCGTGAGTGAGTCCATTTCACACAGGACTGACCCACAGGACTCGTTTTACTTCAATGCAGCTGGTGTTGAGGACTGTGTGCACTTGGATTCTTAGGTCCTGCACCTTCTGCTTCACAAACAGAGTCTTGTTCCCCTTACCTCAGGAATGCATTTATATAACTGTACAGACAGGGCTATTTTTGCAGTGCAGAAAAAGCTGGGAATTTGCCATGGTTGCTCACTTAGAGGAATTACCTTTCTTCCCAAATAGTCCCACTCCTTTCAGCAAGGGCTCACTAAGTGTGAATGAAGAGGAAGAGGTTGCCCATTAATTATTTTGCACAGCTGAGCTTGTCCTTTATTATTTTAGCTTCTTTTCCAATCTGGAGGTGCACAACCATGGTCTCTGTGGGAGCCAAAGCTGGAGTTGGCAGCGGTGAACCTGCTGACTGGAGTCAGTTTGTTGATCCTGCCTGTTCCATGACATTTTTTTTCCCCCAAGTCTGTTCCATCTTTGGAAAGTCACTCTGCTCAGATTGGAAATTATGAAGAATTTTCTTTCCACCTTGCTTGCAAATTGGCTTCTCTGGAGCTCAGAAATCACTGCTTCCCTAATATATAAACAGAAATATGGATGGAAAGTTCAAATGTGTACCATTAACAGTCGATAGTAATGATGCCTATATTTATGAACTATGTAAAATTCTGATTTTATTACTTTGAACTCACTACCCTAAGGAGAAGATGCATGTGCTTATGGGCTTCAGAAACCTGAACATCTATAAAACAGTGGAAGAGTAGTGGTAGCATGTTGTTTTCCAAGCCTTAGAAGTCTTTCACCTCTTTAAGTCCACCAAAGAAACACATCAAAAAACATGTCTCCTTTCCTTAGGAAAGAAAGAAGTTTAGGCACACAATTCTTTAAGATTCAACTTTCCTTAACTATCAACAGATAGTGAAACAGATGCTGGCAGGCAGTTCTTCCACCCCTGAAGATACAGAATTACAAACAAAAAAGGAAAAAGATGCTCCCAGCATGCATACACTGCTGGCAATTGAGAGGTCTGCAAACCAATGTGCACAGTCTTGGCATATTGAGGCAAGAGCTGTATCAACCTTTACCAAGGTGTGGCTCCTGTGCAAATCATAATGCACACACAGAGAAAACAAACTAAGAATTGATCTGTGAGCTTCAGAGCAGTGTCTGAACTAACAGTGCTTCCAGCAAAAACACACAGTTCTTGACCTGCTCCAACTTTGGTCACTCCCTGAAAACCTTCCAGTGGAATTTGCCACTGTGTAAGACTGCACACTAAAATTAAATACACACATACCGAAATAAGCATGAATACGATCAAATAAACATCAGAAAATACTGCAAAATGTCATTGTGCAAAACCTACAGTGTTAGAATGAGCAATTCATGTTCTCACATGTATTTGTACAGGCAAACACTGAATTAAGGAATCTGACATCCTGGTAGCGTTCATTGCTCTTTCACAGTGTTCTGGTATTGCCAGAGCCAAGGCACCTCCTGAAGATGAATGTCCCACTCTTGAGAAAAGTTCCTCCAAGAGACAGAATTTAACACCTTCTGAAGGGATCTCTCCCCATGAGGACTACATGTAAAACAAGCTTGTAGCAGATGCTTGACTTCCACAAGCTGAAGTCAACAGCAATGAATTCCTTTCCTGCATTAGTCTGTCTGCTTGGGAAGTTGAACATAATGACACTTCACTCTCTCAGAGCGCTCATCTGAAGTTCACTAGTGTAGGTATTGCAGTAAAAATACTCTGAAGAGGCACAAAGGTTTCTGGAAGAAAATAGTTTGAAATAAATAAGCCCACAGCTTCACAAGTTTTAGGAATTTTATTTCCATGAGAGGAGAAAAGGCAGGAATTATGAAAAAAGCTTGTTTTGAACATCAATGAGGCACAAGGAAATTCATTCCTCTTACCGAACATCCTAATGTTCACCCCTGTGACAAAAAGAAGCCTTGGCTGTTGATGCATCCAGAAGCACATCAGTCATGCCAAGATATCCAGTGTAATAAAAATACCTCAAGTATTCCAGGATAATGGTAAACACAGACTGTCATTGGTTCCTAAGAGAAGTTACCACAGTGGAGCCTTGTAGAAATTCTCATCAGGCTGGAAAGAGTGGGCACTGTACCAACATAAATGTTTATTATTCATAGCAGTTATGGGAATATACATTTAAAAACTCTTCATCATTACCCTCATTCACAAAAGCTGTTCATCTGCTCCTCTGTGGATACTACAGCCCAGATTTTCTCCCCAGTCTATGTGCAGTCCAACTCTCTTTGTCTTCCTAGCCAAAAAGGCACAGTCCGCTCCATGTGAGGGTGCACTTTCAGCAGCCATGTATCTATTTATCCCATTTATTTCACAAATCAAATGAAATAATAAAAAGGGGCTTTGAATCTCAAGGATCATTTTTGACCAATTATTGTTGAGGCAGCTCTCGTTAGTAACCAGAAAGCATTAGTGATTTTGCAATAAATAAGAGTTTTGTCCTTGGACCCTGGTTCTAGCACATTTCCTGCCCTTCAACAATTCAACTTTTGATTGCATGTTGGTTTAAAAAAAACCCAACAAAACTCATGCCTTTCTGTAGGGATAGAACAGAGAAAACCACTCAGAAAACTGCTGCATCTTTCCAGTAGAAACATCCTCTCTCACAAATGATACTCTAATATGATAATCTAAACTAAAGCTTGCAAAAAGAAAATGAAAACTCTGAAATTGTCCAGCAATTCATCAAATGTCCCTTCATCCTGAAGAGAGAGGTCCCCACATGGGAGGAAGAGGGTTGGCTCCACCAGGGTGCTGTGCTGGACTCAGAGTGTGAAATAAGGAGAATTTTCTTGACCAAATGCAGGCACGTGGCTGCACTCCCTGAGCCAGCTCCCTCCAGCTCAGTCCCTCTCAATACCCCTGTGCATGTCCTTATCTCCTCCCTGCTGTGAAATGCCATCCCTTAGCTTAAACCTCACTAAGCAGAATTTAGGCCAAGGCACATGGCCTTAATTTGGGCACATGAGGAGCAAAGTCCAGTTATTGAGAGCAAACTGGGTCAAACTCCCCATGTTTACAAGCTTTAAAAAATTATTAATTGCTTTTAAAACTTACGAGCCATGTGATTTTTTTCTTAAGTAACTTTTGCAAGGATGTGAAATGAAAAGATGAAGGACATTTGGCTGTCCTTGCACTCTGAAAGGAAAGGCACTCCAGGGTACACGAATCCTCTGGGAATATTTGTAATTTCATCCAATAACATCTTTTATTTTTCATTTGTCTAAGTGTGTGGCCAACTGCCTTCTCACAGCCCCAGACCTAAAGCTCTTTCATCACCTCTTAGCTCATTCCAAGAGCAAATTGGCTTCAAGCTCCTCTGTAAGTTGTGCCAAATCATATCAAGCCCACTAGAGAGGCAAGATCAGCTGTATCTTTTACATTTGCATAGAAGTTCTCAAATGGGAAGGTTGTTACATCGATTGAGAACTATTTGTGGTCAATTTTTTTGTAAAAAATAATCTGTCAAGCACACCAGCCTAATTATAGGGGTTCAGTTTCTGCCAAGATGTAATTAATGGTCTCACAGTGATAGTAAGTGCTGTGAGAGTTCATTTGGAGATGAAACTTGGCCTGAAAGACCCATGTCCAGGACTTTTATTTTTGCAAATACACTTTAGAATAGGATAATTATAATAACTCTGAACTGATCTTTTAAACACATTAAAAATTATTTTCCTATTTCTAGCAGAACTATACATTTCAAAGCACGGATTTCTATCACTTCCAGCACTGTAATTTGGGGTGGCCACTGTTGTTTAGTCCTTCATGCAAGGATCAAGGGACAGGATCAAATGACAAAGTGTAACTACAGAAAATTAAGCTAAATGCCAGGTTGGATGCAAACAGGAAAGGGATCCCTTATCTTAATTTGCCCTCAACTCAGTCAGCTTCAAGCAGTTATTTGAGAGAAAAATTCTAAAGCCATGAGACAGCCTGGGCTCCCCACCCCTGCATTGCTGCCTCACCAAAGGCCAGCAGAGTGCTCTGGGGGCACAAAAATGTCATTTTGAAGGCAGGCCAGGTCATTTTGGGGTGAGCCACGGGCTGAAGTGCTCACACTGCAGGGAAAGTGCCATGTGTGAGTCTGTCTGTGCCTGTGAAGTGTCTGGCTCAGCAGCTCAGATCCTGTCTGCTGCCTCTGTGATGAGCAGCAGAGTCACTGTATAGCACAGTGTTCTGGTTTTTGGAGCCCTCCCATCACAAGATGGCACAAAACCCCACCCTGCCACCATTGCAGTGGTACCCACTGAGCTGAGTATCTCCCCAAACAGCTGCTTGGAAACAGGCCAGCCCCAAATGTTACATTTCTGACAGGCTACACTGCTTCACTTCTTAAGTAAAAAAAAAAATAAAAAAATAAAAAATGGGAAAACCACTTTAATTTCTCACTTTTCAGCATACAAGTAACTGCAAGTTAAGAGCAGTTTCAGCCCTGCTTAAAGGGAGAGCTAAGGATTTCCCTTGCTGGGCAAAAAGCTCTCTGTAAGTAGGAATTAAACTCTATCAGAGCAATTTACAAAAAGATAAACTCAGGCATTTAATTCCCTATCTGGAGAACTGGACACGGTGAAGAAGCTGAGATTAATCTGCATTTATCATCTCCTGGTATTAGGGCTGGCAAGGTAATCTGCTCTTATGTAATTGGACTAATAGCTGTGGTTTATTAACATCATTAAATCAGTGCTGCCTAGTAAACTTTCCTTTTATCTCACAGTGCTGCCTTGTCTGCCCTGGAGAAAAGGACTGGTTTCCTGGAAGCACATTCTCCCAGATGATGGACATGGACACAGACAGAGTCAGGGGGCAGCCCTGGATTTTTTAATGGGGAAGAAGCAGAGATTGCTGGGTCTGATGAGCAGGGCAGCAGCCACAGCTGTGCTGCTTGGGCTGGGATGGCTGCAAGCAATCCCTGAGAGCACAGAAACCCCAAATCCACACTAATGCTTGTTAATCCTGCAGAGAGAAAACACAGCTGGAACAAAGGAAAAGGCCAGCTTGATCTGCTCTGCTATTGGATATCTCAGAGCAAATGAAGATTTTGTGTTTATTGGCTTCTTTGACAGTAAAGGATTACAAGGGGGAAGCACCTCCTTGTGTTGTGCCTCTGCTATCCTGATGAGTCTGCAGTTTTTCAGGCTGCAATTTGCACAGGCTACATTATCCAAGGAGATGCTGCACAAGGAAAGAGGGCTGGGCATGCTCAGAGGCACTGGATGATGAGTAAGATGCAAGTAAATAAACAGAAATGGGAAAAGAAAACACAGGCCCAAGGACTGCTTGCCTCACTTGGTTTGTTATTTGAGGCCTGGTGGATCTTTTTCTTTTCTAACACTTATAATTGGAGCAGTATTAGGTAAAGAGAAATCTCAGTTCCTGCTGGTGATGCCTCCATTTTCCAGCTGTAACTCTCCTGCCAAGGTAAAGTTTTCTAAATTCCCTACACCTGAGTTTTGTTTTTGTGAGTCCTGAATATTTACTTCCTCAACAAGGAATGCCATAAAAAGAGAACATCAGTATGGTTAAGGTAAAGAAGTGAAATGATGTAGAAACTGAGGAACATGAAAATCACAAAATAGTTAGGCAAGCCCTAAGTATAAAGCACAAGAAGAGAGAAGAAAAAGATTCCTGACTTAAAAGGATTGGAGTGTGTTTTTTGAAGAGATGAGTCCACAAAGACCTAAAACACAGGAGAAGTCAGGAGAGGAGATGACCACCAGCAGTAACTGTTTACCAGTTTATTTGTTGTGATTTATTCTCTGAAAAGGTTGTCAAGCATTGTAAAAGGCGCCTAAGGAAGTGCTTCAAGGTGCAGTGTTGGACTTGGCAGTGCTGGGACAATGGTTGGACTCCATCATCTTAGAGGTATTTTCCAACCTACACAATCTTATGATTATGTGGTTTTTCCTCTGTCTTAACAGCGAACTCCAGGCACCAGACAATATCTTGTTAATGCTGATGTAAAGTGGACACAAAACCCCCTCAGTTTCATCAATGATGTGGCCATGAAGCCTTTTTTTTGATTGACCACAGCAATGACAAAAACCATAATTATGGTCATGCCAAACAAAGTGCCACTTGCACCAGTCTTGGTAAAGTGTTTTGTCACTTACTTTGACTAAAGGTGTGTTAGTGGAATTGCTGCCAGAACTTTCACTCTCTGAAACTGTCAGTATTGATATAACATAAAAATGCCTCTTCTATATGTTAATGCCTTCTCTCAAGGGAAAAAAAAATTGAATCATCCTGTTCTTTATCTGTTTTTCTACAAAGTTAATTTAAAAGCCTGCAATAAGAGCAGCCCACTGAGATGAGCTTCTCTGATGCTCATCTTGGAGAGTGACAAGGGTTTCAGAACATGAATGTGATGTCCCTCAGGACTTTGCTGACAGCATTGAAACAGCTTGGCACTGCCAGGTTCTGACTTTGCAAACAGGAAGGCCGGAGGAAGAGGTGGCCCAGGGTGGGAGAAGAAAGTCTCAGTGATTCTCAGCACCCTTTGCCTGGAACAGCTCATCCTCCCTCTTTGGTCACTGGCCTGTGTTGCCCTATGGGCCTGACACTGGTGCTGTGATGATATCTCTGTAGAGATATTTCTTTTCAGAGCTCATGGCCTGCACATTCAGAAGATGTTGATTTCCCATAACATGACTTTTAGTACCCAGAACTAGACTACAGTAATTTCAAGACTATAAGGTGCACTTCTGGGTTATCGGCAATTTCCCGAAGTCTGTCCACATATAAGGCGCACTGGACTATAAGGTGCACCTGTTTTTTTTTTGCAGCGAGGATCCGCGTGCAACCAAGTAACGAATTAGTAATGGAATTGCGCGATCGCGGGGTTTACTGGCAGGTGCTCAATTTGCAAACATTTTCACTGATCAGTGTAGCCTTTAAACACAGGCTCAGGCACCCTCCCCATGCCACGGCTGCCAGCACTCCTGCCCGCTGCTCTCCTGCACCTTGCAGCCGCCCCTGGTGCCAGGCAGCTTGTGGCTTGTAGCTCGTGGCTTGTCGCTTCTCGGCTTGCTGCTCGGCTCGTGGCTCACACTTCCGAACTGTCAGCAAATTTCTGAACTTTGTCCACATATAACACGCACTGGATTATAAGGTGTGCTTCTGGGTTTCGATCAAAATTTTAGGCTTTAAGGTGCACCTTAAAGTCATGAAATTACTGTAATCAACTATGCTTTTTTATCTCATTGGTGTAATAATAAATTAACACATAATCCAACTCATGTATTTGTTGTTACAAGCCATGACAAATGCCTAAATGCTACGGATGCCACATTAGAAGTGGCTTAATTCCTTGTGCAGGTGTTTGCTCTCCAGTGTAGATCTTTTCTTGTCATACATTCCTTTCATTAGCTATCATGATTCCTTTCAGGAAAGGGAACAAAATCCTGTGATTTCAAGGACCATCATTTGGGCAATCCCTGCACTTCTTGTCATCCCTTTCATTTTTAGTTTTTTCACTCGGTTTCAGAATTTTCTCATGATTTTTTCACCATTTCATTTTTTTAACCAACCTCTCAACAAACTCTATGTTTTCCTTTCTTCTGGCATTCTGGGATGTTATTAGAAGTAATTTTAGCAAGTTTTGGTCCATTTGCCTGCACTTCTTGTCATCTGAGGCCATGTCATCCTGGTCACCCCATTTCTAAATTTCCAGGTTTTTTTTCATTGCATTTCATTTCATCATATCTCCTCTCTAGATGGTTTGTCAGACTTTTTCCTGAGATTTCAGGATTTCGTTCCATTTCCTGAAGGACCAGTTTTATCTGGAGGAGCATATTTCTGTTTTTCCCTTCCCTTCCCTTCCCTTCCCTTCCCTTCCCTTCCCTTCCCTTCCCTTCCCTTCCCTTCCCTTCCCTTCCCTTCCCTTCCCTTCCCTTCTCTCTTTCTCCCTGATGTCAAACATGTTTGTGAGCAGGTTTTTCGAGTCACCTGAGAGCTGCTACAGAACTGTGAGAAGCAAAGGCTGGGTTAAATCAGTAGGAAATTCTCTTTATTATGGCCAGCCCCATGGGATTCTGTGCATTTGTGTTTCTTCACTCAGTGCTCTCCATGTGCCACCTGCAGGCTGAAGCCACTGCATGTCCACATGGGGCTGCTCCCAAGTGCTCAAGGCCAGCCTTTAATTTCTTTTAATTTCTGAATATAAGCAAGGCTCAAAAGCTGTATCTGCCGCACAAATTTAGGTTCAAACCCAGCCTCCTTTTATTTTTGTCATTGTCTATGTGGATAAGATGCAGATTCTTCCTTTTCTAGTCGACACAGGTTTGAATTAATCCAACTTTCCTCAGATCACATCCCAGAGCAAGAATTCCAGTTTCAAGGCTGTGCACATTTGCATGGCTTGGGAAGGGAAGGTAAGGGAAGGAAAAGGGAAGGGAAACTGCTACTCCTATCCCAAGCTACAGTGCCATTAAGCCCATGGGATAATCTCCACAGAGCAGTTCAGTGTGGAAAAAGCTGTCTGGCAGTGAATACTCAGGTGGTTCATTAAGGAAAATTCTGGTGAAGAAACCTTGTGTCTAGATGTGATGAAAAGTTAATGAAACACGCAGAACATCCCTGTGATCTGCAGCTCATTTTGAGCAGAAGCTGATCTCACACAGGTGCACCTGCGGCTTCTGGTAAATGTTTCATGGGTATTTCTGCACGACCCCAGACCTGGAAGACAGCAGGGAAGGGAGCAGCTAAACTGCCAGGTGCACCAGGGAACCAGGGCAGTGGGGAGGAAAAGGGGTCGCTTTAATTGATGAGAGACAGGACACCAATATGAAAGTGAACACAAGGATTTTAAATGTGTAGGACCCTGGCTATCAGCTCTAAACAAATGAGCAGCTAATCAGCTGAAAGAGATTCTAGCTAAGAAACCAAGATACAGTGAACAACATGATCCTGTCCACAGTACAGCTGCCACAAGACTAGAATAAAATTTTGGTTAACACACATTTTGCAGCCCATTGTGTGTCTGAGAAGCTTGCTGTGGTATCTGCGTTAGATCTGGCCTGCAAACAAGTCAGAGCAGTGTAGAAAAGGAGCTGGTAATGTGTAGCATATGGCTCAATCCTAGTTTAGGTAGCAAATATATTAGAAAGTCAGATAGATGCTATCTAGAAAGTAGGGGGAATTTCCAATGATACCAAACACTCAGACTCTGTGAAGCTGCAGATAAATTTGTTCCAAAGCTCATACTACCATGTAACACAACCAAAACCAAACTGTACTGCTGAATGCTTAAGAGTTTACAATTGCTACTCCAGCTATGTGTAAATTATGAATGCATTTTGCTGTTCTGGACTGTGTAGTTAATAAGACTCAGCCTGCTTGGAAATTGGCTTGTCTGTTTAGCAAGGCAGGGTATGTGTGAAAGATGAATGGATGACCAAGAGGCTCACAGCTCTGGAAATAACAGCTCCTGACAGCACTCAGGGAGAGCAGCCCTTCACCCAGGGAAAGGCACTCAGCTTTGCTCTTGCAGTATTACATGCCCTGGCTGCCCTAGCAGGTGAGACCCTTTTTCCTGTTTCACCAAGCCCAGAAAACAGCCCTCCCTGAGGAAAACCCTTCCCAACAGGCTCATTCCTCCCCTGAGATTTCCCATACCTGAGATGCATCAGGTGCAGATTTCCTCAAATAAATAACCTGGAAATAGCATGGAATGCTGAGATGGTGGAAAGCAAAAGTGCTAACTATAAAACCCAAAAAAGTTTGTTTCTGTGGCACACTATCCTTACAGGATGGAAGATCACCTGAAGTTCACACAGGTGTTTTTCTATGCAGATTGTAGGTACTTCTGCAATAAGATGGCCACTTACATGAAAGAGGGAAATCAAGATGTAAAATACAGTCATGGCTGTGTATTTCTTACTCTAAGTGCATAGCAGGGCCTGGTGTTTTTGCAAGGCTCCATTTCCACTGGTGATTAGGCTTCAATAGGAACAGTGCATAAAATGGGTGTTTCTAGTCTGTGTACTTAAGGATTAAAGAGTGGATCACAAAAGTAATAAAAGGTAGGAGGAAGTAAGAGGTGGAAATAGAGTGACCAGTTCACAAGTGAGAATGGACCTGCTCAGCAGCTTCCAGCACCACCTACAAGAGCTTTGCTCCAGAGGTTTTCCCTTGAAATCCTCTTCCCCTGAGCACCACAGGTTGAAGGGTTCTCAACTGCCCCCCTGGGCAGAAGAGCCAGGTATGTGGTTTTCTCTCCTTTTTCTTGAAATTCTCTTTTGCCTGCTGGCAATTATTTGCTGCTTCCAGACATGCTTTGTAGAGCCCTGATACCACTGGGGAGTCATTGGTGAAACAGCCTCAGAAATGCTGCTGACCTGATTGCAAAGTATCACATTAATAAAAACAGCACTTTTATTTCCCTCTGCTCAACCTACCAGCAGGGTTTCTGCTTGATCACTCACTGTGTGGGAGAGGAATCCAGACACTGCTGCATTACTCACTGGTCTGAACAGGGAAAGCCTCTCCATATGTTTTTCCAAATGTGTGTGTACACATTACAAACTGAACTCTCTGAACTCTGAATCAGTTGCTCTGATTTTCTGCTAGTGATAAAGGGATCAGAGTAAGCTGACTCTTTCACAGGGAAAGAAAATGGCTTTTAACACACTGATGTCTAATTTTTTCCTTGGTATTCATGCCAACTTTTGATGGGCACATCAGCCTAGATGTGCAAAATTATTACAGCCAAGTTAGCAGAAATCATAAATCTATTCTGGAAAACATTACTGTGGTATCTCTTTCCATCCTTCATTTCAAGTACATATTATTCTAATGTGTGTTCATGGCCTGTTTTATTCAACTGTGGTGTCAGATACCTGAGATTCAAATGCCATTAATCCAGTCTTATATAGCTATCCTAAACACAAAGCAATTTTGTATTTAGGATACACTGTGCACACTAAAGTAATGTGTTTAATTACCTTCAGTAGATTTGAATGAAGCAGTAAGAAGGAGGTAATTGCTCAGGTAAGAAAGGAGCTGAGTTTTACAGGGGAAATATCTTTTTAATGGGAAAATGAACACTGGAGAAAGCCAAGAGTGCATTTGTTTGATTTGAAAAGCAAAGAGAAGATAGATATAATGATGCTGGATGACAAAGACCATTGTTCAGAGAGGAAACCTATTTATTTCAGTGGATGGAAGACCAAAACTTATGGTCTGGCACTGATGTTGACATGAATGGCTTTCAAGGAATACATTTTCTCTGTGCAGGTTTTAAAGGCAATACCATAGGAAAAAGATTAAAATAACATGGTTTCTGAGAGGCAATAGGTGTTGAGAGGAGAGAAAACGGGCAATGGGTCTCTAAAGGCAGTGAGTCAGCTTTGTGAGCAGCTGGGAACACGCTGCGAGAGGCTGGAGAGGTGTCCTGACTCCAACCCCAGCACTGCACACAGGATGGACCAGGCTCTGCTCCCTGCTCCCAGGAGGAATGGGCAGAACGTGATGCTCAGGAAGCTCCACTTGAAGATGAGGAAGAATTTGTTCACTGTGCAGTGATGGAACACTGGGGCAGATTGTCCAGTGAAGATGTGGAGTCTC
Organism: Sialia sialis; assembly: GCA_009812075.1. Classification (NCBI taxonomy): domain Eukaryota; kingdom Metazoa; phylum Chordata; class Aves; order Passeriformes; family Turdidae; genus Sialia; species Sialia sialis. Next base: position 25,842,029 of record VRYO01001681.1, on the reverse strand, counting down.
CCTCACTGGAGATATTCCAGACCCATCTGGACACAATCCCATGCCATGTGCTATGGGATAACCCTGCTTGAGCAGGGAATAGATGACCCATGGTCCCTTCCAGCCTGACCCATCCTGTGATTCCGTAAAACCTTGTGAACCCCCAGCTTAAAAATCAGACTTCAAATGGGCACTTGGGGGCAGTGGTTGCTCGGCTGTAAAGGAAGGCAGGAACAATTCCCCAGCTGCTGGGCAGGAATTGCCTGAACTATTCCTTACTCAAAGACCTGGGGTCTGAATGCAGCCTGGGCCAAACCATGAGCTCTTCAGGTCTTGGAGGGCTTCAGTTTTCAGAAACTCCTTAATGTGCTGTCACAGACTTAAATTATGAGGTGATTCTTTGGTTTTTTCTTGTTTTCATTTCTCAGGGCAGCATGCAGCCAGGAAAGGGCTCAGGAAAAGAGGTGGGTGCTGTCCTTCAGAGTTTATCCCTTCCTATTTATCTATTAGCTGTGCATGGCTTTTTACAGAAGGAGAGGAGAAACCTCACTCTGAGAGGGCTACAGGTGACATTTGTACCAGGACCCACTGCAGGGGATGTGGGGATGGATATTCTGGTTTCCAAGAGTCTCAATTATTTAATACCAACACCTTAAACACCATTGAAATCTTTCATGTCCTTCAGACTGGCAAACACCAAGAAGAAGAGAGCATAACCCTCTCCTATGTCCTGACACTCCTCAAAAAAACAGACCCAGCAATTTGGCAGCATGGCAGAGGAGTTGGAACTGCATTATTTTTAAGGTTCCTTCTGACCCAAACCATTTTATGACAAAGGGGACAGATCCAAAACTTGCTAATGGTCTTCAGAAAGTCCTCTGAAAGGTGCATAACTCCAAAGCTGTGGAGGTTCTTCAGCGTGGGAGAAAAAGATGCACTTGGCATGGTTTCTGCGGGTAAGAGAGGGTCGCACAGAGGTGCAGGGATGGATGTGGCTGCCCCTAACCCCACCTCAGCCGAAGCCAGCTGGCCACCAGGTATTTCTGACCCTCAGAGCCCTTGTGTCTGGGCAAACATCACTCACTGCCTAGATGAAAACACCTTTTCTTTCGGCAGGGCTTCCTTAGGAGAAGGACCAGGATGGAAGTAGGAAATCATCAACCCTACAAGAAAGAGGGTGATGCATAAGCAAGTAGGGCTTCTTTAAATCTTCTTGATGAAACACAGTAAAAGTGTTAGGATTTTGTGAATTATTTTCTGAATTATTTTCTGAATTATAATTTCAAGGTTCAAAAGGACAACTAAGAAAAATGTCAAGGCCCCACTCTTCAGATTATTCCAAGAAGGAAAAAGCAATCGAAAGAAAATGTTGATGATGATTTCCATGCTCCACTCCCATAAGAAATTTGGGATTAATTTTAACACACCAAAGTTTAGTGGTGCAAACAAATAGCAGAGAGAAGATTTATGGTGTTTTATAATTTAATTGTGTTCCTTTTATTCTATGCCAAATTGCCCAAACTCTGTGATGCATTAGGACATAAAAAAGCACAACTGTCAAAATCAAAGGGCAATGAAAAAAACTCCTTAAAATGAAAATAATGAGATCTCTTTGTCCACTTCTTCTGAGATCTCACTTTCATAATTATATAAGAAAGACCGAATTAAGTCTTTAAGTGCAAAACAAAACTCCTTTTCTAAGATGTATTAAATTTGTCATGTTTTATGCACAAATAACGGCTGCTAATTTTATGCATTATTCATTTTTTAAATAATCTAGGTTTTGACACTCTCAGCTTGTCAACAAAGTACAGTGCAGTGTTTCACATGAAAGAAATTCTCTGGAAGAAAGGCTGGAGAAGCACGGCCTTTAGGGGTTTTCCTGACATGAGTTCTCATGGACCCTGAGCTTTCTGCTCCCCACATTTGTTTTACAGGAGAGCTCCTGGAGGTGCCCTGTCTCACTCCAGGGGGTGCAGAAGGCATGGCAGGAGTGAGATGTGCTCCAAGCAGAAGGACCTGGCTGCTCCTGCAGTGTGGCTTTGATGTTGTTTTTCTTCAGAGGCAAACCCAAGCGGAGAGACTGGAAAAGCATCTACAGTAATTTCAAGATTATAAGCCGCACCTTTTTCATTGAAGAATCCAGCCTACCCCAGTAGTGCGGCTAATCATCAGGTGCGGCTTATCTATGGACAAATCCCAGTGAAATGCCAACCTGGAAGTGAGAGCTGGCCGGAGAGGGTGCCTGGGGCTGCCTTTAAAGGCTTTGCTGGTCTATGAAAACTGTTTGCAACTTGAGCACCTGACATCAAACCCCACGCTGGAGCGATTCTGTTACTAACTCGTTACTTTGTCGCACATGGATCCTCGCTTTAAAAAAAAAAAAAAAAATGCGGCTTATATTCAGGTGCGGCTTATATATGGACAAATCCCGTGGTCTTCCTGGCTACCCAGATGTGTGGCTTATAATCAGGCGCAGCTTATAATTGTGAAATTACTGTCATTTAAAGACTATTATTTTCCACAGGCTTTGAAGCAAATTGTAGCAGGAGTCCTGTTTGTTTGCTCTGGTAGTTCCAGGAGCTGTCCTTCTTGCAGAGTTAGTTTTATTTTATCTTTTATAATTTCTGAATGACATTAAAAATGAGAACTTCCTTTGGTCAATCAGTTCAGCCCATTCCTCAGCAGAGAACTAGATAGGAAAATTCATGGCCTAATCTTGGTAAATTTAACACAGACTGCCATCAATGGGATCAGTGCTAAATCTACATAAATGTTGCCTGAGGAAGGTCCAGAAAATGGGTAGAAAAGCAAGGAAAGTGTGTAGATATTCAACTATCATCCATCACTACTTGGTAACAAAGCAGAAAGAATTAAAGAAAATATTATTCTGACATAATCCTGCTTTGTTGGCTGAAGAAAAATAGAGGCATAACATATAACATATAACATATAACATATAACATATAACATATAACATATAACATATAATATATTGTATATTGTATATATAATATTATAATATATACTCCTTAATATGTTCCCCTGAAAATGGTAACAAAGATCTGAGTTTTATCAGTTTTGCATTATCCCAAACAGGCCATTTACCTGTGTGCATTGTAAAATTAACTTTTCTCAATTAATGCTAATATCAGTTCTTTTTGTTCTAATCAGACTGTTCCAAAAAAGTAATAAGCAATGTGGGATTAACATTAATAATAATAAAAAAAAATTTAAAAAACCTCAAGCATATTATGCCTGCTGGGTGTTTGCAATTCCACTTCTACCTCCACTATTAATAAGGCTCTGGGTGAAATTGGTTTCTTTGATGATAGAAAAAAACAGTGATGTACTTCTAAAGGATTTTTTTTCCCTTGCAGAAACTGTTATAAGCAGAGCAATTGTGTGGATGAAATGGAAGGCAAATGTCAGTAACAGAGCATGAATCCTTTCCTCACAAATCATTTGACAATGGCAGTGCCCATGCAGATAATCATCCAACACCTGGCTAGCACAGCAGCCTGACATCCTTTGCCTTGTACATCAGCTGTGTGGAGATGCAGATAGCAGAGCCTGGAAGAGCACAAGAGATGAAGTGCAGGGGCCAGCTCACATCTAACACACACACACAGAACACAGCACCTGCCTCTCAGAAGCCAAACAAGCCGTTCTGAGTGTGTTACAGCTGATTTCCAGCCATGGCTTTGACTGTCACAAAAAGTGTGAATTTAATCCCTTATGGGTGGCAGGGGTTTGTTGACTGGAGACAGCTTTGAGGAGCAGAGCACTTGAGTATTTTGTATGTTGATGTTTCATGCCTGGGTAGAGAAGAGATGATAAAACCGCCACAAGTTTGAATTTTACACGCTGGATGAAAAGCACTGGAGAGGTTTCATTATTGCAGTTCTTCAAAAGCTCTCCATTGTGCAGCCTCACTGGATGTGATGCATTCAAGCCACCAGGAAAGAAGAGTTGTGATATTTCACACATAAGGTAAGGAAATGAGTAAATGAGATACCACTGAGACACCTCTCTGTACCTGAGAGGCTCCAAATTACCCTCACTGAACTGTTGCAAGAGAGGGAGTGTGAAAGAAAACCTACTCAAATGAGAGGAGGAATGAAAGGACAGAGCCCTCCCCAGCCAGAGAGCATTCAGGGGCTCAGGCAGGGGATCATCTCCCCTTTGCTGTGCTCTGCAGTGCACCCTGGGGCTTTCCAGGCCAGGGGGCCCCTTGTTAAAATGATCAAAGGGAAGCCAGATTACTGCTGTGCCCACCGTCAATCTTCTATGGCATCCCCTCTCCTTTCTCAAAAAACAAACAAACAAGCAAAAAAACAAAAACCAACCAACAAACAAACAAGAAAAAAGAAAGCTTGTTTTAGAAAGCTAAGATCATCATGCACTGTTTCCAAGGACCAAACACTGCTTGCAGAGCACAGACAAGGGGTTGTGAGTGATGCTGTTTGTTGACCACAGCCACCGGCAACACCTTCACTGCACTACTGGGTCCCTTGCTCAGGTGCCTTGGGAATGCAGAGGACACTGAGGCAGGGCCTTGGATAGAGGAGTGCATGGACTGAGTGAGAGGACCTTAAGGATAAAGAAGAAATCACGTTTCTTCTGCCTCCAGGAGACTTTGAGGAACTCCAGTTCTTCCCACAGCCTTTGCTGTCCCAGCTGAGCTCCCAGAACCCAGCAGCCTGCATGGGACTGGATCTGTTCCTGTGAAGGGCTGCAGCCTTGTTCTGCCCTTGCCTAGAACAAAATTAACTCTTCAGAACAGTTGTTGCAAACAATAAGATCTTGGGATGAGAGCTCTCTCAATGAGGTTTGGAAAAGGGGCATGACATTTTTTAGTTCTGTAACATGAGAACAAATGAAGCATATAAGCAATTTATTCTCATCTGTCACAGGAGCTGCCCCACCTAAAAGCCAGATCACCTTTGGTCAGTGCCAGAAGTATTTTTAGCAAAAGTAAATTGAACAGTTCTAGGATCACTGTGCCTCTTTTTGAAAGCACATGTGCTTATTTTTGTTCCCAGGTTTAGATCAGAGGAGGGGATTGGAAACACTCATAGGACATCCTGATGCACATATAAAACCATGTGTAGGCAAACCAGAGCACAGATAAATGTAATTTTGGAGGATTGTGTGTTTGATTAATCAGTCTGGTGGAATTCTCCTGAGGAATGAGCTCCATGCTTGGGCAGTGTAATTATTTACTGCCCAAATCTAAGTGCCTTGCAGTCCAGAACACAATGGTTCTCTTCCAGTGAAACAAAATCCAGCACATATCTTGCAACTCTGGCTGGTGGCTCCAGAGACATTTCCTGACAAGAATCTGCCTCAAATGCTTATGCAAGATGTATGTGACAGGGAAGAAAATTTTTCCTTAGGTTTGTCAAAGTTTAGGACCTTCATTGGTGCCAGTACTAAAACAAGTGTGACTTCTCTCTGTCTCCCTCTCTCATATTGCCAAAGCATGTGGGAAAGGTACTACAGGGAGCAGCTTTTTCCATACAGTTTTTCCAGATGCATCATCTTTTACATCCAGCATGAATTTTCTTGCTCTGCTGAGGCTGCACCAATGGGTATATCATGTCTTCTCTCTCTCACCTGTGTTTGTGTATCTGGCCTACCAACAGCATTGTTGCTCCTTGACCATGCTGGATGCTGCTGATTGACATGTATCTTAGTTTGGCGGGCAGATGTCTGCTAAGAAAGGCAGGAGCCTCTCTTTGAAATGGAGAATGTAAACCTCCTCCTTCCAAATTATTAGAATTTTGAAATGAAGGGGCTCTCAGGCAAAGATATGAGAATTAGGATTAACAGTCCTTTACTAGGAAAATTAAAACAGAAATACAGTGTTACAAAGAACAAACCCCAAACACTGACAGGGTCAGAATACAACCTGAAACCCCGTCAGTCAGAGTGTGGGTAGCAGTCCCACTAAATGGTGGCTGCATCCTCCTGCAGTGACAGATGTGGTTCAGTTGGAGCAGTGCTCCTGTACAAGGTGCAATTTCCCTACAAAGGTCCAGTGGTGATGTGGAGAAGTCCAGTTTTCCTCTGGAGTCCAGTGGAAAAAGGGCTCCCTTAGTGTCCCAAAATGTCAGTTTTTATGTTGGTAAGAAAGGCTTGGCTCCTCCCCCTGGTGGAGCATCTCCCAGTGGGATGCAGTAATTTTATCAGTCCCACAATGGGACTCAGTGGGCCATTAGCAGAAGATACCTCCCTGGAGGAAGGATGGGTTGTGAAAAGATAAAGAACACTGCCCCACCTGGTTTCAATGGATGGCCCATAGGCAGAATATCTCCCTGGGAGATAATGATCACTGCCTCACCTGGTCTCAACAGATGGTGATGGAATAGATACTTTTGATCACATCCTGTATTGTAACCCAAGACAACATGAAAATGAAGCAGAACAGTGCTCCAAGCAGTTCCCAGCACAGAACCATCCCAAGGATATCAAGTAGGTCTCCAAGAACAGGGGTCTCCCAGAGGCTGTGGTGCTGTTAGGGGCTGTTCACACTGATCTGCCGCTTTTGTGGTGCCCACCAAGAGCACAGCAGGTTTTGGCTTTAGCTGTAGCCACAGATGTAGCCCTTCTATAAGGAGAATCTTCTCTGTGGCCTAGTGGTGCAGCAGGGAGAAGGCAGCAGAAGAAATGTGTGAAAAAAATGTGAGAAAAAGTGATAGTCTCCTTGGCCTTGGTGTAGCATGCCAATAGGAGAGTTGTTCCCTGCTGTGCAGCTGGGCAGTGTAAAGCTGTGATTTGATGTGCTGGTGTCTTGGCTTGACAGGACTGCAGGGCTTCAGCTGTGCAAGGTTAGGTGCTGCCAGGGGGAAAGCAGGTGTGCCAAAGGATGTGCCCAAAGGCATCCCAAGGGATGGGCACTGTGTGGCAGGATCCTCCTCCAGGGGCTGGCTGCTGCTGGGAGGGAGGGAAAAGAGGCAAGAGTTCAACATTGTTTATTTCTAGAGTTCAACATTGTTTATTTACACATGGTTTGTTTCAGGAAGTTCGGCAGGGGCATCCCTAATGCATCTCTCAGATACCTTCTGCTATTAAATTATGTCAGTCACACAGGATCCAAGATCATCTTATCGTCAATATCAAGTTGTTACAGCCCAAATTACATAAAGGAATTGATACTTCAGGAATCAGATCATGAAATCATTGTAATAGGCAAACACTCTTGGCATTCAGATCGTGTCTCTGAAGGTCTAACATTGATTTTAGATTCTGCAGCCCAAGCCTCCTGCTTGGGCCTGGCAGGATGAGATGCTGAGGCTGCTGAAAACCCCACTGGAGAAATAACAGCAGCATGGTGCCTGGGAAGAGACGGGAGGCAACATCCTGGAGGAGGGTGGGAGAGGGCTGGCACAGGAATAAAAAACCCTGTTCACAACAAATGGCATCAAAGTGCTGAGCCTTTCCTCCACCAAAACACCCTTTAAATGTCCTGTGTGAAAGCCTTTTAGAGAGCACACTGTCTTGAATCACAGAAACCCTACTAAACATAAATTTTATTCAGGAAGGTTTTCCATAACACCTTTGATAATAGGAAGCTGCTTACCTGAATACTGGCAAGCATCCACTGTCTCCAGAACTTTGCAAATGATAATAAGGTGGAGTCTGGGGAGAGGTTGTGGGGGATTTTTTCTCTTCTTTTTTTTTTCCACTCATGGAGAATCTGCTTGTGCAGGAACCAAGATAGTCACCAGTGTTCATCTGCTACACTTCCTGAGGCCAGCCTTTAATAGGACATTTGGCTGCACAACAGATGATTTGAATGCTCTCTATGAAGGGCAAATAGTCATAATTATCTTTTTGTAGACACAGAGAATATTTTAAAGAAGAATTTTGGTCTGTCCTCTGTGCAGTGCAGAATAAAGGATATATAAAATGTAGGATCCCTGTAGGTACAAAATAGTTCTTTTATGTTTTAACACTATTATACTTAGAATTCACCTTGTTTTTCCTTTTCTAATTTTTTCACTGTTTTTGTTCTCTTAGCTAGTATCAAGAGAGGATATATGGCTGCGAGTAAAATAAAAGCTTTTATCTAGGACTTCTCCATGCTCTAAAATTACAGTTCTGTAAGCCCAAGTGACAGTTAGGTAAGAGATTCAACCAGTTAATGAGCAGCTCTTCATTAAACTCACTGCAGGAAGAGCATAAAGTTCATTTGGTTTTCCTGTCCTTCACAGATGAGGCCTTGAAATTCCTTTTTGAATAAGTTTTCATTTTCTGTTAGTCTAAGTTTCTGTGGTTGTTTTTAAATTCTTGGCATCACAGTTGACATAGAAAAATGAACATGATTTCATGGTTGCATTTTATAGTTCACACAATTTATACGTGACAAAAAGAAGTGGAACAAAATCAAGTTGGAAACCAGTAACATCAGTCCTGTTTAACATCTTTGTGCATGGTCTGGATGATGGGGCAGAGCTTGTCCTCAGCGAGGATGGCAGTGACAGCAGGCTGGAGGAGAGGCTGATGTGCCAGAGCTGTGTTGCCAGGGCTGAACCTGAGCCAGCAAAGTGTCCTTGTGTCAAAGAAGGCTGGCAGGACTCCGGGCTGGAGGGTGATGCCAGCAGGTCAAGGCAGGAGATCCTTCCTCCTTGCTCAAACCATACACAAAGCACTGGGTCCAGTCTTGGGCTCCCAAGAGCTAAAGAGACACAGATTTACATCCAGAGGTCTCTTCCAACCTCAGCCATCCTGGAATTCCATGATTAAGCTGCATGATATGAACAATAATGGAGATTTTCAAGTGGCCCCTACTCCAATATTCTTCCAGAGTGTATAAAAACTAAATAATCTTGCTGTAGTCATCTACTGTTCTGTTACTATTGTACGGAAGTTTTTAACAAATAACAGCAGAGAGGTCTCTTGAAGTCTTCACAGTCATAGAACCATGGCAACATAGGTGGAAGGGACCCCCAGGATCTCTTCAGTCAGTCCAACTTCTGGGCCTACAAAGCCCCAAGAATCACACCATGTGCCCAAGAGCATTGTCCAGATGCTTCTTGAACTCTGGCAGGCCTGGGGCTGTGACCACATCCCTGGAGCCTGTCCTTGTACTGCTGAAGCCACCTGCCACAGGGAAGGCTCTGCTTCAAAATCACCTTGTGATCAGCTCTGCAAAGAGCAAAATTCTCACTGATGGATTTATGTTGGATCCCAGAAACATGGCAGTTTTGCACTTTCTGTGCTTTCTGGCACTGACCCCCTGGAGAACAATGCTTTTGACCTGAGGCCTTGGAGAAGGTTTCTAAATTTGAGTGTAGGAGTTAAAGTCGTGGATGTTTGGTTAGAATAGAAGTGTGTGATTTCACATGGTAGAGAGTTTTGAATTTGAAGGTTTTAGAATATAGTAATAAGTACGAGACAACATGGAGGATTTTGGGTGTTGTCTCCTTTCTGTAATCTTCTTCCTTCTTCATGGTTTCAGGCAGCAGTTTCTAGTTGGATAGTTAGTGCTGCACTGTGGGTCACAGGAGTTTGGTTATTGGGTCAAAAATATAAATGATATAGGTGTAGTTCTTTATTATTGCACTGTTTAGCTTTAAAAGACCTTATAGCTATCTGGGTTCTCCTACATTTTGCTCGCTTTGAGCTAGAAGTGTTGCAAAATTCTCTGTACTTTAGATAAGATTTAATAAACAACCAAGCCCAAACACGAGAAATTAGTCTCCTTCGTGTTTTTAATCCTGACTCTGCATGAAGATGGAAGAAAATGAAGACAAGCCACTAATTAAATAGTGCAGATACCAACCATTACAGATTGATGCCTTTAAACTCCAGCCCGGCTGCGTCCCCTGAGACCATCGCAGTGGAGAGGGGAGCTGAGGATTGCCTCTGTGTGCCTTGTCCTTCTGACAGCAGTGATCCTACACTGCACTTTAGCATCTGGAGGCAAAACTGAGCACAGCTCAGCTGTTTGAGGCTGTAGGACCACTTTGCGTGCTGCTGATGTGATGCTCCTTTCCAGGGATGTGGAAAGCACAGAGGGAGAGGATCCGCTCCATGAGTCACTTGGCAGGTTCCTGCAGGCCAAGCGGAACACAGGGTTTTAGCTAAGAGCTGCTTTATGGGAAATATGGAATGTGACAGTTGTTTGGGTTGGAAGCTTCTCCAGTGACTCGGGGCCTAGCTCACCCAGGAGTGTGTGAGCTGCTAAACACTCCCAAGAAAGTCAGGCTGGCATGTTTAATGCCTTTTTGGTCAGGTGTTTGCCTGCCATAGAGCTTGGTAAATCTGTCTTTGGTGCCATGGGCATCCAGTTGTTTCTCTCTCTTCCTCCTGCCCCTTCTTATTAACATTTTCATGAGGTTCCATTTTTTTCCCCTAAGAGAGTTTGCAAGAAATGAGTAAATGCTTATGTTGCCGTTTTTCAGCTATTTATTTTGGCTGTTTGTTTTTGCTCTGTTGTGGAGAGACTGTGGTGCATAAGTAAGCTATGACCTGTCATCCCAGAGGGAAGGAATGGTAGAGTGTGCATGGAAAATCTTCTCAAGTTTTCCTCTTGTAATTTCATTAATGATATCATAGTAAATGACCAGACTTTTTCCTGGAAGTAAGTTTGGTGTACTTCTTTTTAATCATGCAAGGTGTACATGCTCAGACCTTCACAGTAAACCTGAAACCAATTTGGAACACGTACCTTCAAGTCTTCCAAGGTCTATATCATACCCTGCTGAAACAACTAATTAAGGTTTAATTTCACTGTAGCTTTCAGATACCAGGCAATCACTGTCTCCTGCCCTGCTGATAAGGGCTGCAGCAACAAAGACTAATACTCCAAGTGCTAATTTAAAGACAGAAAAAGGAGGTGAAAGTAAAAGATTTCCTCATTTGGAACTAAACAGTTATAAAGCTAACAGTGCCTTTCCTGCTGTGACAACCAATGGTACAGAAAAAATAAATGAGAGATATCTTTAATCTATAGACTTCACTGTCATTTAGGGGTAAAATATTTTTTGTTGATTTTATGAGGGTTTTTTTTCATAAGGATTTTATTTTCTCCTTTTTGTGTGTGTTTTGAGGTGGCTTTTTTTCCTTTCTTAGGCTAAGGGAGGGACACTAGCAATAGAGGCAACAGATATAAAAGCAGAAATTTCCCCCCACACTCACCTGTGAGCACCCTTCACTGCAGAAGGGATGCCTTTAAGAAACCACATATAAACATTTCCTGGAGCAGCTCTGCAGCAGAGGCTCAGCTATCAGGTTTCCAGAACCTGCAGTTAAGCAGGAAGTCTGGTGTGAGATGATTTCATGACACAGATCCCTATCAGTGAGAACCTCAGCTGAAAATCACTTATTTCATTTCACACAAGACAGGGAATGGAGGCAGGGCTAGAAAGGAAGTAAAGCACAGTAGCTAAATTCAGCAAATTCACATGGGAGCAACTTGCTGACTTGATATAAATCCCACCCATGGTGTCCATCAAATGCTCACTGAACCAGAGAGACGTGCTTTGCATCCCCTTATCCCATTAATTTCTAGCAGATTGTAGGTGCTGTTTGTGACAGTAGAGTATAAAACATCTTTAGGCCCATATGTGACTTAAATTGACAATGTGCTTTTAATGTTTGTTTGGAATAGGCTTATTCACAGTCTGCTGTGCTCCACACTGTGGATGAAAGGCAGGAGCTGAAAACCCTACTATTATTTACAGAATGACAAAATATTCTCCCTCTGCTCCAAGTCAAAAATATTATGGAAAGCAAAAGAATCAGGGCAGGGAGATGGGAGGGTGGGGTGGGAGAGTGGGTGGAGAATAACAAGGAGAAAGAAAACATCCCAGGACAGCTTGTGTTTATGGAAACTGAGCTCTGCCATCTCACCACTTTTGGCCCCAACACTCCCAGCAATGCAGTTCAAGGTTCTGTGCCTCACTGTCACCTTCTTGCTGGTTTTGGAGTTCCCATTCTGGAGGAGGGTGGCTGTGACCAAGCACTGGTGGGGACTGCCAGGATCTCCAGCCTTATGCAAAAGCAGATGCTTGGCTGTTCCCAGTGAGCACACTGCTGGGCAGGCTGGGATATCAAGTAGACATCAGTGGATATCAAGCACCAGGTCCCTGATATGGTAAATCTGTGCTGAATTTTCCCCTTTGGCGTGAGGTCTGTGCAGGCTCAGAGACACCCTTGGCTTTGTGCAACACATGAGGTTTTAAACCAGAACCTGGCCTCAGCTGAGGTTGTTTGTGAGCCCTTGAAGAAACAGTCCTGGCAAGGTTATCTTGTGGCAGAAGGGATCCGTGCTTGTCCTGGTGAACTCACGCCTTTGGGATGCATCATGTTGACATGAAGGAAGACATGATTGCTTCTTTTCTGTGAAGTTAATGTCTTATTTCCATCCCCCAAATTCACACTTTTTTAATTTTTCTTGGTAGGAGGGGGAACTGCAGCTCATATTGTGGCCAGATAGAATCACAGAATCATAGATTGACTTGGGTTGGAAGACACCTTAAAGATCACCTAATTTTGACACCTCTGCCATGGACAAGGGACACCTTTCACTAGACCAGATTACTCAGAACTGCTTCCAGTCTGGTCTTGAACACTTCCAGAGAGGTGGCATCCACAAATTCTCTGTGCAACCTGTTCCAGTACCTCACCACTCTCACAGTAAAGAATTTCTTCCTAATATCTGATCTAAACCTACCGTCCTTCATTTTAAAGCCATTCCCCCTTGTCACTGCACACCCTTGTGAGAAATCCCTCTCCACTTTTCTTGCAATTCCCCATCAGCTCTAAAAAACCCCACTGTTTCAAACCAAAGCAGGTATGAAATGTAGACAGGATGCTCATACCTCACCAGGAATTTTCACCTGTAAGTTTTACATAAGAAGTTTACAGGACCATGCACCTGGGAGCCAGGAAGGAGAGGAGCTTGGGGAATTACGTCTGAGATTGGAGCTGTGTCTTTCCAGGAGAATCCCCAGATTTGGGCTGCCAGGAGAGGATGGGTTTTGTCAGTCTGGCTGCCTCCTGTTCTCCCACAAAAAAGGCACTGGGACCCCCCAGAGCCCACCCAGCTGCCAGTGCAAGACAGAGGCAACCAAGGGACACATTGCACATGTTGTGGTGGGAAACCAAAGGGATCTCTGCAGAAGCTGCTGAAAGCTTTCCACATCTGGAGTTTGGTGGTGGCCAGCAAAATGAAGTGGTTTCAAGGAAAAATAAATACCTTATCAACAGCTTGTTTGTCACACTCATGGTCATACGAAAGGCATCAGTCCCAGCCAAAAATATTGTGTACTCTTCTGAACAGGGGAAAAGTTGTAATTCCAAAGGGGCGGGAAAAAAAAAGTGTCAGGCAATCAATTCACACAAATCAGAGCTTTTAATTTCAATTCCAACCAGGGAAATCAATTCACACAAATCAGCACTTTTAATTTCCATTCCAACCCTACCTTTGTACATGTGTGTGCATTCTAGTTAGCCTGAACTGCAATACAAAGACACTTTGAACCTCAGAAAATAGAGTTCTGGTTACATAATTGCAAGAAAACTGCATTTTCACAGTTTCAAGAATTCTCTGTCACTGTTCTGAGAAAATATTTGTATTGAAACCCATAATTTGGATTTAAATTAATAGGAATTTGCTGTCAGGAAATATTAAATTTGCAGTCAGCCATAATGCAAACCTTAGCTGTAACTCATTGTTCTGGTATTCATATATTAGAGACCAGTATTTAACCTTCCTTTGAATCTTGGCAAATCACACCTTTAGTCAGGCATTAAAGGAGGGGAATAAGATAGGGAAAGCACACTCCATGCCCTCTTCTCAAATTTAAAACTAAGCTTGCATTTTAGAATAATAAATTTAAACCAGAAGCTAAAGTATGTATCAAGCCCTAACTGCCTATTAAGTTTAATTTAAACCAAACAGATAATTTTTAAAAGTCTAATTTCTCCATTATAAAAAAAATCCATGCAACCACTCCATAAATAAATACAAATTTGCCCTGGCATCATCTGAAACAGCCCCTCCCTCAGGCTGGCTTCTTGTCACAGCCAAATGCTTAATAGGTTGTGGCTGGAAAATCCCAGGGAAAGCTGGAGATTTTTATGAGATGAGCACTGATTGTGCAGGAGCCTGCAGCTATTGCTGACCTGCCTCTTTCACAGAAAGAGGATTATTACACAAAAGAGTGCTAGAGATACTGTATGAAAAATACATTTTAATTTCCTTCTCAGCAAGAGAAGATGGAGAGAAGGGAAATGGGAACAGGCAGAAGAACTACTTCTGCAAGTGTTCTAGCGGGGGATTTCTTTAACATTATTATTATTGGTGCTACTTGGAAAGTTCTTTACAGGGTCTTTTATGGATACACACCAACAGCTCCCTGGTCTCACAGTCTTCTTTTATTTCCTCCAAACATATAGAGCTGGTCTTTTGCACACATAAACCCACACATACTCCCATAAGTATATCTATTTTTCTGGCTTTTCCCCATTGTTTCCCTTCTGCTACTCCCTCCTTACCTATTAGAGAGACTGAACTGAAGCAATACGCAACTTGTCACGCTAATGACAGTGCACGTGGAGAGGCATCCGCCTGGGCTTTTCTCTCACTTGCTGGCTGTGATGAGGGAGAGTTTTTGGGTTTAATGCCAGGGGCTGCCTGCCTTCCCACTGCACAGTGAGTGAGAACGCGCTGCATTGGCCTCAGTGCCTTTGTTAAGCGCTCTCTCATTCACCTGGCCATGCAGCTGCTCCTGTTCCCAGCCTCAGGTCCCTCCCCAGGTCCCCCTCCATCCCCCATTCCCCTCCAGCCCGGCGCCGGTGTCGCGGCTTCTTCACCTGTATCCCTGTATCCATGACAACCGCGGTGACATCAGCGCGAGGGCTCAGCATCACCGCCAGGACCCCAGCGCGATTCAGCACCCATAGCGCCTTTTTAATTGCAGTCGAAACGTTCCTGGTAACGAAAACAATTTTTAAAAAAATTAACTAAGGGGGTGGGTGGGCAAGGAGGTGTAGAAGGTGGAGGAGGATCCCTGGTTCCTTGGTGGCTGTCTTTACAGTGACAACACCGTGCTGTCCCCAGGAACCACAGCGGCCTCAGCTGCTGTCACAAATATCCTTCCCTATCCCTGGAGCAGTCTCCAACATCCTCAGCACTCCTGGGACCAGATGCAAATGTTTGGGTGGCCCTGGTGTCTGATAAGCTGTTGAGAGGAGCAGAGGGGTGACATCTCTGCTGCCCCAATTCACATTTAACCAGGCAAGGAAGCTCACAGCTCTCCTCAGGCCAAATCTCACCCTCACCTCTTACAGAGGGGCTGAACAAGACCCTGGGCATGCAGCACACCTTGCCCCTGCCAGAGTGATGCTGTAGCAGGTAAAAAATGTGTGTGGGTGTGCTGCTGGGATGTCACCTCTGTCCCCTTACAGGAGGCTGCATAGACACACAGGCACAGCCTGAGTTGTGCTCACCTGTCTCTGCTTGCCGTGCTCACCCTGGCCAGGAATTAGCTCAGGGAGAGCTGCCCAGAGCAGGACAGCCACCACAGGGACTGTGCAGCGTGGGGCTGGTGACCCGTGTCAGATCTTTTGGGGTTGCAGTGCTGGCAGAGCTGCTGCCATGAGCACAGAAGAGCAACCCCAAAGCCTTGTCCTCCCCTACACAGGCAACTTCTCCAAACAGAGGAATTTCCTAGGCACAGAGCAGGGAGAAAAAAAATGATTTCCACCTAATCAGATTTGTGTAGGAGCAGCCCTCCTGACTCGCCTGCTGGCAATTGGTATTAACAATGTAGGTCAGGTCAGCCTGACAACCAGAGGCTCTGAGCAGCAGCCCCCGGCAGCAGGGGAACAATCACATCCCCCAGCCCTCACCCCCCACTTTAAAGCCCTCTCCTCAAGCTTCCCCTCTCACACCAAGCCAGAGAGCTTGGGGCTCTCTCTGCACCTTGGGGCTGCCCTTCACCCACTGCCTGGGGAGCAGACCCATCCCTTATCTGCTGCTCACTTCTCCAAAGCCCTCGGGGGTGACTGTTTTGCACCAAGAAGGCTTTTCTGCAAAGGGAAGGGAACATAATCTCACCACCTGGCAGCTCTGAGACCTTTGGATTACAGAGAACCAATTTGTCAGTCTTTCATCACGCCAGTTCATGTTTTAGCTTTGGTTCTTTGTCAGCAATTCAGGCAACAAACTCACTCCTCATAATTAACAGCTGCTCGTGCTCTATGATGTTACTCTACATCAGGAGAGCTTCAGACTATCCTAGTTCCTAATTTCCTGGGGGAGCAGGTCTTCAACAATATCCTACAGAACCCTCTTCCCCTGTGGGGGTCCCTGAAGCTGCTGGTTTCAAGGATGAGGTGAGATTGAATGCAGGGAGCAAAGCTGTCTTGGCAGCTGGGGAGGAAGTCTGGACTCATTATCAAGAATCTCAGAAGACATAAATCCTCATGTGGGAGGGGAAACCTGCTTGTTGGACAGGGCTGCCCTGGTGCTGTAACAACAAACGTCACATGAGAAAGAGGAGAACCAAGCAAGAACAAAGGGAAGGAGAAAAGGCAGAAGTTTGGGTGAGAAATAGGAAGCCAGACCAAAGAAGAGAAGAAAAAATTATAATGGAAAAAACGTGTCCAGTTACAATTGTGAAGAAAGCAAGCAGGGTGGAATAGCAAACTTTGAAGCTGGTCTTCAGGGCTTCCCTCTTGCAGTGGACCTGGTATCACACCTCAGATTGTATGGGAGGACTAGAAAATTAAATCAGTTGAGTAAGATCAACTGCCCTACTCATCTTTAAGAAATTTAATGGTTACAGCCACTGCTGGGGATGCTGCTGCAACATTATTTCATGGTTTGATGTAGTTACTGCCATTTATCTCTATAAAGGGCTTGGTCGTCTATCACTGGTATGTGGCACTGTGGCTTGGAGTTAGATTACTGACAAAGATGTTGAATCATTTATTTTTATAATAATGGACAAATTTTAGCATAAAGAAAAGCAGTTAATTCATATTATGGTCTTTGATGTTAATCCATGTGGCTTTATATTAGTTTTTTGCTATCCTATTAGGAGTGTAACTGCAGTGCCTGGCTGGCAGTGGCCTTTTAGCTGAACCATGAACTGATTTAAATTGAGTATTGGAGTAGCTGCCCTTTGTCCTCCATTGTCCTATAAATTGGGGAAGGTGTTAGGGGAAGGCTACTATGGACAAAATAAATGTTTAAATCCATAGCTGGTTTGACACTTTCTCTCTAAATGTCATTCCAACACGCTATTTCTGAATTTACAAAAATAAATAAAACAGTAGAACGGTATCCACCCACAGCTACAGATGTTGATAGCAATTTTTTTCAAGTGTACTGAGCAAGGATCATCAGCTAGAGTGGGCAAAAATACATATGCCCAGTGAAAAGCCAGAAAAAATATAAAAAAGAAGATTTTCTTTTTTAACATTCTCATGTTCTGGGAAAACCCAGCATAGCACTCCCAACTTGTGATGCACCACAGGTGCTGGCTGAACAATTGAGGATGGAATGACTGGATGGAATCTTATTTGGAAAAGACCTATATTTGCTTATTTTTAGCTGGAGAGAGGGAAGGATGCCACTGTCTTAGTTCTGGGGGCAGGAGAAGAGGGCCAGTGTGGATCCAGGCTCCTATGAGATGAGTAGAGATTTGTTTTGAAGGGCGGCTGCTTTCACTGGGAGGAGAAAGAGCTGAGCCTCCACGCTTTTCCTTAGGCTGAGGTGGAAGGGAGGACAGCCAGCTCCCCTGCAGAAATCTCCTCTCTGTGAGCTGCTTGCTCAGTATTTTCCCTTCTGTCACCTGAGGAAACTTTCACCTCAGATCCTCCCAGGAGAGCCCCAAGCAGGGCTCCAGCTGCTGCTGGAGATGGCAGGATGAAGGCTGAGCCTGCCATGCAGCTTCCAGCTCAGATCCTGATCCTAAATTTTGTGGTTTTTTCCAGCTTCAGCACAACCTGAAGGAGCAGCTCTGTCCCTGGGAACTGCACTGCCTGAACCCTTCTTGCAGTGTTAGCTTCCCTAATGTCCCTGCTCTCCATCTGCTGCTGAAGTTCAGGGTAAAACTGTGAATGGAACAGGAGCAGAACATCAGCATTCCCTGCCCCTGCTCCCTGACAGCCCTGGGTGTCACATCTCCTCCTTGCAGGCATCCAGTGTGCCATCCTGCAGGACACACCCTCTGCATTTTGAGCAGCTGGATTCTGTGTGCTCAGGCTGTTCTCTGGCAGCCTGAGCTGTTCTCATGGCATCCCTTCTGCATTTCAGCCTGTGAAACCCTGCAAATTTCTGTCAGCAGAAGAGCTGGCTGAAACTTATGATTTGTTCCAGGCAGGAAATGGCTGGAAGTGTGAGCTTAGGAATCCACCAGAGCCTTCAAGCGTATCCTGCAGAGCTATTCAGGAGCTGATAAAAAAGGAATGTCTAAAATTAATTCCCAAATGTAAAAGTGAGCATCTAAATTAACAGACTGACTTTGGGAATCGTTGCCTTCTTAGACTGTATGGAACCAAGAAAATTTGTTTCTGTGGTTTGAGATGGGTTCAGAAATCCGGTTTTTGGTACCCAAATCCAAAAATCTAATTTTTAAATCTATTTAGGTGTCTTTGTACACTTAGCAATCTATTCAAGATGATGCAAACTTGAGCTGTTCCAGAGCAGCACTGGGAGTGAAATCAAAGCAGCAGATGTCTTTGCTGCATTTTCACCACAGCACACCAGTTCTTCCTGGCCCATCAGCAGAAGAAAGCTGATAGTATGAAGAGAATGGCAGCTGGGCACGTTGAGTTTCCATATGTGTCCCCTCCCCCACATGCCATACTCCAGGCCCATCCTCACTTCTGGAAATCCCAGATGGCCTCAAGCAGCTGATTCAAATCCCACCTTGGATGCTGTGTACTGCTGGCCTGGCTGCTGGACTGACCATCTTGGCATAGAAATGGGAGAGGACTTTGTGCTTTCCAAGCTGCATTTGATTTAAGGAGCATTTCTACAGAGGACTCTCCTGATGGATGCCCCTGGTGTCTCCTCCCAGCACATTTCACCCCATCCCCTCCCAGCCCCAGGCTGGGGCACCCTGTGGGGCCATGAAGACTTTCTGGGCTCTCTGACAAAGTACCAGTCACAGATGTGGGGCATGCAGGAAACAAAAATGCTCAGGCTTTTTGTTTTGCATCGTTTCCATCAGGTGGAGACATGGATTGAGAGATTAACTAGCCTGGTAATGGCCATGCCTGTTGCATTCGACTGCTGGGAATTAGCTTGTCATTCTGTGCCTGCTTTACAAATGCAGGGAAAATGGTCTAGTCTCCATTCAGCTGTGCCACTTCTCACCCCAGAATTGCCTCTGCAGCTCATGTCTGAGCTGCAAGCACATATTTTCCTCTTTCCTTATTACACTTCCAGCTCTCTCAAATATTAAATAGCAGGTGCTTAGAATAAAACATATTATTCTGACAAACATTTTCATCATGAGCTAAATTGGCACATACTAACTGCTTTAAAATACTTACTGAGTAATTGAATACAGCAGTACAGGTTACTATGCAGATGTCTGTCTCTAATAGTTTACGATTACACACATTTCCCTCCTAAAGGGAGAGATGTTTCTACAAGTAGCAAAAAAAAAAAAACCAAAACAGAAGAAAAAAGAACAGAGAGACCTCATGCTACCCCCATAGGGTATTCTTAAAAAACCAGATGGTTGTATTTTGCAGAGGCTTTTGAAGAAAACTTTAAAGAACTATGCAAATTTTTGCCATTGCTTTTTTTGGTTTGCATATTTCTCCTCAGTTTCCTTCTCTATCACACATGATTGCAAATCTGTTTCAATCTATAAATAGTTTTCTTCTTGCATGAAAAGAGCTTTGTAACAGCAAGATACATGTTCCAGAGATGGGGGGAAGGAGGAAATTGTTATCATTATTCTTTATCTTTAAGGAAATTCTGGATTGTTATGCTCAGTTCTTTAAATTTGGTTAACACATCAGATCAAAACCATAATCCCTGCCCCAAGGAATTTACAGGCTCAAAGGAACACCTTCAAACTGTAAATTGCATTCCTGCCTGAAATGGCTTTACCCACTGTTTTGACGGGTAGCACTATTTGCCAGGGGGAAAGAAGCAAAGGGAAAGCATGTTTCTCCATTTTTGTACCCTGGATTGCAGCTCCCTGTGCCACAGCTCGGCTGCCAGCGCCCCTTGCCCTTCTTCTGTGCTGTGCTAAGTAGGAAGGTGTCACACCTCCACCCTCCTCAGCTGTGCCTTTGGGCTTGTCCTGCCTTGTCCAGACAGGTGGGGCTCTGCCCTGGAGAGTGCGTCCCTGGCAGAGCATCCCTGGCTCAGGTTCAGCAGTCACTGGAGACAAGGAGCAGAGACACGCTGGGGTTGCCACGGCCTCCTGCAAGTCTCTGCACAGCACAAACCCTTTCAAGAAGCCTTTCCTGAAGGCAGCACTTCCCCACGACTTTCTCTCCCAGCTAAACTTAGTGGTGATTTATATGAACAGATGGAACACGTGGTTCCAGACCCCTTCCATGGGTGTGCTGAATGAAAGGTGCTCTGAGTTCCATCATCCTCTAGGTGCCCTGTGCTGCCACATTCAAGGGTTGGGCTGTGTCTATTCCAGCAGTTCCACAGGGTGGTCTGGGTCCCTCATCATCCACAATGGTTATCCCCAAGAGGGTGCTGCATTTTCCTCTAGTCCATCTACTTCCCCAGACTCTTGGGATAAGGTGACCAGTGCACATGCCCAACCCTACTGTGGGGGTGGGAAACACCCCAGGCCCCCACACAGAGACAGGAGCCTGGAATCACTGCTAGGGTCTGTGTACTGAGTGTGCCAGCACTGTCACACACTCACAGGGGTAAAGTGAACACTCCTAGGTGAGCTTCAGAGCTGGGCCCAATGTTCCTTGTGGGTTCCTTCCAGCTCAGAATATTCTGTGATTCTGTCATTCTGATCTGTGTCCTGGGAGCAGCCATCTCTGCTTGCAGCAAGCCTTGACACACAGCACTGGTGTTGAAAGAGCAGCCCCAAACCTTTTACTTTTCACCCTCCTGGGTACCACAACTGCTCTGTTTCATCTTTGGGATAGCTGGCCTTGACCATGAATCCGTCTCCTCCAGGACCACTGCAGTTTGTGACCATGCTTTCCTGAAACAATAGCAGAATGGAATTGTGCTGGCAATAAATATCTCTGCTTTTCCCAGGCTTTTGTTTTGTTTTCTCTGTTGAGTACCTGTTAGATAAAGCAAATCAGACCTATTAAAGCTCTGCTTTATCTTTGTATATTGGCAAATG
Source organism: Sialia sialis (assembly GCA_009812075.1). Classification (NCBI taxonomy): domain Eukaryota; kingdom Metazoa; phylum Chordata; class Aves; order Passeriformes; family Turdidae; genus Sialia; species Sialia sialis. The sequence goes on along the minus strand of VRYO01001681.1, from coordinate 25,820,736 downwards.
CTGTTGAAACATTAGTTTCTAACTGGGCAAACAGTTTTGGTTTTTGTTTTCTGTTTAACAAAATAATCAGCCAGTAACAGCACGTACTGGACTGGTGCTGTTCTGTAATTTAGAGGTGCTAAATAGGATTCAGTGGCTGATGATGCAGCCTTTTGCAATAGGTGATTTAGTATTAATGCTTTTTCACCTAGTCCTTTGTATAAGGAAAAACAGGAAACAGCAGTGACATCTCAGAACCTGCATTTCACTGTAAACTGCTGAAGTGAAGGGCCACTGGAGTGTGACTAATTGCCAGGTATTACTATGCCAGGTCTGTCATGTCAAGATAGAATAAATTAGATGTCCATCATCACAGGATGAGCTACAGACTCATTAGAAGGTACTGTCTCAGCGCAATGGACACAACAGTGTAGGACATGTTTAGGTTGGCTTGTTTTTCCTCCCAGTGTGTAACCAACCTATGCCTGCTTTCCTCCAGAAAATGTAATTATTCTTACATGAGAAGCATGGGCTTTTTGCTAGCCTAGGACAGTATTTTTGGCACAAGTAACCAAGATTAATAAAGCCTTTCTTTGTCAATACTTTAACCTTATTAAGGTGCCTTCACTATTGATGATGGGTCAGGCTGCTCTATCCCATGCCTTGAGGTATCTTTCAATCTGTGTAAATCCTGATGCTCTATATTGAGGATGATCCAGTCAGACCCAAAAGGCTGGCAGTGTTTGAGACCTGAGCTATCAGCAGCCTCCCAGCTGAGCCTCTGCACAATGCTGTTAAAACTTGTTCAATCTACTTCCTACAAAGCTCCTGAGGAGGAGCCACCCCCTCACACTTCAGAACTCTCTATTGTGTCAAAAGTAACGAGTGAGAGCAGTTTGCCATCCATTAAAAATCCTGTTTGGAAGATCTTTGGCTTATTGGTTGTTTGACAGTCCTTTAGATCAAGTGGCCACTTGTGATGGCATTTCAGAGCCACGTGGGCCACACTTTTCTGTAGGTATTTACAGAATACTCAGTCTAACTCTAGATATGGAACTGGCCTGATATTTGCAGAGCACCCATGAAGATTAGAGAAATGAAAAGAGATTGACAGTCATGAAAACTGGATAGTGTGCTCAGGTATCCATAGCTGGAGAACAGTATTTGGCAAAAGAGAGAGCCAACAAACATTCAGGTGAGATTGCATGCAACATTCACATCCAGGAGAGGAGAATTCAGGCTGTAGCTCGGACTGAATTTTGGCAAAGCATGTGGTTTTCAGAGAGAATCTTCTCATTGCATAAAGATTAAAGATATCATCATCACCAGATTACAAGCCTCTGTTTATCTGTCCTGACCTAGCACACGCTGAGAAAAAAATGTACAGGGGCAACTAATTTCCATTCCCTGGGGTGTAAATTGGTACAGCTCCAGTGAAGTCCATAGCTTTTCACTTGTTGAAGAAAACCCTGTGACAGCTAGTCAGTGATGGTGGACACCCATCCAACTCAGCATAACCAGCAATGCCCATAGGAATTAATGTTACCCTTGAAAATCTGTGATTTCTTGTAGATGATCCCAAAAACCCAGGACATAAAAAGACAGCCTTTTTTTCTTTCCTTTTTTTTTTTAATATGAAGGTGAAAATAAAATAGTCAGTCCCACGGCATAAGTTGTTCCAAAACAGCCTGTTACAATTCATTTGAGATTAAACAGTGGACATTGAAGCTGACCCTGCCTTGACAGAGCAGGCCTGTAGGACAGTAAGGTTACCTGCCGTCTTTCAGAATAGACTGAGGAATGGCCTTAAGGAATAACTACATCTTCATGTACAGGCTTTTATACTTTCTCTAATGTCCACAGAGGCCATCAGTTGGTCTCTGCCCATTGACATCAAGCTAGTCCTAGGAGTGTTAAATCTGTCTAAGAAAAGGACAATAGAAATGGCAGTTAACATTATTGAGGGGAAATTCAGTTTGGCTTGGAGCTGAAGAAGCATCCTGACCAGGCCAGATGAGCTATTACAAGTGCAGTTAAAGATATATTGCTGGAGTTACAGCTGTATCAGAAAAGGAAGGAATTTTCTTGTGTCAGGAATTAGAAGGTCTTTCAGAGGGCAAACAGCTTGCCTTAAGCCACTCAATAAGAAATGCTGGATTCAGAACTAAACTCACAAACATTTCCTCCGAGTTGGTCATTAAGGCCTTACAGTCTGTCTTGCAAGTGGATGAGTTGATAATTAATATTCCTGTTACTGGAATATTTAAAGGCTAATATATTAGAGGATTAACTGGTATTGTGGAAGAAAACATGAACAAATTAATTCTTACCTTCATAGCCTAATACACACTTTAAATAACTCCATACTTTGATTTAGATTTCTATCAATTCCCTCTGCAGCTGATTTACCCACCATCCTCTGCTGATGCTCTGTGTTGTCCCAGCCACCTTCTGAATAAAATTGCAAAGGTTTAACTGAGAAACACCAGGATCTAGTGCTACATCATGTCTGAAATGATCCATTTGGCTTTTACTACTGCTGTGGAAGTCACACATCTGGATGCTCTCTGTCATAACTGCTGGACTTTTGCAGATGTTTTGGATACAGCTGTTTAGAATACAGCTGTTTTGGTGGCAGAACTGAGTCCCTCTTGTAGTGTAGTTGCCAAATCCTCTCCTCTCCTCCAGCTCACAAATTCTTGTCGCTGTCTCAGCCACTTTTCTGTGCCTGGAAGTCTTCTGGGTTCAGTGCCTTGTCAACCTGTGCAACTTCTTACTGACTAATTAACTGTTCCAGTATAATCATGAAACCTTTTAACATTTTTCTCTCTCCCTAAGGAAAATAGATCTCAATCACTCGAAAATGACCTTCAGCTTCTATTGCGAACAATGAAACAAAAATATTCCTGAGTAGTATCAGTTTCATCTGTACTTTTCCATTGTCATGCCTTCAAGTCTCATTAGTTGCTGGAAATTTCTTGGGGTTTTAAAGAATTTCTTTGTGTTTTTCCTGATTTTCTTGGCAATGTCTGTACTGTGTATAAATTTAATTTAATTGCCTTTATCAACTCCATCCTTGCCTCCCCACTCTGCTGCATCCAGAATAAACCCACAATTATTGTCATAAATAATTTGAAGATCCTTTATTCATTTACTGCAGTCTCCTGAGGTCTCCAGTGGTACTGGCAAACTCAGTGCATTTCATTCCTTGTAAGGATTGTTTCCTTTTCCTTCCTGTGATGAGGAATGAAGGAGTTCCTTACAAGCTGGTACAGAGAAGCCTTACAAGGTGAAACTGGGAGCGGTGTCCCATGGATAGCACAGAGAGGTTGTCAGAGTGCAGGGGAAGCCAGACAGCAAGAAATGCCAGCAGGGAGGGATGGCCTTACCATGTCCTTTGCCTGGCTGCTCCCAGCTTTCTGAGCAGCTCATGCTTGGGTTTTTATCTTTTAGTATTAAATGTGCTCAAAGAGATGTAAAGCAAGGGCGCAGTCCTGCAGTCAGGGGCATTGTTTTATATTCCTCTGCTGTAGCTTCTTTACTATCAGTTGGAGCATTTTCCTTTCAGTGCCTCACCCCAGCGATTTTCAGGGAAACTTGCTGTTTCTTTAACTAGCCTGTGTAAAACTGCAGGCTTCCTTGAATTTAAAGATGTGTATGTCCTTGCGTGAAAACAAAGAGCCCTGAGTTTGTTTGCAGGACCAGGTGTTCCTTGGAATTACCGACCATATTATCACCTGAGCCAAATCCATCTCAGTTATTCTCATAGAAGTGACCCTTAAAATCCAATTGTTCTGACTTTTCTCATAGGTTTTCACTTTTATTTAACTCCCAGTCCTAATAAAATTATAATCATAACTTCCTAGCATTATTCCCCTTTATTCTGCATATCCTCTCCTTCAATAGTTTTCTAATTCTCTGCAGTTAAAAAGTCTTCCACATTTATGTTCTTGCTCTTTATGTCTAACGTCTAGCTTTTACCATCACTATACTACACTGATTTGTTGGGTTAATGGCTGTTTCTATTGGTAAGTAGGAAAATAAATAATTGAGGCTTTGGGTCATGTATTGGAAAAGGCTTATGATTCTAGACAGACCCTGAACTGAAACTTTAACATAATTTGCCTTTTCATTTGTTAAGGTTTTATTCTGTCCTTCCTTTGAAATACTCCAGTAGTGTTTGTAAGATAAGTCCCTGGAAAGCTCCTCTGTCTAGACAGGAACTCTTCCAAGAAAGGAGCTCAGGAAATTCCTCTGCATTCTTTGAGTCAGACTTGCAAAGAGGAAGATGTGCTGCCAGGACACCTGATTTAACCTCTCTGGCAAACCCTGGGCTCTCAGTGCCAGAAAATCTCTAAGCGGCTTAATTGTAAAACTATCGGAAAAAAAGAAAAGCAACTTTTCCTTGGTGATGTTATGGAATTGTGGTCTATCTTTCTAAAGAGATTTCAGAATGTTATTTCTCACAATAGTCAGGCATGAGTCTATGTGTGTGGATTTTCCTGTAGAATCCAATTTCAGTTACACAGGTCCATCTCCCAAATGCAACCTCCTTGCTAGGGCAAGGTTTCCTGGTTCCTTCTGTAGACATTGAAAACACAACTACAGAGTTTCCCCCTGACCCAGTGCTGCAGCTCTGTATTCCTATTTGAAAACTTTGATGGCAGGAAAGACTTCATCACACATCCTGAGTGTGAATGAATTCCCTCATTACACCAGACACTCTGATCTTGAGGTTCTATACACATGAAATTCTAAACTTGCTGCTTCATCTGATTAATTTCTTCTTCTGAATTTTTTCACAGGTAATTCCTAATAAATATCATGCTACATACATCTTGGGATTTAAAACATACCCTGAAAAGCCTGGAAACTCTACTTTCTTCTGTGGAGGCAAGAGCCTGAGACCAAAGGAAAGAAATGCTTGAGATTAAAAATAAAGATTCCAGTTTCACAAAATAATTTGACTGCAGAACATCCAAATTTCTGTCAAGTCTGCAGTGCTGCTTGTGCTTTTTTCTCTTTGTTTTTTAAATCAAGCTTGCTGAAGGGAGCAAAGGGAAGATATCGTATCTCAAAAATCCTATTTTCTTGAAACAGTTCAAAGTAATTGTGCATTGATTCCTTGGAGAAAAAAGAAATGCTATTTATCAATTGATTTTAAAAGCTAGAAAGCAGTGGTCTGAGATTACTTCCTGGCTAAAGAAGATGAGGATTGAGAATACCAGAATAATAAACAGCCATGTGTTGATCACACAGATGTGAGGTGGACAGTCAGTGTCCCCCAGCAGTGCAGATTATTTGCTGATGAAGCTCTAACTGGTAATAAAACTGCCTCAGCCATTGAACCAGGTCTGTGTCTTTGGAGAGATGCTACAAAGCAGAGGTTAGGACAAAAAAGCTATTTCAGGGCATTTTCAGAGAGCAGCTTAAAATTAATATTGCTTTTTATGTTTTTATACCCCAGACTTCATTTGGGAAGCTGCTTGGGTCCCCACAGCCAGCTGCAATAATGCTCACAAGCTCACTGGGATGTGCCTGCTAAATTAACTATACTAGGATTTGGGGAATGCACCAAGCAGAAAACTCATCTCAAGGTAAAATCAACCCGAAAAAGGATTTCTTTAGATTAATTTAATTCATGTTACATGGTCCATCGTGCTTTCCATTAGTAGACCCCATGGAGAACCTGAGGGATGTTGCCATCACCTGCATGATCCCAACATTTATTGCCACTATGGAAAAGCTTGCTGACACCCTGCTGCTCTTGGATGGTGAAAGGAAACCACAAAGTACAAAGGTTGCCTCTTCATGTCTCTGTCCAGGATTGTGACCCCTGGTCATGGTGGAGAAGCACATCCTGGGAATGTGTACATCCAGGGGATCAATCAGCAGCTGCAGGGACACCCATGGGAGAGAGGAGCTTCTCTTGGAATTTTTACCCAAGGGTCTTTGTGATGTATTTTTAAATTTGCTTCATTGAGGTGTCCTGTGATCCCAACAGCAGCTCACCTGAGAGCTCATCTGGCTCTGTGAGTTGCACAGAGCTCACCTGTCCCACCAAGCTGGGCCAGTTGGTGTTTCTGTGGTGGGTAATTGCTGTAGCCAGCACTGCAGCCATGTACTAGTTTGAAAGCAAAACCAGCGAGACTTCAAGTCAGAAATACCATTTAATAGGAAAAATTAAAAAAAAGTAAAATACACGCAGTAGTACACAAAAAAAGAAAGCACTGACAGAGTCAGAATACAACCTGACACCCTGCTAGTTAGGGTGGTGGCAGCAGTCCAGATGAAGTGGTCTTGCTGAAGTGGCAATCCTGTAGAAAAGAACTAGTAGCTCCTGTCCTCTGGAAACCAGTGGGTAAGAGAGCTACCAGCTGTCTCCTAGGCCCACATTATATCCAGGTGGGAATGCTTGTCTCCTCCCCCTGGGCAGAGCATCTCACAATAGGATGATGTTATTTTATCAGTTATGGTGGGTCTTTGATGGCCCATTAAACTGGAATGTCTCCTGGAAGGAGTTATCTCTGACTCATGGGGCAGGGCATTGATGGTCCATTAACAGGAGATATCTGTGACTCATGGGCAGGGCATTGATCCATTAACAGGAGATATCTGTGACTCATGGGGCAGAGCATTGATGGCCCATTAACAGGAGATATCTGTGACTCATGGGGCAGGGCATTGATGGCCCATTAACAGGAGATATCTATGACTCATGGGGCAGGGCATTGATGGCCCATTAACAGGAGATATCTGTGACTCATGAGGCAGGGCATTGATGGCCCATTAACAGGAGATAGTTCGTGGGAGGAGGCAAGGAAAACACTGCCCCTCCTGTTTTTTAACAGTTCATGGAGATGGTGATTGAATACATACCTTTGGGCACATCTTTACATTGTAACCTGGGACAAGTCAAGAGCAGCTTCCTCACCCTCATCTTTTCTCCTCTGATCAATATTGCTGCTGCTCTTCTTGCTCTGGGCAAACTATTTTGAAAACCTTGTTTTGTGACTGATTTGCAGGAGTGGCTCAGTGTAAGGTGATGCTGAGCTCCTGCTTTCATCTCCCCGCATTAGTAAATTCTCTCTAAGATGGTCACAGACAGGTCTGTCAAATGTTTAGCATCACATAAAGATTGTTAAGCAGCACCATTTTCATAGTGTGACGGTGAGATTTTCATATGAAAAGGAAAATAACTCCCTTGTGGCTACAAGATTTTGTTACAAATTCTTGGAGGATTGGATAAAAGCGCTATGAAGCTGATAGGAAATAACATCCAAGGGACCTGTGAAACTGTACAGTAATAATAATCAGACAACACTGCTTTGCCCTTGCATTCAAATTGTCCATTCTTGCTTTGGTAGGATTATTTTATGTGTGCCTTTTCTCTTGCTTCAGTTTAGAAGTGACTGAAAGAAACAGCATTGTGCATGAGATTATTATTTTGTACACAGAGCAACAGTTTATAATTCAAGAGAAATAATTTCTACTTACAAAATAATTGCTGGGCACTAAACATTTCATCATATACAATTTGTAACACCATCTCATGTAAAAACTCAGAACATATTTTCTCTGTATGTATGGTGAATTTTAATAAACTATTCTGACTATCATCTTTTAAATGTTACAGAGTTGCTCAGTTTGTTAGGTGGAAGTGTATCTGCTTGGAACAGCACACACAATGATTACTACAAATGTAATTTTATTAAACATCATTGCAACTCTGAAAAACAAACACACTCTTTCTCTTGTGGAATATCTCAAATTTTGATCACTGATATATAGGGAAGATATTGAACTGTTGGACTCAGTGAGCCAGGTCTCTCTCTGAATTTTTCAGAGAGAAATCAGAGTGCAGGCATTAAATTAAATTCTTTGAATGGATTGAGGAATGTTAAGTTACTCACACATAGAATGGGAGTTTAAGTGAAAGAATAAGCATATGTTTGAGTATAAGTGTAGATGTAAGTTTGAGTTTTAGAATAAAAAAGTAAGTAAGTAAGTCAGTAAGTCATAAGTCAGTAAGTAAGTTTTAGTGTGAGCTGCAGTGCTTTTAGTAAGTAAAAGGTTTAAGATGCCAGAGTAGAAGAACAAGATCTAGTGAAGGTTAACAAACATACTGATGTTTGCAGTAGAGGCTCTAGAAGCTCATTGGAAAACCATGCTTAGACAAAACAGAACTCCAGTGAGAATATTGCTTACATCTTTCAGATAGAACAAGATAGATCATATGCGTAGTTTATAAATATCCTAATGGGTTAAGAAATTAAAATTCTAGTGGGTTAAGTGGTAGTGGTCTGAGTTTACGTGTTAGCCTATATAATGTAATATGTATTAGGGAGAGTTAGTGCTTTATGCCATTGCTTTGTGCCCTTGCTTTTATGCCATTGCTCTTGCTTTTGCTTTTTGCCATCGCTTTGCTGTTGCTTTCTATTTTGCTATTGCTTTGTTCGCCAGCATGTTCATCACCTGAGGAGAAGACAGGAGCTGCTGCAGCAACATCAGCTTCCCAGGACCTTGACAGGAGCAGCTTCTATTCGGGACTGTAGTGTAACAAAACCTAGCATAGACTTTAACATCTGTGACTGATGCGCTTTGTAATAAACAGCCTTTTAGCAACTCTTAGCTGCTCTAATCATTTAAGATAACTTGACACAAAGGGTGTGTACAGAGCACCAGAGGTCTAACCTCACATTAGCTGCTTTGCTTCATTAGAAAATAACCCGACACGAAGGGTGCGTCAAAAGCACTGAAGGTTTAGAACTTCACATTGAACTATTAGAGAGTGGCCAAAGGAGGACAACAAAGATGGAGAAAGGCCATGAGGAGAAGCTCTGTGAGGAGGGGCTGAGGTTCCTTGGTCTGTTCAGCCTGGAGGAGACTGAGGGGAGACCTCAGTGCAGTCACAGCTCCTGGTGAGGGGCAGAGGAGGGGCAGGCACGGATCTCTGCTCTGGGGTGACAGTGACAGGACTGAGGGAATGGCCTGAAGCTGTGTCAGGGCAGGTTTAGGGTGGGTATTAGGAAAAGGTTCTTCCCCCAGAGGGAGGCTGGGCACTGAACAGGCTCCCCAGGACAGTGCTCACAGCACCTGACAGAGCTCAAGAAACATTTGATCAGTGCTCTTGGTTACATGGGGTGATTCTTGGTGCTGTGCAGGGCCAGAAGTTGGACTCAATGATCCCTGTGGGTCCTTTCCAACTCAGAATGTTCTGTGATCTTGTGATTCTATGACCTACTCACCAAAAATCTGAAAAAAAATGAACACTGCTGCTACATGTCAAATTTCTGATTGTCACTAAGAACTGTTGAGTTTACAATTAAAGTTGTACATTTCAAGGTGAGAAGAAAAAAAAAAAATTGAATAACATAACTGCATCCACACGGAGGAGATGACTTCCCAACAATTTCAACATCTCTGGTGCAGAGTATCTGAAATAATCCAGACACTTGGCGTGGGATGTATCAGGTGCTTTCCTTTCCTTAAAAGCTGGCTGCAACTGCAATTCCTGTCCTCATCTGGAAACCATTCTTGGCAGAAAAGTCTTACTTTCAGCTGTGTCTTAATAACTTTAACTTCAACATATTTTTGGCAGAACAGCCGAAAGCTCAGTGTTAGCCTTGAACTTCTTGTTAATGCCTTGATGAAAAATGAGAGCAGAGGATTGCACACAATCCTCACTTTATACTTCCATGTAATCCTTGGATTCTGGAAAAAAAATCACACGTATAACATTACACATAGACCCTGCAACAGAGCAGTGGCCTTGGATTTATCCTTGTGGGTAGGTTCCTCACAAGGCATGTGTGTCTGTAAAACTGAGAATTAATCTCACACTTTCCCTACTCTATCAGCTGGGTGGCTGAGAGAAGCACAGACGTGAAACAGGAGCAGGGAAAATCAATAGTGTGATTTGGGGAGGAGAAATCAATGCAATAATGCATTGAAAAGAACTGAATATAGTAGTGTGGACGGAGGAAATCAATAAAAACGCATGTGCTTTTGTGATGCATGGTGAGCCAACAGGTCCAAATAGGACATGAGGCTAACCTGAACTTTTATTTGAATCCAATACAAAGTGGTTATTTGGGAAGGTCCAACTGAGATGGTTTTATATACACAGGCACAATTTTTCCACTTTTTTTTTTTTTTTTTGCTTTACCTTCATGTTTCTGATACCAAGTCCCACCTAGCTCTGTGTGCACAAATGGCAAAAGTGTTCAACAGCTTGAAATTAAAAATAGATTTCTACCACAACCTGATGGATTCAGCTGATCTGGATAGATTGAATGTTGTTTATTCTGCTGGATGCTGATATTTGCTGCCTGTGAATCTTCAGATGTATTTTCTTCTGTGTTTTCACAATGAAGTAAAATCTTCCCCAGTCCACTTTTCTGGTAATTTTTTTGGTTTGTTTGGGTTACAAGTTTGCCTGCAACCTGGTAAAAAGGCAGCCCCTGTATTACCTGTGAAAGGGAACTGTACCTTAACCAGGCCATGAGTCAAATCCTATTTGCCTGCCTGCTTTTGATGTTCTATATTTATTTTCTGGGAACATTCTGCCCAGCCTCACCTTCTGGCTTGGGCTCTCTATAATGCCATGGAGTTTCTTTGTTTACTTTTCCCTTGGGTACTGCTAAAGCAGGTATAACCTCAAAATTGATTTCTCCGTGAAGGAGCACTCTCTACTCTTATTTTTTTGGCCATATTACGACATAATTTTTATCCCTTGCACAAAGCTCCTAACTTTCTCCTACTTTAGTTGAAAATATTTTTTGTTCTTTTCTGGTAGTGGGTACAGGATATTTATATTTCAGCCCTGGTATTTTGTATTTCTGAAATTATATGATACCATTCCAATAAACCACAAATCTGATCCCAGTTCTGCTGCATCCTGAAGTATATTTAGCCCATTGCTTATACAAGGACTGCTGCAGTTTCCATTGCTGCACATTTTGTAGTGCTCAAGCAGTGTTTTACCAACTATTACAATGCTAACACTCAACAGTACAAGATCTGAACTTCTTGTTTTAAAAAGCCACTGGTGTCACCCACCAGCAGGCAGAGCTCCTCCCAAAATGGTCCTTACAGAAGCAATCAGCATCCTCTCCAGCTGCTGGGGAGATCTCTCATGGCACTGAGAATCACTGCTGGGCTTTGGCTTTGCTGTCCTGGTTGAGTTTTCCCAGCCCTCATCATCCTCAGGCTGTTCTCCAGAAGAGATTTAGAATTGTCTCCTCCACACCAGGTCATGAGAATTGAGGTTTCGCAGAGATCTCTGCAGCTCACAGGAGCTGTCTCAATAGGAGAATGCTGAGAGACATGATGTGTCAATCAGTTCCCTACAGGGGATGCTACACTCCTGGTACAGATAGTTACTAAAATTTGACAGATCTGATGACCAAGAGCATGTACCCCCCTGCAGCATGATAGAAGTGCCAGAAGGGCTTAAATGTTGGTTTGCAGAGAAAAACAGAAATGTGGTGCTGCTTCTGCTGTAGCAGGCACTAATAATCACCTCTGGACAGGCTGGTTCAGCAGACACTGCAAAAGCTGGGACAGGATTTGTGCCTGCACTCAGGGACAATCCCAGGACAGAAGGCTTCACAGGAGGTTTTTTTGCAATGCTGCATATCCTCCCAATCCTCAAATTTATTTTCAAAGCTCTTAAAAATATTAATAGCTTGTCTGATTCAGAAAGTGCTTTGCTGTGCTGGTATTTGCATCCCCAGGAAAAGAGTTGCACTCTGTCGAACTGATGCCACTTCCTAATTTCTGCACTTTAGTGCATTTTCTGACCATGTTCATATATCCCTGAACCACATTTGATAACTCAGCAGGGGCTGGTGCAGGGTGAGGGGTGAGGAAGGGCAAGGGGACAAGCAGAAAGAGCCATGTATAGAACATGGCAGACCTGCCAAGGGAAATCTTGGCCCAATTTCAGGAGTCTGAACTTAAGTTTGAACCCATATTTTCTTTCCAGGGAAAAGTGGGGCTGAGAGAGCAAGGTGCAACATGTCAGCATGCCCTGCCATGGGCAGGTTTGGGGCTGGGGGATTGGGAGTGGAGCTGCATCCCTGGCATGGATGCTCTGAAGCAGAGCTGCCCAGAAAGCCCAGCCCCATGGGCTGCAGTACAGGCAGAGAAGAAGGTCTTTCTTCTTTTCCTCTTACTCAGATAACCTCAGAAGGACTGGGAAAATCAAATTGCCTGGCTTTAAACTTTGCAGTCTAACAGATGCTTTTTGAAGCTCCCTAAAGGCCTGTTCACAGCTTCCTCCACTGAGCTCCCATTGTGGCAACATTATAAGTGGCATCACTTTTCTAGCAAGATAAATGCCTTCACTGGGACAACCAGGGGGAAAAAAATGTCAATTATAATTAAAAATAACCTCTTCATTTTCAAATGCATGTCACAGGTTATGGAGGAAAACTCAGCAGTGTTTCTTGCTGATTTGCACTTCTAGATTTCCACACGGAGTCAAAAGCATTTGTGGGTGTTCTTCACAGATTTTGCTCCTCTGTGAAGATGTGTATAATAGGGGCATAATTATAAATGTGAAAATGCAATGCTGGGATCCAAGGGGTAATGCTTTAAAGGACTATGGAACAAGATCCAGCTCTCATCTCGTCCACAACCAGTCCAGAAATTCTCTCCCAAAGTCATTCTGATGACTTCTTGAAATTAAAGATTTGCATTGCTGTAACTGAGGAGAGAATTGTGCCCACAATTTAAATCACAGCTTTGGCATTAGTGCTGGAGGCCCAATTCCAAGGCTGTCAGAAGAGGATTTCAAGGCTCTATTTATTGACTAGGAAAGAAGGTTGCCCTTTCAGAGAACATCAGCCCGACTTTCAATTTTTTCATCTTCCTTGGACATTTACAGAAGTAAGGCAATTTTAACATATGGGGAGCTGTTCCAAAATTATGCTGAGCTGCAATTACTAGAAATGAGAGTGAGTGGGGAATAGAATGAAGCTTTCTATTCCTTTATTTTCATAAATTAGAGGATTTACTATTAAAAAATTGCTTCTTCTTTCATGTGTTCTATGTGAAGGACCAGTGTTGAGCAAATAATTGAAGCTAATTCAAGGAAGTTCCCAAAGTCCTTCAAATATGCACTTCCTACTGTGTATATTTTATGAGTCACATTCAAGTAAAGTAAATGGAGCTGTGTAATATTGACTTTGACCCCACACATGAATGTACATTGCCATGGTTTAATTTTCCCACTGTGTGTTTGTGAAAGTTGCCTGGGGGTTGCTTTATTTTAGCTAGGGTGCTGACAAGGAAGGGAAGTGTAATGAAAGCAAAGCAGCCAACGTTCACAAATGTGATATATGTGCTGAAGTCAGGAGATCTTCTCTCATTCTGGGTTTTAAAGCACTGTATGTAGTGTACATGTCACTCAGCCTAGATGAAATACTTATCTCAAGGGGTCATGATTTTGAACTCATTTTAAATGGTTTTAAATTTGGAATGTCTGAGGGGCTTCCCTGCTGTTTTTCCTTTTACTAATGATATTTGCATGGAAATCTTTCTATTAAGCTTTGCTCAAGCAACAAAAAAGATCAGACTCTGTTCAGAGGATATTTATGTTGAGGCAAATGGTGACCTTGATCAGGGTTTATTGCAGTTTTTTACCTTTGGCTGTTTTTGAAATATTTATTGTTTAGAACATTGGTCTGAATTAATGAATGTTTTCTGGATGTTCTCCTTTTCCTTCTTTCCTCTCAGGTAAATTTTGACCTCAAGGCCTTTCTGGGAAGATTTGTATCAGGAAAGAGCTGCTCTGTGTAACAGGGATGAATCTGCAGCATTTAACCTGTTACTGTAAACAATGGGATGTCTCTGGTTTTGCATTTCTGCATTCCCCACTAATTAAAGATGCACAGCTGTGCCAGGGAACTCATGGAAAAGGCTGAGATCACGTGTTAGAATTCAGTGCCATGAAGCACTCTTTAGTCAATATTATTTAGGAAATGACAACAGAAGACATAGGGCAAACTCTTCCTCCCTCTTTTAACTTCTCTGCCCCACATTCCACCACCCTGATTTCTGGGCTAGCTCAGTTACCTCTGAGAAGAGGTGTGGAAAACACACAGCCTGAGTTTTGGGGACTGACCACAGGCCTGCAGCTCTGCCACCCAGGGGAAGGAGAAGAGGAGGATGGAGAAGAGAGCTCATGCACATGGCTTTCACTTCTGCAGGCCTGGCTTGCTTCAAACTTGAAGTACACATTGAGAGGGAAACACATCTGAGTCACAGCACACCAGCTTCAGCTGACACATCTCCATCAAAAGATGACACATAATTTATTCCTCCTGTCCAAGGAAAACTGTCAGTGATGGGTGAAAAGAAAAAAAAATTAAGATAATAAAAGTAGAAAGCTTTTGATACACAAGTCAAAGGAATTAAGGTGGGGGCTTTCTCTGTCCAATTGGATGACTAGGTGATCAGCAGTCAGAATGGATTCACTAGAGGGTAAATCATGCTCGACCACCCTGACT
>VRYO01001681.1:25723837-25805241 GCA_009812075.1 Sialia sialis | reverse complement strand
GTCTGCAGGGAGGGGCCAGAGCATGGACCAGGCTCTGCTCCCTGCTCCCAGCAAGAGGAGGAACGGGCAGAAGCCAGAAGGCCATACACCATGAGATGTGGCACCAAACCACAATAAACCAAAATATGATGGCCAAAAGGAGTCCCTTGCTGGCTTTTGACCGTATCATTTCCTAGAAGTACTCAGCAACACGGATGGGCTGGAGGGTGGGATGACAGTCTCCAGCAGTGCTACTTGACCACCTCTGTGGGCAGCAAGACCTGCCAGCACCCACAATCCCTGGAGCCACCAGAGCTTTGTGTGGGTTGACAGCCCTGAGAGCATGTGATGTAGTGATGCCATCAGAGACAAAAGATCTTTGAGAATTCTTCATGATCAGGAGGAGAGCGGAAGAAGTACCTGGAAAAGTGCTTCTCATGTTTGAGCCATCTCTGGGGACTGCAGGGGTCTGCTGAAGGGGCACTCTGAGTTCTGCTTCACCCATGGAGCATCACCTCAATTCCTGTCTGAGTACATGAGAAAATGAGGTTTAACTAATCTACCACTTAAAGACATAACTGCTAAAATAATAGCATTTTGATGGAGCAGAGGTTATCTGCTCTGGAATGGCAGATATCCCTCAGTGACTCTGCTGATGAAAGGCACAGCCAGGCAGAGCTTTGAGAGACTCAGGAGTGCTCACTCACTCCCTCTCTCAAGCATTCTGTCAGCTATTTATGGCATTTCCCTTATCTTCCAGCAAAATTAATTTTACCACATACATTACATAACATGCTTTTGCCTCAGACCAGTGAGCTTCACATCCTCCCCAAAGGTGCTTGTCTGAACTGGAGGAAAATATGTGGAGGTTCAATGCAGAGAAGCACTGAGGAGAATATCAGTGTGTGGCCCTATCACATCTCTCTGAGATTTGCATGACTTACTTGTCCTGATTATAAATGAGGAGAGAATGTTTTTTGTCAACCCTGTAAACTCAGCTTGTGATCTTAAAATCAATTGGTGCTCTTTCACTTCCTACACCAGCAAAGGTGTTTTAAAATCTCTTACCAGAATTGTGCTGACAATTTAGCTTTAGACCATGGCAAGCTCAGACCTATTAATACAATATATATATATATGTTGGTTTTTGTTCTCTTTCTTGTAAAACAGACAGAGGTTTCTTAAGGATGCTCTTTGGGAAGATGCAGAATTCTTGGTGGTGCGTCTCCTTTGTGCTAATGTATCAAAGTACAGCTTCTGCAAAAACAAATTCCCAGATGATCCAGGGCTCCCCATACATAGGAAGAAGCTGTCTGCATGTGAGCAGTGAGGATTTCTCAGTGCAGTGCCACTTATTCCCTACCCAGAGCATCAGAAGTACGATGGGAACAAACTGACAGAGGATATTGACTATCAAGGAAGGCGGGCAGGAGGAGAGCAGGAAATTAATCAGTTTAGCATAACTTTAAGTAGTTATGAGGTTCAATTAGGTATCAACATTTTAGGACATGAGAGGGAGCACTGGATCTCTCAGACACTTCTGTCTTTCCTGTACAGCTGGACTGTGGATGATGATCTCGTGTCTTTGAGACAGCTGCAGTGTAACCAAGCTGCTTGTACTTCAACCCAGCAGCCCTCAGAGCACCCAGCTTGTGCTGCTTTTATTATGGCAGAGAAGTCACTCCTCCCTTGCATTTTTCTCCTGTGCTGTAGGGCTAACACCCTCATTTAAATTACAGGTTACTATTTTTTATTGTTTGAACGCCTCCACACACATTGATACTTAACCAGAATAAGGACACCCCATCGTGAGTTAGGGGAGTTGTTGGTGTTACATTTCATGCATGTTAAAATTCTACTCATGGCAGGATTTAAATTAATTTCAGATTGTGTTACTATCTTCAATTTTTCTACCGATCCATGATTTACCTGATGGAAGAGGATACCAGTGCTGTTAAATGCTACCATGTCACGGAAAGTATCCTAGGTTATAATGTAAAGATATGCCCAAAAGTATCTTTCTATCACCATCTGCTGAAACCAGATGGGGCAGTGATCCTTATCTCCATGGGAGATATCCTCTGCTAATGGGCCATCTGTCAAAACCAGGTGGGACAATATTCTTTCTTTTCCACAACCCATCCTTCCTCCAGGGAGATATCTTCTGTTAATGGCCATTGAGTCCCACTGCATGACTGATAAAATTACTTCATCCCACTGGGAGATGCCCCAGCGAGGGGGAGGAGCCAAACATTTCCTACGTAGATAAAAACTGAGATTTGGAACACCAAGGCAGCCTTTACTCACTGGTGTCCAGAGGACAAGAGCAACCAGACCTTTCTACAGGATCACAACTTCAAAAAGACCACTTCATCTGGACTGCTACTAGCAGGGTGTCAGGTTTTGTCAGTGGTTTTTCTTTTCTACTATTGCTTTTATTTTATTTTTTCTCTTTTTTCTATTAAATTGTTTTTCTGATTTGGAGTCTCTCATTGGTTTTGCTTTTAAAGCCATTACAGAAAGGTTTCCTCAAAGAAAACTTGTGCAGCATTTCTAGGAAAGTCAAATCCATCCTGTCTCCCAAGGAAGCTTGTCCTAAGAATGGTTCCCAGGGCTGTTGCCTGTATGATTCCAGAGGAAAGAAAATGCCTGTTTCAGTCAAGAGCCAGTAATGACATACCTGTTTTGGTCACACTTAGCATGTTTGTTAATGTACAGATCAACAGAAATGTAAATTAGGTGAGCAGATGTGGTTCATGCTGAAAGGTGTGCATTGAGTCATCAAAGGCTGTGAAGGGATGAATTTTACAAGGAATTGTTCAACTGTCATATGAGTCCTCTTATTGGAAGGTGGCATGTATGACTTACAAATAAATGAGATGATTCTTAGTTCAGTTACAGGAGTGTCAGGAGTACCCCCTGCTTGAGCCAGAGGTAAATACATTGTGGGGGAAAGGCATCAATTTGGAGAGGACATGGCCGGTTAACTCAGTCCAGGGGTACCTTTGATGGTGTCCAGACCTTTGGAGATATTTCTTGTTGCTCTCTGCACCAGCCAAAAAGCTTTTCAAGCCATTAGAAATAACCAACATTTTCCTATTGAAATATTTCCTCCAGAAAATACTCTTTTTACAAAGCCCAGAATTTACACACAGAAATTTCTCATTTCACTCCAAAATTCAGATCATTCACCAAGAGTATCAGAAATGCCTAACCTTCTCAGAGACTAGTTGATTTCACTATTTTGTTGGAAAAGAAAAAGGAATATTAATGATGGAGATCTTGGAAATAAAAACAGCAGTAACCAAAGTTGTGTTGTAGCTCTTATACTGGAATTTTCCCAGGAGCCCCTTCTTATGAAATACTTTTTGGTTATTAATTTATGTCCAAAAACATATCCAAAGCATATATTCATTGTAAGCTAATGTTTGGTTTGTTTTTGCAAGATTGGAATTTTTTTCCCAAACCCTTCCACTGGCTGCTGCCTTTATCTACTTCTCTGGCTATTGATAATGGCTTTTTTTTTTTTTTTTTTTTTTTTTTTCCTCAGTGCCTAATGCTTGGACTTGCTTTCATAATTCTGTCATTAGTTCTCTGCTCATTCTCTGTTAAAACACCCTTTGCAAAAAGCTAATCTTCTCTCACAAAGGACTGAACCTAAAAATAGGAAGACCAGTGCTGCTTGCTGTGATAATACACGGAGTGTGACTTTCTGACTATATTACTGCAATCACTATCTGTCATTCTCATTAACCCTGCAACACGTGTCCTCTTGTCTTTTTTTGTCTAGTTTTAGTCCAGCCCAAGTCGACAAATCTCTACTCAACTTTGTAGCCCTGATGCAAGAAATTCACTGAAGCCAAACAACACAAATTAAAAATCTATGTTTTATACCACCAGACTGTTGTCTCCCTGGAGAGAGCATCAGGACTGTTTTCCAGGAAAGCTCTCCACTGATGGCACTGTATAAATACTGATTTTAAGAACTGATTTGAAGATAACTATCATTTTATTTACTCTTACAGGGAGTAGTACCTTTAACTATGTTGGCTGGCTCTAGACAAGCAGAGGTCTCATCAATGAAGCTTGTTATGCATGCTCAGGATCCAGAGCTGCAGTTTACAGATGGCACCTACATCAGCAAGAAGCAAACTTCAAACCCTCAATAGTCACAACCTTGATGCTTAGGGTTTCGCAATCCAAGGCATCCAATTACTTCTCTTCCAGCTAACACCCATTTGTTAGCATTACTGTCTAGACTCTGCTGTCCCTTTATCTTAGAGACCAGCAAGGAAACAAATCCTCTGTACAGGTTTATTTCTGGGAAAAATAGATTAAGATTACTGCAGTGTTAATCTTAAGAGCTCCTGTCTCCCAGGGGGGCTGGCAGCATGGGGACAGGCACAGAGAGCTCTGCTGCAGCCCTGCCACAGCTGTGGCTCTGTCCTTGCTCCCCCTGTCCCATAGATGTCCCTGAGTCACAAGATCACCCAGGAGTGGTGAATTCCTTATCTCAGAACAGCCTGTCAGAGGGCTTGGGCACCACGAAGAAGCACAGCCAGAGTCATTAAAGAGGAAGGTTGGTAACACACTCAGCAGCCCAGGATGAGCCAAGGAGGGACACAGGCACAAGTACAGTGTCAAAACAAAACCAAACCCTCCAGCCAAACCCAACTCTGCAGCATTTGAAGGCAGAAGCTTCTTAGGAGAAGTAGAGCAGACAAAGGAAGGTGGGGGGACATGACAATGGAGTGACACCAGAAGGACTGAACCAAGCCCCAGCTTCCTGTGATGGCTTGGACCAGTGCATGGAAAAATTCTGGACATGACCATGCTCACAACCCTCTGGAGGAAGGGAAAAAAATGCCAGAGTCTGCCTGAGGAGCAGAGAAACACAGCAGCTCCTCTGCTGGCACAGAGAGCTGAGAATAAAGCTGGGCTGTCAGTGGAGTCACACAAGGATAGAGACAGCAAAAGCAGGGGCAGCAGCTGGCTCCAGGATGTGAATTTACTTCGTGCTTCGGCTGAGCAGCCCCAGTGATGCAAATTGCTGTAGCTCTGATTAATTAGGCTGCTAAAGCAGATTTATAGATCCCATATATTGCTATAGGAGCACAAAGCAGCCAGAGACTTTCGACAACATTTCATCCTTACGGCCTGATGCACAGACAATGTTTGCTTGGTTTTACCCACTGTAACTGTGCCAGGTAGGAAATGTTTTCTACCAACTGGCTGACACAAATAAATCCAGAGTGTGGTGTGGGCATGGCCATCTCAGCATAACAGTTTGTCACAGCTATCTCCCTTATTCATTTCCCAGACTAGTATAAAGCATTTACTGGTGCAGCTGCATTAAAATTAAAAAGGTCAAAGCACTTGA
Organism: Sialia sialis; assembly: GCA_009812075.1. NCBI lineage: Eukaryota > Metazoa > Chordata > Aves > Passeriformes > Turdidae > Sialia > Sialia sialis. Next base: position 25,799,882 of record VRYO01001681.1, on the reverse strand, counting down.
ACTGTACTGATGTAATACAGCAGTTGTATACAGTCATTGTGTTAAACCAATATAGCTTTCTCATCCTTACAAAAAGTTTGAGCCATGGCAATGCACCAGAGTTTTGGGCAGTTTAGCAAGACAAATAAAATATAGAGAGTTAGAAGAAAAAGCAGAAAGAAGAAAATTTAACTCTGCATCCATCTGTTTTCACTAGGTTAGAAAAATCTGTATTTTCCATTTGTGTGATTACTGCCTGTCTCTGGCTGCAGTTTTGAAAACACTTTTCTTTACCATCTTTATTTCCTACAAAAAACATTGTCTTCAAACAAATATCTCAGAGGGTTTATAGAACTGATTACAGTCTGATTTTGTAAGGAAAGAAAGATAATTGTGCGTGAGCTGATAAATGTTGCAGGGAGAACTCTAAACAACCATGCATGAATTATATCTCCAACAAATGTAATTACTGAACAATTCAGAAAATGTGAAAAAGCTGCTATATTTTTGTAGTTATATCCTTTCCTGGCCTGTGTTTTGGATGGCTTTCAAGCCTCCCTGATTAAATCTGGCCGGAAATCTTCTGGTGGAGCCAAGTCCCAGTGAGAAATGCAGATCCATCAGAATGAAACACTGCAGAGTGTGGGAACCTGTCCTGTTTGGTTCAGCACACAGGGGCTTCCAACCTGGCCTGCTGTGCAGGCTGCTGGGAGAAAACTGCCAGAATTCCTCCTGTCCCACCTGCACCTGCCATGGTACCACACTGGGCAGACTACTCAGGGGGCCACAGATTTGAGGCAGAGCTCTCTGCAGACCCTCCAAGCATAAAAACAAGCAGGAGGTAAAAGATAAAAAGGAAAAATCTTTATTCCTGAGGTAGTTGGAGGCAAAGGAGTCAGCTGACTTTCAGTTTCCTGATATAGGCCCTGTACTCTTAAAGCAGACTGCAAAATCAGCACAGTATAACTCTGAAAGTGCTTGCCAGTGACCCCAGGAAGGATTAACCTTTGCTTACATCAATGTGTCAAGAAATGTGTTATAAGTTCCTTATACAGGATATTTGATAGTGTTCTGGCCTATATCTCTGTTTGAGCATCCTTCCCAATGCAGTGTTAATCACCAGTCTGTACTGAATGGAGGGACAGCCGAGCATTGTCACAGCCACAGCCACTCTCTGCCACTTTTCCCATGTGCACAGTGGCTATCCTGGAGTTCTGCACATCCCAGACCTGCCTGGGACTCACCAAGAGCCGTGCTCTGCTAACCTGCAGGACTCTGGGCTGTGCCCCATGCCATGCTGACCTCAGCAGATTGTACCTGGAGATCCCAGCTCACCTTCCCAGGTGTCAGCTCAGGACACTGAGCCCCTGCCAGGGATGAGTGACAGAGAAGTGCCACTTGGCACAGTACCTTGGATTCCTATAGGAGGAGATAGACCTTAGGGTCCTGCCAACACAAACATCTGCCAAGAGGTATTCCCTAACACTGGCACAGGATAGGAAGCAAGAGAAAATCAGGTGGAGGGTTCCATTTAGCACTTTAGGGGTACTGGTACTGCCAGAAAAGCTCCTTCCTGCAGCAAGATATTATATCACTGCCTAAAGAGCCTGTCCTTGTGTCCTGCTGAGGGCCTCCCATGTGCATCCCTGCAGCCTCCCTTCCCTCACAGCTGCTGGGACAGCCTTGGCATCTTCCCTTGCTCTTGTTCTTGTGTGGCTTTTCTCCTGGTCTTAAAACCCCAACAGCAAGAGAACTGCCCTGTGCTTCCCTTTTCCTGCCTCACTTTTAAAAGAGAATAAAATAAGTTTTAGCTGATAGCAGGGAGCTGACAAGTATTACCAGTAATACTACCTGCACAAGGCTTGGCTGCCCATCAGCCTGCAACACTTGTACCTGATTAAAGCACTCTGCAATCAACAGTGAGAACCAAAAGGGGAGAAAACAATAGAGACTCTGAGCTGTGAAAAACACATGTATTACTACATTTTTCTGGCTGACTAGGAGGAAGACTCAGTGGGGAAAATCATCCTCATTGTTATGTTAATTTGCTATACTGGAGAGACCAATCTCAGGAAATGCTTGTCTGGACACCCTGAAATAATTTCTTTTCCCATTTTATTCTATTTCTTTTTATCTCTTGTATTTAACAAAAGAAAACTGAACTCCTTTTCTGCCACCAGCTATGTACACCATGGATAGAGCTTTGTGAATATAGTTCTGTCACAGATTGTCTATGAACTCATGTGAGTCCAGCAATGAACATACCAAATGTGCTGTCTGCTCTGAACCTTCAGCTATGTTGGGCAGCCACAATCTATTTAAAAATTTTTTTTCAAGACATTGTGCTGTTTTCTTGAGGCACAGGATGCATATCCAGATGATTTATCTTTGAGATAAGCAGGTTTAGACAGAAGCATTTTCACTTCTGTCTCAGTGAAGATGGGACCTACAGGATGAGCTCAGAAAGCTCTAAAGGAGCATTGTGCATGAAAACTCAGCTTAACTTGCTTCTTAACCATGTAGGCTTGTACTTGTCCCCAGTCTGAGTCTGCAGCTTCTGTATCTTTGAAATCTGTAAACATTTCCACTTGTGGTCTTAATTCTTTGTATAGATTGAAGCTCATTTGGGTGCTGATCATGTACAGCTTCATCAAGAGGAGTTAATAGTTAATTTAATTGGAAGCAGGATACATGACTTCTTTAGGATAGCAGAAACAGGGAAGCGATAATTTGTTAGGAAGCTGGAAACGCTGGAACTTGAAAGATACCATTAACCTCACAGTAACTAAAACGTCTAACACAGAAATCAAAATTTCTATGGCTTTAAGGAGATTGACTTCCTCCTGGGACTTGGTGTCAGCTGCTGGTTTCAGATTCAGAGCCACTGGAGTTAAGTGAAACTTTTCTTTATTAGATCTATGGGCTGGTTCTGAATTTTGATAGTTTCCGGATTGAAAAAACCTTCCATGTCATGAGTCCTCCCATTAATGAAGACAGAAGCACCAGATAGGATGTTGGTCATTTAAATTAGGAAAAACAGGGATTTGGAGCTATGGATAGAAAGATGAGTGAAACTAAGGGCTTCCCAAAAGAAGAAGGGAGGGAAAAGCAGGAACTGGAATGAAAAAGATCTTTGTTAAAGATCCTGGGAGCAGGAGCAGTTTTTGGAGATCAGAGCAGAGTGAAGACAACAGCAGTGGGATACTGTGAGCAAGCAGTAAAGCATGAATGGACATTGTTTTGTTCAACCTTCCTAGACTGGGAGAGCACAGATGGAGAGGGAAACTGAGGCATCATGAAGGTACTGCAGGAAGGGAGTGACTGAGTGTGCTAAATAATAAGATGAGGTAAGAGCTCTTATCTTTCTGATTCTTCAGCGAATCCCAGTATCCAAATCCACTAAAAGCTGGTTCATGTCTTGTCTATGAAAAGGCAGGAAAGATAGGATTGGCCCAATAAGATGCTCATTATAAATGATCCCTTGAGACTGAAATTCACCCAAATACACGGAGCAGTACAACCTCTTTGTGTGACTTCAAAATCACTGAAGTAATGGAGCTGGGAACAGGACAGGCTCTGCTCCTGTCTGGTGTAATGGCCTTGTGTTAATCTGCTGTTTGTTTGTTTGTTTCATTTGGGGTTTTTTGGTTTGTTTTGGTTCTTTTGTTTTGGCTTTATTTGATTTGGGTTGGTTTTTTGTTTTCTTTTTTTTTTTGGTCTTTTTCTGTTTTTTTTGTTTTGTTTTGTTTTCCTCTTGATATTTTACTAAGCACCCTGTATTTTCAAGTGGGAACACATTTGGGAGGCAGAAATGTTTTGGTTTTGTTTGTTTTCTTCTCACTTGCTTGTCACACAGTTCTCCATACCACCATACATCTGCTTGCTAAATGAGTGAGCTGTGCTCAGATCTTACCAGCAAAACAGCTTTAAACCGGCTCCTTGACCCTGTTGCTGACAGTGCTTTCCCAGTAATGATCTGAGATAGCAGCTGCAGTTCCAAGGATGCAGCACACAATCCCAGTCACAGAAGCTGGGACTTTCTCTTAAGAAGATTGTCTTAAATTACTTGCAATACAATCAACTCCTTTTCATAAAAAATAACATGCTGGGAAGTTGGACTCTGTAGTCCATTGCTTAAACTATGGTTCTTCTATTTGCCAGAATTTTATGTACAGTAATTTCACACTGATAAGCCGCACCTATTTCACTGAAGAATCAAGCCAATCCCGGAAGTGCGGCTAATCACCAAGTGCGGCTTATTTATGGACAAATTCTGGCAAAATGCCAATCTGGAAGTGTGAGCCGGCTGGGGAGGGAGTTGCCGCAGAGCTGCTGCTGGCTTTGCGCAAAGCCGAGCCTGCCAAGCAGCCTCTTTGCCGGCTTTCATGTGAAGCCCAGCCCGCCGAGCAGCCACTTGCTGGCTTTCGCGTGGCCAGCCCACCGAGCCACCGCTTTGGAACAGTGCAGGGAGCCACCGTCGCTGCCGATCAGGCAGGGAGCCGCGGCAGCCAGCACCAGCGGCAGGAGTGCCAGGGCCTGTGGCACGAGGAGGGCCCCTGGGGCTGAGTTTAAAGGCTTCGCCGGTCTGTGAAAACTGTTTGCAAATTGAGCAAACCCCATCTGATATCAAACCCCGCGATTCTGTTACTAACTCGTTACTTTGTTGCACATGGATCTTCACTTTAAAAAAAAAAGTGTGGCTTATCACCCGGTGCAGCTTATTTATGGACAAATTCCGTGGTCTTCCTGGCTACCCAGAAGTGCGCCTTATAACCAGGTGCAGCTTATCAGCATGAAATTACTGTAGTAATAAAGCCTTCTCTGGGCCCAGCAGGAACGGGAATTTTAAAGTATAGTGATTTCAACTATGACTTATAAGCAGGGGAAATAAATTGCTTTAAAGTTCACCTACCACAGTGTTTGGAGAAACATTTCTCCACCTGCTTCTGTGCTGCTTCATCTCTTTTTTCAAGGATTGTCTGTAGTGGTACCACGACATGTGATGGGAACTCAGCACAAAAAAGGTTAGTAATGCAATATTTGCTGTGATCCTGGACATGCTTAAGCCAGTGTTTGTCACCAATTTGTTTTGTTAAAGGGAATATTTAAACCTCCTGCTTGGCTGGGTAGGCTGCAGCTGTGGAGAGTTTGGTCTAAGACCCCTTGCCATATTTCTAGACCAGGCTGAAGAGCCACTTGTATTGCAGCTGTTGGGACTGTGAGTGGGGTAAGATGGAACCCAGTATAAAAATAAGGAAGTTTCAGGTGCTTAAAATGTCAGTAAGTGGAATGGATGTGTTCCAAGCTCTAAAGGAAGGTCATCTTTAGATGATGCATCACTAGATTGTCCTGAGTAGAGACAGAAATAACCTCTGCTTAGCAAAATTGCTAATAACTCTTCTGCAGACAGGCTAACAGCATCTGCTTTCAGCTGTTGTGCTTTTCACCTGGGATATTCACCCAATGGTCTCAGGAGCAACAGGGCTCACCCTGTGGGTATTTAAGAACAACTTAAAATATTGAGATATTCAAGATTGATTCAAGCTGAAGAACTATTCACAGACTTGAAGGAAAATACCCCTAAAATACCCTTTAAATACCCCTAAAAATCTCTTGTTTTATGATAATTCTGTTTTTGTGAAAATCAAGTAAACTTCCATCAAGAATACATAGACAGGATTTTTAAATTATTTTGGCTATGGAACCACTGTAGCCCAAGAATGTTTAGCCTGCAGGACTTTGTACACCACAAATAGTACATAGCATTACCCTGTTAACACTAATAAACTTCAAATTGCACTACATAAACCACTTGACAGCAGTCCTGGAATTATTTTAGCCTCTGTGATGCAAAGTAACTCTCATAGGTATGAAGCTAAGAAATCCTGTGATGTAGAATTTATGACCTATTTACCTCCAGTGCTACTTATAAACAAAGAGGTCTTTGAAAAAACAGGTTGTAAGATTACGATGTAATTTTAAAGGGACCTAATATTTTTCTTTATGCTAATGAAGAATGGAGATAAGGAGGGGAGAATGCTATGGAACAGTCCACACTTTGGGTGCTAAGGGGATCAGTTTATCCTGCATCCAGTAAAACCAGCAGGTGAGACAGACACAGTTAATTCATTATTTCTTTGCCATTACACCCAACGTGTTAAGGTTGTGGCATCAACAGCACTCTGTGTCCCTTGGCCACAAAAGAGCAGCCATAAGGAGCAAATTCTCACTCCTGTCTAATAAAAGCAAAATAACAGCTGAGAGATTTGTAAATGTTTGCTGTAATTCTGCAACAGAATAAAATGTTAAATTCCACACGCTGCTCTGGCACTCCCATCCTGATCATCATTGGTGAAAATATACCTTCAGTGCAGCAGCTGTAGCTGCTCTAATAAGATATCTACATAGAGAAAATAGGCAATCAAATTTCTGCAAAGTATGAAATTTTCCATTAAATTGTCTCTTCCTTTTATATAACACAGCTGCAACAGTTCTCACTAGCTTTTTCTATCTATGCCTCAGCAAATATAATTCTCACTTGCAGGACATTTTCCAAATGAGTCACTTGAGATTGAGAAGATTTCCTCTAAATGCGTCTAGACCGTGACCCCCAATATTTTATCCTGGAAAAGACAAATCCAACCATCTACAGACTTAAGTTAGGAAGTAAGGAGCATTGTAAATGAAGAACATATTCTGATAAATATAATATTAAAAAGATGCAAAGAACATCTGTGTCATTTGCTCCTAAATGAATCTCTGGTAGTTTAGTCAATGTGTTAATCTTCAAAAGGCCTTTGATGTTGTGGTCTATTTGGCTTTGTCTGCTGAACTTTATAGTTTTGCTTTAACAAGGCAGGGGTTCTGTGGTTTTAATTTGAGTAACAAGTCATTACTGGTAAAGTGAATTGCTTGGAATTACTGTAAATTGCAGTGTTTGCCTGCTAATTGATGGAGTGTCTGAAGTCCTGGATGGAAGGTGTTATTGTTCCCCAGTGTTAATGATCTATTCAGTTATGTCCTGTTGCTGGTTCTGGTGGTGATGATGCTGATGCACACTATGCCTATAAAGCCATTTTGGCTTTTATTCAGAATTAGTCTTTGGTGGTTTAAACAACAAACATACATGTCTTAGAGAGATATCATTGTTGAAGTAATCAAAATGCCAACCCATGCTTCCATCATGGCCAGTGACCATCATGGAAAATCCCTGTAGCTGCTGTGGTGTCTTTTTCTACCCCTCTGCACTGTCAGCCTGAGGAAGTAAATCTTGAGTTTACTGCATCAGACTTAGGGCTTTGGTTTAGTTGACAAGGGGATGGTTGGTCAAAGGCTGGACTGGATGATCTTGGAGGTCTTTTCCACCCTAATGATTCTGTGATTCTGTGACATCTGAGCAGATCACTAGATCTATGTGAAGGCCAGTCAAACACTTCTATTGCCTTTAAAGTCTACCTAATCCATGCCACAGTGATTTGAAACATGCGCTGGCTGAGTAGGGATCACTCAAAATTAATATGCATTCTTGAAGAGTTTTGTTTCTTTGAAATTATTTCATTTTTAAGGGTTTTGGCATTTTTTGTCCAACCTGAAATGGAGTGTTTTGCTTTCTCTGGGAGTGGTGAAAACCCTTATGTCTTTTGTTTAAGACAAGGAGAATGTACACCAAAAAAAAAAAAAAAAAAAAGAAAAGGAGAAAATGGCAATAAAGAATACAAAAAATCCTTTGCCAAACCTTGTCTGCCAAGACTGCTCCTCAGCAAATCCTTGTCTCTGATATGCTCAGGGCTGCTCCTCTTTTCAGAGAAAATGCAAGGAGATTAAAGAAGTTGGCCAAAAACTCCACACTTTTGGAGGTCTGGCAGTGAAACATCCTGGGCCCATCTCAGCATTCCCACTTCCCTCTTTATTGCCTTCTTATTGCAATACTTACTTGTACCTATCCTGCTTATCCCTGTGCTATTGTAGCGATTTGTGCTTCCCTCTGCATGAATTTTTCCAGAAGAAGAAGCAGCAGCTGCTCTTGGCAGGTGTGAACACTGTTTATCACATCCCCTTCTTTCCCCCCTCAAAGCACACACACAAGCACAGAGTGATATTCTTGCACATTAAATTACTGCTATTGAAATCAGATTCTGTCTTACACAACGCTGACAGTGCTGTGTTTTATTGCTAAATGCTACAAATAATTCCTCACACTCTCAATGATTTATCATGTAGCTCATCTACTCAGGGATTTCCTCCATCATGTAATATCACTAGAATTTTGCCTGAGGAACAACTGCCAGGGAGAACCTGCTGTTATACCTTGCCTCCTTCTTCTGGAACATATTAGCATAACATAAGTAAATGCCATGGAGCAGTTTGACATATTGTGTAAGTACTGATTTTATGTTAAACTGATAATAGATGCTTGTTGGGAAGCTGTAAATTTTCAGAAACTGTCTTAGTCTGCTGATACATTTTAAAACAGGAAAATGTAAAAGCAGCTGGTGTGTCTGTATCCACTGTAATCCATCCACATTTGTGTATCCTTGCCTCTCACTGTGCATACACAGAAGTTCCGACTGCAGGGAGCAAGTTTTTCATTTATGCTGTTATACAGTAAGCATCTTTCCTTTGACACCAGACAGTGAGTCTGTAGTGGCACATAGAACATCAAACAAATATAGAATGTAGCCACTCTTGCCTCCAGAGGGTTCATGTGTTAGAAATGCCCAGGAACAGTACACATGCTGAGCTGTTAGCTGGCGCCCAACGTGGGGCAAGCTGACACAGCTATTATCTCTATTTCCAATATTTTCCCAGCTAGCTAATTAGAAATAGAAAGACGCTGTGTCATGAATAAGTGAAAAGAGGGGCTCTGCCCCTTGTTGGCTCGGTTCCAAGATTTATTCGTGAGGGAACAAAGGAAGAGCGAGAGAAGCACGTGGTCCACAGGTTATATAGCCTTAAGGGGGAGGGGAGCAGGTCGGGGCGTCAGGTAATAAGATCTTCTTCCTGTTGGTCAGGTCCTCAGATCGAAGGGCAAACATATGTTGAGTCAGTGAATGCAACAGTGCTGAATCAAGGACATATTCATGCTCACTGGGACAGAAGCTGCTCCCACAGCAGTGCACTAATTGCTTAGTTGGTTAACATAAGAATATAATAATGACCAGCTTGGTTCAGGCCCAACCAGCCCCAAGACCTGCTTCCCAAAGTTCCCAGTCAGAGACACACAGGGGAAGGTCATAATAAGCTCAGGCTGATGTTTAACCAAGCACCTCTCTGGCAGACAGTGCCTCGGGGAGTACCTGAGCTGAAGGTCATACAGAGACTGCCCTGTTTAATGAGCACCCATGGACCTGCCTGAATTTAGATAATTCCTTCCAGAATCTATTTGCATTTTTGCCTCTGCAGCTTCTCTCAGCAGCAAATGCCTTCTTCAGTTATGGACTCTGAAAGAATACCTTCTCCAGTTTGTTCCAAAATTGCTGCTTGATGCCTGAGCATTGAGGTCCTGCTCATTTCCATGTGATCAGCATCAGAGAAAAGTCCTTCCTCATGCCCTTTCTCAAAACCTGTAATGACTTAATCCTGCTTTAGCATATTCCTTTTCCTTTTGCCTCCTTCCAGAGAGAATCATGGTCTGTTTGGTCTTTCCTTTTGTGCAGGCTGGTCTCTGATCAAACTTTCTCATACCTCTTTCAACTCTGCTTTTTATGAGATGAGGAAAGGACTAGCCCTGTGTGCAGTCTTCAGAATATGTCTGCAGCAGACACTTATACAGATGGTTAAAAGTGTTTTCAGCCTGGCTCTCAATTCTTCTCCCTAATAATTTCTAACAGCCTGTTTGCCCTTTCAACCGCTGCTGAGCAGTGAGCTTACAGAAGCAACTCCAAGATTTATTTCCTGACTGGTAACAGCTAATTCAGAGCCAAGAACAGTATATACATGGCTGCAGTTTAATTTTTTTTTTTCTCAGATTCACTATACTGCACGTATCAGTGCTGAATTCTGCTCAGTGTATACCAAGACTTTCTGCATTCACAGTCAGATCTAGATTTGGCTATATTAAATAATTTTGCATTGCCAACAAACTTTGCCACCTAGCACCTTTTTCAAGCTTCCTTCTGAAAAAATGATGACATCCCAAAATAGTTAATATTTCCCTACTATGAAAAGCTCAATCATTTGTCCTTCCTTATTGCCAATCCTCTAACCAGTTATTTATCCATATGAGGCCAAATGTAACTCCAAAATGACAACAGCTTCAGATGACAACTTCATTTCTCTAAGAATCTTTGCAGATGAAACTTGCTGAAAGATTCCTGGAAGCTCTCATACACTATATCAACTGAATCACCTTTATTCATATACTTCCTTATACCTTCACAGACTTCTCACAGATTTGTAAGTCGTGACTTGCCTGACACGATCTATGTTGACTATTCCTCAATAAATCACATTTTTTCCTTGTGTCTAGTAAATCTGCACTTTATATACGTTTTTGTGAGTTTTCTTGGTATGAAAAGTGTGAGTTTGCTCAATGCAAAAGCCAGGCATAATGCCCATTATTTCCCACATCTCTAGTAGTCATGGTTTAAAAAAAAAATTCCGATATCTAGAGCTCAAACTATGTTAATGCTCAGAATAAACCAAAGCCTTTAACCTTTTTACATTTCTTTGAAACTCTTTATTGTTATTTATTGATTTGTCCCATATGCTAGTCCACTGTTCTTTCCAGCTAAGACAGGTGTTTTCTGGATAGATACCCCTTAAGAACGACAGTTTCAGGTTTCTCCTTTACCTCTTTGTGCAGAACATAGGGACAAGGAAATCAAAGTTCTACCTGTTGCAGGAGGAGCAAAGGATTTACTTCCTTCCAGAAGCAGCTGCTGCTACTTTGTTCAGCCAAAGATGTGGTACCAGCTTTGCAGATACCTGTTTACATTGGGATTCACCTTTTCCAGCAGTCATCAACTTTCTTGCAATGACTTTGTCTTCCCTGTGTGATGCTTTTACAGCTTGATCACTTCTGGATCTCCCCAAGTGTGGTAAATCTCTTATTTCTGATGCCTTTTGAGTTTTTGTTGCTGTGAAGTTTCACACATTTATCAAATTGCTTCTCACAACCTTCCCTATTATTTTTCCTTGGACTACCTTAACAGGGTTTTTTCTTTCACTTGCTAAAGTTTTTGCTGTTGATTATGGAATCATTATCCTTTTCTCTTTCTGGCTCTGGACTTGTTTAATTATTTATTATCTCACAGCAGCAGAGCACCACATGGCTCAGGGATTCTCCCCCTCACTCCATGAGAATCCTGGCATCTGACCTGGGAGTGGTTTCCTGCTCCTGGGAGCCCATCAGTGTTAAACTCCTTCCACGCTTCTCCAGCTCCAGCCTTCAGGCTGTGTGTTTACATTATCCTTCTCACCAAGGGCTGACACATTAAAATTAAAATACATCAGCACTAGTTAAGACTAATATGCAATCGTATGATCATGACACAGGCAAGATTTGTCTTGTAATCATTCTTTGTCGTGATTTGTAAGGAAAAGTCCCTTTGGTGCTGACTTCAGCATTAACATTGCAGACTGAATGCAGTCAGACAGATCAGTCTGTTATTTGTCCCCTTCTCTACAACAAATAGTTTCTGAAGGATACTTGTCTATGTATTCATCAGGGAAAATCCCCAACCCTCTAACAAACATTCAAAATTTGCTGTTATCCTGTTGCAGTGACTCTTACTGTGATTTAATCTCACACTGCTCCAAACACAGAGAAAATTGCTTTTTCATGAGGTCTTGATGCTCCTTAAATGCATCCTCACTGAAATTAAGCTAACAGATTAACTAAGTTATCTCAATCAACTAAATGAGCCTCACTCTCCCACATGACTCAAAAGGAACTCAAACTTTTCTCCAATAAATCTGTCATAGCCCAAGGGATCTTTTAACAAGAGATTTGATTGAATCTTAAAGCAAGTGTACTGTTATCTTCACTTTACCATCAAAGTTGCTTAAAGATACCATCATTGTGGATTTCTCAGGAACAGCAGTTCAGTAAGTCTCTCAATTTGACTATGTATGGTAATGAAATGAAAAAAATTTAAATTTTAATCGATTCCAACTCAAAACTGATCTTCATAATATCAGGATTTATGGAGCATATTTGGGTCCTCTTGCTTTGAAAGGAACAGATCAGAGTTTCTTCTGATGAGAGCTAAGGTGCCATCAAAGCCTGGCAATTGGAGGACTGGTAACAATAACCTGATACAGAGGGTCAGAATATCATCACTCTGAAAATTTGTTATGCATCAAAAAAAGGAAAATTGACTGAAATTCCGTGAAAACAAATAAAATGAAGAAATGCTCAGCAAGGAGTTGCTGTGACATTTTCAATAATGCTTTCCCTTAAGAGATGCTGCCTGGCTGCTTCTCTCCTCGGGTGACCTGGAGTGACAATGACAGGCTCTAGAGCCACAGGGAAAAGCAAACTCCTCCAAAGCAGAGCTCAGACCTGCTCCCTTTGGATCTCCTCCCCAGAAAAAAGGAGTTTCTTGGAGCAAAGCAAGAGGAAGCAGCACCTACAGGATCCCTCCCTCACTTCTGCCTTTTCCAGGGACTCAGCCTTCCTGGAGGGACTCCACACTGGGAACAGTGGATATTTTGTCAAGTCCTTTTCAGTCGCTGGGTTCCTGAGTAAATGGGGAGCAGGTCTTTTCTTTAAGCATATTTGTTGGGCAAGTTTTTTTTGTCTTTCATCTGTAAATCTGATCTCTGTGGAGAAAGAGGCAAATCTCCATTTTCTCTTCAGCCACAGCAACTTTAGTTCCACATGTTCCTCAGGAGTGTCTAAGTCCCAGGGATGCACCTCCCTTCCCTCAAACCAGGCCCTCTCATCTGAGCCCTCAAAAGAGAGGGAACCATCAGCAACAACAGGCTGTGTCCCCTCACAGCCACCAAAAATTAACCAACTCTTCATGCTGAAGTTATGACATAGTATGATAAGAAAAAATGTACTTTAGGACCCGAAATTCCTAAAAAAAAAATAAATATAAGACTGTGGCCTCAGTATTAGACCATGAGGCCAGGCACATGGGCTTTGGGGTCGTATTTCTGGATGTTTTCTGGAGGTTTGATCATATAATGGGAATAGAAACCAGCTTATGGCCTTATTTTTTTTCACTAACCAGGGCTCAAAATCAGTCTGGAAGGGGAGAGGGAGCAGTTGTCAGGACCTCCCTCTGGACTAGTACTCCTTATTTCTTGTAAAAATGGAAGTTGATTTTTGCCAGCAGGGAACAGGAAAACAGCATCTATGAAATTGTTCAGTGTAAACACCAGCAAATTCATTATTCATAGTTGTAATGAAAGTTTTATGTTAACAAATCTTTTTCCCCCATAAGCTCTTTGCTGCCTTTTTCTTTCTTTCTGTTTCTTCAATGCATGAGGTCACATTCATTGCTGGTGAAACTTTCAATAAAAAAAAATAAAGATGAGAAGTGAGACAGTAAATTTGACCACTCATTGGCTACAAAATGCCTTGCACTCCATCTGATTCAGCTCCATTATTCATTGCTCGATATTTTTCAGGAGAAGTATGTTTAAAATGTCACTTACAATATAAAGATTTGTTTTAATACAATTTAGTCTGAGCATTTATGGTGCACAAAACATTCCCATCTGTGCTTATGAAAGTTTTCCTTCCATAAATAGGTGCATCTTGTTCTTTGTCTTCAGTGAGAGCCTCACGACTTTTATTACGTCTGTGTTCTCAGAGGTCATTATGAATAACATCTTGTTGAAGCTGCACGCAGAGATAAGAGGTTTACACACAGCATCCCAAAGTAAGGACCAGCCATGGTGATTTTTAACAGTTTCAGGAGTTTATTCTGTATTTTAAGTGAGCTGACTCTTTGTCGGAGTGACTTCTCCAGGCCTGACATTTCCTCTGCTTGCTTTTGCTATTAGAGCAGAGCACACACATCAGCCAGGCTCAACAAGACCAGCTTCATCAACTTCCAGCGCCTTCTTTTTCCTTACAACACTATTAGCAGCCTCTGCACTTAAAAGCTGGCTGAGTTGTTGATTTTCAAGACTTTTTGGACATTGAGGGATCCACCTGCAGGCTTGAAATTAATCCTAAGCAGAAGTGCTGGGGTCTTTAGCAGTGCATTGGGCTTATTGCAGTTATACACCCATGAACCAATGAAGGGCTTCTTTCTTTTGAACACAGCAATAAAATTATTAAGAACCCATGATATGAGTGAGGAAAATGAGCTGTTTTCTTCCAATAGTCCAACTGCTTTTCCCTTCCATTTAAAAAAACCACATTCCTGCCCATGGTATGTGTTGTATTTGATAAGTGTGTGAAGCCTGGCATAACAAACCACTGAGATTAATAACCTTCAGCTGATAAAGAAACCCAGAGAGGAGGTGCTGTAATCACAGCTGGCCATGGCTCTGCAGCACTCTGCAGGCAGCCAGGAGGTCTGGAGGAGCAGATCCAAGCTGAGTCCCAGCTGGCAGCTCTGCCACACCAAAGAGAAGACAAGGAGGGATGAGGGACCCAGCAGGATCTCTCCTGCCCTTCATCTGCTTCCATTTTCCCAGTGCCCCACTGCTTATGTCAGATTTGCATACTTTTTAACCTAGCTACCTAATTATTTTCATCATCAAAATTATATTCATAAACCCAGCACAAGGAGTAAGAAAAAAAGGACAGTGACAGTGGGAGCGTGAGGGGAGGAAGGGCTGAACCACCACAGAGCTTCTGCCAAAGCCTCAGTTGCCTTCAGCTGCCTGCACAAAGAGACAGGTTCAACCTCCTCACACCTTCACTGACACTTCAAACAGACCAGGACGGCCAAATGAGGAAGGGTCACCCCTTTCTAGAGAGCTCTCCCTGCTCTGTTGGGTGCAGGGTTGATCAGGGCTGGTCTGCTGCCTGTTACTGCCAATCTTGCAATCTCCATCACTTCCCCAATTTCAGGCTGCTGGACTAGAAGTCTGGTTTTACCTCTCTGCAGCCTAAGTCTGATCTATTGTTTTTAAATATGAGCAATAATTATTGTAGCAAACGGGGCAGACATGCTGCTGTTCCCATCCAGAAAATGACTAAACAGTCTGGAATATCTTTTTGTCCAAGCCTTCTGCAGCTCTTGTATTGGGGTGCCTGCTCCCCTGGGGAACTTTCAGGCACAGTGAGGTCTCCCAAATAATGTGAAAGTTATAGTAGCTGTTGTGACTGTCTCCAAGAAATAGCTGCAGAACAGTTAGATAGAAAATTAACTTAGTAAAATCAAAATTAAGGCACGAGCTGAGCCTGACTGGCCACTCCCTTCCCCTGTTGTCACCCTGTCTGCTTGGGGATGCTGAGACTGGACACTGCAAAGCCTGCAGGCAGCCTCACAGATGCATTTTGGGGTACTGAAGAAGAGCTTGTCACCACTGAATGGTGACCTCAAAATGAGCATTGTGTCTGTGCCCCTGCAATGGCTCAACAAGTTCACTGAGGTGCCAGTATAAACCAGATTTTCAGCTGCTGCATGCAGATATTTTTCTCACTCCACTGATGAGAGCTGCAGTGTAGCAGACACCCTGAAGCTGGGTGATGAAGTTCAGCAAGTGAAGGGAAATGCTGATATTATTCAGGATCTGACTGGTGTCTGCCAATACCCACCACCTCTGGCTAGGGTTTGATGGAATAACTGAGAAAACGTGTTGAAAATGTGACAGCCAGTGAACGTGTTCTTCTTGAGTGCTTCAAATTGAGCAGAGCTTGCACAGATGGGACACACACCCTGACTGTCGTGTTGCTTTGCTAGGAAGGGTTTTGTTATCCAAAATGCGATTTTATAGTCATCAGGAGGCTTTTTGTGCTAAAGACCTGGATTTCTCCAGAGCCCTAGACCTGATGGTCTGCCTCATCAGCTCGTGCATGCACTAAATCAACATTTCTTACCAATGGGAACAGGAGGAAATCAATGCCTCCCTGCAATCTCAGTTAGCTGGTGCAGAAAAAGGCTCTTCAAAACTTTTGAAAATTAAAGAAACAAATGGGGTTTGGAAAGCAAGAGTGAATTCATGAATCACAGCCAGCTGCCTAAAGCTCAGGATTAGGCAGTGAACTTCACAGGCATTACATTTTGTCTGTACCACATCAGTTTGTCTACAGGGGAAAGACAGTCTTTCTGTGATGGTGTTTAATGGTCTTTTGCTTGTGATAAAACCAATAATTTTTTTTTTTCTTTCTTAATAAGCAGGACCACTCTCTTTTAGAGCAGTTAGGAGTTAATAATAGGGTAATAAATTAGTGGATCTATACTGCAATGTCATCAATTCTGGGCTTATATGAGTGAATTTTTAAAGAAATTATGGTCAAAAAGATCACTGTGGCCATTTAATAATCCTCTTGCTGAATTTATAACTGGAAATGTTTAACTTCAAAAGTACAGTTGGGCTTGTGAAGGAACTGCAGTTCATCCCTTCTGCTGAAGGGCCAAGGCTGTCTTGAGCCAGGGCCAGGTGTAGGTGCAGCTGTATTCCCAAAATAAATGTAATGTGGGAGAGATCTCCCTGCCCTGACATGAGCTAAAAAAGGAGCATTCTACCCTCATCCTGATGAAGTCATCTCTGCTGGAGTGCATAATTACCACTGAATTTTTAAACAGCTGTAACACATAATATTAATGCCTGAAGAGAACAGCAAAAGAGCATTTCCAGGGAAACAAACCACCACATTTTCCTGCTCCCTGCCACAATGGGCTGAGATAAAACTAAAGCTTCTTGAGAGCTAACAGGGTTTAGAAACCAGTCAAAACTGAGAAAAACAACATTTACAAATGGATGGGATCATATGATGGAGTAAACCAGTAGAGAAAGTCAAGTTTCAGCCTCTGTTCCTATCTCACATTCCCAGCACATCCCCACTAATCCAACACTAAATCTAGCATGTTCAAGGAAGAAATCAGAGCATAGTAGGCATGCAAGAATTGCCAGAGCTTGGGTAAAAAAAACAAAGCATGTGGCAGAAACAATCCTGTGAGTCCAGTTTTGTGCACATACACCAGGGATGTTCAGGTTTAAACACCAAGCCATGCCGTGCACCAGTGGGGCACCTCTGCTTAGAGAAGTGCATAGGAAGAACAGGGCACCAGAAAGCAGAGGCAGACCCAGCTCTGCCTCAGAGCTTTATTTATGAAGGCTTTTGGAGCCCTCATGCAGAACAGATCCCATTCTGGCACCTGTGGGGCAGTACAGGGGGATGCTGGGCAGAGGAAAAGGTTTGTGTCAAACGCTGAAGTGAGGGAATGAATGGACCAGCTGAGGTGCTGCACTGCCCTGCAGATCCCAGCTCCTGAAGTCTCCAAGTCAAGGAGACCCTGCTAGGAATGCTAGTTTTAAACCAGTCCATCCTGCTGAGCCAGAAACCACAAATTCATTCTTTCCTTTGTTCAGGTCTGGCTCAGGATCAGTGAAGACCTCAAAACCCTGAAGTTCAAGTTCAGTTGGTGGAGGAATGCATCAGAGAGGAGGAATTTCACATTGGTGTTTGCTTCAGGTTTGGTACAATTCTTTGAGCAAGTTTCTCTGAAATTCATATGTTAATAGCTTTTATGACAAAAAAGGAAAGAGGGAAGGGAAGGGAAGGGAAGGGAAGGGAAGGGAAGGGAAGGGAAGGGAAGGGAAGGGAAGGGAAGGGAAGGGAAGGGAAGGGAAGGGAAGGGAAGGGAAGGGAACCCAAACAGAATGTGGTACTGCAACATAATGACACACATTGCAGCTAGATACATCCTGATCCAAGTGTGAGTGATTTGATTGTAACTGCAGTGGAGAGCTTGAGCTGGGTAGTTTGATAAACTGCACAATAGGACGGCGGGCAAGGTGATGGAGCTGTTAGCAGCGAGAGATGGGAGCTGACTGGCAACTCTCTCTAGTGTATTACAGGTTATTTCATCTGCTTCTCCCTACAGACATGACTGAACAAAGATCAACTCAAGTAAATGATTTAAAGTTAGCTGCTGCAAACTGTGTTAGCTGCTGTGGCATTTCCCTGCCTGAGAACCAGGGCTGGATCTCACCCAGGCCATGGTAGGTGTGCTCCCTGCAGCACAAGGGGAGAGTCACACTAGGATTGAATTTCATGGGGTTACAAAGCTTTGTGGAGATCATTGTTTTGTTTTCAGCAGTGGCTGGCTAAAGAAAAACACAGGCAAGGCACACAGAGTCCTTTGCCCTGGCAGTCTCCAGCATCAAAAGAAAAAAATATCCATTCTTCAGGAGCTCCAAACTCACAGCCTTGGCACTGCTGATGTTGTTCCAGCCATCTGAGGGAAGCATCTCAGGACCTGCATGGGAAATCAGAGTCACTTGCAAGGCAGGTCATGATGGCTCAAGCACAATTGCATGTCAGTGTGTCAGCTCACAAAGTCAGCTCAATCAGCAGAGTCTGCATGCACAAGTTGCTGCATCTCCAATGTGCCCCCAGAACAAGAACCCAAAGAACTGTAATTTAAGTACAGTAATTTCATGCATATAAGGTTCACCTTTTTGACTGAAGTTTTGATCCAAACCTGGAAGTGCGCCTTATACACCAGTGCGCCTTATATATGGACAAAGTTCGGGAAATTGCCAACCCAGAAGTCCAAGCTCGCAGCAGCCCTGACCCGAGCCGAGCCCGTCCGGCCCCAAGTGGGGTCGAGGGCCAGGCAGAGCCGGAGGCCGGTGGGGCTGGGGGCGGGAGGGAGTGCCAGGGCCTGTGGCAGGGGAGGATGCCTGGGCCTGCGTTTAAAGGCTGCGCTGTTCTGTGAAAACTGTTTGCAACTTGAGCACCCAACAGTATTCTGTTACTACTTCGGTACTTTGTTGCGCACAGATCCCCGTTTAAAAAAAAAAAAAAAAGTGTGCTTTATACGTCGGTGTGCCTTATATATGGACAAAGTACGGTAAATTGTCGACAACCTGGAAGTGCGCCTTATACTCTGGTGCACCTTATAGGCGTGAAATTACTGTAATTTGATGTGATCTTCGGAACAGAGATAAAACTTACTCCTTTGCAGGTACATGCCCAAGTCATGGTATAGATCCAGACTCCTGAAAGGCATTTCATCTCCTACATCCTCAGTGGACTGTCAGGATTTCAGGAAGGGAGAATGAACACATCTTAGTTTACTCCACACCTGAGAGATGTGCAGCATTGATCTAGGGGCATGTAATGTGCAAGGAGGACCTGAAACACACTCTTCCTTTTCCTATATTGATCAGTCTAACCTGTAAAATATTGTATAAAACAAAGGTTGGGAAGTGACAACGCTTTTCCCACTTTCCATTCTGAAAAGAAACAACCACAGGGACCATCTTTTTAAAGAACCATGGAATGGTTTGAGTTGGAAACCACCTTAAAAATCATCTTGTTCCAATTCCCTGCAATGGGCAGGGACACTTTCCATTAGAGCAGATTGCTCAGGGTTTATAGGAAGTCTGATAAGAGCAGCATGTGCTAGAAGTGCCCAACAGGGCATTACTGCCAGCAGGGCTTGGGCACTGCAATGGGCTGTTATTAGGCTTGGGCAAAAATAGGATGTTAAAGATTTGGTGCTGTCTGGGTCTGTTCTGGATCACACAGAGTGCCAGGTCCCTGGAACCTGAAGGTCCATGTGCAAACTGTTTCTAGCATTTTAACCCCACAGTCCAAGTAAGGGTTTTGGCATCTCAGTTCTGGAGTCTGGCAGCTCTGTTTCACCTCAGCCTCACTTCAAGCACCCTTAAGAACCCTATCCTGCACTGAGCTTGCTCTGTAAAGATTGTAAAGGAAGAGAGAAATTGTTCACATTATGCATTTATGCAGCAGTTGTAAACAGCTTTCCATTTTGACCTCAAAATATGCCCTGAATTAGACAGAAGGTTACTTATTTTTTTCCCTGTGTGTGTTAAAGAAATTTACTACTTGCAGCAAGTTCAAAGCCAGGCACAGAAGGGTAGCCTTTGTTTGAACCATGCCATGACTGACTTGCCAATTATCTTTTTTCTGTGCTTTCTTGGAAAACATACATTTGTTTTCCACACCTCCCCCTTGCACAAAGCAGCTGCGTACTTGAGGTTACGAGTTCTTAGTAATGGCTTTGTGAATCATAGCTCACATTTTAAGGCTGTGCCCAGCCTATGGCTGGAGATGGAGGCAGTCTGCATGGCCTTGTTAATCTGTTGGGACTGAAAGAGATGGGAAGAGTTGCTGAGCTCTTGACCCAGGGCTGCTTGAGCAGAACTGACTTGTGCAGCCAGAGCAGAGGAGCCCTGCCTGCTCCCAGGCTGGGGAGACACACTACAAAGCTGAGCTTGGAGCAGAAGGACTTAGCAAAGATAGGAACTCGTTGTAACTGAAAGAAATTGAACCTGAGTTTAATTGATGTTCAGAAAGGTCATTTCTGAAAGAATCTCCTGGGGTTTCCATGTGTCAGAAGATTATAGTCCCAAGTCTCTTTCAAAATTTTAAGAAACTTGAGCTATCTGAAGCGGGGGGAGGGAGATTTGCTCAAGTGCCAAGATTCACAGGTCTACAACTATGGTCTTTTGGGGAGGATGACATTTGAAAAAAAAATTAAGACAGTAATAGTGCTTTTCCTCTCTGCTATGCCTGGGATGCGGAAGCAAGGCATCCTCATGCTGTTCAAAGGCCCCAGACAGAAGCTTCACCTTTCCCTACAGGCAGATTTAAACACTGGAGGAGAATCAAACATATTGCAAAGGTTTAGAGGAAGAAGAGAGACATGGAAATCCATTCCAAGACATTTGCAGTGCTGGAGACAGTAACGACTAAAACACGGTAAATAAATGTGAGTAAAATGCACCGAACAACAAGTGGAGTAGAAAGCATTTACTATTACATTTAAGTGCTTGCAGAATGTCTCTTTGTTGTTCTATTTACAAGGAGCACTTTGCATACAGAACATCAATCTCTCGCAGAGCCAGCACATTACTGTGAGAGAAAGAGTAAATTAGCAACAATGCAGATCTGGTAGGGGGGCTGTCAGCAAAGGGGCTTTACCTTTATCACATAAAATGGAAGAGGAAAACCTATTTTATACCATTATGTCTTTGTCAGCCACACGACAAGGAGGCAGTTACCCCTGCTGCTCGATGCCTTTGACAGAGCTGTATAAAGGCATGCAGAGCAGAGCCAGCTACCACGGGGATTTATTAGCCTGAATGCTTTATTTCAAAGGGACCTGCATTCATCTCCCCTGGCTGGCACCCCTACCCCAAAACCTGAGCAAATGGAGGGCAGGAAAGCTCCAGAGGTCACATTGTCTCTATTTTGGATCCAGGCAACAGCATCTCTTTGGAAACTTTTAAACCACTGGGGCAAGCTGTACCTTGGATGCCTCTGAAGGCAGAGGTTGGAGCAGCAGCAGGTAGAAAATAAAGAAAGGTCATAGCTCATGGAATCAGAATGCCCTGGGTTTGGAAAAGACCTTAAAGCTCACTCAGTTCCAACCCCACTGTCATGGGCAGGGACATCTTCCACTAGACCAGGTCGCTCAGATCCACATCCAGCCTGGCCTTGATAGACAGGCAAGACAGATTATTTTTTTCCCATATTTCAAGTGACAGAAATAAACTGTTCCAGCTTTCACTAGAAATGTGACAGGAGGTGAGGGTGACCCAGCTGAAGCTCATTCCAGAGAGGTCAGGACACATCTAGGCTTGCCAATCTGTGCCTTCTGTCCTTCTCCATGCTTGCACTGCCATGAAAACTTGCCTTATCTCCAGGCTGCACACAAATATTGATGTGTCAACTTTGGGTGAGCGCCTGGGCTTCCAGGTCTGACCTCACACTACTCCCACATGGGCTCATGACACACTGGTACCAGCCAGCCTGGATGCCAGTTTTGCTTTATTTTTATATCACTTAAGTTATCCAAGCAGGTATTTCTGGGGTGACTCTGGAAGAGCAAATAATCTAGAATGTGATCAAAATTAATATAGTCTTTCTGAAACTGCCTCTTAGAGATAATTTGAGCCAATGATGAAGTATTTCCCTTCTTGTGATGCAGCCTTCTTGTATCACATAGTACAGGGGTTTTTTTCCTAACTATGTTTGAGTATTTTAAATTCTTATCTAAGATGTGGGAGGTCTTTTGCAGTTTCAATATACTTCTGACAGCAGAAATTGTTACACAGCCCGTTAAATGCAATGGATTGCTAAAGTTTGTAGAAAACTGCAGACACAGTATATTGTGTTCAAGTTATCCAGATGTTACCAATTTTTCCATTTCTAAGAATTTAGATTAAATGCAAGTTTAATGCAAGTAAGTTGCATTACTCCAGTTTATTTTACCAGGGGCTAGACAGTTAAAAGTCTCACACACAGGTTTGAAATCCTATAACAATACAGGAACAGAACTAAATTTCTACTGTCTCACCAAGATTACAGTTCACAGGTCACAAAGGGTTGCCAAGGAAGCAGAGCTTTGTGAATAAGACAAAATGAGAATTTTCAGCTTTTATTCCTAAGTTGTCTTGCTTGCCTGAGAAGAATTGGAATTGCTGTTGTAATGAGCTTTAAGAAATAATTAACTGTGCTTGGTTACTTTGAATACAGAGACAGTAATTAACTGCGCCGGTTCTTGGTTACTTGGAGTACAGAGACAAGAAACAATGAGATGTGCTAATCCAATGAGATGTGCTTGAGAAACAGAACTGGGATGTATTCCATCTGTGACCACAGCCAGGATTCAGTGCCACAGTGAGCAGCTCTGGAATCCAGGCAGGTGCAGAGAGGATGGGTGTAAGTGGTGGTTTTATGGCATTTGCTGATAGATGATGGCAAATTCACCCCCCAGCATGGAGTCCTCAGGCCATGAATATTCCCTGGAGGTGGGCACCAAACCCAGGGGCAGTGTGTGAGCAGCACCCCAAACCTGGGATAAAATAATCAGCAATTGGAAACTCCAGGGTGAGTTTCATGCACCTCAGTAATATAAAGACCTACACGCCCCACCAGCTGAAATAAGCCCAACATCTGCTTTCTAAACCTCATTAGTACCATTACATGGTAAGGAATAAACTTATACTTTGATTATTTAGATTGGGACACTTTGGAGATAGATTATTATATTTATGTAAGATCTGTGTCCAAGTCCAGGGCATACCATTACCAGTGCCTAGATACACTCATACAGTTTATGACTTTTATGAAGAATGATGTGGGGCTTGGAAATGAAATTTTCCTGCTATCTCTTCAAGGACATTCTCATCCAGAAATTTAAATTCTGTTACTTAATACTCTCTGGTCATTGCTAATCAGAAAGAGATCAGAATGGAAAACCTAACCTTCGCAGTGAGAAAATGCACAATCAGACATGGTTCTGTTTTTCAAAACATTTGGAGGTTTTTTTGTTTGTCACAGCATGAAACAAAAAATGTGAAGCATAAAAGTAACTTCAAAATTCAGCATTGATCTTTAATATTTAGCCTTAGATTGCCTAATTTATTTTTTTTTCCAGACATACAAAAATCCTCATAAGATTATGATGGCAATAACACAAAAAAATATATGTAAAAGTTACTTTTTTTTCTCTTTCTGGAAAAAAAAAGGATTCATTTTGAGGTCAGGACCTCTTCATGATTGAGATAGGGGAAAAAATCTAACAATGAGTATTAAGAAAACTGTCCTACTTGACAGCAATAAAGCTGTCTCACAGCTCACTTGGGAAAGCTTTAACCTGAAGATTTCTGACTCATTAACATGCAGATTATTGATATTATAGCCTTGCTATAGCTTGCTGCAGGAGAATATCTGCTGCAGGATCCCTCTTTTGGCCACATATTAAGTTTTCTGTTCTGTTCAGGTTCTTCCAACAGACCCTTGAGTGCTCTCCAGCACCTCATTAACAACACATCCCGTACCTGCACGGTTTGTTCTCTGCCTTCTCCCAAGGAGGACATGTGGGTGCAGTGAAGTGTTTGTGACTGTGGGACTTGACATTTTTTCTAAAAAAATTCTTATAACCTTAGGTATGGCAGAGGGAAAAAAAAAAACCAACAAACATTATATCATGATCCAACAAAAAAAAAAAAGCAATCCACCTCTTTTGAATTGTGTAGGAAATTTCCACAGCTATTATAATCTCTCTCTCTTTTTCTTTTTCTTTCTCTTTCTTCTTTTTCTTTTTCTTCTTCTTCTTCTTTCTCTTTCTCTTTCTCTTTCTCTTTCTCTTTCTCTTTCTCTTTCTCTTTCTCTTTCTTTCTCTTTCTCTTCTCTTTTTTCTTATTTTCTTTTTCTTTTCCCTTTTTTTTTTTCCTGATACTTGAAAGAAACTGTCCCAAAGTGTTGAGTGTTTTTTTGTTGTTTGGTTGGGGCTCTTTAACGCAGCTGAAACCTATTGGGGAAGAGACCTGGGTTTCCTATTCTTATTTGCTCACAATGCTCAGAAGAAACATTTGCATGATAAAAGGCAGACTTCCTACCCAGAAGAATATGGACCAGAATGAGAAAGGTCATGTAGCTAATTTTATATGAGAGATGGAAAATCATAGCTCTGTGTGTAAAAGACAATGTTTCCTCAGGATAATGATCTTTCCCTTGTCCCCAGAACATGGAAGCAAAGAGGAACCAGGGTGTAGTCCTGCTCCATTCCCAAATTTCCGTGTCCTTTCTGGTAGGAGCACCAAGTGCTGAGGGAAGAATGAACCCAGGACCATGGAGCAAGCCAAGGAGCAGCCTCTGAGGTCTGTTCACATTCCCAGATTGTTCCAGAAATAAAACTTTTCAAGTTTTCTGCCCCTTTTTGGGGTCTGCCCCGCAGCTGTGCCCAAACGGCTGTGCTCACAAGGCATGCTGAGCCGGCTGCTCTGCTGCATTTTTGTTTTTTAACTTCATCAATTGTTCTGATCCTTTCCCAAACACATTTTTGAGAGGCCTTATGTTGACTCTTAAGAAAAGCTGTTTTATTAACTTCCACAAAATGCATACATAAAATCTGACAAAATGCCAGTTAAACACTTTCCTTCAGCCTGCTGGGGATAACACATTTTCAAAGAGTTGGAAATAACAAGTATTTGAACAAGTTGCATTTATTTTTCAGACACTGTTGAAACACAAATGCTCTCCTACTTAAAGACATCTTTCCCTCCTTAAATAAGACTGGGTGCCACAGAAACATGGTGTGTCATTAGCTCTTTGTATGTTCTCCTGCACTGGGAAGGTGCTTGAAGTGAGAGTATGAGTTTACTGAAAGAAGTAAGTATTTGTATTTGAAATTCCCAGGAGGCAAATTATTAAAGGGAAAGAATACACAGTCTGTGAAAGCCAAAAGAAAAGATGAAAAGGAGAAGATTCACTAAGAGGGAAAGCAGAAAGTCCTCAATCACATGGATTTGTTTTAGCACTCAGCACTAAATAGAAATACTGAAATCTTTATAAAACACCCTTAAAAGATGTTGAAAAGGACTCATATCATCTTGAAACATGAAGCCAGATTAATTCTTTCTGCACTCTCAAGAAGATCCTTTCTTCCCTGTCTCTTCAGGTACCTCTCCTCCATCTTCTAGACACTATTTGAAAAGATCACAGTTACTTAGAGCTGCTGAAAAAGGGGCTTAAACAGCTCCAACTCTCTCCAAAGCAAAACTCCTTGATTTACTTTCAAAGCAAAAGTAATTCAAACTGAAGAAATTCAATTCATCTTTACAAGAAAGTATCCTCTGTAGGAAATCACATCTTCTTGGGTATGAGTGAAATGGGTCAAAAATGAAGCAGATGGCTCCAGGATGGCCACAGGAGAAGCCAGGAGACGTCCATGAAAGGCAGCCTGACAGCTGAAGTGAAGGAATGTGAGGGCTGGCCCTGCACTGCCCCAAGGGTTCCCTCCTGGGATGCTGCCTTGGCTGTGTCTTGCAGCCTTCATCAATTCTCTGCACTCATCTCCTTCCACTGCCTAATTAAATTAATTAGATGGGCCAGAAAGCAACCAGGCTGCTCTTGCTTGAGTCTGTCTGCAGCAATCTTGTGTTCTAGGCACAGCTAATCTATAGCAAGGAGCCTGGGACATCTTTTGCTTGTTTTTAAGATATGGGAGGAATAATTTTGTCAAATGAAAGCATCACTAAGGAATGTGCTGAGGTTCCTACTACTCTTTCTAGTCTTTCCTAGTGGCTTTGGTGGGAAGAAATGTCTATGTCTTACAGAGTAAATCAGATGTCTAAAACTGGTCAGAGGAATTGTTGCATATTAAAAATGCCTGCTTCCCTTCCTGGCTTACTGAGGCAGGTCAGGGTGCCTGGCTTCAGCAGACACCTCCCCTGCAAAGGCTGAAATTAAGTTTGCACCACCACAAGTATACAAAACCATAAAAAAACCCACAGAAGGACACAAATGATATGCAGAGGTTCAATAGAATACTAGGAGCCCAATTATAATTTCAAGTACACGTAAGAATTTGGATTCGGGTTTAAAACCAAGGGTTTCTGGTTCTTCATGAGACTTGGTGAGAAGCTATTAGTACTGACAGAATGAGCTGGGCCAGCCCATAATGAGTTGCTCCCCCTTCAAATATCAGCATTCAGTCATCCACCAGAGGCAGGCTGGCTCAGCAAGAAATGATGGAGCACCACTTAAAAGCATATTTTTTCTCCAGTGAACAAACTTGATAGGATGATCTTTGTCCTTCCACTCATATCACTGTGACAGATACTCATTTTTGTTGGTACAATTAAAAATTGATGGAAAGCACCTCATCACTTTCTTCTTTCTTTATAATAGAGTGTAATTATTTACCCAGACAGGTGTTTTTGTGATAGAGGTCGTATCTCCAATCACTGGCTTTCTGTGGCATAAAAATAATTATCATTCATGACATGATGTGTCACTAGGATCCCTCTCCTGCAGATTCCTAGGGATAAACCAGTTTTGTAACTTTACACTCTGATCATCTCTGTCACTCTAAGTTATTCTCACTGTGGGTTGTAGTTTTACTGCTGGAAAGAAATTACACTATGTGATAAGTTGTGATACTCATGCATTAATTTTCCAACTATTTTCTCTCTCCTCCCCTTCAGTTTAAAGGGTTAATAAGTTTATTGCAAACATTGTGCCATAATAAAACTTGTCATAAAAACCTGTGGAGTGAAATATCTGTGTAAAAGAAATATGAAAACAGAGAAGTGGTTTGGAAACTGTTTTCCTCCCTTATTTGAATCAAGCCCCAAACTTGAGTTAAAAGGTTAATGGTTTAATACTTTCTGAATAAAGAATTGTTTCACCTTCTTAGGTAAATCTCAGAATGCAAAACAAAAGTACACCTGTAAATATATTGATGTTTTAGCTGTGACGGATTTGTATATATATATATATATATATATATGTACAAATATATATCCTAATTATATATTGATATATAATACTGTTATTATATTGACACATAATTAGGAAAATCCATCAGAAAGCTTAAAATGGCTTATAATTTGCAAAACTATGAATTTCTCAAAAACTCATGCCAAGTTCTTTTACTGGCGACACAGGTTACATTCACCTGACTTTCCAAAGAGCTCCTGGAGTCAAGTGGAGTCATGACCAAATTGTTGAATAACAGTAAAGGTCGACTTCAGGTTCTCAGCATTTCAAATATCACAGCCTTGTGTTCACTGAGCAAACCCACATTTGCAGCAACTTTTTCTATGGATCACTAGATTGGTGTAAAACTGCCACAAAGTTCATGCCCAGCTGCTTTTTTGTGTATCCATTTCTTCCCACTGAGAATATGGTTTTAACTTTCCAGACAGGTCAGCTTTTTTCTGATGGTGAACAGTATTCATGAAAGTCTCTTATTCTTTCTCTATATTGGTTAAATTGGATGTTAAACTTTATCTCTAAAAAAAACAAAGTGACCAAGGAATAGGCTGGGAGACTTCAGGTTTTTGAAATCCTTGGAGTATTTCTCTTTTCCCCAGTCTGTTTGCATATTTAAATGAGATTTGCATTAGCTGCAGATAAGAATAACCATTCTAGTCTGTAGGATATCAGCTCTCTGACAGCACAGCTGGGTGTCAGTGGCAATATGATGGTTTCTTGGGAACTTGGTTGTAGATCATTCAGGATTTCTGATTTTTCAGAGAAACCAGTTTTGCAAAACAGGAGGAAGCATTAAAATTCAATTTTTATGTCTCACACTGTCTCTTATGCAACATACTTTCATTTGTTACACAGTTCATGAGGCAGCATGCTACGAAAAGAAAGAATAAGGAGATTTATTTGCCTAGAAGAACAGAAAAATGTTCTTCACACCAAAAGCAAGAGAACATGGGCTCTGCTTCAGTTCCCTGTTGTATGCAGGACAGACAGAGTTGTGTGATCACACTAGACCCTCAAGTTTAAAGATTTTTTGTGGTTTGTCACTGTGACTCAGTATGCTCCAACAGGTGCCAGTTTTAGGGTCTTGTCCAAAGCTCTTTGATTCTCCCCTAAGGTTCCAGCAGTCACAGTGACAAATTCATGAGATCCAAATACTGATTTAATCACTCTCTCTCTTACATCTCCAAGCCATGGGAGACATTTCTGAGGTGGTCCTATCTCCACAGACGGGGGCTTCACTCAGTTTCCATGAAATAAAAGATGCAATGTAGGAAAGACTTAAGCACATAGAGGGTGAAATCCCATGATTTGGGTGTGGTACCAGGTTATTAGGGGCAGCTATTCACTATACTGTGTGTAGAATTGATTTAAAGGCTGACATGAAGAGCAGCTGCTCATCCAGAAAGTTGAGGTAGTCACTAAATCTTTGGAAATTCAGCAGCAGAAGAGGAGCACACAGGTTTGTGGCCAGAGGCTGCTCTGAGATGTGCTGGTACACTGTCAGTTATGTCAGTGCAGGAGCTGTGGAAGAATGGGAAGCAGAAGGTGAACCTGAAGACTTCTGAAGAACTGACTCTGCTGCTGACATGGAGTTACCTTATGCCTAATGCCAGCACCGTATGGAGAAGGAAAGGGAGTAGGCAAGGAGAAGAAAGAGCATGAAGGAGTGAATGTGGAAGGAATGCAAATAGATAAAATCACAGAATCACAGAAAGATGGAGGTCAGCTCCCCTTACTCCTACCTCCTTTTTCACATCAAAGTACAGGGCGTTAAAAGAATGGCTGTGTGAACTGAGGGAAAACTTGGGATTTCACTGAGGCAGAGAATGTGTTTCTCAGGCTGAATACAGAGAAAAGGTGGAGAGCTTTATTGTCCAGGTCGTGTTGTAATGTGCAGTCAGAGAGTGGAGCAGTCAGAGAGTGGAGCAGTCAGCTTTTCTGCCTTTTGTTGTATTTTGGAGAACAGTTTTGGAGCAGTGATAACTATAAATTAGAAGTGCTGCACTGTACCTCTCTCTTGAGTAAGTTTTCTGTGGATTTTCCCAGAAAGGAGCTAATATCTCCTCTGAAAGACAACTCCCACCAGTATCTTCCTAACTCCATGCATTTGTTCACAACTGATGGGGGGGAATTGTTCACTGTCCAACCCACACCACTGCTCCCTGAATTATTCTGAATTCTCTAAAGAGGTTTCAGAGCCAAATATAACCTGGGCTCAGTTCAGCTTAGGCAGTAAATTCAGCGAGGTCACAACTTGGGGAAGGGTGACAGCTGGCTCCACACTGACCCACACGTGCTGCCTGTCTCAGGGATGAATTGTTGGGCATCTGCTGTGGTGAGACACCCACCAGGGAAGGCACGCACAGATTTATCCAGGTCTGTGCTCCTTGTGCCTGACAGGCTCCTCCAAATCCTGCACACCAAGCAGCAGCCCCTGTGCTGGTCACAAGCAAAGCGTTTAATTGCCACTTCTCTTCATGTTGTCAGCAGCAAGAGCAGAGTTGGAGGTTTCACAGTGATCCCTGTTGGATCACTAATTGGAGGAGCTGGTGGAGGATGCAGGATGAATGCACTGGATTGTTCCTATTTAACAACTCCATAATAACTCACCAGGCCCCAGCTCTGATTCTCTTCTGGAGAGCTTAGCAACAGAAAAGGAGCCTCAGTGGCTCTTCTGTTTGTTAGGCAGGCAGCACACTGTAACTCAGGGAGCTTTCCACACCTTTCAACTTCAGGCTGAATTTTGTGTTGCTTTTGTCAGTGTTTTCAAGGTGGAAAGAAAGGTTTCAGCTATTGCATTTAAAATTCAGAGAGGCATGTTCAAGTAGCCTCAGGCCAGAGACTGCAAAGAATCTGTAAAGTGGTGAATGGGAGATGGAATCTCTGGTAAAACAGCTCTGTTTTCTTCTTTCGCTCTTTGTTTTTTATTTAACAAGGTATGAGCATTGCCTTGCACTGCAACTGCACGCTAGAGAGCAGGGCTGCAGAGCTTTGAAACATAAATGCTGTTTCTTCCTACCCTCCCTGGAGTTCTCTCATTGCTATTTATTTTCATTAGTAGAAATGAAAACAAATTAAGGCGTGCAACATTCAACAGAGTAGGACTGCAGCAAGAACAACTGCTGGCACCTGGAGCATTTTATAACTCCAATGGTGCCCCCACATTTGAGCAAAGCTCAGCTGACTCAGAAATGTCAGAGATTGGAAATCCTTTTTTTCTCTGGTCATATAATTGTATAAAGTTCTTGGTCTCACAGCTCAGTTCCTGTTTTACCCCCAAAGCCAATTCCCCTCCCAGCCCTCCCTAGAGGTTTGTTTGCTTGAATGATCAGGGTTCAGCTTCTCAGCTGGTTTGCTCCATTTGCTTTAATACCTTTGGGTTTGGTTACCCTCATTACCAATACACCCAACTGTATTTGAGTAGTAATTCATATTATGAATTATGATAAGAACTTTGTTTCCCTCCTTTGTGTAACCTTCAAACTTACTGGTGCAACTGTGTGCACATTCCTTAGTCTTGATTTCCTGCCAAGGTCAATTAATCTTCCTGGCTAACTCAGCTCCATTTTTTCACTTATTTAAGAGGTTCTGCATACACAGGGCATATTTTCTTTAGTTACACAAAAGGCACAAATTTTTACTGATGTTTTCTTCCATTTTTACTAGGATATGTCGTTTCTATTTCTGTAAGTCTTCCTAATTGCCTGGAGAGGAAACTTAAAGCATAGCATGGAGGGTATTGCTCCTGAACCATTCAGGCCACAGGAAAAATTAATGCCTGACTTAGGGAAAATAAAAAATTCACAAGATTTAATTTCACTAAATGAAAGTAAGCATTAAAATATGGGCCTAAAAAAGTACTGATTTTATTGGTAAATCAACTTTCTTATTCTTCCTGTCTAGTAAGATGGCAAAAGGTGTAGATGAATACTTAAGAAAAGGGAATAGAATGTAAGAGGTCAGGAAGATCAGGACAAAAAGGGTCAATACTTTTTCTTTCAAATTGTTTTACTTTCTCCCCCCAAAAAAACCCCACAGCCTCTTCCCAAAATTAAAACAAAAAATGTCTTGAAAACTTCCAGCAATCTCGAAAGAAAATTTGTTTTTTTAACTGAGACTACAAATATCAATTGCATTTCATAGAGTAAAAAACAAAAAACTATATTTTGCAAATACCAATTAGAATGTTGTTTGAAGTAATGCTTCAAATTTTGTTCCCTTTGGAAAGGAAATAAAAAAAAAGACTGAAGCAACTCATTTCTTATTACACTAAAAGGCTCCTCAGCCAAGACTTTCATCTGGTGTAACCTACAGCTTCCCTCAGCTGAGGTGCATTTCCTAGCAAGAAATTCAACCCCATTGTGAAACAATAAACCCAGTAGTTTGTTTCACTGGGGTAAAACACCTGTGGCAGCTCTGCAGGGCTGTAGGGTGCAGCAGCAGGGTGAGACTGCAATCCCACCTTACAGGTGGTGGTGATGCTGAATATTTTGTGTGGTGTCCCAGCCCCAGGGTAGCTCTGGCTGCGGCTGCCAGGTTGCTCAGGGAATTAAAGGGGTTTGTTTCCCTCTGCAGAGGGGTCCCTTGGTATAGACCAGCTGATTTGTCTACATTTTGCATCCTGCTAGCACAGGACCAAGCCTAGAACAGCACAGGAAATGTTGTCCTAGGTGCCTGCACTCCCTTCCACCTGCCAGTATTTACAGTATTTTCACAACTATAAGGCTCATGCTTTTGACTAAAATTTTGATCGAAACCTGGAAGTGCGCCTTATAATCCAGTGCGCCTTATATATGGACAAAGTTCAGAAATTTGCCAACACGGAAGTGCAAGCCATGGCTACTGCACGCCAAGCTGCAATGAGCCGCTTGCTGAGCTGCGCCACGCCAGCCAGCGCCAGTGCCGGGGGCAGGAGTGTCGGGGCCTGCGGCACGGGGAGGGTGCCCAGGGCTGTGTTTAAAGGCTGCACCAATTCATGAAAAAAATGTTTGCAAATTGAGCACCTGCCAGTAAACCCCGGGATCCTGCGATTCCATTACTTTGTTGCACGTGGATCCTCGCTGCAAAAAAAAGTGCAGCTTATAGTCCAGTGCACCTTATATATGGACAAAGTTTGGAAATTTGCTGACAGCCCGGAGGTGCACCTTATAATCTGGTGTGCCTTATAGTTGTGAAATTACTGTACTGATGGTCCAGGTACTTGTGAGACTCCCTCCTGCCCTATGCCAAGCTCAGGCACAGATGGATTTCTGGAAGTAGAAGAAATTCTAAGGCATTGTGTGTAGTTCTGTGTCTTTCTTCTTACCACGCTGCCAGTTTTCATTCCTGGTTTTATTTTTTACAAAACTTCTTCCCAATGCCTTTTCTTGTTAATTAGGATGGCATCATGCCAAGTAAAAGGTTTTGGCTATTACTAGAGCTCCTGGGAGAGCTTTTGTAGAAAGTTAATACAATATCCTGCCCTCCCTGGGAATGCACAGCCCTAAAATTGGATTGACTCTTCATACTCCCAAATTGATGAGGTCAGCATAGTCTTCAAATCATTTCCCTGCTTTTGAAACACACACAGGGTACCAGAGAGATTTGCATTCAGTGAAGATGTGATTATGTGCTGATCTGACTCCTGCTGCTCCCAGATAGAAAGAAGTTCCCCACTCCTTGACCCATCTCTGTAAAGCAGTGAGCAGTTTTGATGGCCTAACTTCAACAGCTCTTCCTTTATACTCCAGCATAAATTTTGTTATTTTACTGTTACTTTCTTCTGGAATTAAAGATCGTGGCTCTGACGCGGCATTGTAGCTGTCTCCAGCTTAGTAAGGAGGCACCCAGATGAACATTCATTGATTCCACATAGAAACTTTGTTAATAACAACATAGGATTGGGACACCAAACTATTTCTGTTTCAGACTGGGACATTTGCTGACAGAAAAAGAGCATGGAATATTTTCAAGTCTGCTTGCATCTTCTCAGATGCCTATTAGCTGTATATTTTGGTGGAAATCATTGCAGTTGAAGAACCATTTGCCAAGTCTGTGACAAAAATGTAATCTGGAGAAGAAGGAGAGATGGAATGTATGTTGGTTGGGTTCCTCCCTCCTCACACAGATTTTTTACCTTTACCTGTATTTTGGAATACAACTACATAGAAAGGAAGAGAAAAAAGGGCTACTACCTCAAGAAAAAAGCTTGAATTAATAATCCAGAGATACTTTTTTGATTTGAAACTTTTCAGCCTAACCAGCAGACATTCTAAAGGGTACTAAAAAATGAAAATAACAAAGCAAACTTATTTTGAAACAGAAAAGTGGAAACATCCTATATTGAAGAATTGAATCAAATTGCCTGATTTCTTCAAAGTTTCCTCATTACTGTCCCAAGCAATTTTATCTGAACTGACAAATCTCCATGAGGTGCGTTGCTTTGCACAAACCAGTAATTTTTGACAGAACCATTCAGCTGTGACATTTCTGTCCCTATGAGCATAATCTTGCCCTGAAATTCTGCTTCTGATAAGAAAAGCCAGTAGTGGTGCTCAGCGGCTGGGCTCTCAGATGCTGGATAACCAATTCCAGCACCCTGGCAGCAGCTCCCCCTCCCCACATGGTGCTGGGAGGCTCCACTCCCCCCAGGCCCACTCTGCCTTTTGCTCTTTGAAGCTGCCTCTGCTCTTCCCAGGAGGCTCCTAACAAAGGGGCACACACCAGCTGGGTTCCTTTGGTCCAACTCAACTCTGTTATTTTTATCTGGTCCTGTCTTTTCCAGGTTAACTCTTCCCCCTCTCCCCATGATCCCTGGACAATTGCAAATGGTTTATAGCTGGTGTATGTGTTCACTGCACAATTCCTACTTTTTTTTTTTTTCTCTTGGTCAGTGCTCACAGAAACACACACTGTTCAACTTCAGAGCTGACCTTCTGACCTCTCAACATTCCAAAGGTGTGCTAGGGATTCCTTAAGTCTCAGATTTCATAAAGCATCAGTGCTTCAGAAAGTCTTCCTAAAATTGGTGGCCACTTTGAAGAAGAGGTCATTGCAGCTGTGCATGGGCTCACACCCACCCAGAGGTATAAAAGGTTTTTTAGAGTAAGATACTATCCAAGTGCTACATCTTATTTATGAATGGATGGGAAATAAAAGACTTATGACATCAATCACAAAATGGACTTTCCTATGACCATCGCCAAATTCACATTTTGTCTTGAAAAGGAATTTAATTCATGTTATTCCTCAACAGCTGGATGAAGCCCCACAGACTAACACCTCACAGCAGCATTTTCAAACAATTCTGTGCAAGTGCCTGGGGGCAGATGCATGATCCCATGAAAGGATACAAAAGAAAATCCTGAAGTGATGGCTACCACATTTTTAATCTTGTCAGTGTTTTGCATCTTAACAATGAAGGCAGTAGGGTAGAATCTCCTTTTAAATCCCGTGAGTAAATTGCTTTCTTGTAAAAACTAGATTTCCCACTAACAGATGGCAGCTACAAGCTGTCAATCACTGTGAAATCCAAGGATAGATGAAGCGCAGCAAATGCATTGTTATTGCCTGCTGGGCTGGAAGTATGTCCAGGCTCCTGCGCGGCTCCTTTGTGTTGTGCAGAGTCCATGGATTTCACAAGCACAATTCTTCTGCCAGGCACCCAGTGGAAGAAAGGAAAGGCCACATTCAATTTCTTAAGGACTTCATTAGAAACACAAACATCATCAGACACAGATCCATCCAGAGGAAGAAAAAGAGTCTGGGCCCACAACAAAAACAATGTTCCCTCCTGTGCAAACAGTTGTTTAAGCAGAAGGACCTTCAAAGTAAACTTTTGTAGAAGGGACAAAAAAGAAAACGAAAATCATTCTTGCTTTAGGAAACTTGTGTGATGTCCAGAACCACAGCTATTGCCTTCCAGAGCACACAATCAATCAGCCTTGAGCACCTGCCAAGGTCACAAAAGCTGCCTGGACACATCACAGCAGCCCGAGATGCTTCAGCTGTTCAGAGAAGCTGAACACAGAACCACAAGGGCTCAGTCCCAGAAAAAACCTGTCTAATGTTACTTCATCCCCAGGTACCTTGGAGTTTCATTGCTTCATTTGTGTGTCCTGTGACAGGGTAATACAGTAATTTCATGACTATAAGGCGCACCCTTTTGACTAAAATTTTGATTGAAACCCGGAAGTGCGCCTCATAATCTGGTGCACCTTATATATGGACAAAGTTCAGAAAATTACCAACCCAGAAGTGCGAGCCATGAGCCGAGCCGGGTGCTGAGCCGCTCGCCACGAGAGCTGGCAGCCACAAGAGCAGTGCAAGCAGCAAGAGCAGCCTGGGGCTGGAGGCAGCTGCAGGGTGCAGGAGAATGGTGGGCGGGAGTGCCGGGGCCCGCGGCACGGGGAGGGCACCCAGGGCTGCGTTTAAAGGCTGCACCAATCTGTGAAAAATGTTTGCAAATTGAGCATCTGCCAGTAAACCCCACGATCACGCGAGTCTGTTACTAATTCGTTACTTTGTTGTGTGCGGATCCTTGCTGCAAAAAAAAGGTGCGCCTTATAGTCCGGTGTGTCTTCTATATGGACAAAGTTTGGAAATTTGCTGGCAACCCAGAAGTGCGCCTTATAATCCGGTGCACCTTATAGTTGTGAAATTACTGTAAATCCCTGTTTTTCCAACCTCTATAACATGAGGTCTGGCTCAGCATAAATGATTCTGTTTTAGAATGTAGATGCAAATACATATCTATTTGGACCTCATAATATGCCACTTCTAATCAACTTTTATGCACCTTAGCAAGGGACTAGGTATTTTTGTCCTCTCTGGAGCCTCCTGGAAAGTGTTGTTTTTCTCCCTGAAGCATTTGGGAGCATTAATTTTTGTAATTAAGTGAGAAAAATAGGAACAGTCATCATGAGAGCAGTCTATCTGTAAGAGTGGAACAAGCAGGAGTTAGCAGCAGTGCAATTTAGGCTGAACTGACTCCGCCTAACAGCAGACCATACATGCTGCTCCTGCTCTGGAAGCATGTGCCAGAGGACAGCGGGAGAGCATTCAAAAAGGAAATGAAAACTGAATTGCATTTGGATCTTTATGGAAATGTTAACTAGGCCCAGCCAGGGTAGTGGTCCTGCTTTGGTAATTTTTTTTAACAATTCTTAATAGCTCTTTCTCCCTCTGTCTTTTCAGACCAAACAGAGTTAGCTTGAAAGAAAAAGAGGGGTTCTGTTTTTCGAATAAAACTGAAAGCACTAAAAGATAGCTCAAAATCACAGGTTTATAGTTAATTTCATGAAGAAAAAAATTAAACTAAACTAAAAAATATTGACATTTTAAGTAACAGACCTAGGAAAGCAAGGAAAACAATCCTTATGGCAAAGAGTTACTCCTGCTAAATAACAGACAAGCAAAATTGACAAAAATAAGGGGAGTTGATATATTACTCTTCTCTGACCATGTCCTTCACAACAGTGGAAGCGTGGCAGAAAAATTCTCATGATTGTGCATTGCTTTAGGAAAGATTATTATTGTTCTCTACAACTCCAGTGAACGGTGAAGCTCGTTAAGACATTCTTAGTTGGGTACATTTTGTTTAAAATACTGTGGGTTTGGCTACAGGGAGGAAAATTCCTAATTCTAGTCACTTTAATTGTCTGGAAGCAACAGGACAGAGTTTCAATGGCTCTCAGAGGGCAAACCCTAGCACAGATCTTCAAGGTACATCAGAAGCTTCCTTTATTTTCTCAAATGACACATCTGTGCCATCTTCTTGGCTGGAGGCACATGTCCTGGCTTCAGCAGATAGCCTTTGTTAGATATTTTTCCTTTCCTAGAAGATCTGAGATGAAGATTTCATGGCTTACATGACAGTTTTTAATACACAACATTTCTGTATGAGTGGTTAAAGTCCAGAACCGGGCTAAATGCTTGGAGACAAATGTGCCTGACTGCTTTGAATGCCACAAAAGTTTCTTGCAATAGATGATATGTGGTTAGCTGAGAGCATCAAAATGGAAATCTTGCTGTACAGGAAAGAAGTGAGGCACCTGCTTTGGGAATATTTCCTGTGAAACATTTTATTTCTTTCCAATTTCCTTATCTAGCAGGTCCCTCAGTCTGTCAATAATCTGACGGTGGCTTTGAATTACAGCCTGCATAAAAATTTTTGGTAGGCTTTGAATACAAGAGACCGCATGTCTCAGTTTATCCAACTACCTATTATTTTCTATTATTCCTTTCTCTACAGCTTGTCTTTGTGAGCTCAAATTTTCTGCCCTCTGGCAGCCACTTAAAACAGCTTGAAACTGAAGGTCTTCCTCTCCCTTACTGAAACATGAAATGAAACAACAGGTACATCCATCACTCTGATAGATATAAATTTCTGTTATCATTATTTTCAGTAAACACCAATGGAAATTTAAGCTTAGTAATTAGAGCAGTCCCACACATCACTGCTGGAGCCATTTCCAATGCTAATGATGATTATTTGAAGATATTTCTGGTTTGGGCCAATCCAATCCTTTGGCTTCTGAAATCACCCAAAAGGGTCACTTTTGGGCTTTGACAACCACAGACTCACGCAGCACTCACCACTAATAAGGACACTAATAGATGATGACAAAAGTAAATGGGCCCAAGTTTTTGCTTGATTGCTCCATTTCATTATAATTCTCACAGTTTCATGCTGCTCAATGCCTTTCAGAATTAAATAACCAACCTGCAGAAAGGAGCAAGCAGTGCCCTTCCTGCATGACCCATTTAGGAAGGGTTCTCTAAGCATACTGCAGTTCATGGGAAGGAAATAATGAGCAACAATGCAGCCAAGGCACTGAACTTCAAAGCAGGCCATGGAAGTCCCCCTCTGCTATTACAGCTCTGTTTTCTCCCTTTGCTGAACCAGTTCATCTGCAGTTACCTGTCACCCTCAAGGTTCAGGTGCAGAGCTACAAGCAGGGCAAATGTGCTCACTACCCTCCTGGGCAACAGCCTCACCATGAACAGACAAACACACAAAAAAGGATTTGTTCCATCACAGGAAAATTATCTCAGGGCACAGCATTCTACCACATATCAGGATTTACTGAAATTCAGATGAGGAAAAACCTTCCCTTTTTGTATTTGCTGCTCTATGTAGAGAATGGAATTATTCTCTCCAGTGTTACAGACTTTTTTCCAGCCTCATTTGATCCTTATAAATCAGATGACCTTCCTGCAAGCACCAGCCAACCCCATGCATTTGCCTAGACTTCATTTTTATTGCACTCTTATACAGGCAACTATTCTATCACTTCTATCACTTCTTTGTATTCTAGTCTCCAAGAAACTGCTTTTTTTTTTCTTTTTTCTTTTTTCTTTTTTCTTTTTTCTTTTTTCTTTTTTCTTTTTTTTTTTTTTTTGTAGAGCGCTTTCTTCCTTTTTCAGATTACTGCATGCTTTTGGTAGTTTCCCAGTCAAAATATTCTCCATATCATGAGGACATTAGGTATAATTTTGACTGTATTGAAAAGGATGTAATTCAGGAATAAATGAAGGGAATACAAAAAGTCACACAAAAGAATTACCTGTAGGAGATCAGAAACAGACCCATAGCTTCTGCTAATTAAAGTGGTTTTTCATCACATTGTCCTCTCTTATAAGGGTTGTAGTAGGCAAAGTGCCCACTTGAGCCTTTATTTTCCACAATTGCCTTCTAGGCTTCCCAGCAGTTGCTGTGGAAAGCATTAATTAAACACAAGGAAGGCAGAGACTGCAAACAAAGGTCGATTGTGCTGATGACGTTTCACCACTTACATTTGAATTCAAGAATCTTTCCATCAGTAATTCATATTATAAATCAATTTGGCCAGCTATCAGACTTTAAAATCAATTACACTGGATCAAAGGCCATGTTTGCAGATAATGTGTGAAGGGACACTTGCACAGCAATGACCTTTTAAGCTGGCACAAGCCAGTTTCCACTACTTGGCAAAGTATCGTCCCACAATGCTAAATCAATTATATCAAACCTATTTCAGTCTGGTATTGAGCATATAATGGGACAGAACTGCTGAGAGGAAATCTGCCTGCGCTTCCTTGGAAAGGAAAACCACAATCAGCTGTCATTTATCCCAAATATTACTGAGCACTTCCTCTTGAAGGAAGAGGAGCAGTAGAGAGTCTGGAAATGATATTCCACTTTATATATCACCAAGACTTCCTTACAGTTCCAATGTCATTAAATTCCAGCTCTGCAGGTAAAAACAAT
Organism: Sialia sialis; assembly: GCA_009812075.1. Taxonomy (NCBI): domain Eukaryota; kingdom Metazoa; phylum Chordata; class Aves; order Passeriformes; family Turdidae; genus Sialia; species Sialia sialis. Next base: position 25,760,334 of record VRYO01001681.1, on the reverse strand, counting down.
GGCTCACTTTGTGATCAGCAGCGTGTGAACAGGAGGGGCCATTAGCAGGTGATACTTAGGATAGCAAAACCTCAGCACTGCTAAGAACCATAATCTGTATAGCCATTTGAAGCGCCATTAGCTTCATGAGAGATCATCTGATGATTGCTTGTTATTTGCATGGCACACAGGGATTTACAGCCCAGAGGCTGAGCAGCACCCCCAAGGAGCAGGATCTTCTGCTGACGTGTGCAGCACAGCAAGCTCTGGGGGGAGAGGGGCAGCCAGGAGATTCAAAACCACAAAATACACAAAATACAGTAAGATTGCAAGTCATGGTCTTTGCTCTGCTGCCTGCAGACAGCTCAGCAATTTTACAGGGAGATTTTCTGCTGCTCTTAAGAATTTGACATTCCCGGTGCTTGGGGAAACTTGAGGTCAGTGTTTTGTCAGCACATCTGCAAGTGACCACCCTCACAGCTGGCTGCAAGCACGGGAGGAGATGCCAGGTTAAATCCCTTGGCAAGAACACATTTCTGGGTGCCCTGCACACATTGCTCTTTGCCTGGCTCAGAGTAGCCTGTTGCACCAAGCACACAGAGAAAAACCAAGATTTCATGGGTCAGAGATGGAGCAATAGGACAGTAAAGAAAACTGATTGAGAGAGCAGGAGAGACTCACTGAAGATACACATGATCAATAAAGGGAATAAGAAAAGAGGACAGAGTTAGCAGCCCAGCCACTAAACCCTGCAGCTTCTCATCTCAGCAATTTTCATTTACTTTTCAGTTTTAAGACAGAAAACCATGTTTATTTGTGTGGCTGGGATACTCCAAGTAAGAAATATACCTGTCTGGCTACAGATTCATTGTGCACCCTGAAGACAAGGCAGGTGAATGAATTACTCCACCTTTGTCTCAGGCCACACATTCAGAGCAACTTTGTTGTATGTTTCCACAGAGGGAGGTTAAGGAATTTTTTTTTTGTTTGATATCAAATGCAGTTTCTTTTTAAACTGTATGATAAAATCCTCACAGTGCTGCCAATGCTCACAGTGTTTTGGCTGTGATAATTACTCTGTTTGGGAGGCTTTGGGAGTTTTTCACAAAGGGAGAAACTGAGACAAGAGTCAATGTTTGGTAGTGTAGCAGGAAGCCTACATTTAAAAAATACAAACAAACAAAAAACCCCAAACAAACAAAAGCCCCCCAAAAACACCTAAAAACACCACAAACCCCATCCCCACCAAAACCCCTGCATGCAATAGCCCTCAGTACCACCAGTAAAGCAGATTTAGTGCTCAGAAGTCACCTTGATGGTGATGCCATTCTTACACTCAGTTTTTTGGTCACCCCTGGGTGCCAGATCCCTGTAAAGGTGAATTTCTCAGCTGTTGCCTGGTTCATGAGTAATCAGCAATGAACTTGAAGCATGAAATCTCCTATCAGGGCTTTAAATCCTTGCAGAACACAGTGTGCTCCTAAGAAAGAGTGAGAGAAGAAAATACACAAGAAAGGACAGGAAAAAACAGAAGGGGAGAAGAGGAATTTGTGAGGTTTTGTAGAAAACATATGGTGGAAATTAACAAAAGGGCTTCTAGAAAAACCTGGGAAGTGGCAAAGAAAAAGAGCAAAATCCTTTTGATGAGTGACTCAAACAACCAATCTTCATAGGACACAACCAGTGGTGTGTGTGTGATATCCAAAGCTACATCCAGCAGTGAACAGAATGCTGGAGATGTTGGTTCCAGTGGAAAGGATGGAGGTATCTGTCATCTCCTGAGCACAGCCAAAGCCTCTCCAGCATTAGGATGGATCTGGACGGGGACTGCTGCATTTGTTTACTCATCCAAGGCTCCCTTTGCTCTGCTCCCAGATCTGCTCCCAGAGCAGAGCTGAGGCATCACTGCAGTTCCCAATCCTGTCTCCCAGCCCTAAGCAGAGAAGGCATTGTCAGAGGAAAGCAGACATGGCAGGGCATCCCTAGGACCAATTAATCTGAGCTTCTGACAACCTGAATTAGCACAGTTTAAGCGAGAATGTACCAGTTTGGATTTGTAGAGTAGATCAAGCAGCAATTGTCCTGTGTAGTCAAAGTCAATGGAAGTGACAGATTAATAATTATTGCTCTATTCCATGCTTCAGCCATAAAGCAACCCACTAAATCTTGCTAAATTATCTGATTATACAGAATATTGTGACTCAGTTCACCATACGCTTTCTTTTGTATTTTAATGGTGGCAGTGTGCCTGGCAGTATTCCCAGGTCCACTGATTTTACCCTTTCCCCTTATTGAAATCTCATTGTTCCTATTCCCGTTGTTTGATGCTTCCTTCCTTTTTCATTGTCTCAAGAAAAACATTTAAGGCTCATGACTGAATAGCCCACTGCGCAGCTTCATTAAGAGTAGCACCTGACAGAACTAAATATAACACACTGCTTCACATGCTGGAGCCACTGAAAATTGAACAGGCTGGAAATTTTCTGTAAGAAAAAAGCCATTTCATCCAAACGTACACATTTTGTAAATTGTCAAACTATGACAAATATTGTGTATGGAAAGTAAACAACTAGCTTTCTTAAGTCTTCCTGTTTGAAAATAGTTTTGAATTTGACTGTGAAAACTGGGGTGGAAGTTAAGAGAAAATTGTTTTATGCAAGTGACAGTGCTTTGGCAGGCCTGACTACTCTTTGCTCGGGGGTTTGGGTGTTTCTTGGGGTGGGTTTTTTGGTTTGATTTTTTTGTTGTTGTTTGGTTTTGGTTTGGGGGTGGTTTGGGTGGAAAGGCTGGAAAGAAATAGAGTATCTGCTCAGCTCTTCTCAAAGTGACTTACTTGTTCTGGTGCTGAGGTTATCATCTACACTATGAGACACTTCCTTCTCAGATAAACACCACAGAAACCCCTGACATTCTTGGCTCTTGTATTCTGGCTTTGTATTAATGTAACTGCAGAGCCTTGCCCTTTCTGCTTTAACATCTTAACACACAGGTGACAAAGAAAACCACAGATGATTGGTGACTGCAAGGCTGAAGAAAACACAAATGCATTCTCAGGGATTATGTTGCCCACAGTGTGCAATTCCACAAGGATTCAACAAGATGAAGTCACATTTTTTACCCTTCTAACAGCAAAAGGCCACCTAATGTTAGGTTCAAACACTCCAAAGCATGCCATGGCTGATTCCTGTGGAAACCTTGCTGGGCTGCACTAATCAGATCAAAGCTCTTGTTAGGATGCTGAATGACTCTCGAGTGACACCACACCGGCCATGAGGAGGATCACTGTGTGCAGCTGCCAGGGGGACAGGGAGCCACCCCCAGGACAGATCTGCCAGCCCCCACCTGACTTTGGCAGGGCGTCATTTAGGTCACACACAACCTGCATCTTCCTGGCACTAACCTGACTGGCTCCTTGCCTCCCCAGCTCAGATTTCTCCACTTTGAACAACACCCAGAGGTAAAGGAGAGGGCAAGTGAGGCAGGCTCTTCTTCAAAGGAATTAATGAAGTGCCCCAACTCCTAGTCAGGCTTGATCCAAATGCTCTTTACACCTTGAAAAATTCAGCAGGCAAATTTACCACCAGAACCTCTGCAGCAGATCAGTCTGGAATTACATCAGCAGCAGAGAAAATTAAGTGTGTCTTCATTTTCAGCAAGATAAAAGCGTCCATCTGTTTCTGTTCCTTATTAATTTAGCCTGCAAGTAGAATACAGAGCTATACATTAATTAAATGCATATGACTGGCTAATAAATTCATTACAAACTGCTCTCATGATGCCTGTCTCTTCATTAAGCAGAGATTGAGAATGTCTAAAAGGAAGACTTTTTACAATAGATCATACACAGATGACAACTAAGCCACTTAGAGTTTTCCACAGCACTACAAAAAAATGCTAGGTGCATGAGAAATTCCATCAGTATTTCAAATTTCTTTTATTTTTGCTATTGGTAACCACAAGGTCCCACATGAGGACAAATGTCTCTCTTCTTTTATCCTGCAAATGTAACCAGTAGCATTTTTCTCCCTTTGTCCCCAAATATGGGGAGACAATGCCAGTCAGGTTTGCTACTAAACCCCTGAATCACTGAGCAAAGAAGTGCTGGGATGATGGAATTACCAACACATTCCCAGGCTGCCCCTTGGGTCTGCACACCTTGCCTGTGGCCACACACCACTGAACCAGGACAGGAGAGCAAGGTAGGAAAGGGCATGGAACAGGAGAGCAGGGATTTCCTGGGTCAGCCAAGCCAGCACAGCCCCTCCTGATGCTCAGCACACCATGGATGGGGCACTCGTGGGGGTTGTGCAGTTTGTGCTACTGCTCAGGTGCACTGATGTGCTAACTGAGGTGGAAATAATCCTAAAAAGGTCAGCAGAGCCTTGATAAGGGAAAAAAACCCCAACACTCCTACATTACAGGAGAATCTATTATTTTACAGAATCTGAATAAGATACAGTGCTTGCAATAATTTCATAAGAACCTTTCTAACCAGGTTAGGGGGAAAAGTGTCTTTTATGAACACTTCTTCAAACCATTATTACCTGTCAGTACCCAGTGTTAAATAAATTCGAAGAAGCTTTTGCTGGCATTGCAGACCTTAGTGATAGCTTTGCTTGACTAATAATATAATTATTGCAACAGAAACAATAATGAACTGCCACAGACTACTCCAAGTGACACTGTCTAAGCACACACACACCTCATTGCACACAGGCAAAAGCCAAGGCTAGTGCAGAGGGGAAAGAAGTATATTTTGCAGAATCTTTGGAAATGGATAACAAAAGGTAATGCATTGTAATTGAGACATCTAAATACATTTTTAATGGTACTAAATGGCTTTGAAACTTCAACAGTTCCTTAGGCAGGAAGTCTGACACTCATCTAGAACTGAAATTGGCCAAGGAAGCCAAGTACAAGAAGCAAGGGATCCTCAGATCCATGGGCAGTGAGTGGAAGCACAGGCAAGACACAGGTCCATTGCTGTTGGGGCAGGGAAACATCATAATGCAAGGCAGAAGTCTCAATGTATTAGTTGCCTTTGTCTCTACTAGAGTTAGGTCGTTTTTCTCTGCAAGAGTCTCAGAGGAGCCCTATCCCTGTACTTCAATATTTGAAGGGCATCTGCAGAGACCTGAAGCTCCCCCTTCAGGAGGAGCCACATGGAGAACACAAGGGGCAACAAAGCTGCAAGAGAAGAGATTCCATCTCAATGTAAGAAAAAAATTTCAGCATTAAAAAGCCAATTACAGTAATTTAATGACTATAAGGCGCCCCGGATTATAAGGCTCATTTCCAGGTTGTCGGCAAATTTCCGAACTTTGTACATATATAAGGTGCACCAGACTTTAAAGTGCACTTTTTTTTTGCAGCGAGGATCTGTGCACAACAAAGTAACAAATTAGTGATGGAATCACGCGATCATGGGGTTTTCTGGCAGATGCTCAATTTGCAAACAGTTTTTCAGCCTTTAAATGCAACCCCAAGCGCACTCCCCGTGCCGCAGGCCCCGGAACTCCTGCCCACCATTCTCCCACACCCTGCAGCCGCCCCCGGCGCCGGGCTGCTCACTGCTCTTGCTGCTCTCGCTGCTCTGGTGGCTTGCGCAGCTCTTGCTGCTCGCGGTCATTTGATTGTGAGCTTCATGTTTGTTGCTGCGCGATGTGAAACAGAAATTGTTTTGAGATCCCTTCAATACTCAAACTTTTCCCCTATATAAGGCGCACAGGATTATAAGGCACACTTCCGGGTTTTGATCAAAATTTTAGGCTTTAAGGTGCACCTTATAGTTGTGAAATTACTTTTCTCACTGGAACAACCTCTCCAGAGATGTGGACAGGATCCTAAATAATCTCATCTAGGTTGCCATTCCCATGGAAGGCTGGATCCAGTGATCTTTCAAAGTTCCTTCTTACCTAGGCTGTTCTATGGTTCCATTAGTCTAAAGTATGAGGAAAAAAATAAGTTATGCTTAATTTTAAACAGAGTTACCAACACTGGCAACATTCTGCATTTAAGCAGCTTGAAAGAGTCCAAATTTTCTCACCACCACAGCACAATACCCAACACCTCCCCTCCAACTCTCAATTTTTCTGAATAATATTCAGAAATATTATTCACTCTGACCTTTTCTGAACCTCCTAAGAAACAAAAGCCATTGATATTTTGGGGGTTTATCCTTTAGAAAAAAGGGACTGATCCTTTCCCCTGCAGTAAGTAAGCACTCACAAAGCTGAAGCCACCTATTTCTGTTCTTCTGAGGCTTTTAAGTTAGAAATGAAAAATGTTCTCACAAGTGCTAACATGGCAGCAAAGGAGTTAAACAGATGAATGGAACTAATTAAGTAAATCACACATTTTCTTGAGAAAAAGCACAGCCTAACAGGGGTGCTCATCAGAGAGCTAATATTTAGCAAGAAGTTACAACTACACAGAAGAGTAACGACTGAATGGTGAAGTAACAGCACAATAATTAGTTGTTTTCTAGCAACTACTTAGGAATTCCCCAAGAGGTAGCATTGATTAAAGTTATTTTACAAGTATATTAGTAGGAAGTCTTTAAAAAAAAAAAAGGCCATGCCAGGTTTTTGTTGATGATTCGAAGGAGCCAGAAAACTGTGGAAATCACATTTCATTAAGAAATGAAGCAAGAAGCAAAACACACAAAAAAGGTGAGAGGTGGCAAACAGAGCAAAGGAAGTAACAGATTAAGGTAAATAAAATCCTAGATCAAGTAGACAATGCCAGAATACATTATTTTTTCTCTGAAGAATAAATGAAAGTTTACATGGGAAATGCCATTCTTGTGACCATGAAGCTGCACACACAGCTGACAGAATGGGCTTTAATAACACATTCTTCTCTGTCCTGTCTCTCCCCTGCATCCAGCCCTCTCTTGGAGGAGAAACACTTCGGGCTCATTACCCTCATACTGCCTCCCCGGCTACACAGCCCCAGGGGCTCAGGTCCAAGGATATGCATCCCCTTTTCCAGGAAAATGGATGGATGGATGGATGGATGGATGGATGGATGGATGGATGGATGGATGCCAGCTCCAGACTGTCTTTGAGGTTGCAGCTGAAAAAACACCAGACACACATTATCCATGCCACAGGGGGCAAACAGGTGTGCCCTGAAGAGCTCCCACCTGAAAACTTTTGAGTTCTTGCCTGCCATTGATCCCAGGCTAATTTTGCTGAGGCCCATAAAGCTATACTAAGGCTGCATTTGGTTTTTCAGATATCTGATATCCATAGCAAACATGCTGTTGTTTTCTCTGCCCTTTGAACAGGAAAATTACTGCACTTCTCCCTGATCCCAAAGCTCAGAGTAGCTGCTCAGCCTCTCTGGTTTGTATTTGGGCTCACCCAGGTGACAGCGAGGTGCAGGATGGCACAAGGCAGGGTTTGCATCTCCTGGACACCAGACCTGCCCTGCCTGCAGGAATCCGTGAGCTCTGCCCACAGGGAGCAGCTCTGGTGCCCACTCAGAAGTGCCACAGCACCACCAGCCAGGGCAGAGTGAGACCCGAGCAGGCAAGGAGAAACCAGCAAAAAACCAGTCTGGGACCTAACTTTGGGGAGCGAAGGTGAGGATGGGCAGCATGGCTGGTCCTGTCTGCCCACCTTGCTCTTTCCTCATCAGCACAGGGGCACAGCTAAACCTGGGTGTGTTCCTGCAGGTCCAACACAGGATTCCTTCATGGAAGAGCAGAATCCTGCTCCAGCATCCTGGTCCCCTTCCAAACCTTGATAAGGTTTTGAAGAGCCCTGTCAATGAGGGGATAGGGTCATACAATCACCTGCTCCATGTTTTGGGTTGTGTTTGGGGTCTCAGAAAGCCAGAGCTGCCCCCAAGGCTTGAGGAGCTCACTGCTTCCCAGGCACCCCAGATTCCCCTCAGGTCAATCTCACACAGCCCACGTGCACCCCAAGGACACTCAGCATAGACAGCCAAGCAACTTGGCCTGGAAAACATTGTCTGGAAGGGACAGCACAAACACCACCCTGGGATCTGGGACAGCCCTTCAGAGAGTTCCATCCACAGCTACTCTGCCACCTCCTTCTTTCTCCTCAAATCCTCACCGGCACTGAAATGGGAGAACAATTGCAGAATGAATGGCACTGCTAAAGGCTACTCTAATTGCAAAATCCCTCCCTGCCAGCCCCTGCGGAAGAGGACTGTGCTAAATCCTGTCACGACTTTTTGCTTCCTTGAGATTTAAGATCAGATTTTCCCCTCATTTACATGCAAGTCTAAAGCCATTAACCTCCAGAAAGCAATTCCTTCGTCTGCTGGTGCAAAGAAGAATAGAATTAGGTCATATGGACCCAGTCAGTCCTTTATTTTTGTATAAATGGAGGCTGGCAAGGATATTTTACTGAAAATTTAAACAGCAGTTCTCCATACCCCTACTGCTCTTATTTAATCAAATCAATGTCACAGGGCCCCGCAGTGGAACCTCCAGCAATGTGTAAGTTTTGTGTGTCACACTCTTTCTGTCTAAATGTCCCTGCTAGGCAGTCTATTGTTTTTTGACTTGAATGATTAGTGCTCTTGACTTTCAGAGCTTATTTGTTGATTTTTTCCCCCTTCTCCTTTTTTAAAATACTTCAGTTCCAGAACATTAGCATCCACATTCTACAGCTTACAGCCATGAGCTGTCCCCTGTCATTCTGCCCGTGTTTGTTGGTTGTCTGGGTTCAGTTCTTGAGATGGTAATTACATTTTTAGAGCACAAATGCTGACTGCCACACTGCACACTTCTACACAATGGCCCTGGTAAGAGTCGTGTACCCACTACCCCATTTCATTACCTGCCTCTTGGCATACATTAAATTATTCAGCCTTAGTAACATTGGTTCCACCTAAATGTCCAGTTCTGCTTATTTCTAAAGGAGTAGTACACATTTGTGTGTCCCTGCTCTTTACTTTCAGTGGAAACATTCACTGACAGCAAACCCAGGTTACTTGGTGGTTTTGCTCCATGTTCCTTTGCTGCAGAGCAAGCTGGCCTTGGACTGCACCCCATGGAAGAGATGGGGAGGAGGGAGAGCTGGGAGGAAGCTGGTTTTAAGATTTGAATTCTTATTGTCTTGGTCTGATTATGTCAGTAAAAAAATAATAACTCCAAGTTCAGTCTGTTTAGCTCATGATGGTTTTTGGTGAGATTTCTCCCTGTCCTTACCTCTTTCCATGAACCATTTGTTTTATTTTCTCTTTCCTGTCCAGTTGAGGAGGGGAGTGACAGAGTGGCTTTGGTGGGTGTCTGGCACCCAGCCAGGGTTAACCCAAATTTGACTGTAGGCAAGTCAGGATACACACCCTGCAAAACAAGGAAAGAAAGGCCTGATAGATTCAGCTTAGTGAGTCCAGCTGCAAGGGCTCATTTCCATCCATTTAACTGTAATTTATTCAGATACCCCAGGAACAAGCATCTGAAAACAAACATAACCTACCATTCTTTCACCCTTCCCACTTCTCCTTTTTTAATTTCCTTTCTTTTTTTCCCCCCTTTCTTTGTAACGCTTGGCTGGTGGGAGCTAATGAGACCCCCCTGACCTAGCAGCTTGTATGAGTCAGCAGAATGACTTTCCACCTCCCAACAAGGTTCAAGTGCCACAAATCCGCTGTAAGGATAGGAATTTTTCACCTCCCAGGTGCTCTGGGGATTAATTAGCATTTTGAAGTCATGTTTTGGGATCCTCATGTGCAAAGTGCTAGAGAAGAGGCTATTATTATTCTTGCAAACGGTAATCCTGGATTAGTTAAAGCAACTAGTCAAGCAATCAACAGAATTTGTCAATGATGAGGTAAGGAGTTACAGCCAGTGACATTTCTAGGACAGAAAGAATGAATTTTCTAAACAATCAGTATGTGCTGCATAGAGTGAATAATTTGTAATGAATAATGTATGCAGTTAATTTAGCCTCTTTGCCAGCTTGCAGAAAGTCCATGCACAGAAAGATAATTTCCCAACCCTATTTCAGGAATTGAGAAAAGGAAAAAAATGTGGTTTATTCTATGTATGTGCTTTATTTCTGCTTGAGATGTACTGACACAGTACAGAGATAGAGGCAGGTACAGAAAAGACACCTCCTTCCCATCTGGGATGGAAGATAGGAGGGTGATTTGGCCACAGAATCTTCCATCCCTAATGTATGCTCAGCTTGTCATGCTGAAATCTTTGCCCAGCAGTGTTTGTGTGCTGTGTACACCCACATGCCCAGGCCATAACTCCTAAATGAAGCCATGTGTGAAAAACAGAGTCACTGTCCTATGGAGATTTCAGAAAAAATATTTACATAATTTCTTGGCCAGCCATATGGCTGTCTGGTTATTTCACAAGTCCTGTGCTGGTCATCAACCAGGATTGCAGAGGACAGCAGCAGACATCCCATACACCTCATCAGCTGCAGGATGGGAATTGGGGTGGCTTCCTCCCCTTCTGCTAATCCTCAATGTCAGATCTAACTTGCTCATGCTGATCTGGTCAGAGCTGTAGTAAAGCCTGTGTTTTAGAGCAGGTAGTTAAGAAAAGTGCCCTCATACGAAAAAAAACCCAGAAGGGTAGATGTGAGATCAGCAGTCCCCTTATTTGCAGGGTTCCCTTATTATCATTGATTTTTCTACAGATTTCACACCATCAAACCTGAGAAATTCTCAGTCCTGGCTCACCAGTATCCAGATGTGAAGGCCCTCACATGAGCTGGAGTTTCCTCACGCAGCTCACAGTATTCCCTGCATTACCTGAAGTTTCCACACTTTGGCAGAACGTGGGACTGGACCAGCCCCAGGTCAGCCACCACTTCCCACCTCTTGCTGCTCCCACTGCTCTCCAGGATGAACCAGGATTGCTACACTGCTCCTGCACAAAGATCAGCTCACCTTGTGGCTACAGCAAGGGCAGAACTGGTGAAAACAAATATTGGCTTCTCCTTTGTGGGTGGCATGGACTTGTGTCCCTGCAAGAAAATACACAGAACACAAATATTGAACAATAAAGTTGCTGTTGTGTTGGCACTCACTGACTGTGCAGGCTCAGCTTTCATGGCCCAGGATGTTTTTTGGGTTTTTTTCAGCAAGATGGGGACATCTGTTCTTTTGTGCTGGACTCTGATTTCTTTCCAATACCCTTCAGTGCTGTCATATTTGCAAAATATTTATTTAGAGGAAAACTGAAGAGGGTGCATGAGTAAACACCACAAGGCCAGATCATGATGATTTCAAAGGAGAAAATGAAAGTCATTGCTTTAGGATAAGAAGAAATAAGCAAGGAGTGGGGGGAAAAAAGGGGGGGATTAAAAGTATTGTCCACAAAAAGGCAGATTTTGGAGATGAGCAGGGAAAGAAGATCAGAAGAAAATAAAAGGCATCTATTTGTGAATCAAATTAATGTATGAATACATAAAACATGCCAGTCTGACATGGAGATGAATTTGTGTCTTTCTCTAAAGCTACAGCCAGCTCATCACTTCATCCTAAAGGGCTTTGCATTGAACACAACAAGTCCACTCTGTGTGGGCTCTCCCTGACAAGGACAAATAGAACTCTCTGTGAATAATAGTCAGCACATGGGAAAGGAGCAGGTTAAGCCTAATTTTAAGCACATTTTAGCCATCACTGCTCCCTCCACACACCTGGCACAGTTACACAGGAGGATTTTAGGCAGCTCCTCTGTGCCTTGTGATGCTCCTTGGAGTTCAAAACCAACCCAGAGACAGCATGGTGCAGGCTAGAGGGAAAACTGTGGTTTTTGTGCAAAGGGAACAAGTTTCAGGGCAGAGGAAAATAATATTAATTCTCACACCTGCTGCAGTTTCCTAAGAGTGTTCATTATACTGCCTCCCTAAAACTCTTGTCTATCTCCTTTACACAAACTCCAGCTCTCTGATGCTACAAATGGAGGCAAATTAAGCAGCCCGGGCTCCAAGGGAATGTTTTTGAGAAGTTGGCAGGTGGGAGGAATTTTCATTGCTCTATAGTGTGATGTTGATGGGAATTTTCCTTTTCCTCCTTCTGGTTTTTTCCCCTATTTGTCTGGAGCTCCAGTAATTTCATTGTTTTCCTTCTTAGTAAATTATTCCAGGTGGCAATGTACCAGCCAAAAGGCAAAAAAAATAGCTGTCATCCACAGAATCACAGGGTCAGATTTTTTTCCACTTCTGAGTGACTCTGCAGTGTCACTGTGCAGACTTTTCCTGGATAAGCATGTAGAAATGCATAATTTATTTGAGTTAATTCTGGAAATCGAGGACAGAGCTACAGGCACTGAAGATGCAGGATGCAGCTGCATTTTGAGTCTCCACTCTGAGGTCTCTGATTGCAGCAACTGTGTTGGGGTGGGGACCAGAGGGAGAAGAAAAGTTAATTTTTAAATTATTCTCTGCATCAGCTTGATGGCATAAATTAGAAGAGCCTTAGGGTTGTTAAACTCATATTTCTGTGGAAAAGCCCATTGTTCACAGATGATGGTTCAAGAAGATATATATAAAATGGCCATTACGACTTTAGGCATCAATTTATACCTGCAATGGACAACATTAGTCAGCATTAAAAACTCCTCAGTCTCTCAGCTTCCTTTTCTTGGAAACTGCCATGGGCATGAGAGGGAAGGGCTGGGCTGGGGTCAGCAGGACAGAGAAGTGCAGCTGGGTGTTGCTTTTTGGCAGGAATCCTGCTGGGCATCCCCAGGCAGGCTGCAGATGAGCATAGTCCCTGGATTTTTGTAGCTTTGCCCCCTCCCATGGGCAGGTTTCCCTCCTGCAGGCATGGGGCTGGTGAAGGTGATCCCCACAGGATCAGGTGCATCAGACAAACCCTTCAAACCTTTCTTCTTGGGAGATGCGCAGGTACAACTCACAGCCAGCTGTAACCTGATCCCCAACATCTTCACGGTGCAGCTTTTCATACTGCACCATGGCTGCTCTCAAAAAGAGACTGGGAGAAAATAGAAAAGAGCCCATCCCAGCATTTTTCAAGGTTAATTGGAAGGAACAACGTCCAACTCAGGTAACTCCGTTTCTGGAGAGGCTGCAGTCCTTGTTTCTCCATATTTTCAGAAGTACTTTACAAATATCCTTCTGATTGATTGCAAGAAACCCTGCACTGTCCTCAAATGCCAGCTCTCATCTCCACTCAGGGACTGTCAAAGTGCCTTCGTTTTCTTTATTTCTGCACTTCAACTTTTTCAGGTGCACCTCACTGGATAATTAGGGAAGTGTTTTTACTTCTTGTTTGCAGTCAGTAGCTCTGAGTGTGCTCAGGTTACATCTTCCTTTAGTATATCAGCAAGTCCAGGAAGTTCTGTGCTGGTATCAAGCACTTGCCTTACTCTTTTGTTTGTGAGGAAAATACTTGTAGCCAGAGGTTGTAATTAGAAATCAAAAATTCAGAACTACACACAGTGCGGTTGCACTGGCAATTAATTGCTCATTAACATCATCACACAGTTGCCCATTAAAATCACTGCATAATCATTGATGTGAGGACCTTCAGGGTCTCAGCATGTCCTTGATTTTGGTGCCATTTTAAAGAAGTGATGATCCAAGGTCCAGAGCACTGACCAGGCTCCTTTGCAGGAAGAAGTCCTGGCTTCACAGGCAGTGCAGGAGCTGCTGTGGCCACTGTCCTAGTTTGGAGGACAGGTGTCTGCTAAAAAAGACAGGAGCCTCTCTTTGAAATGGAGAATGTAAACCCCCTCCCTCCAAATTATTATAATTTTGAAATTAAGAGGCTCTCAGGCAAAGATATGGGAGTTAGGAATAACAGTTCTTTACTAGGGAAATTAAAAGAGAAATACAGTGTTATAAAGAAACAAACTCCAAATACTAACAGAGTCGGAGTGCAACCTGACACCCTGTCAGTCAGGGTGTTGGTAGCAGTCCCATTAAATGGTGGCTGCATCCTCCTGCAGTGACAGATGTGGTTCAGTTGAAGCAGTACTCTTGTACAATGTGCAGTTTTCCTCCGGAGGTCCAGTGGTGGTGTGGAGAAGTCCAGTTTCCCTCTGGAGTCCAGTGGAGAAAGGGGCTACCTTAGTGTCCCAAAACCCCAGGTTTTATCTTGGTAAGAAATGTTGGGCTCTTCCCCCGGCTGGAGAAATTTCCAATGGGATGAAGTAATTTTATCAGTGCCACTGAGTGGGACTCAATGGCCATGAGCAGAAGAGAACTCCCTGCAGGAAGGATGGGTTGTGAAAAGATAAAGAACACTGCCCTACCTGGTTTCAATGGATGGCCCATTAGCAGAGGATGTCTCCCACAGAGATCAGGATCATTGCCCCCACCCTCAACAGATGGTGATAGAATAGATACCTTTGATCACATCCTGTATAGTAACCCAAGACAGCCACAAATTATTACCAGTTGTTATTTTCTTTTCAGAATTGACAAAGGGAGGGTCATCTTATTCTTTGCCTTCCAGTCCACTTTGCTCTAAGAAAAAACTGCCTCTGTTTGTGCTGAGGGATGACTGTCCTTCTCATGCCTTCCTATAATGGGGAGCACTTGGTCAGCTGTAATAATGGCACTGAGAGGAGAGAGAGAGTCACAGATTATTCCAACATGTGCTACATCTTCTAAACATGCCAGGACACATTTTCTCAGTCCTTATACATCTTCCACCATGGTCCAGCAAGCCCTGTAATACCTAAGACTCAACACCCATTTGTTTACAGCATTCACTGGCTTTACACTGACCAAACACCATTGATCAGCTGGATTAACTCAGAAGACCTCCAGTATAAAACCACAGAAATTCTGGATTCGTAGTAAACTCCCTGAAAATGCCCTTATGTCACCCAAAATTTGCTTTCTTTAGCTCTGAGGTTATAGTGGGAGAGGAGAATGATGCACCCATCTTCTGAGCCCACAGCTCTTCTTGGGGTCTCCATTATTCCTCAGATTTTCATGGCTTCATTTTACACAAATTCTGTAACACCCTGGAAGATGTCAGCAGAGCTCTCCTATTGTGCACTAATTAATGGGGTGACAGTGTGGTATTAATTAGCAAAGGGTACTTATATGTACAGCCTCTGTACTCTGGAGGCCTGGTCTGTATAGCACAGACATCCCTGCAGCACAGTTTATATTTTGCTGTTGAATGGAGGTGTCTTTTCCTCAGAACCAGGCTGTTTCTCAGCCGAGCGCAGAGGCACACTGTGAGTTACAAGCTGTTAGGAATTCGGAGAGGTACTGAGCCCTGCCTCACAGTTTTTCTTCACAGAGCATTTTTAACTGCTTCTTTTCAATCAAAACTGTCAAAATGATGTTTTAAGAGCCCACAGCCGATGCAAAGTGAGTGTGTGGGGCTTCTTTACTACAGTGTCGTTGAGCAGAAATATCAATTTCTGTTTTGGCAACCAGCTCAGCTCAGTGAAGCCAGGGGAAAAGTGTCATTGCTTTCAGCATGGATTGGATCAGGTGAAAGCTCGCTACATCTCATTATGCACTTCATTTCAGCAACAGGCCAAGACAGGCTTTTTATGGCTCTTTCACTTACTTTACACCAACAACTGGAGGTCAGGACACCAAAAATCTCCATTTTGATTTTTTGATGAATTGTCTGGCTAAACCCAGAATACTGATCACAAAGTCAGGGCAATGACTCTTCCAGAGCTATGGGGAGCTGAACTGCAAGGAATCATCTACTCTGTGTTTTACCCTTTGCTACTGAGGTTTTCAGCTGGCTTGGAACAGAACCATACTTTCATCTCAAATCAATGATTAAAAATGCCCATGAGTCTGGATCCTTGTCCTAAATCAAAATGTTAAGAGTTGTTTTCCCCATTATGTTTCTTCTCACCCTTCTCCCCATCTACAGAGAACAGTGTAAATCACAGGGCTTGAGAGAGGCAGAAGGCACGAGACAGAGAGGTGGCAGCTTTCAGTAAGGTTAAGATGTGTAAAGACAAACTGAAAAGGTCAGAATTGTTCCTCTTAGAGAGAAAACAAGGAGAATATGCAACTGAGGTATATAAAATCACGTTGCACAGCGAAGGTCAGAGAAGAGATTTGATTGCTAACAGGGGACCAAGAGCCAGCAGACTGTTCTTTCCAAAGAATATATTATATAATATATATTTAGCCTGTAGAACTCATTGCCACAACAGCACTCTCCAGATACAGTAGATATACTTTAATAGCAAACAGATCTTTGCTCCTTGTTGGTTTGGAGGTGAAGGGAAGAAGCAGATGAAGGGAAGGAAAACACTCTGTGTGCTGATGACCTCATCCTCTGTCCTGAAAAGGAGGAGCTGACTGTTCTTCTACCTTGGAGCTAAGATTTGGTACTTCAAAGAGCAGAGATAAACAGATTCAGGGAAGGTTTCAAACCACAATATTCAAGCCTGAAGATCTCCTTTTGGCATTGTTCATGGAGGGAAGCACAAAGTGAGGCTCAGAGGAGGACAGTCTGTGAGCACACAGCATGTTTTTAGCAAATAAAAACCCAGCATGACAAAATGGAGCTGTCCAGAGCTGCACTTAGAGGAAAACTGAGCCCCTGCATGCACAGATGAAATTACTCTGAGAGTGTATCTCCCCTGGATCAGTGCTCACAACAGGCTGGCAGTGAGTGGTAATATCTCTGTGTTTGCAGCCTGTGGGCTTAATTTTCAGAGAAGATATCCTGACCTTCAGATAGACATGCCATCTGACCCAAGAAGTCTCCTAAAATCCACAGTGTTAACTTTTATTCGAGATACTCTCCACCCCAGCTCATGGCTGGGGATATTGGATTCTTCAAAGAATTCCTCTCTTCAGTGAGTGACAGGGGCACTGCTCCTTCATGACCTTAGGTCCCCATTGACTGTGAAAGATAACATTAACATCCCACTGCACCAAAATTATATTCATCCTTAGTTCTTTCCAGACAGCAATTGTCAACTTCTATGGACCCTTGAGTAGCTCAACCATTTTCACCCTGGCAATTAATTCAAAAGTATCAAGAGATTTTTTAGGTGCTATTAAGGACTATTATCTCTTTTTTCCCACCAGGGAAAGGCCTCCAGAGAAAATTCAATGATACTTCCTGCTTTTTGACAGTAATTGTGATTTCCATATTTATAAAATTAATTGTTGCCACTATCAGTAGCCCAAGACCGTAAATCAAGATAAAAGCAGAGCAGAGGCTGCGATGATGTGGACATTTCAGCCTGCAGGGTTTCTGAAGGACTGTCTTCAAATGGAAAAATGATGTCTGGAGTTAGAGATTTCTGAACTGCTGAGGATGGGCAGTGTCTGATGATTTTTCAGTCCCACTTCACATCCAGCACCTTCCTCTCCCTCCCTCCAGTCACTCGAGGTCCCCAAGTTTGGGGTCAGGGGAGTCCCCGGGGCAGTGAGGGAGACTCAGCCCAATCTGCACCCTGGATTTTCCCTCTCAGGCAGTGCAAATCCATACACTCAACTCAGAGGCTGTGTCAGCATGGATGGCAAAGCCAGAATGGTGTCAGTGCTGGATTTTCAGAGCTCACAGGTCACAGACACCCCTGTCCAACACTTCTGCCTCCTGCGGACACCTCCACAAGTGGCACAGAGCCCTCCATGGGGACTCTGCTGGGATACTGTGCAGAATTAGTCAGTGACAGGTATGCTCTCCTATAACTGTCCTTCCCCTTAAAATGGAAAGAGAAAGAGATTGCACCTCTGGATAATAATTGTCATCATTTTCCTATTCCTTCTCACACAAAGCAAATGAATATTATTGCAGAGTTCTGCTGTGAAACTTTATCAGTTCCGCCTTCAGATGCCACTGGCAAAAAAAAAAAAGAGAGAGTTTATTGAAGGACAAGGAAAAGGCTGGTAATTGCAAATAAAATCCACTGTATGGTCTTGAAAATCCCAAAGGAGAAAGAAAAACTGTGTCTATACACCTTAGCTCATAAATTACCACATGCCAGTCCCATCCATGCGACTACAAAGATAAATTTTAAAAGACTAAGTCCTTAGCCATGTCACCATCCTCCCAGTCATGTCTTCTCAAAGCACAGCTCACAGGAGCTGCAGCTCATCAGAAGAAAAACCACAAATCCCAGTCCCCTACTACAGGTGATTGGGGAAGGCACAATTCCTTAGCTTTTATTTGCATTTTCATTTTTAAATCTTTCTTGAAATACTAGACCCAAAAATAAACTTTTTGAATATTATTTGCAGCCAAACCTTTATGTTGCATCACAGGTCCTCTGATAAAGAACAATGCAAGTTTGTGTGCTCACCATATTTTAAAAGGGCACACAATATGTATAAATCCAATTAAAAATTATAATTGTAAATTATCAGCTGCCTCTTCTTCAGCATTTGAAATGGAGAAATCAGTATGATGAATGAAGCACAGCCAGAGTCATAAGATTTTATGGTAAGAATGATATTTCTGCTTTTCATATTCAAAAATATTGTTTTGCTTTTGGTCAAAACTAGATGTATATCAAATTTTTGTATTAATAAATTATGAAGGTGCACTACACCTACCATAAAATATCTATTACTTTGAAGCAAACATGGGAACATCTAGAAAATTTGGCATTGAAACACCAGTGATTCAACTGGCCAAAAATTTTCAGGGAAATATTTCCTGACACGGAATGTCAAGAATAAATTATAATACCTTTTGAGAAAAAATAATTACAGGTCATATTGACTTCACCTTAAAATGTAATTGAAGTAGGTGGAAAAAATCAAATTGGTAAGACTTTGAAAAAAAAGTAATTTGATCTTCTTATTGTTTCTTCTTTCAGATGGCAAGTTACAACTGGTTTTGACTTTTCTATTTTTCCACTATGATTCAGTATGAGAATTCTCTGGGGTTCCAGAGGATAAACAAAATCTAGGTACCTAGGCAGAGGCAGCCTATAAAGTTCTGTGACTATTGGACATAAACAGATTTTGAAGAGATGTTGCAAAGCAGACTGAAGAAACTGATGAAGCACAAAAGGTTATTGATGAAGAGATAATGAAATCCTGGTCCCAAAAAAATTGATTTTAAATGGGAATTTAATGGCACCGGATGGAGTACACCCAAATGCTAAGTTTAGCCTAAGGAGATAGATTAGTCTTCCTGTATTTCCTCTTCAGCTGGTTGGGAGCAGCAAAATCCTACATTTAATCATCCTCTGAGAGAGCTGAGCTGGAGCTTCCCTTTTCCATTAACTCTAACAAATCAGGGAGGGCTGCCCCCCACCAGCACATCCCAGATCCCTGGTACCCCTCACCCATTTACAACTTGTCCCTGCTGAGTGCGGGTCAGACCTTCACCCACTGCTAGAAATAAAGATCCCTCCTAGAATTAAACCTGGGACTCCTGCAGATATTGGCTCTTTCGCCAGCATGCTGTCCCTCTCTTTTTGATTGAGCAGAGAAAGATCACTGTCTCTGGGAAAATATGTTTTGTTGTGAGCCCAGATATGCCTTCTGCAGAGAGAGCTGACCTGGCACTCTGAGCAGGGAGAACTGAGGCTGCAGCTGGTGCAGGAATTCACTCTTGGTGACAGCAGCTGCAAGGAGGTGCTGCTGTGGCTCCTCACATCTCCAGTACCTTTGATTAAGGTGTGTTCATTCAGATCTGCCTGCATGCCATGAGTCTTACTGACCCAAAAGAGGAGGGATGCTGATGCCTGGGGATAAAATCTGTTTCGTCCCACTTTGAAAGGATCTCCAGTCTAAGCACAATTCCCTTCAACCACACACTCCTCCTAAGTGGAGGGTAGTTATTAAGCTCTGTCTCTGCTACCCTTCCAGATGTGAGCTCCAGCCCTGCCCTGCCACTGAGCACTCCTTGCACAGAAGAAGCTGTGTGGTTATTAACATGATAATTCACATCTGGTGTCAAAAATGAATAAATAAACCTGTCTGTCAGGGAGTGCAGGAAGGGAGAGTTAAGTGCTTTTAAATCACATTAAGTCAAGCACAGATGCTGTCACAATTCTGCAACAAAGAGACATGGGCTTAACTGCACTTGCATCCTCTCCTGTCCTAAGTGAGCTCCAGGACATGATCACCTGTCCTAATGAGATGCCAAGCAACCTTCAAGTTTTATGACATTTTTCAAGACATTTCCATGCTCCTTGGGAAAGCCCAGCCTTGCAAATGTTTTGACTTTAAGCATGAACATTATCCCAACATTACACATAAAAATATTTTGTATTGCTCCTTCAAATCTTCAATTTTTGAATGAAGAAAACAACCTTTCGTAAATTGGGGTTTTCATCTTTAAGAATAGGATAATACTATTTCCCCTTCAGCAAATGTATATCCTAATCCAACAAAGCATCAGGAAGAAAGATCTGTGGCAGGACTGATTCTGTGTGAAGGAAAGAAAATTTCTCTGATAGTCCTGGATAAAGCGGGAAATAACACTGAGATTTCAAAGTCCACAAAGAGCCCCAGCAACACCCTTATGAAAGCCAAGACACCTCAACTTATGGCCATATTCCCTCCAGATGGTTTAAAATTCATTCACATAAGCACAGTGTCACACATTGAAAAATTTGGTGTTGTTTTTTTTTTTTTTAATGAAATTTAATGAGGCAGAGCTGGCCTGTGGTGCTTCAGGAAAGGTGTAAAGGTGCAAGCTCAGTGTGTGAGTCAGTGGTATCAGCTCTAATTTTAATAGACCTGGACACCCTCAGATGGGGAGGCAGTCAGACCAAATGGAGGAGCACGTGGGGAGGCACTGCAAGGCTTAGAAAATCTCAGGGCTTGTTCCCCGGTGTCCCCAGGCTCCCCAGCACAGCTGGGTGTCATGGGCAGTGATCTCAGCCCCCAAGGGGACATCAGCCTTGTTCCCATGGGACTGGTGGCCAAGCCACTCCAGCAACACCACAGGAAGACATTTCAGAGACAAGCAGGAAATCACCAGCCAGCACTTCCCATTCCTATCCCTGAAAGGCAGTTCCTAATCTGATCCTTGAAATTCGGATGTTAATATCTCAAAACACATGAACGCTAGCTATTGTAAGTCTGAAGAGTCTCCTTACCAAGGAGGAATCCTGAGTACTCGACCTTCCCAGTGCCTTGCAGCAGAGAGTTCTATGTTTTAATTATCTCCTGTGTGAAAGAAGTTTTATTTGATCAGTCTGGAAATTGCTGCATTTCAATTTACTTGAATTTTTTCAGCCACTGCTGTTAGGTAACATTTAATACGTCTTTATCACACTCTCCTTCACTGGTTTCCTTTCTAAGGTGAACAGACCCAGCATAACCTTTTTCACAAGAAACATTTTCCCAAATAGTGCCCCAAATAATTTTCTTTACCCCTCTATGAATGTCTTCTAGTTTTCTTTAAGATAGAGCAGCTATTACTGTATATACATTTGAGGTAAGTCTTCATATTATTTTTCTTCCTATTCTCCTTCTATTCCTCATCCATTACGCAATATTTTCTTTGTTTTTCTGGGCTTCAGTGGCATACTGAGCATGTGGGATACAAGCTCCAATCTCTAGCCATCCATCCTGATTTAAAACCCTGTAAATTGTGTAGAAAGTTGAAACCCCTCAAAAAAAAAATTTTAAAAAGCGCATCTGTGTTATCACAGTATTACAATTCTCCCTTGTGATACCAATAATTGGACCAAATATTTTAGCAATTCCCAAGTGAACTTCATTATTCTGGGTAATTTGTTTCCACAGTCCATCACTGTTGAGGTGCGTAAAACCTTTCCAGGTGTGGAACAGGATAAAGGGAAGACATATGGGAGAAAATAAGACTAATTATTGTGAGAGATGCCTTATAAAGAGATGGTGCTTTCCCATCATAGGTAAAATCAGGTGTTGCTGGTGTGGTCAGGTATATCTGCAGGCACTCAGGTCAGTAAGCAGAGCTGCCCCACTGAACAGCCACAACATAAATTAGAATAAATTCCCACAAGATACATAAAAAGCTAAAAAAATTACTGTATTTATTATCCCTGTCCCATCTGTTAAGTCCATAGTGCTGTTTGTCCCAGCTCCATTTTACTCCCTATAATGAGAGCCAAGGGACAAAAAGCTGCTCATGAAAACCAGAAACTGAATTTAGTATCCTGCCCATGGCCAGAGAAATTCAGTCTGGAACCCACAGCTTTGTATTCCGGGCACTAACGCCTCCCAGGTGGCACTGATGTATTTATGTGAAGACATGAATGAAACAAAGGTGATCTGAACTAAAAGGAAAAACATAGCTTGGATATTTTTGTACAAGTCCAAACAGTCTCCATCAGGGAGGAGTAGTAAGAGACTTCCTAGGAAAGCTTCTCCTCTAGAATTACAGTAATTCCCTGCGTATAAAGTGCACCGGTGTATAAGGCGCATTTCCAGGTTGGCAGCAATTTTCTGTACTTTATCCCTATATTAGGCACACCGGCGTATAAGGCGCACTTTTGCTTTGCATCAAGGATCCAGCTCAGGGCAGCCCTGCCCTGCCTTGGCTCGGCCCAGCTCGCACTTCCGGGTTGGCAAATTTCTGAACTTGGTCCATATATAAGGCGCACCGGCGTATAAGGCGCACTTCCGGGTTTCCATCAAAATTTCAGTCCAAAGAGTGTGCCTTATAGTAGTGAAGTTACTGTAGTTTGATTCTCAGCTAGCTGATCTATGAGAATGAAGTTATTTATGGCTCAGTCATAACTGAGATTGAAATCCTTATGTGCCACCACTTTCTTGCGTAAGCTGAGTACCAACAGTGTCACTGCATGCCATGAGCTTTTGTGCTTTTGCTTCAAATTACCTCCATCCCTGGGCTAACAATCATCGACAACTTGAAGTGACATGTTCCTTCAAGACAGCAGAAAGACAGCGTGCACGAATGCAGGGAGAGTTTGGGTATCATCACCAGGGAGGGACCTGGCTCTGCAGCTGGTGAAGCCCAGAGGGGTGGTGGCAGTGGGGGAAGGAGTAGGCACAGGTCCTGTGTCAGTGCTGGTGTCCATGGTTCAAACCACAGCAGACAGGAAAAGGGATGCTGGTCTGTCAGATGTCTTGCTGGCCACTCTTTGGCAGGGTTCCCTGCTTCCCCCCCACCCCCTTGTATTCTCTCTCACACAGCTTGTATCTGCAAATAGCAATCTCTTGACAGCTGATAATGAGATGGGCTGAGCTTTGTGATGATGACAAGATACAGAGAGGTGAGATAGGAAGATCTGCATATTTCAAGTACCATAAAAGGGTGCTCTGCACTCACACAAAGCCATGTTCCACATCCCCAGACACAGGACACTGACCAGAAAAGAGGTTTGCTGGGGAGACTCAAAGCTCAGCAATTCACTTGGGAGTGAAAACAGACTAACAATTGCCACCAAAGAGACCAACTTGCACCATATGTTCCATCCCTCTGTCAGTACTGAGGGGTGAAGGGGAATCCATTGCATCCTCCTAGAGGAAATGTAGTGGCCCAAACATCCCAGTGCTGAGCCATGTGCAATCCTTGTCTGGCTGTGCAGGCTCTGAAGGGAAACCTCTCCTGGAGAATCTCCCTCCCTCCCTCCCTGCTGCTAATGCTGGGGCTCAATAGGAGGAAAGGAGTGGCTGAGATGTTTGAGATATTTTTGCTCCCACACCCCTTCAGACTATAATTGCCACGTCCAGGTATTTTCTCAGGGACAAAACTGGAACTGGCACCTGCCACCAGCAGGTATCAGTGTACATGCACTACCTTTGGAAGGCAGGCTGCAGGGCACCAGAGGCTGGGCTCACTTCTGGCTTTCCCTTGCAGTCCCTGGCTGAGTTCAGACACTACAAGCTCCTGCAGTGTGAGGTACCATGAGGGCCAACAGGTGTCCTCACTTTGTGCCTCACTAAGGAGTCCCCTGAGATGTTATTTTGTCCCAGAGTTTAGGAACAATATTACAGAACACATAATATTGTTGTGCATGTTGCACTGAGAAGAAGATAGCATCTCCTACTCTTCCTCACTGAAGCTGCAGCCTTTCTGAGGAATTTGGTGGGCAGAGGAAAGAGATTGGGGTGTAGGGACGACAGACTTGACATCTGAATATTTGTGTCATGTCTTCTGTGGAATTTCCCCTCACTCCCTTCTCCATCTCATCATTCCCCATGTAGGGTCCCTTCAGGAGGAATGCCAGAGCATTTGATCTACCATGAATCTGTTCTGTGACATCTTCACAAGGGCGTTTGAAAAGGGGTGCAAGACACCAGGTCACCATTTTTCCATGTCTGGTATGAAGTTCTAGACCTACCTGTGCTATGGAAAAAGTGCATCCGGGTGGGATCTCCTAAAAGCAGCTCAGAATTATGTTCTCCATACTTCCACTGCTTCACTACTCAGGTTTATCAGCCAAAGCATCTCAAAGGCAGCTGTGGGGCTCTGCCTGCAGGGAAACTGTGTGCAGCCCTAAACCCACCCTGGAGGCCACTTCTGCACAGCACTGTGGCCCTGACAGGCGCTACAGGGCCAGAGGAATCTGACACCCAGGTATTCCCATTTCCAGAAGCACAAACTGACACTAAAAGCTGAAGAAAAATTTCAGAGCCAGGAACAGTAGTTTAATTTTCCACCCCTTTCCTGCTCACTGTCTGAGCAGAATTCAGGATCCTCCCATAACCTGTTTATAGTTCCCTGCTGTGCAAGGCTTTTACTTCACTTGCTGTAGCAGTGCTCACAATGTTGTTGCAGCCTGTTTGGGAGAGCATCCACGAAGCTGCATCCCCCTGGCTGCCAGATGCTCCTCTGCACAGCACTCAGCCTCAAAACAGTTTCCTGCTGCCTTCTTTGGCTCACAAGTAGTTCTCTGTTATGATCCATGACTGAATCACGGAATCATTTAGGTTGGAAAAGACTCTTAAGATTTGGATGCAGCAAAGATGGGCACTGTTGCTTGTTTGAATAGTCTGACATGGGGTTTGGTTTCTTCCCAGCCCTCCACAGCCTCTGTCATTTACCTCAGCACACCTCCACATTTTATTAGCTGGATTGAACTACTTAGACTCAACCATAAAGTGCCACCTATGTGATGGTTTTCAGTGTAGAATTGCCCCTGGGAGCATGTCCTGTTGGCCTTTCATGTTGTAAAACAATTGTGTGCAATGATATGGGGCCACAAAGAGCCATGATGGATAACTGGTTGTTAGTCTGAGTTTTCCCAGCTAATTTTGTTCCTTCAGCAACGTGAAGAAAAATGCTTTGAAGGAATGTACTCCAAACAACCAGTGTCCCCTGTTGGCTTTCTTCAGTGCTGGAGAGACATTTATTACGCTTTCCTAGAACAAAATATGATGTTAAATATAAAAGCAGTGGTTCAAATGGTCATAAAATATATTGGGGCATACTATGGATTTAATTGATTTCAAAGCTTAGATTTAGGAAAAATTTATAGTCAGGGACTTTATTTTTCCAAAAGCTTGGCTTAGTTGTTTAATATTGATTTTAGGATTATGATAAAATACATTTCTATTGATTTCTGTGAGGAAAAATTAATCACTGCAAGAATGTCTGGTTCTATCTACTTGGTGGATGAAGATGTGCACAGATGTTTCTGGATCAGGTCTTTGAACACTGCAGTTGAGTTGGGAGGGCGAAACAGAATCACAGGTTTCATGTCTCAAGACAAAGCAAAATTATTCATGGGTTAAAAAAAAAGCAGAGACCATTCTGGTGTGCTGTGGGTCTCATTAATAAAATGTGGTTGATTCATCTCCCTTGTAGCAAAACAGAGTTGTAATATTTGCATATCTTTGCTTCAGACAACTTGCCAATCTGTTTAGCAGTTCTACCTTAAAATATATTCTGTTACAAAGTTGAAAATAGTTTTATAAAAGAGGTGTTGCATAATTACATTCCTCTGGGCTAGACTGTAACACTTTGAATTGTTACTTAATATAAATTGGGACAGTGAGTACTTCACTTCTCCATTTCCATTTTTTTTAATACATTTCACAGCATGTCAATTTGATCTTGATTCATTGTAGGTAACATACAACTATAGCAATAATTCTGATTTAATTAACAGATTGGCAAATGCCACTCAAGTAAAAAAATAATTTTTATTTCTGGACAAAAAAGCATGTAAAGAGAGTTAGGTAATACAATTCAGCAGTGGCGGGCTAAGCTAAGTTTGGAAGACATTCTGACTTTCAAAGCAAAACATGTTGATGCAAAGTCAAGATGACTTAAAAAAGCTGAAATACTCAAATAAGTAGAAATACCCATGTTTCTACTTCTAGATGTCTTTCCAGGAGGACTGGTTACTACTCCCATTAAATTCACCTGTTGCCTTTGAGGACTGCAGCCACAGCATTATTTTCTCCTGTATTTGTAAGCTGGGAAATAAAATCAAGGCATCACCTTGTGACTTGCTGGCTTGGGTATGTGTTTACCACAGCGCTTTTCTGCATGTCATATATCAGCCTTGCTCAGGTAAAACACCATTCCCTGTGGTAGGGGAATTAATGAAAGTGTTTCATTAACTTATGAAGTGCAAGTTGGAGTTTTGGGGGTTTTGTTTCCCTGCCCGCACGTGGATGTTTGACAGCAAGAGTGAGTGTTTGTGCAGCACTGATCATTAGCACTGGCAGGCCCTAAAAAAGGTTTGTGTTTAAAACCACCTCCTGTGCAGTGCTTTGAAGCAAATATCACTGCCACTTATATTGATTTCAAATGTCATAGAAATCTAGTCTACGGCTCTTTCAGATCTGAAGGTTAAACTTTATGCCAATGTCTAGGAATCTTGATGGCAGCAGCGCGAGCGTGAGCAGAATGAGTTAAAGCCATCGGGGACTCCAGAGCAAATCATCGAGGAAGGGAGGCTCCAAGGGCACTCAGCACTTGGACAGGAAAGGGTTTATAGAAGCATTTTTCAGCCCTCTTCCACCTAAAAGGCTCATTGCTAATCAAAAAGCAATATTACTCACAGAACTGAGGAAGTTACAAAGCTCTCACAGTTTCTGCCAGAGAAGCTTCATGCCAAGCCTGTTGTTGCTGTTGCTCAGGAAGGAGCCCCACCAACCTTCACGAGCTCTGGCTGACGCTGCAAATGACTTAAGGACTGGAAAACATTAACTGCTAGGAGAAAACATCACTCTGCTAAAGCCTGTCCTCACAAACCCAGAAAATATCAACCAATTTACAAGTAGCTAATATCAGCATATCCTCCAAAATCCAATTAGTGGCTGTAACCTTGGGTTTTATCCTTGTCCAAAAATACATCTTGTTCCTTTTCACAGTGGTTTTGCACTCTACCCCCTCCCCAGCTCACATGCTTCAGTGGCTGACTTTTCCCATCCATGCCAAATTGAAGGCACTTTTCCATGAGGTAATTTTGTCTGAATTGCCTGTGCACCCACCCATCCCATCCCAATTTTAGTCCACGGCATCTTGTTTTCAAATTAGCTGCTATCTTAAACAGCTTACTGCCTTCAGTCTGTTCATTCCAGGATTTTGCTCACCTCCCTGACAATCTCCCATTTTACCTTATTTCTTCCTCAGGCTGCAGAGGCCAGCACAGGCTAATCCCTCCTCATAACCCAAACTCCAAACCTTCAGAGTACTTAAGATTTTCCTCCATAACACCTTTTCAATTTCAAACTTCTAAGCAATTTTACTAGTGGCCAGAATAGCAAGTAATATTTCTATTTTTCAAGTTTCAGTATAGAAAAAATAACCTTTACTTATTTATGGTGTATAATGTCCCTTCCATGGAAGTTTGGGGTGGTTCCTCCACAGCTGGGGCTCTGTGACTCCTATAAAAGCACACACAGGTACCATTTTGTCACTTGTTGTTTCAGTAGAACCTTCTCCTTGCCATTGCACTGAGGGAAAAACAGAATTCTCTGAATATTCTTTCCCCCAATCTCTTCTTCCTCGTGTTTTTCATTTTTTATGTACAAATGTCTACAGCTCCTTCCAGAATGCCAGTCCCTGCTTTGTCCTTTACAAGCCCCAGAGACAATAAGTGCTGATTGCAAGATATCTACATGAAATGAATCATGTGCTCTACTCCTTCAGTCCTTTTCTCTTCTTAGGTGAAAAATCAAAGTTCTCTCACATATAATTGACAATGGATGAAATTCACTGCTGAGCAGGCCTAACCAAAGGCTGTGCAATGCAGAATTGCCTTTAAAGAGCTGTTTTCAAGGTTTCTGAGAGCTTAGGGAAGTGAAATGTCACTGTGCCATCCCTTCTGCTCAGGGATGAAATTTCCCTCTTTGTGAATTTCAAAGTTTGATTTTTATTCATGTGCTGATTGTTTGAAAGAGCTCGAAACATGGGTCATACCTATGCATTTCACAGGTTTGTTGCCTTATCAGTAGCAAAAAAATATGCAGAGATACCATTATGCAGGGTTTCTTTCCTCAAAAGACCCAGTTATTGATTTACTCACAGATGATTAGCAGAGATAGTGGTTTAAGTTGTAAATGCTGCACTTTTCTGGGGAGCAATAGGCACAGGTCACTCTCCTATTCCTCTTTCCTGATAGGATGAATCCCAAATCTCCTGAGACTTTTGAAGTGGAATCCTGAATCATGCATTGCAGAAAGGTAAAGATTCTTGACATTATTCTCATTCCTAAAGATTTTCCAAGCTATTCACTCCTGTGGAATTCTAAGAGGTGACTTAAAAGGGGCATTGACTGAAACCCTGAACTTTGATTCACATAAATGTGTGTGAATGGATTTTCACCAGCTTTCAGCTCAAGCCCATATTTTGCAGGAACAATTCAAAGATCCTCTGCACAGATGTAGTTGCAGGGATGTTAATGCTTCGCACATTGCTCTTCCCATCCACTCCATGAATGTTTTATTGTTAAGATTACAAGTGCACAAACCTTTCAGGAATCATAGCCAAGCTGCCAAATTTCTCTTTCAGACAATTAAATTCATGTTTTAGGAGCAAGACAGAAAGGAAAAGATCCCAACAGTGCAAGGTAGGGTGGGGACAGAGCACACAGGAACAGCAGTGACAACCCTGAAGTTGATTGTCACAGCCCCAAGGGGAAGGAGGGAGGTCAAGGGAGATCAGCAGCCTCAGGATTTCCTTATTCTCTCCATGTAACTGTGTGGAGAATAGGCATTGTTCATCAGGATAACATAGCAGGATAAAATCTAAACGGGAACAACTTTAGAGCTTTCCTGCTCCCAACTCCCTTATCAGTGCTGCTAACACCTCACATCCATAAAACTGCACTGTGAGGGGCACTGCACAGTTTACATCATTACTATCTGATAAGACAGCCTTCATAAATCAAGATGGACTTTGAAATTGCTCACATCCTTTTAAAATTTTGCAAGGCCTTCTGCAGAGAACAACAATAAATATTTTTGTCCAGCATACCCAAAGAAGGATTTTTGCATTGGGCTGTGGGTGGGGGATTTTCTATCAGCATTTTCCCCCTTCTACAGGTCAAGAGCTGCCCCTGGATTGCAATTTTGCAAGGAACTCTCCTTTTTTGTGAGCCTGAGATGGTTTATTGGCTTGGAGCAGGTCTGGCCCTGCCTGTGAGACTCAGCTGTCCCTGCAGGATTTGTGGCTGATCCCCCTGGCACACGCTGGGCTCTGGATTCCACCTTCCCCAGGCTCTAAGGCAGAGTTGTCTCACCCTTGCTCATGCAATGAATGCTCAACTACATTTCTTGGGCAGGACAAATGCTGGTGTCTACGATAATCTGCTTTTATTGCCCCACACTTCCCAGCCCTGATGTGAATGACTCACTCATACAATGAGTCGCTCAAACAGATTTTATTTGACTTTCTGGCACCAGCAAATATGTATTCATGGAATAAGGTGCTTCCTTTGGCTTTAGCACACACTGTGAAGCAGAGTTATCCATCCCCCCCACTCAGCCTTGTGACAGATGAGTTGGTAACTCCTCCACCAGCCAGGCAGATGCTCTGTCCTGCAGTTAACACTGCCTCTGGTTATTCCCTTCAGTGCCTTCTGCCTTTTGCCACTGGCTGTTTTAAACCTTGCCGCAGCAGCAGAGTGCCAAGTACCATCCAATAAAATGGAAATAGTTTATATATGCTACATCCCTTCATCCTTAGTATCAAACTCATTGTTTCCTCCAGGGAAAAAATTGCAATATATCAGTGTTGCAATGGAATTGCAATTTGGCATGGCAACCAGTGCTCAGCAAATTTAAATCCTGCAACAATATGGATTCTTAGTGCCTGGGAAACTCAGATAGGGAATTTGTTTCCGATGAAAACCTCACACTGCTTTGATCAAACCTTGCTCTGCAGGTCCCACCAGGTACTGCCAGCCAGCAGACCTCTGGGCCATGCTGGGGGTTCATTCCCTGGTAAAACTTTGGAGTAAAATCACTCATATGAACACAGAACTTGATCAAAACTTTTTGTAAAACCAACAAAGATTGATTTTAGACTTCAATTGGTGATGGGTCAATTTATCACTATTCTTAGTACGCCTTATAGCAATATTGTATTTTTTAAAGCAGCTGGTCTGGTTTTCCCAGGTTAAATACGTACTGTTTTTGCAACATTGCAACTTTTTGGAGGGTTTGATACACACTACTTTGAGACACGGTTGGGAAAGACCAGAAGAATACTGAAAATATTTGTTTGTTTGCTGTATTGATTTTGGCAATAAACAAGTCAGTAAAAGCTGATGAAGGAATTCATATATGTTATGTATGAGTTATAGACACTTCCAACATTTTTCTTTCTAACTCACACTTCAATAACATTACAGAAAATGTATTGTGTCAGTTTCATTAGTCTTTGCCTTCTCCTTCCAGAAATATGACGGAGGTATTGATTTTACCAAATTAAAATATAATCCAAATCTTCAGCTCTATGAATTTATCTGTATTTTTTTTTAGAGTGCACTGGTTTTCTAACTACCATCAATTTTGTCCCCTGACCTGCACTTCAAACAC
Source organism: Sialia sialis (assembly GCA_009812075.1). Taxonomy (NCBI): domain Eukaryota; kingdom Metazoa; phylum Chordata; class Aves; order Passeriformes; family Turdidae; genus Sialia; species Sialia sialis. Next base: position 25,729,531 of record VRYO01001681.1, on the reverse strand, counting down.
AAGTACATAAAAATGATCTATTGGTTTCTCATCTAAGTGGCTGTTTAGAGACATGTTATTGTCTCTGGAGTCTGTAGTTTGGCTGACTCTGATTAGGCAGGCTGGGCCTCAGCTCCATCAGTCTGATGCCTGCTGCTAAAAGGGAGTTGTTCATTTTCTGGCAGTAAATAATGAAATGAAACAAATACAATCTGTAATAGAATCAAATGTGAGCACAATGAGTCCACAATTCAATTTGGATTTAATATCGTTGCTTAATCCTGTTAAGGGGTGCCCTCATGAGAAGGATGCTTTAGCAGCCCAGAGCAGGACTCAGAATGTGAGGGGAGGCTGTCAAAAATGAGTTTGTGGTGCAGGAGGGGATGAGGGAGGTCAATAAAGGGTGGAAGGGGTCAATTAGATTTTGCAGCACAGACCCAAGTCTGATGGACAGAGTGGAGGGTGCTGAAGTGAGTTCATGGAGAGAGTGGAAAATGTAGCAATTCCCAGTATAGGAGAATGCTTTGTGTTTCCTCTCTATTCTGAAAGTTATCTGAGAGATCCGAGGTGCCAGGAGAGGTTTTGCACCTATCTGGAAACAATTCACATTTTTTGTGTTGCTGCTGTGATGAAAGTATCTCACAAGAAGCCAGACTCATCATTACACAAAGCAAAGGAAGCTTCACCTGTGGTAGAAACAAGAAGAGAGAAACACTAGAAATGATTTTTCACTTTACAGAAGTAGAAGAAGTCATTAGGTTTTGTGGAGCCATTGTTTCATCTGGGAGTAATTAAGTCTTGCAAGAGGCAGGAAGAAACCTATGCAGTTATATAATAAATGTTATTTTTCAAGATACAGCCCTTAAACTTAAGTCACATTTTTCCTGCAGGAAATGCACTTTTGCTTTTTACAGGCATAGAACATCTTCCACTGGAATTGACTGTGGGGAACAGGTGGTGTCTTATCACTCCAGGAAGATAAGGACATACTGTGCCCATAAAACAGACCATGAAGCTAGCTTGGAGGAAATTATCTAGGTTATTAGCATCAGGATGTGGAAAAACACACATCTCTACTTCAGAGGCTGGCACTGCAGAAAAAAACTAGGTCACTAAAATCAGCCCCTTGCTGTATCATACCTCAGTTATCCCACAAAGCCACTGTTTTTTCCTGTCTCCCTTCAGATTAACTCCTCATACAAGAAACATCAGCCAAGAAATATTTGCCACCAAGTTCTGGAAATGTGGGTTCCTTTGTGCTCTTCAACACTTGATGTATTCCCCACTTCCCCTCTTTTGAAACAACCTCTCCTGAATCATCCTTGATGAGTCATTCCTGAAAGTTTTACTAAAGTTTATTTGCAGCAAAAGCACAGGCAGAGCATTCCTTGTCCAGTTTATTTGTATCCAATTTGCTGGGACAGTGATTTCCAATACTTAATATCCTTTTTTACTGGACTCTGAAGCATTCCCCAGAGATGTCCAGGTTCCTCCATAGTGTTCATAAATCCATCAACAATGTGCTGAGTTTTACTTCGTTTCTGTGCTCTCCAAAGTAGTCTTTGTGTGTACGGCGTTTCTACGGATAACACACCGAAAACAACTGAACTCTACTGCTTTCTAAACCTGGTTTTCTTGATAGCACAGTGCTCAAATGGTGTTTTGGAGGTGATGTTGTGAGGTAAAAGTTCATTCCCTGCTCCTTGGTGTCCAGAACACGGGAAGATGTCTCCTCTCCATGTGAGTATTGATGAGCAGAGCGTTGGTGAACGCCCAGGAGCAGATTGGGCGCCTCTGTACCTGTGCATGCATCCTCTGAGCTGACCTGTGGTTGGTGTCCCAAGTGTTCCAAACACCATTCTTGAACATGGTGCAGCAGCATTCATGCCTGCCCTTTGTGCTGAGTGTCTGTTGTTTTGAGCAGATTTCCTGGCCATGGACAGAGTTGGGTTCCTGCCTCGGATGCTGTCACTGGGGACTTCCAAAGATCCTTGACTTCTGAGACACTCAGATGCCTGTTGGAATGCTCTTCCACTTCCACTGCATGTCAGGCAAACTCTCCACCTAAGGCCATCTCTGCATTTGCACCACCCTTAGTTTTCCCCAAAATAAAAACCCTTCCTTTTGATTTTGGTGGTTGATGGTGACAAGTATCTAGTATCTGGTGCTCAGAATCAAGGATAAGTTACCAGGAAAGTCACACAGTTACAACAGGTTTTTTTCTCAGTTTTGCATGGAGCAATCTGAAGAGATCACTGAGGGAGCATTAACATCATATCTCAATGAGCCACTTCTGCAAACCCATTTCTCAGAGCAAATTCACTTGTCAATGCCTCTTTATTTTAAACTGTGTGTTGGTGAGGAGGTGTGGATGGAAGGAACTGCATCCTTCAGCCTGGAGAGGTCATGGTAGAGCTGCATTTTGGGACCTTGTGTACTTGAATGCCCTGATCCTCAACCAAGTTTAGAGCTCAACAGAATTACAGCTTGACATTGCCATGGCATTGAGGCATTTAGATGGCACCATGAATACACATACTGCTCCAGAAAATAGACAGAGATATTCTCTGCCCTAAAGACCTCAGAATCTGAGTAATGAAGTAAAATTACAACCAGCACTTAATCTATTGAGTATCTCCCATTGCATGGCAGACTCTCAGCTACTTTAATAACAGGGTTGTGTCACCTAATCTCATGCACTGAATATTTAGTGCTGAATGAAAGAATTGTAGGTGTTGAGTGCTTAATACCATTTCCTATCCGTATCACATATATACTGAAATAATTTCTGCATGAACTGCTGGATTGAGAAATATATTTACATATTTACTGTCAGACATCCAAGTACAGCTTTCATGTTTGTTATTATGAATGAAGTACAAACATTGGGAAATACACTCAAACCATTGGTGCTCTAAACAAAAGAAGATGTTTGTGGTTTTAATCATGCCAGAAAACAGAGAATAGTTTCTTCTTGACTCTTCTGTCTTGCTATCCAGGGGAACAAAACTCAGTTTATCTCCTCTAAGCAGCAGGTCAGAGATTCTGTCCCAAACCCTCGTGTCATATCCCCTGCAGAGAACACCAAAGCCCTACAGAATATTTTCCTCTGGGGTGCAAAAGTCAGTTCTGACACCAGCTCAGATACTGCCTTTAGGAAAGGAAATAATGCTGTTTCTGAATGATTCCAGATTGCTGGAATTACTAATTGTGTTCCTATGTGCACTCATTTAAAGTACAATTATATCTTTTAAAGAAGGAAATAGTTAGAGTGGAAATGAAAGTGCTATACTTAGCCTGCCTTAAATAAAAAAATATCAGACTTTAACGGCATCTTTAATTGTTGTCATTAATGTAACAATAAACAAAAGCTGTTGTCCCAGTCTGGACTTGTCATAGAACGCAGCCAACAATTCTTCCACTGGTGAATTTTATCTGTTGAATGGAATGTCTTCATAAAACAAAACACTGAGTAATGCCTTTTCCTCAATAGTCCTTGATAGTCTAGTGGGAAAATTTCAACATCCTAGTGTTCCCAAAACATATCCTGAAGGACTGGTCTTTCTCACTGCTGTCAAACACTGTTTTCTGGAGATATGCAAATTTGTGATTGTAGTGTGTGATTAATTTGCTTCTTCTCAGGGGCCCAAACAATAGAAAAGTTTAATAGTAAATCACAGAAAATAATTAAGCTGGAACTGATGTCAAACTTCTAAAGAGACGTTTGGTGGAAATAGGTAAAGTAGCAGGAGAAATGGCCAAGAAATGTAATCCCTAAAAACTGGAAGTTATTTTTGCAGATTGGTATCTCTACCTGAGGAACCTTGCTACATTTCAGATATTAAGAATGGTTGAAATTTTGCAGGAATACTCTCTCCTTTTTCCCTGAGGTTTGTTAGGATGCACTTTTCCAGCTCTTATGGCACTAAGGAGTTATTCTTCCCTAGCCAGCCATGTGGTAAATGAACTATGTAAATGCCCTTCTACATGGTAGCCAGCTTTTTGTGTACCCATATCTAAGACATCCATTTAAATAGACCTTATTCAGCCTATTAATCATGATTGTAGCCCATTTGAAAGTGTTTCTTATTAAATATTGCACAATATTTTATATAATATAGATTATAGTATTTTTTATATACATGTGTATTATAGATTTTACTTGCTTTCTTTTGGGTTCATGGCTGCTGGCAATCATGGGGTCTCTCTGGGGACCACATGTGGCACAAATTAACAAAGTGGTCACTTTGACCTGCTTCTGGTGATCCATCTCTCTACTGGAATACAATGATACACCAAGCTATCCTGTTGCTTGCTCAAGTTCCCCAGTCACACCAGACCATCCTGCACATGGCAGGCACTTGTCTATTTCTAATTTTAAAAGTCAGAACTTATTCTTCCTTCAGACAGAAGCAGAAATATAGGTCAAGACTTCCTTTTATTTCACAAAAGAGAATTACTCCTTTCTGAGCAGCCTTATTCCTGACTTAGGCTTGAATTCACCTCACTTCACTTGATGACATTTCTCTGAGTCTATTGATTCATACAGGGGATCTGGGCACATCCTGAGCTGAAGGAAGACACCTCTGCCAGATGCACAAAGTTAGGAAAGGGAGCGGGAATCCAAGCTTCTCTATTTGGAGCTGCCAAGAACAGGCACTGTGTAATGCAAGTCCCTACACAGCAGGATCCAGCACCCCAGGGTCCCTGTGGCAGCAGCACAGGGAATTTCAGCAGCACAGAAATATCAGTGATGAACCTGTTGCCTCCACTTCACCTCTGCAGCTTCTACTGTGGAAAACACATGGATTCCCAAAAAGGCCTTTTTGAAATCAGCTCAAACTGGCATGACCAAAGCAGTCTGTTTAAATGGAAGTGGAGATGAGAGGAGGAAGAAAGCAGAACAAATGTTTTTTCATGTGATTAAGACATTACAGGAGTGTGTAAGGGAGCATCTGTGGGCAGCTTCACTGCTCCATCTCCCTCCAATCTGAAAGGTTGGGAGGCTTGGTACACCTGTCACAGAACTGGCCAAATAATTGCAATCCCACCCAGAAAAAAGCATGAAAGTACAGCTTTTTGCCAATACTGGAAGCTTGCCAAGATCTGTGGTATTTAAGCAGTCATGACTTTGTCTTCATCTGCACAGATTAAATATGGATGTGTGTATTAATTATGTAAATGTGAAACTGCAGATCTCAATCAAGCAGAACCAAGGATACACTATCCTTTGCAAGTGCTGATTGATGCCATATACACAAGAAAAACAGAGACAATTCAGCTCCTTGCTATGAATATTCTGGAGAGGGGAGGGAAGGAAGAAGGGAAAATTGGAAGTAAACAGTGTTTTGTAATGAGAGTGAAACCATAAATGCCATAGCTTTCTGTAACACCTAATACTCTCTACTCAGCAAAGCAGAATGATTACTTAGCAGAAGACAGCTTTAGAAAATGGTGAAAACACATATTTTAAGTGAAATTAGCTGTATCAGCTTCAGTAAAGACACTCAACAGTTTGAGTCAAGGATTGAGGCTGGGCTTGGTATAATATGGTAGAAGCACCTGATTTTTCTGTAACTTCATGGAAATCATGAACAAGTACAGTAATTTCACAATTAAAAGCTGCACCTGATTATAAGCCGCACAACCGGGTAGCCGGGCAGACCATGAAATTTGTCCATAAATAAGCTGCACCGGATGATAAGCCGCTTTTTT
>VRYO01001681.1:25679239-25719909 GCA_009812075.1 Sialia sialis | reverse complement strand
GTTGCCGGCGATCCCGCGCTGCTGCCGGTGGCACAGGGGCCGGCCCGCCCACTTGCCACTCTGCTTGGCCGGCTCTCACTTCCGGGTTGGCGTTTCGCTGGGATTTGTCCATAGATAAGCCGCACCTGAATATAAGCCGCACCACTGGGGTAGGCTGGATTCTTCAATGAAAAAGGTGCGGCTTATATTCGTGAAACTACTGTACATATAAATATATATTCACACACTTTTTAAATTCACCTCCTGCTCACATGGAAAACAAGCTTTAGCTGAACTTTTACTCCTGAAGTCCATAAAACTTTATTCAAAGGTCAACTTAAAAAATCATTAGAAAACCTGCTCAAGTGACAACCTTGGGACAATTTGAACAGTATATCTCTTTGACCTCTGTCCAAATTTCTCGCAAATCTTGAAACACCATGTCAGGTTTGAGATGCAAATGTAAATTGAGTGGAGTGACGGTGATGGAGAAGTGTGTATGACAGGGCTCTTACCTGTGGGCTGCATTGCAGATGAGGGGTTCAGCACTCAGGTTTCCTCAGGAAAGGACAAGCTTGCTTGCTCAGTGTGCTAACCACAAGCACATGTTTGAGCCTCAGGTCTTTTATAAAATGTCATAACTGGTTCTTTAATTGTAGTTCAGTCCCAATTCTCTGGACTAAGTGGACTGACCACCTCTGCTATGTGTTTTACACAATTAAATTCTGTCCTCCCAATCCCTTGTTTTCCAATGTTGAGGTGATATTGTCTGGAAAGGATGGGGAAAACATGTCAGCAAAAAACAATTAGATTGGACGTAACTTTTAATTATTTTCTGTTACTAGACTCCACCAAGAGTGTTTTGTTTGTTAAAATTTAAAATTAAATTACTGCTGCCAGCCTGCAGAGTCCATGTTAGGTCAGTATCCACATACTCTGCCTCCATATTTTGTTATTTGCTCTCTGGTGTGAACCTGTCACCTATTCCCAAATGGACAGAACCACATTCATAAAAAATCAAGGAGCAGGAACAGGAATCTGTGAGATAAAAGAGATTGGGGAGCTTTTTCTCAGAGCTGACAAAGAAGGCAGAACACAAGCTGAGAACGTGAAAATTTCCTCTTCTTGTTTTTTTCATTCCAGGTCTTATGGGAAAAAATACCGGGCAGAAGTCGTGCATCCTGCTACCCCAAGTCTCCTTCTGAGGAAAAGAAACAGTTCAGTCTTCTGTGCTTTCAGTGCACAAAACAGCTGAAGATTTTCATCCTTGAAAATTCTTGCAGAAGCTGGAATGACCTTGAATTTTTTTTTCTGTGTGCTTTTACATATTACATATTGAAGTGTAGTACAGCTGGAAGCTGTTATATTAATATTATGGCATTAAGGAGTCAGAGTTGGGTTAGGAGAAAACTCACCCTCCTCTCACATGCAGCTGAATTCCACACCACAGAAAGAGCTGAAAATATTTACCTGGGAATCCTGGAGCATAAATGAGACATTGTGGTTTTGTCACCATGGAGATGCAATTGCTTCTAAAGCTCTTTGCTTTCACTTAGCCATCTATATAATAAGTGTGGGAAGGGTCACAGACACATAGAAGAAGAGAGGGGAAAACCTATGAGGAGTGTGAGGAGTGCTAAATGGTCTGAGAAAAAATAATGTGGATCAAAAATATTTCCTTTTCCTATAAAAAACAGTAAAAAGAGGTAAATGGAGACCCCTGCTCCTTTCGTCTCCAAAAATATTATGTTGGTTTTTTTTCTTAGAGAACTTTAAATAATTAAAAATTATCTGCTACCAGGCCATAGAAAAGAATGAGAATGAGGTAATAGAGAATGTAAGACATGAAAAAAATACAATATTTTTAATAGATAGATAGACAAATAGGTGAATAAATTATAGACATAAAGGGGAAATCTTGACAAGTCCTGGCAAAATCTCATAGGAAAGTGCTGTTAAATCAAGGTTACCACCACATGTGATTACCCAGTTTGACCAGGTTTGTCTACTCACTTGCATTTACATTTCTTATCTGCACCCTGGGAAACTTAAAAGTTCCTCTCCACTGGATTTTAAAAACTCTTTATAGAGAATTAAATTAAATTGTTTTGAGGAGAATCAAGGAGTTAATCAAAGATAAAATCCAATCAAGATTTTGCTTGGAAATTATATCAAGAATTGCCCAGTTACACTTGGAATTTTTGTTTGTTTGTTTGTTTTTGTTTTTGTTTTTCTGTTTGTTTTTTATTGTCAGACATATTCCACAATATAGCCACACAAGTGTTCTTGAACAACGGGATCGCATTTCTTCATTTGTAATAACATATTTCCCAAATAATGAAAACAGTAAAATGGGAACAGTAGGAACATCACCTCTAAGTAATAAAATGTCTTTCCTCTATTGTGTTCAAAATCCCATTTATTTATTTTGCTTAAGGCCATACATTGAAAATGAAAATTGACAGAAATCTTTGTAAATTTGAAACTCAATCCAAAATCTGTTAAATAGAATTGCTACTATTTGCATTAACTTGTTGATTCCAGAAAATTTACTTTTCAGAACATGATAAAGCCTTGATCACCTGTCTGTGGCTGTTTTCTGCTGTTTTCACATAGATGAAGTGCTTTCATCCCTACCAGAAATTGGATTCCCCAACCTGACAAGCAAATAGTTCCAGTTCTTACAACAAATATTTATGTGCTACAGTTCTCCACACAAAGTTAGCAGATTTTAACCTTGTGCTCAAGGATTTGCCATAGTAGGACTAGTTTGTCTTGATATTTATTAGACTTATTGTTTGGATTATCTTGAGGCTTATTGTTTGGATTATCTTGATAGTTTGAAGCCTTATTAGTGTTCTTCAAAATTACCGCAGCGAGTACAGCACAGGCAGATGTGTTTGTTTATACAGGAGCATGTGAACTTCAAGTGAAGTTGAATCAGAAAAATCTGTCAGATGCTAAAGAGTTGTACTAAGCTGGTAGAACTTCAGCTCTTCATATCAGGGCTATGCATTTTCTCCCCTTTTCCAACTTTAACAGGTTTTGTGTGGCTGGATTTGCTTGCTCTACCATTTCCTAACTCTGTGAAACTAACCACTTACAACCTGAAATCCTGTACAAAACAGCTTAGCTCAGTGGGGCTAATAAATTCACATCTCTTGTCAGATGAAATGTGCTTGAAGTTCAGGTATACTCTTAAAGGCAGAGCAACTTCATCCACAGTCTCACTTCTGATAGTAGGAGGACACAGAAGCTGGCTAAGATAGTTAAGATAGTTCTAATGTACTATCAGGAGACTGAAACCTCCCATCTGCATGCTAATTAGATTAATTAGAGCATCTGCAAATGGTTCATTAAAAAGCAGAGGTATTACCTGTTTTCTCTCTCTGTTATTTTTTAATGTGGTCTGAGAGCAGTTTTATTAGGAAGCTCCACATAAACTGAGGTCTCCTAGGATTTATCTCCTGACCTCTTCTCACACCCTCTTGGATCCTTAATCATTGTCCTTCACAATGAGGCTTTTCTGTCTGATGTTAAGGGATGCTCTGTGCAAGGTGAGAAAGCTCACCCCAATTAGTATAATATTTTAGTTTCTAATACCCTTAATGACTAGAGTCTTGGACTCAGTTGTGTTTCAAATTTCCTGTCTCCTGAGCAGTAACACATCTAAAACTTGTAGTAGAGAAGCACCTGAAGAGAAGGGTTTGCAACCACTGTGTGTGTATATATGTGTGTGTGAATAAAGTCATGAAAGCTTAAGATGAGAGTTTTGCACCAAACAAGAACAACATAGGTTATTAATGTTAACAATACTAAAATGGGAGCAATATTCAGTTGGGGAAGTGTGGGGAATGACTCTTGATGAGTGTGCAGTTAATTGCCCTGTGCCAAAACTGTTGTCCTACACTCACCAAGTGCGGATTTGGTCTGCATTTAATCTGTGTTTCAAGGTATGCCCAGAGAGAATTGTCACTCTGGAGTTTTCCAGCTACATGTGGGTTCATACAAAATCAATCTGGTTAAAAGCAGTCATTTCTGGATTCTTCACCATTTTGAATTGTTCTGTGACATATAGAGACAATTCAATCACTGGAAGAATATCAAATTGTGTATCAAACTACCTAAGATCTGAAATAAATAATTGAAAATCAATCCATTTTTCTACTTTAGACAGGCAATATATCCATTAAAAATCTGACAGCTTGTTCAATGTTGAGGGGAAATAATGTTAATGATGTTTGAATGCTGCCAAGTATTGATGTGGGAAAGGCTTACTAAGCATATTCCATGATCATTTCTGAATTATTCAAATAACATTTCTTGTTCGCTTGTCTAGGAGATCTGATCTTGCTGCAGTCTGCTGTAGAGTGCCATGGTATAGTACACCTGACAGTCAGGAAATTTATCCGTCTCCCTTCCACCACTGTGGCTGTTCCTTACACAGAGCAGGGCAGTGCATGGCTGGAGGAAATGCTCATTTCTGGGGCAGCTGAAACAGGGTTCTTCCTGTGTGTTTTTATCATACAGCAAGCAGAATCCCTGGGGTAAATTCACCATAAATTCTGTCACAGTGGAGAGGAAACCCTCCAAAAGCTGCAGGGTGAGCTCTGCTCTTGCTCTTTGAGGAGCTGCCCTGATGCCTTAAGTTTAACTTCCATATTCTTCAGATTCTGACTTAGTCAGTAACTCTGAACTTCATACAAAGTTATCTTCACGGGTTAGTTAGACAAAACAATTCTTTTCCAGCCAGAGAACCAAGGACACCTTTGCAGCTTCAGGCCCAAAAAGTGAATTGAGTGGAGCAATCTGGGAGAATGGGACTTCATAACCTGAAGCTGTAATTGGACAATTACAGTAATTTCACAACTATAAGGCGCACCAGACTATAAGGCTGACTTCCGGGTTGTCGATAAATTTCCGAACTTTGTCCATATATAAGGCGCACTGGACTATAAGGCGCACTTTTTTTTTGCAGTGAGGATCCGTGCACAACAAAGTAAAGAATTAGTAATGGAAACGCACGATCGTGGCATTTGCTGGCAGGTGCTCAATTTACAAACATTTTTCACGGATTGGCATAGCTTTAAACACAGCCCCAGGCGCCCTCCCCCTGCCGTGGTCCCTGGTACTCCTACTCAGCACCGGCTGCCGCGGCTCTCATGGCTCGCACTCCCGGGTTGACAAATTTCCAAACTTTGTCCATATATAAAGAGCACCGGAATATAAGGCATACGTCCAAGTTTTGATCAAAATTTTACTCAAAAGGGTGCGCCCTTATAGTCATGACATTACTGTAACCCCAATATGTAAATTGACCAAAGCTTATAATAGTGTGAAAACTTGTGACCTGTTGTCCATCTTGAGTCAATCTTGAGTGTAGCCTCAGTGAGGCTCTTGTACTGCCCAAGGTGAATCCTTTGAAGGCCTTTTAATAAAAACCTACTTTACTCTTTCAACACTGTCTAGCCTCTGTTCCAGGCAGCCTCTCTTCAGGCATCAGCCCTGCATATAGTGGAGCTGCTGCTGAGCAAGCTGTTCACAAGTTCCCAAGTGGCTGAGGTGCCAGATCCCAATCTACTGTTTCTGAAGAAGGAATTAAATTCCTCCCTCCTAAATTTCTTCCTCCCAACACCCAGCGGGGAGTGTTGAGAACAGAATCAATGTCCCTCTCTCAGACATGACTCAGAGTCCATGCTGGATGAGGAGTTGGGAGCACTGGACCCAGAAACCAACCACTCTTACAAAACCAGAAAAGCATATCCCTTTGGCTTTTAATTGACTCCCCAATATCTGAATGATGAGAAAAATGTGTCTTTTAATATAAAGAGAAAGATGGAAAGGGGAAAAAAATTAACCCCAAAGCTATACACCATCAGAGAAGAAAATGTACCCAGGGTACTGACAATAATGAGGAAAATCAACATATTTACACCATCCAGCTCCATTTTCCTTTGCAATATATACATTTTGATGATGATTATGATGATCATTGCTGTCATTATTATTCTTTACCAGGAAGCTCCTTCAGCTACTGATACTCTTTGCCAGATTGAATATGCTTTTAATTGTTTCAGTATGGGGTATTTAGTAATTATGACATCCATATTCAGTGTTACCTGCACTGCCTGGAATAGATCTCTTGTTCTTTTGTAGAGTCAGACCTTCCTGCAGTGTGTTTCTACTTTTCCTCTAAATAAGAGCATCAGCTTTATGACTGCCTCTTCAGCTTAGAGTAATTTCACAATTATAAGCCACACCTGATTATAAGCCACACATTCAGTAGCCAGGGAGACCACTGGATTTGTCCATATATAACCCGCACCCTGAATATAAGCTGCATTTTCTTTTTTTTTAAGCAAGTATCCATGTGCAGCAAACTAACTAGTTAGTAACAGAATCGCGTGATCATGGGGTTTTCTGTCAGGTGCTCAAATTGCAAACAGTTTTCACAGACAGAGGACCCTTTAAACACAGCCGCACACGCCCACCTCACTCGGCAGTGGCCCGGCTGCCTGCCCTGCTCGCTGCTGCTCACCTGCGGCTCCACTCGCAGCTGCTTGCCGCGGCCCCACCGGCCGCCGCTTGCCACACCCCTGCAGCAGCGCAGCAGAGCTGCCCCGCAGAGCGTGGCGGCCCCAAGCAGCAGCGTGGCCCTGTGGCAAGCGGGGGTGCGGCGGCCCCGAGAGGTGGCGCAGGGGGCCAGCCCCGCGGCAAGTGGTGGCCCCGAGCGGCGGTGCGGCAGGGCAACGCTCCTCCGCCGGCACTGCTCCCCTGCCGGCCCACCCCGCCTGGCAACGGCAGCGACCCCGCTGCCGGCTGGCCCGTCCCGCTCCCCGGCGACCCTGCCACCAGCCTGCCTGGCTCCTCAGCTGCCCTGCCACCGGCACACCCACCCTGCTTGGCAAAGCCCGCTCCCCACCTCCCCAGCTGTGGCTCCGTGGCAGCTCTCCGCCTGGCCGGCTCACACTTCCGGGTTGGCATTTCACTGGGATTTGTCCATAAATAAGCCGCACCTGATGATTAGCCACACTAGTGGGGAAGGCTGGATTCTTCAATGAAAAAGGTGTGACTTATATTCGTGGAGTTACAGTAATTTTCATGGAAATCCTGTGTGGTGTAGGAAACAATATGTTTTCTTTCTCCCTCTGTAAAAGATACTTTGTGTTTTCTCCTCTTTAGTGTCTGTTAAGGTTTTATTGGTAAAATGGAATATCATTATGCTTTTTCTTGGTCAGTTTCCCAATGACTGGAAGGTCTTAAATATTTTTCTATTTTTCTTTCCTTCTTTCCTCTTCTGTTATTTCTCCTTTTTCTCTCACTCCTCTTTCATTCATATTTTAATAGATAAAATTTTCTTACAAACTAAACAAAAAGCAAAAACAAAATAATAAAATAAGCAAAAAATACAGACTTTCATCTAGACATACAAGAAAGATTTACTTTTGAGGGATATTTCAGTGTCATCAACAAATTCTTTACATTTAGGATGAAGATATTTCAGGGAAGGGAGGAAGGAAGATAAAGGAAAAGATACAGAATGGAGGGAAGACATTTACACAGCACAATTCAGTGACAAGCTCTGGGATTTTGAAGGATCTTGGGACCTACTTTCTAATACTGATGTTTCTTTTTTTTTCGGAGGGAGTTAACAACTGCACCAGGGATTTTACCAAAGCTGATGAGAGCTGGTCTGCTTGCATATTCAGGCAGACAGCTACATCCTAATAATTTTGCCCAGTTTTAGTTTTGTTTTTTCATCAAAGAATTTGAGCCTTCTGCATATACTTCCCACTATAAAAGCTGAGACCAATATATTGTTATTTCCACAGCATAAAATGCAAAATAACACACCGATGTAATAATGCCAATCCAATTTACTGACATTTTTAAAAGAGTTTGCATGGAAATTATTGATGCACAATGATTCCAAAGGGTTTGTAGATCCTCTACAGAAATCCATAGCTCCTGCCCACTTGGCTCAGTAATTTTTCTTGGGTCACGCAGTATGCAAGACTCTGTGCTTAATTTATTTATTATATTAAAATAATTCTTCTGATTTTCCTCTCCCCTGGACAGCTGAATTCCTAGGAAAGACACAGCAGAGGCACATCAGTTATTTTTTCAGCTGTCAGATAAATACATCTTCACTTTAATGTGAAAATTCCAGAAGATGTATTATGTATACAAATATGTTACAAGCTGTGTCCTGACACACGAAGAATAAGATCTGTCTGTTTGCCTGAGGTTCCCCCAGCCAAAGTTGTTTACTTCCTCCCAGCTCTGTCTGGCTCTTGCAGGGAGAGACTCTCTAATCTACATCCAAAAGACCCGTTGTTCTGGATGTCCTCATTCCCTGGCAGAGGAGATCTCTGCTCTGAAGAGCACAGAACAACAAAGCTCACACTCTCTGTGGAATTCATCTGTATGAATTTATGAGTCTTGTATGAGGCCATGTGGGAAGAAATGTTTATTTTGAGATGTCTTGGTTTGAAAGACAGGTGTCTGTTAAAAAAGGCAGGAGCCTCTCTTGAAATGGAGAATGTAAACACTCTCTCTCCAAATTATTATAATTTTGAAATTAAGGAGCTCTCAGGCAAAGATACTAGAGTAGGAATAACAGTTCTTTACTAGAAAAAAAATTAAAATAGTAATACAGTGTTACAAAAAAACAAACCCAAAACACCAACAGAGTCAGAATACAACCTGACACCCCGTCAGTCAGGGTGTTGGTAGCAGTCCCATTAAATTGTGGCTGCATCCCCCTGGACTGACAGATGTGGTTCAGTTGAAGCAGTGTCCTGTAGAATGGCACCGTTTTCCTCTGGAGGTCCAGTGATGATGTAGAAAGGTCTAGTTTTCCTCTGGGATCCAGTGGAAAAAGGCTGCTCTGATGTTCCAAATCTCAGATTTTTATCTGGGTAGGAAATGTTTGGCTCCTCCCCCTGGGTAGATCATATCCCAATGGGATGACGTAATTTTATCAGTCATGCAGTGGGACTCAATGGCCCATTAACAGGAGATATCTCCCTGAAAGAAGGATGTGTTGCAGAAAGACAAAGAACACTGCTGCACCTGGTTTTAACAGATGGTGATAGAATAGATACTTTTGGTCACATCCTGCTTTTCAAGCCAAGACAAGACATATTGCACATTGTTTAATAGCTAGACAAGTGCAACACAAGAGCAGCCTGTCACTAAGAATAACTGGAAGACATTTGCTGCTCAACTCAAATGACCAGTACAGAAACACTTGAAGAGCTTCTCTGGCAGAGAGCAACTCAACACCTTATGGTCTGAACATCCCAGACTGAGTGTAGGAAATTGGTTGAATGAGAGTGCAACACAGTAGTTAATTGTGAACCTAAAAAAATTGCTGGTATGATAAACCAGCCATCAGGATCTGTTTTTTCTTCATGCAAATGAATGTGACACTTCTACCTTGTCTATCTGAACTTGAAAACTATCATTTTCCCAAGTTTAAATGTCTTGCAAGTCAAACAAACTGAGAATATACATTCAACATTAAAAAAATCAATGAATACCAAAGAATACTTTGTAAACAGTCAATATCTTGTCAAGAAGTCACCATAGCTTGGGGACATGGTTTAGTGGTGAACATGGCAGTGCTGGGTTAATGGTTGGACTGGGTCATCTTAAAGGTCTTTTACTTTAGGAAATACAGTCATCATCTCTTCTTGAAAACAGAATTATAGTTTTAGTTGATAAAGATGACTGTGTTGGTATAATAAGTTTGGGTTTCTTCAAGGCATTTGACTTAGCAACAAAGGACATTTTAGTTAAGAAGTTTGTATTGTATGGAATTAACAGAACACATATAAGATGGCTTAAGAATTAGTCATGTCACATCTCAAATGGTAGTTGTCAAGGCTGAGGTATCAGCAAGTGAGATTGTTTCTTTCACTGTCCTAGGAAAACAATTTTTATCTAATTCTGCTTAATATTGTCACCAGTGACTTAGCTGACTTTTTTCCAGACCATGAACACACCACTGCACCACCCCACTCCCACAGCAAACTAAAGCTGATTGGCATTAGGACTGCTTTCCTCAGTTAATCTTCCTTTGTCTCCTGGGAAGAACTCCACAGATTGACAGGTTTAAGACCTTTGGCTGGGACAGCACTAAATCTTTCCTTGTAACATTTGTGAGCTGCGCCAGAATAATTAATATTTAATAATGAAAGCAGACTATTGGCACAGTCTGGTCCAATTTCTTTGGTTAAATACAGGAACCACCAGAGAATATTGAATGTTAATTGCAGTCAGATGCAAGGAACAGCAACTGAAGACCAGAAATTATTTTTTCAGAGAGAAGGCTGTCCTGGAAAGGATACATAGGTCCATTACCAGTGCTCTGTTGAAAGAGCTAACAGCTAACATGGTATTTGGTTTCATAAAGGGGTTTAGAGAGCAGCAGAAGGAGCAGAGGGATGGAGAACTCTGGTTTGACAGGAGTAAATGTATTTCTGCATGGAATGGCTGACACTCCTGAATGCAGAAAGCACAGCACTGAGTCTGGCTAAGGCATTTGCTATTGTGTTCAGCATCATACTTACTTTCATACTTACATTTTAGAAGAATAAAAACTTCGAGTTAAAACTGCTTTCTCATATTATTCATGGTTCATATTGTTAAATAAGCCAACATCTGCTTACTGTGCTGGCTCCCAGCCACAACTGTTCCAAGGATGATTTGCAAGTGGCAATCCCAGTTGTAGGATAACGTCTTTATAGCAACTCTCCAAGACTGGGAAAATGGCAACACCTTCTACAGAGGGAGTGATTCATGCAGAATCTGCTTCCTGCCACAGAGAATTCAAAAAGAGCTTGCTGAGGAAAAAGATGGGTAAGCCAAATGCCAGGACACAGGTTATGGCAGGAACTGCCAGCAGAAACCCTAAAACACTGCTCCATTTCCTTGTAAGACCTTGCTGCTGCAGGCTGGCCAGGTTGCCCTTGAAAGCTCCTCAGATGTCCCTTCAGGAGCCTGATACAGTCCCTCCTGTCCCCTCATGCTTCCTAGACTAATTCTGGGTCACCTGCTGCTCCCTCCCGACACTGTGCAAGAAAGTGAAAGCTGGCACAGTGCAGTAAGAACTGGCTCCCTTGTTAAATCTACTAAAACATAATCTAATGTAGAGCTCAGGGAATTGTGGGCACCCTGATGCACATTGGGCTACATCCTTGAAAGAACCAGCAATGTCCTTCCTACCCTAAGGAACCCTTTCACCCATCTCAACCAAAGCATGATAACCAAAATTCTTTGGTTACTCATATTTAAAACACTTTGATCTCTGAGAATCTTTCTCTACCTCTCCCCACCCAAGTAATTTCTGGAGAAATTTTGTTCAGAAAATTTGTTCAGAAATTGGTATTATGCTCCTGTCAAGCAAAAGACACAGACTACTTACCCAGGCTGCTGGGCTGCTCACTGCTCACTGATTTCCCCCACTGTGTGTATATCTGTTTGGGAAATAGATCTTGTGCACTGTAATTCCCTTTTAACAATCCTTTGTATATTAATGAGGTTAGAGTCAATCTATCATTTGCAAATGGCCTGCTGCGAATCAATAAAGTTTTCATAGGAAATAACAATCCAGCTGGGATATTATTAGAGAAAAATTCAGAGACATTTTCAGGCAGAATAGTATGATAATGCTGCTTCTATTGTTGCTCTCCTAGTGATAGGGAGCTGGGAGGAAAGGTCCCAAAGATCATGCTTCCTGTGAGGTTATCACTAAAGAGCTGTGTGGTCCTACCAGTCCACTTGGCTTTGATCTTAGGTATTAAATAAGTTCTGAACAGCTATTTATTTGACAAATCCAAGCACCATTTAATCTTCTGCCTCCCTTTCATTTTCTTGGTCATTTTTTCCTCCAAACAGTCCCATTTTAACAGCAGCATGGCATCCAAAGGTAGGATCCCTCTCCAGTTTCACTCCAGTACTGCAGCTGATTGAAAGTGCAACTCAGCACAGGAGGAGCACCACATGGGCAAGCTGTAACTAGAACAGGCATCTCCAAATACTTGATCCTGGTGAGAAATTCTGAACTCACCACATTTTGCTTTAATTTCCTTTCATTTCCTCTCGCCCCAAGTATTAATACTGAATTGGAATTAGCTGGCTACCTATTGTAGGGAATATTAGAGACAAAAGACTGGTCTGGAGAAGATTGCTGGTCTTTTACTCTTGTTGCAAGGTAACCCAGCACTAAAGAAAGGCAGAGAGGGTAAGAGAACCAGGCAGGGTTGGAGCAATATCACAAAGACACTGCATTACAATTCAGCCAACTAGACAGTGGTTTCACCCAGATTTGAAGGCACTGTTGGGAGTTCATCCTGTGGATCTGAAACCATCTGTTCTCTTTAACAAGGATGCATTCAAGAATTAAGTAGCTAGAGTCAGAGAGAGTGACATGCATTTTAAAAAGGAAAGTACTGCTTGAGTATTACCAGAATTGAAAATAGTCCTACTCAAGACTATGTGCCAAGCAAGGCACATGTAAATTGTGTCTCCTCTATTGATGCTGATCTTAATTCTGAATTCTGAATTGCTTCTACATGCAGTAATTAAGGTTGAACCTCTTGAAAGCCTAATAGTGTGTACAAATAAGCAGTCTAGACTAACCTTTTCCCTATACTCTTAGCAGCAGAGCAAAGTAAAAATCTAGAAGTTGGAAGGGTCAGGCTTCAAGATGCCTGTGAGAGCATCCTGTGTCCCTAGGAGAGTGTGCATTAGGATGTAGTCTCTAATTACAGGGACGTGTTATTTTCCTATAGCACCCTTGCTTCAGTAGCTGAGATCAATGCTGTTTATTTAACAAGCAGCAATTCGGTATTTTACTCTTTTACCAGTCTATGCCTACTGACAGACTATACAACATGAACACTTTCCAGCCCTGTCTGGAAGTTAAAAACCTTAATCTTCTCATGAGGATTTCTATTGTGCTCCAGATTACATCACAGTGTTACAAAAACTTCCTCACACTGTGCCCCATTTATAAACCAGGAACTTAGGCAAAAATGGTTGAAAGCAAAAACTCTGCCTTTGGCTCCCCTGTTAGTTATGTCTAAAAGGTGGGGTGTGCATGTTGCACACTAAAGCCTGTCACAGGGTTTCATCTCAACTAGGCAATTTCCTGGACCTCAGAGAAGATCCCATCAGATTTCTTTCCAGAGGAAAGAGAAGATGCATCTTGCCTGAGGAGATGAAGTCCTGCTGTCAGAGAGATGCAGGCACTGCCAGGATGTACAGCACATCTGGAGTACAGTGTTAACCATGATGGTGTGGGGTTTTTACTTTTTGTATGATTGGACTTAAAACCAGCTCCAGATATCCCAGGAATGTTCCACCAGTTTGTGTTGAAGGTGTGAGTCCGAACCTCTCCTGCAAAACAGACACCAGGACACCAGCTTGGCAGACAGCTGGGAAAACAGGAGCCCACTGTCAATGATAATCTGTAAAAAAACCTGGGCAACCAACATGCAGCAAAACACTGAGCATGGTTTCCAAAATCTACTTGGCAATCACTGTAAGCAGCAATCTCTTCTTTGGGACCCCTAAGTGCTCAGAAATCTGGTTCTAAGTGGTTTGCCAACATTATATACAAGTTCTGAAGCAGAAGGAAAATCCAGTTCCTTGAAAAGGCCTTGAATATCCTAGCAATAACAGACCACATAAAAGATGAGATGTGATGTGACTCATTCTTAAGCCATCTAATATGTGTTCTGTTAGTTCCATACAGTACAAATTTTTAAACCAAAATATCATGTGTCACCATGTCAAATGCCTTGAAGAAATACCAATTAGGCCTGAACGATCCTTTTTCCTACCCAGTTCATTCCCTTGCTTCCAGGCTCTCCTTCCTCAGGGAAGGATCACCTGTTCCTGAAATTATCTCTGGTAGCTATTTTTGTGGCCATTTATTAACACAGAATGATTGTGAAGCTGAGTCATTACAAAGAACAATGAAGTTAAATAAAGGTTTAAGAGCAGAAGTGAGAAATGTTTCGGGCCATCTTCTACATAGCTTGGCTGTGAAACACCTGAAGTTTTTTTCTTTCAATCTAATGAAGTGTAATGTCTGCAGTGTTCTTACATTTAAATCTGGTTCAGTAATCCATGCTGTTACCCTAGACTTTGAGGAAGATTCACAATATTTTAAAATTATATAAATTTTCATTCATATCATCCTCCTCATAGATGAGGCTTGGTTGCATAGTGTTTAAGAAACAGACTTCAGACACAGCACAAATCCCATGACTGAAAATTGCCTTTGTTTAGTTTAAGATTGTTAGAGCATGAAGTTTATTTTCACAACTGAAATAACAAACAAAGGGCCTTCAAAGGAAAATCTGAATATTTGTACAGTAGAGACCGATTGGGTTGGGAGGAAAAGAGCCAAATGAGTTCCTCTTTTGGCAATGTCCAATGTGGTGTGTGATGAAGGTCAGATAATGGAATATTAACAAGACTGATGAAGAGTTTTCTTTTTCACCACCCCATGCAAGGCACCTGCCTCTGTCTGCATCATCCCCTCAGTTTGACTTGCAGTGGCTTGGCTGACTGAATTCAGAGATGCATGCAGGACACCTATTTACAGGGTAGTTGCATAAAGCTGGGGATGATAAACTGCTAGTGCAGAAGTGCCAAAAACTGGCTAAGTGTTAGGATACAAATAGAAGGACTGAAGAGTTCAGAGATACAGTTAAGTAAGTCATCTATATCTATCTATATGTATGGATATATACATACACATGCCTATAGGTATTGATTCTATCTTTCTGTCTGCAGAAGATAAATAGTGAACAACATTTCTTCCTGCATTTTCATTCTACAAAGTGCCTTTTCTGTTTCTATAGCAACTTCTGCTGTTTGTAACTTGTGGTCCATGCTAAAAATAACCTTATTTAAAAGGGAGAAGATTCAAAAAAGTTAGAATAATTGGAAAATATGGCAATTTTAAAATTAAATAAAGTCATAGACTATGCTTAATAAGTAGCCTGTTCACCATAAGAAGCAGTGAATGTGACATCCATTATGTGACTTGTAAAATAGAAATGGGGCTTTTATTAGTATGTCTCAGGTTCTTTGTTACAACCTGAGTTACTGCCTTTTGAATGACTATGTAATGTTCTTCATCAGAAATTCAGCCACTTAGTAATGAGTAGCAAAGAGTTCCACCTCTAGACATACTTGTCTTTCTGGCATGGCACCTTCTCATAGAGACTGCAGCACAATAAATGTCATTAACATGCTCCATTCTCACCTGCAGGGGTGGCAGTAGGTGTCCCACATCACACAAAACCACATTTTGTGTAGTGGAGCTTTAGCAATGAGCTGCAAGGTAAACTCTGATGGATACTACTCATTTTATCTTCCTTTAAATGAACAGAAAGTTTTTTTATGGTTCATCCTTCAGCTCCAGGTGATAAAGGTCTGAAGCAGCTCCTCCTCTTGCCATTAAAACTTTATGAATAAACATGGGTTTTGAAAGGTGATTAGCCTTCTTGTCCATGCTGTGTTGCTGTAGTTTGGGCAGTGTAGAATGTTTTATATTTTGTATTCACAGAGAGTCCCACATTCAATACAAAAAGCACAGCCATGAGCTTTATGGCTGCAGGATTGCACTACAAGGAGCAGAGCAGGAGGAAAGCCCTTACACAGAGCTCATGGCCTTGGCTCATTTCTCTGCTGTCTTCTCCACCCAGCAGTGGCCCCAGCTCTGTGGAACAGAAAGGACACGGACAGAGCAGCTCCATCCTAACCTCAGGTCTGTGCCCAAGGACTTCCCTCTGGAAAGGAAGAGAAGGAAGGAATTGCAAGAAAAATGGGCAAACAAGGGGGTCAAGTTTGTTAATAAGCAACTTCCGTCCTTTGTGCTATAGCCAATAAAAAACAGTGAATGCAAGAGTGAGGCACTGGTGACCCTTGCCTTAAAATACACTGAAGGAAATCTGAAAGACTTAATTTTTTTTTTTAGCTAAACTGACTACTTGTGAGGACAGAGACTGCACTATATTTGTTCTCAACAGACTACATTGTCAGCAGCCAATAAATTAAACTGTAATAAATGGAGTCATTCTGCTGCTGCACAGTCGTGCAGACTTTCCTGCTGGGTCAGTTCCACACTGGTGTGAGCTTCTCCTTGAACCTACTTTGTTATCCACATCTTGCTCTAGGCTGATGATTTTCAATTATTTCTTGTATTTTGCTTGGGGAGGTGCAGAAGACTTCTGTGCTCCCCTCCATTCCTCGTTACATTCTGCAGATCACTTTTCTTTATCCTCCCATCTGCGGGCCCCTTTGCTTTTTAAAATTTGTTGGACCTTTCTAAGTTATTCATATCCCATTTCAGCCTGAACAGATTTTTCTTGCAAGGACATGTTGTTATGACAAGAGATATGCAATAGTAGGAATAGTAAACAAAATGTTACAATTTTAAGGCTTTTGGCACACAGAAAACAATTGCCCTGCCTGCCCACTGGATTCTCCAAGTAAACTTAAGTTGCATAAGTTAACTGTGGCAAAATACAGATTAACTGTCCCACTTGTCTTTGCTATTTCCACAGTTTTCAGATCTCTACACCTTTGTAGCTGTTCTTCACACCACCAGTCTTACAAGAGACACCGGGAGCTAAATGGTCTCATCTGACCAAGCTCTCATCAGCTGTAGACAGGAGCAGAGTTGGTACCATACTGCAAATTTACTTTTCTGACTCAAAGCCATTCTGTTCTTTCTTTATTTCATTTTTTCAGTCTGCAATGCCAGAAACAGCTGGCTCATATTAGTTCAAATTATCCCAAAAATCATTATCCAAAGAACTAAAATCCCAAGAGGTATCCAAACAGTCAAGGTACAACATTTTTCTTTCACCAGCTTTTGACCAATCCCCATGCCAGATGTTCTACAACTGATGCCAGCATGTTTAGACACTTGTATCTTAAATTCTTAACTGAGACACAAGAGCTAACAGCATTTTGTTTGCTCCTAGACACTCTCAGCTGTTCACAGATGATGTAAATGGATACGGTTCCTAAAAAGCTGATGTGCCCTGCATAAAGTGGTCAATTAACCACCACATACCAAGAGTCTCTGACTCCTTCTGATGCTGAAAGATTAGTGAAAAATTAAAATTTTAATTGAGATGTGTATGCTGATCCCTTGGTAATGCATGGAGAAGAAAGCCAGATGATTCTTGCTGTCTACTTGCTCACAATGTCATCAGGCCTTTCACAGTGACAAATATTTTTAATAAAATGTATTCCTATTAAAGACACCTATTCTTTCAGGAAGGTGCTGTGCTGCCTTCAAAATGCTAATATTTTAATGTTTACTAAGGAAGTAAGTGTTTAATTCAGAATATGACCAGCATTAATAGTAATGCAGCCATTTTTCTTTCTCTTCAGGGGCATTTTTGGTGTGCTGTACAGAGTATGCTGTACATTTCTAGAGATTATTCAGAATAATTATTCAGAAAGGTTCTTCTACCACACAAAATTCAGTGCAGCTGCTGAGGTCTGAGGCTTCGGTGGAAATATGTGGTGATTTTTTTGCTGTGTTTATTTCTATTGATTTCTGACCCACTTATATTCAAAGCTAGCTTATAAAGAATGAAGAAGAGTAGTCTCTGATTCCTCTCATTCTCTACCCTAAGCAAAAGTTCTAAAACTTCCTCTTTGACACAGATCAGGAGTAATTTTCCCTGAATCTATGGGGGGGCCTTGGGATGTCCTACCTTGATGCCAGCCCAGGCTCTGGAGGAGCCAAGGAAGGCTCTCCTCTCAAAGAACTCGACCCTGGCTTACAGTGAGCCCAGAACCAGCTGAGCAAATCTTCATGAACTTATTCATCATGGGAAGTCAGGAAGTATTCAGATATGATCTTAGGGAACAGCATCAATGTTTAAAATTTTGAGAGTGCTCACATTACACAAGCCACAATCACCCGCACAGACAGGGAGACCCCTGACAGTCTTGTTAGGAAGTAATTTCCACTGACTCCAAGGTTCATCTCGGTAAGGAGCTGGGAGGCTTTCCCATGGAAAGGCAACTACACCATCTAGGAATCCTTGCTTGGAAAGTCAAGAGTTACTTCTGTGTCTCCAGGACAAATGCAACCTTGAGGAAAGATGCCTGGTTGCTGTGTGACACCTCTGCCTGTTCCTGCCCCAGGTGACATTCAGAATTCCACACAAGGAAGCTGCACAAGCTCAGGTTATTCAGTCTGATGTGCAGCTGCTTATGCCTCAGTGCTTCCAGGGAGCACTTGCTTGTAAAAAGCAGATGGTTCCAGGCAGAAATAGGAGATTGTACTCAGCCTTCTTCTCTGCTGCATCCTTCCCGTGAGAAGTTCTATCAACCTTAATAAGAAATTAAGAAAGTATAAATAATGGGAACTACAGTAATTTTCACAACTATAAGGTGCACCGGATTATAAGGCGCACTTCCGGGCTGTCGGCAATTTTCCGAACTTTGTCCATATATAAGGCACACCGGACTATGAGGCGTGCTTTCCCCCCTGCCCAGCAAGGATTTGCACACAACAAAGTAACGAATTAGTAACGGAATCGCGCGATCACTGGGTTTACTGGCAGGTGCTCAATTTGCAAACATTTTTCAAGGATTGGCATATGCGGGCCCAGCTCGGGGCTGTGATGGGCTCGGCTCAGGGCTGCATGGGCTCAGCTTGGGGCTGCCACGGGCTTGCACTTCTGGGTTGGCAAATTTCCAAACTTTGTCCATATATAAGGCACACCAGATTATAAGGTGCACTTCCAGGTTTCAATCAAAATTTTAGTCAAAAGGATGCACCTTATAGTCGTGAAATTCCTGTACTCTCTTTTCCTGATTGCCAGTAAAGTACACATATTCATTCCTGGAGTATTTTTGGGGGAAGATTTAACTCCCTCCTGTCCCTTACTTCAGCAAATCTTCACTCTCTTCAGTCTGTGGCAAAGAATTGCTTTCAAAGTGCAGGTTGTAACCCACCAAATTCTAGCCCTAATCAAGTCTACAGCTGGAAGATATTAGGATATTCTACAATTTTTCAAGTGTGGGTGTTAGGACTCACTTGTTATTTTTTAAAGTGATGTGCATGTTGTGTTCAAGACCATTCTTTGTGCTTTGTAGTTGAATGTGTATTTTAATTTATGTTCCATTATGTTGCCTTTTTCTTTTGGGAATGGTTTTCTGCTGGCCTGTGATCTGCTCCATAATTCAAGTGGAAAGTTTCTGAAAATGTAAGAGGCTTTAATGCAAGACAAAAAGTGGTTGTAATTTAAAAAAATATAAAGTGTCTGTATCTTTCACTGGAGTGCAGCGATTTATAAGCTTCTTAGGGGATGAGGAAGCCTGGATATTTTAAGAGGTGGGATAGGTCTTAGAAACTGCCCTTTGGTCTTCTAATACATTCATGAACATGTATCTAGGGGATTTGAAGGTCCTAGGTCACATTTACTTGCAGGCAAAAAATATCTGAGGGCAGCTTCTAACAGATCGCTTTGCCAAGGAGTCCACGTGCACCTGGCCCCTGGGCTGCCTGCTCTGAGCATGACTGCTTCCTGAGCCAGTGGGGTCAAACAGCCCTCCCCCAGGACCCTGCACTCCTAAGGATACAGGAACTTCACAACCCAAACGAGACCTGATGTGTGCTTTGGACAAATCCCTGATCTGGATAACAGAATTGTAGGGAGTGCACAAAGCACATCCACTCCACAGCCTATAGGTTGTCCTAGGCCCTTTCAGCTTCACTAGAAGTTTGAGCACACAATAGGAGCCTAAACCTGATTCCACCCTTCGTTTAAAGGAAAATAATGAAGAGAAGGGGTACAACTGAGAGCACAGAGGGCACCAGGGCAGGAACACAGGGTAAGGTCAGTGTGAGCACTGGTTATCTCCGGATGGACAGTAGTGGCCTCTTCATTGAATCTGGGCCATGCTAATCCCTCACAACTGAATAGGTTTATAAAGCAAAGTAACTTAAATAGAAGTAAGTAGAAGCTTGCCTGGCACCTTTTCTAACCAAATCAGTTATTATCATTACCATGGCTGAGGGCTGTGAGTTAGAATCCTTCCAAAATCAGAAAACAGCTGGGAAAAGAGCTTCAGAAACCATGTCTTTGCAGGATGAGTGAGAGTGCTGTGGTTTTAAATTGTTGAATACAGGGTGAACTTAAAAGGAGAGACCATTTCCATTCTTCCTGAGGCAAGAATCACTGCTGGTTTCCTTTGAGCATAGTCCCTTTGCACAGAGCGTGCAAAGCAGCTGAAAATGTCTCTGCATGACCTCAGTCAGCCTCAAAACAGATCAAGCAGGATGTGAAAGAAGCAGCAGCTACTTGGGTGTGTCTTGCCCATGAGAAATTCATAAGGCTGGATTGGCTTGCAGCTGCCTTTGAGCCCACTGTAAGGAATTACCATATCTTGTCTGGCAGGCCCCTCATGGTGAGGGAATTATCTCCCTTCCCAAAGCACACTGACAGCAAGCACAACCAAATTCTCTCTACATCCAGTGGTGAAACTCCTGTGGAATGGTGGATGCTAACATCCTCGAAGCCAGGCTGAGAAGGAAGAGGGAGCCCTCTCCAACTAGAACTTCAGCCTGGTGGAACTAAAAGTGCAGGTTGATGAGATATTTTCATTGTAAGAAACCAACTATTTCCAAATTTTCTTTTTTCTTTTAAGTTGAGCAACTTACAGAGCCTTCCTTCCTTAAAGCCTCTCCTCTCATACAAATCCTTTCATTATCCAATGTGCACACAAGCAATGAAACACTTAGACCATGATCAGTTGGAAACTCATCTCTATAATTTAAACACCAGCACTTCTAATCCTCTGAAGTGCACAGTGTGTTGTGAATTCAGCTTCTTCTATTTCATATTTTGCAATTTTATCTGTTAGCTTTTTTTTTTTTTAATCCATGAACATCTCTATTGGCCTCAATTCCTCATTATTGATGAACTTCACACTTTTTTTTTCTGTCCAGCTGCACAGCCTTGCTTACGCATAACACAGGGGCTGAGGTAGAAAGTAAAATTCAGGCTGTGTGTCCCCCTTGTAGGCAGGATGTCCTTAGTTCTGGCATGGGGACAAGGTTAGTGAAGAGCTGAGCTTTGCTGCCTGTCAGTACAGTCTGTGCAAGTCAGCCAATTGTCTCTATTATCCTACAAGAAGATAATTTCTTTCTGGAGTGTTTTGAATACTTCATCTCATATGGATGGTTTTAATGGATCATTTCTCCAGGAACAGTGCACAATACTGCAGGGCACTTGACATTTATATCAAGGCTGTAGGGCAAAATTCTGTTGTACTTTATAAATAGCTGTGATTGTGCTACTAGAAAGCCAGGGCCAGATAACATCAACTGCCAGAGCACTTTGTCCCATGGTGGTAAAACAGGGTGTGATTTCTGGGAGTAAAAGTGACATCTGTGATGTTTTTAAAATCTGATATGTGTTAATCTCCATCATACCACCATATCTGGTTTGTTGGACTGTCAACAACAATCCATGAGTATCAATCATGAAAATACCTTCCCTTCAAAGTTCCAGCAAAGATTAAAAGTCAATAGCTTTGGGGCCTCGGCCATTGAATTTTCCTAAGATTTTTTCCAGCCTGCCCTTCCTATGTTTAACAGCTTATAAATTGGCTTTGGTATGATTGTCCTGGATACCAGATTTTCTTCTATTTAGGTTCTTATCTTGCCATCCTTGTCTCCTAGAAGAGCCTAAAGCAATACAATTACTAGTCTATTCCCAAAACTACTGATCTAAGCATTCGATTATTTTAGAAAGACAAAGATAAAAATGTTTTTGAATTTGTAGACCTGTCCTTGAAGGAGTGGAAAAACAATACTGGAATACAGAGGCATTCTGTTTTCAAGAGGGTTTGACTATTCATGTATCGTCTGAAATGCCTCCTCTTACCAAAGGTGTAAGAATGATACATTCAATATATGTGGAAGACATGCTTTTTAAAGTAAATCTTCACCAAATGCTAATAAAGTTAATCACAATAAAAGCTAATCACAGTTAACAGAGAATAGTGTGGGCAAAACAAACTAGAAATAAACTGCCAGGTAGTAAACTCCTCACATAGCATAGCCCTCTTGAAGAGCTGCTGCAAACATCCCTAGACTCCTAATTTATCTGACTTCTCCTATTTTATTCACTTTCATGCTTCTTATTAATATCTGTCACATATCTGCTTAGCTGCATTAAACCACTGTAGAAGGAAGACTTTGAAACAGAGAATTTAAAATGTTGAACAGGCCAGTGATCACAGGACTACGTAATTAGCCAAAACAAGTGCTTCTCTTCTATGGCATTACACACAAAATAATTCCCCAATGGCATTAAAAAAAAAAAAAAAAACAACCCAGAGTACTAACAGATGAAAACAAGGCTTGAAAATCTCCATAATTTGTCAGTTTTCATTTCTCTGTGCTCTTCTGAACAGGCATCAGAAATGATATCTTGCCAGGGAGGTTTTCTTTGACCATAGGAACTGCAAACAATGACTATAGAAATGTCTTTAAACATGCAAGTATCTGGCTGAATATGAAAGTCTCCACATTTCTCAGTGTGGAACATCAGAGGTTACAGAAGATTTTGAGTCCTTAGATCATGCCTATTACCATTATGGTTGGACTTGACATCTTTTAAGGTCTTTTCCAACCTAAATTATTCTGTACCACCACTGCTTTGAACTGAGATGTGAAATGGAAACTCATATTATCTCAGGCAGTGTCTCTCCCCACACTCACACTAATTACTTTGCCTTTATTTCCAATTCCCACTGAATTTCAAGTGACTAGAACTGGCTCACAGGCTCAGTGCAGAAACCTCTACGTAGTCTTGGTGGTTATTGTTGAGCGTTGGTCATTTGCCACTGTTCTGTGGCATAAAATCCTCAGATCTTCTGCACAGGCCCTGTTTTCTCGCGTCCATACTGCAGAGAACCAGCCCAGATGGCTCAGCTGCTTCTTTCATTCAGTGCCTCTCAGGACAGTGAGCTTTAGTGAGCTAGGCAATGAACTATAATTTGGGAAAGGGACATAATTCCAAGATTTCTGATTTCTCTTCAGGTTCCTGAAAAGACATGTTAGGCCTAAGTCAGATGTTTAGCAGTCCTTGCCTGGGGGGCGTGAATGCTCCTATCTATGTCTGTAAAAACAGACTTTAGCAAAGCCACAGTATTCATCATCTGCCATCTCTGGAAGTGACACAGCATCTTCATTTTCCTTCTGGATCACCAGCCAGAACAAGTGAATAGTTACCTTCCTGTCTGATGCTTGGAGCCCCTGCTCCAATCCTCAGCCTAGACCCTTTTTTAACTCAGGCAATTTCTCTTCCTGACAGCAGCATCACTGAGGACCAAGACTAGTTAAGTCACACTGGTGATTCAGTGACCAAAACATGTTTGTTAAGGTGGCACTGTAGAGTGACAGTCTCACAAGCATTAAATAAAGATGGTACCTTTGAAGTTTTTGTCTTCTTCCCATCTCAAAGCAGAGAACAGTGTCCTTCACAATCCAGATGGAGAAGAAAGCATGGATCACTCATCCTATCTTATTTTCTTGAAGAGGAATTTCTCATGGAGAGAGATTCAACCAAGGGGCTGGATCTTCAGATGCAGCTTTCATGTGAAAATTCAGGTCCATCTTTTAAGTGAAAACTTATATTATGGGGTTTTTATTTATTTGAGAGAGATTTGTTTGCTCTCCCAAACTCTTTAAAAAGATATTTTTCAAGGAGCTTTTTTGATCTGATATAGTCCTGGTTTAATGGCACTCTGGAAGCTGGTAAGATACAGAGGATAGAAAAGACACCACTGACATGGCATATCAAAATACGCCATATCCCATCACTATGTTGGACTCCAAATACCCACAGAATTAATGGGAAATTATGTTTGACACATGTGATGACTTCTGCCACATTTTTTACCTCAGCAATCCCTCCAGTTGGC
Source organism: Sialia sialis (assembly GCA_009812075.1). Taxonomy (NCBI): domain Eukaryota; kingdom Metazoa; phylum Chordata; class Aves; order Passeriformes; family Turdidae; genus Sialia; species Sialia sialis. The sequence continues at coordinate 25,695,939 of VRYO01001681.1, read as the reverse complement.
CAAAGCTGTTACTGTGCAGTGCTGGCACACTATTCAGTTCCACTGAGCAATGTGTCTTTTGGATCAATGCTATATTCTGAATTTATAACTGTGGGTCTTCAAAGATCAGAAATTCTTCCACCCAGGACAGAGATTTTGAAGTAACCAGAGTAGAGGGTTGAAGGCTATTCAGACACACATTAAAATGAGATAATGTTTCTACCTTTCCTTTCCAAAGCATTTTACAAATCCCAAGCAATGAACCCCAAAATATAACTTTATAAAGAATAGTAAATTTTCACACAAGGGAAGGGCATTCATCCTGGCCACAGGAAAAAAAAAAAAAAAAAGGTCAGTATCAGAATTAGAGCCTAAAGTAGCAGTTCTAGCTTCTGAACCTGATAGCATCCCATTAAATTTTGCCTAATTGCCAGGCTAAATTGGGCACTAATGACTTCTCCAGCTTCCATTTGCTTATTGTAGCAGGATAAAAATCAGAATGTGAGAGGCAAGAAAATGCCTGTGCTGGGACTCAAAAAATCTGAAAAATAAATTATTTTCAAAAGCTGTTATTCTTCTTAGATGTGATGGTGATAGCTGCCCCCAGAAAAAGACAGAAAGCTGGACAAGGAATACCTTTTTTAATGAGGAGAACACAACATATATCTACATAGTCTTATGTTGGGTCTCCCACAGTAAAAGAGGAGAAAGAGAACAGAAGAACATAATTACATAAATTTCTCCAAAATCTTCCTTGTGAGGAATGTGGAGGGAATTGCTGAAGGGGTTTCTACACCTCTCTGCTCAGTTGCTGTTGGAGGAAGGTCCCAGCCACACCAGCCTCCTCTGAAGCATCCATCAGGGTATTCCTGGGGACACAGAGCGATGCCTTAAGTTCTAAGTTTTTCTGTTCTGCTTGGGTGTGCTTTTCTGTTGTGCCTGGGCGATGAAGACAAAACAGTCCTATTCCAGCTGGGGACTCAAGGACAGTTTCTTCCAACTTCAGGCCATAAACATAAACAACGTGAAAAGAGGAGGGAGGGCCAGCAAGCAATCAAGAAGGATGAAACTTCACCATCTGAGACTATGAATTGGACAGTTGATGCTTGCATGCAAATGGACTAAAATCTATAAAGATGTGAGATCTTGTGACCGAGCCCTCTTTTGCTTCCATCTTGGAGCCATCCAGGCAGGGGCCACGACTGTGGCACTGGTGCTGCCAGGGTGGGGCCTTTGAAGGCCTCTAAACAAATACCCATTTTATTCCCCTTAACTCTGTGTAGCTTCTGTTCCACTCCTCTAGGCATCATGAGCCAGAACACTGCTCCAGCAATCCCTGCCCTGCCTGCAGCTGCAGAAGTCACACAGGGCTGTCACCCCATGGAATTCAGGAGACTGGAGCTGGAAGCATCTACTTTCCCACAAAGGCAAAGGAGAATCCAGTCAGATTTATTCTCAACAGAGAGGATATCCAGGCCTCCTGCTGACTCTCCTAAAGCCTAATTAGACTGGAAATGCTTGGCAAGCCTTTGCAGGAATTGTGCTGCTGGGACTGTTCAGTCATTCCAGTGCTTCTAATAAGGGAACTTGACATACAGTACCTGCAGAATTCTTTCTGGCATTTCCCTAGATCCCTTTCCTTCCTCCCTGCCTGCACGCCAGTGCCACTATTGCATGCAACATTCATCCTGGTTTTCAGACTTGTGCTGCACCTGAGCACAAAGGAGGCTGATCTGCTCCCACACATCTGCAGCTTTGCCACCCTGCCACAGGCAAGTTCAGCCTGCTAAGGAGCATGGTTTAGACCCTCTGTGCTCGCAGATGGGCCAGCAAACAAAATGTGAGCTGAAACAAAATATATCAGCTCATTGTGCCAGGCAAGAGTTGCTGCAGCAGATTTTTTAGGGTGACTGTTTGTATTCATGTGCAGGCTCTCAAAGCATTGCTGAAGTGGCAGCCTGTTTTCTTTAAGAACTGCTGCTACAGAATGTTCCAATACAGCGATACAAGGAAATTGCTGCAACTCCCTGCATGTTCGATTTCTTGAACTATCAGTAGAAATGCTCCATCTGTGTCTTCCCATCTGTACTGCACGTTTTGGCAAGACAACATGCCAAAACTTCTTTCCTCTATCTCCCTCCTCCCCCTCGGGCCCTATCCATCCTCTCCTTCTAGTTTTCTCTTTCTTCAGAAACAGTGTGGAGAAAACCAAGTCCAATGCAGGTTTGCATCTTCTCTCTCTTGTTTTACTTCTGATTTTCCTGGAGGCAGAGGACAAACCTCATCATCTTCCCACTCCGCCCTCCAAGGGCTACATGCGTACAAAATTCAAACCCTGGGATGGAGACAGGACAGCTTCCAAAGAGAAAGATTATGCTGTGTTTTAGCTGCAGGGATTCCCAGGGAAATAAGCCAAAGTCACTGCAGGAGGAGACACGAGGCGGGGGGGATGGAGCTGAGCCCAGGAAGCAGAGAGTGCCCTGCAGGGTCAGGCTCCCACTGCCAGGGATCAGCCCTGCTGCCCTTGGGCTGCCCCAGCACTGCTTCTCTCCCCGGGCACCCCCTGCTCTCTCAGCAGCAGCAGCAGCCTCAATTTGCATGTCTGTGCCACAGGCAGAGAAAATCCGTGGATGGCTGGATGCTCCCAAAATCTTCTGCTGGGGGCAGCTGTTTATTTTGTCTGAGTTGCTGGCTGTCCAAATGAATTGCCCTAGTCTGAATATTTAAGGATTCCCTTTGTGTTTTATTCTCATACAGTCTTCTGACTACTGCATGCTAGTAGGTATATCTGCTGTTTCTAAAACTATCACTTATTTTATCACAAGAGGATTTCTTTGTCTGGATTATTTTGGCCTCACAGGAAGAAGAGAGGATTAGACTGAGTTTTCTAAAAATTTCTGAATGTTTTTGAAAAATACTTGAAACACGCTGTGTTTGTATTTCTCTTTTTTTTACACTACTCAGCCACCTGGCAAAGAGCACTGAAAAAAAAAAAAAAAAAAGAAGAAAAAAAGAAAAGAAAAAGTGTGTTTGCTTGCCACAGACATCAAACAAATAATGAACAATCAAAGCAAAGTGATAATAAGTGACCCAGAGGCAGAAAACAATTCAGTACAGCAAATCAGATGAACTGTCACAAGCAAGGAGAGCAGTCACAGACACAGCACTAAACCTGCAAAAATGCCCCAGTGGCACTCACCAGGTAATCCTGAAGGGACTCAGACCTGCAAGAGCTTTTAGAGCTCCTTCCTCTCCTGGACTGACATCTAATAAATCTCTTGAGAATGTTGGTGTTTGTGAATGGAAGTAGCTAAGTAGTAGTAATGGAAACTCTCATGTACCTGCAGTTAGCCTGTGTTAAATGACTTCATCAGACCCACTATGGAGATGTGAGCAAGACTTGATGTCTTACACAAGGTAGTTGCAAGCAGCAAAATGACCAGGAGGCACAAATTCTCTTCCCTGGGATTCCTGAAGCATGTATTTCTCATTCCTGCTTCTCCCTCTCTCCCTCCCTCTTCCTCTGCCAGCATGAAAAATTCACACACAGTGTCCTGATCTGACCCCACCACTAGAAGCAATATGGGACAGCATTTAGCTATGAAAAAGCCTTTAAAGCCATGTGAAAACAGCTGCAGCAGGCTTTTTGTGAAGAATTGACAGAGCCTCCTCTCAGAAGGGCAAGTAAGAAGAGCTGTGTAAAATACAGTTTCTCCTATGGTGCACCTTGGTCCATCTCCTTACAAGGCACCTGGATCCCAGTTCAGGTGGGAGCAGCCACCACCTCGTGCTGGATATTGCTCCCACATGGAGTTCTCAGGTTTTTCTCCACCACTTGGGTGCCCCTGGGGTTATTCCTCAGCAGCAGGCTGTGGAACATAAGGTGTCGTTTTCATGCATGAGTAAGTAACCAGTCACTAATCAGTCTTGCTACACCAATGCTTTAAAGCCTGCTGCTGCTATAAATAAATTCCCCTCTCCCAGTTCCTCCCTGGCATGTTCACACCCCGTTAAAGATACTATACTGTCCAACAGTATTGCTTGGCTCATCTTAACATCTCTGAACCTATTAATTTTTGAGGCTGGCACATCAGACTGTTTTTCATCCTAAATCAGGAAAATATTATAAATATGGTGTTTGCTTAAGGCTTGGCTGTGCTTGTCCTTAGTGTACTGTTTTGGACCTGATCCTCTTGCAGATGCCTGGCACATATTCCTACCATTTCACAGCTGCATTTTCACCACACAAACTCCCCCTTGCATGAAGCACTCACTGGGCTTTTAAGGCAGTGCCCTTTGCTTCTAATAGTTATTGATTCCCTGAATGCCAGGGAATATGGATTCAATTAGCTGGTCATAGCACTGTAGTTCAGGGCTACTCAGCAGTTCCAGTGTGTAAGCTTCTGTTTTCAAGCTTTATATAATGTAATATAATCATAAAAAATCAGTCTGCATTAAAGTTCTCATTCAAAGCCTTTTTGCAGGTGATTAGTTCATAATATGCACTAATTACTTTTATTATTTTGCAGCTAGCACTTAATGCAAACATACAGTGTTTCCAATGCAAGTTCCTTAATAATGGACACTTCCACTCTAGGCAGTGCTAGGCAGCCATACTCAGAAAAATTTATTTTTTCTGATTGGATGAAAAATTGCTCACAAAGACTTCTGCAAGCTCTTCAGACTGCCATGCCAAAGCACTAAGCTTCCCATTGTACAGAATGGAAATAATCCAATAGCCTCCAAAACCAATAAGCAATGCTCCTTTAATACAGATCATGGCTTAGCCCAATATTTTCTGATCAAGCTACTTACTGCTACATCTTTTCTCCAAAAATATCAACATTTTCAGTTTTCGTCTTTATGTCCCAACAGCAGCTGGACCAGCGCTCTAGCAAAATCTTTAGGCTGTTCTTGCCTATATCCTTGGCTTAGCTTCTAGAATAGGGACATCTCTCCATCTGAGAGCTCCCCTCTCCACATCCCCAGGTGTGACTGCACTGCAGCCTGTGCTGATCTCACTGATCCCTGCAGTGCCCTTGTCACCTCTCCCCAGCTCCGTGCTCCTGCCCCCTTTGCACCAGCAGCACTTGCAGCCAAGTCTAGAGAATAATCAGGCCCACGGCCACTGGCAACTACACTGGCTAAAGCAGTGGCCTCCACCATGTCAATAAAACATACAGTCCAAAAATACAGTTTTTCCAGCAGACTCTCACATTTGCAAGGCAACTTGGAGCTCAGTGGTATCTTTCCAGCAAAAGCAAGGACTTCCTTGATGAAAACTCTTCCTGAATGAAGGCTCAGCAGAAACAGCATGATCAGTGATGTTGGTGCTCAGTATCTTGTTTGGAATGCACTGGGATCTGTGATTCCACAACCTTTGGCTCTCAGAAAAGCAAAACAGTGCCAAGAGATATCACAGCACTGTGAGAGCCAGTCAGCCCTTGCTTTCTTGCTCCAGCTAGCTGGGAACTCAGCAGAGCCACTGCTCCTCATCATGGCAGGATCATTTCCTGCAGCAGATGCTGCTACACCCATCCTGCTGCTGTGGTCCCAGGTCAGAGCAGCCAGGCACCCCCAGTCCTGCTGTGGTGGGCATTTGTCCATGTGAGAAGCAGCTGTTCTAGGCTCCCAGCTCCTTTGGAGCTCAGTGGCAACCTGGTGAGTCTGAAACTGCAATCCTTCCCTTTTCTTCTCTATCTTTTCAGGATTTAATATTCACTGATATTGATTCAAAATTACTAACTTCTAGAAGTTGCCTAATCATTTTAATTGGTGGGGTTTCAGCTCTAAACCTTTCTCATCTTCCCCAACCTTATCATGACTACACTGGAGCAATGCTTCCACCCATTTTCCTGTCTTTTGGGGGCATTCCCTCACCCTGTTCCCACTCCTGCTCTCTGACAGACAGCTGGTCCTGTGCTCTGGCCAGCATGGGGACAGGCAGATGTCACCTCAGAGAATGGGCCTTTAAGGACAGCTTTAGCCTGAATACCTTATTACATTTAATTTTTTAACTTTTCCCTGTCTATAATCTAATATTGTTTTTCTATCTGCAGTATGTCTCTAATGACAAGTATTCTAAACCAGCTAAAATAGCACAAATGCTTATAATATATTTGCTATAAGCATGGCATATTAAAATGTATTTACATCTCAAAAATTTTAACCCGAAGCAGACTTGATATTATCTAAATAATTTTAGGCTGATGTAAAATAATCTCCTTCTCTTCCAGGGGAGATATAATATTTACAGAATCTTATCTTCACAAACAGAATTTGTATTTTAAGCTTGCAAATTGCAATTTGCATGTTAAGAGGAGTCAAGCTGAAAAGGAATTAGGAGCATGTGAACAGCAAAGGAAGAAAAAAATTGCTGAAATGTATCACCGTTACTATGATAATATATGGCAATCTTATGACAGGTAAATGTAGAAGGGCTTATTTGCCAACGCAGAACACTCTCAATGGAACATTGATTTAAATATAGCTGTGTCTTCCTCTCTTCAGTGTGTCATAATGTAGTAGTAGTAGTATGTCCTCTGATGTCCTCTGCCTTCACAGCTGATAACAGGGACCCAGAAAATGAGAGAAAATGGGTGGGAAGCAGAGTAGCAGACTGCAGGCACTGCCTTGGTGCCTGCAGTGGTGTAGAACCAGTGCATTTCTGGAGCTGGTAGGAATTGTTATTAACACCAGGCTAGGAATGCACATCCCCATGGTCACTGAGCTATGGATTAAGGTGACATCCATTGCAGCAGCACAAATTGAGCAGTTTCATTAAGGCTCAGATGCCATTTCTATGCCATGAATGGTGGCCTCTCTGCTCCTCTCTAGTGTGTCTGTACAGGCAGCAGCACAATGACAACAATTCAGATTGTCACAGTGTCAGCAACAGTAATGGCTGGAAAGAACCCCTAATGCCTTGTCAATTAAACCGTGTGCATTTTAGAGGTGCTGAAGTCTGAAGCCACATAATAGGTTGCAATCATTCAGAAGAGCTTTTAATAGCATATTACTTAAATCAATCCATGTCAGCTGTCCTCAGCCCACTGTAGGGTGAAGGTCTTGCAGTCTTCCTGTCTGGGTGTGCACTGTACTTGGTTACTGCAGGTTGGCAAGAACAGGATGACTTCCTTCTCCAGGGCTTCCCCAAGTGCTCTTTCCCAATTGAAATGGAGGCTCCCTTCCTCTTAACAGCACTGTGACCTTCATTGGTAGTTATTACTGTAAAAAAAAAAAATTTCCTGTATGTTGGATAGCTTTTTAATATATTGGAAGTTGTGTCCTTTTAAGTAATGTCCCACTGGTCCACTTCCTCTGCTCTCCCAGCCCTGTGGGATCAGGTCAGAATTTCCATCCTAGAAACTTGTCTTTGCCTCCACATGGCCAGACAGATGGGCTGCACTCTTCTGTCCAAGATCTCTGAGCCAGAACAGGCTCCTGGAAGCTGCTTAAGGCTTTTGTCTACAGTGACACCTAAAGATTTGTCTGAGGCTTTGCCTGTGAGTGCCACAGAGAACATTTGTGCTGTTTGCAGTGGCGGATCCAGAATGGCAGTGCCACAGCCAGCCCTCCTTGGCCTCACCCTGGGTCCATCCCTGCCAGAGGGACCCTGGTGCTGCTCCCAGGCTCCACCACCCCTCACTCAGTGGATTTTGTAAAAGATGTGTGAAACAGGCCTGTGAAACCATCAGTGTTTCAGAGAGGGCCTTGTGCACAGGCCTGGAGGACACGCTGCTCAGAGCAACAGCTTCTCTGGTAGCAAAAAGGGCTCTCGGGGTCTTTTTTGTTCATTTATTCCTGCAGCATTTTATTGAGATGATAACAGTGAGGTGTCAGACTCTTCTGAATGCTCAGAAAGAGCTTCTTTCTGATTTCCTGCCTAGTCAGCCTGTCACTGCAGGGCTGTGTTTAGAGAGGGTGAGAAGAGGCAGCAGCAGCTGTCGCACAGAGCTGATGGTGTTTTATGGGGTCAGTGGTTTCTGGCTCCTGCAAAAGAACCTAAAGCAACCGAATTTGGGCTCCTCCTCAGGCAGGACAAAGGCAGAAGCTCCACAAGTGCTTTTGCCATGCCTGGCTCACTGCTCTTCTCCCAAAGATCACATCTGTCTCATACTGCAAATATTGATCAGCCCACAGCAGGGAGACAAATGTGTTTTGGAGCATAAGGAGGCAGGCCAAGATTGATTTTTCCTTCATGAGTTACCTTGCTATGGTGTTTCTTCTCTCCGTGTCAGGCACTATGTGCTCCACAGTTAACTTGAGAAACTCCAGGGGAGCTTTGGTGTTGACATTGGTCAGGTGAGCCCCATGAAACGCTGGAAAGGGACTGAAGGCAAAGCGTGCTTCAAATCAGAGTTCTTGAAGCCATAGAAAGACACAAGTGCCACTTTTATTCCAGTGCATTACATCCAAAACACTGAGGGCTGGAAAATATACAGGCATCTCAAGTGCAACCCAACCTCTGCACTGCTCAATATTTTCAGCATGTTGTAAAATTGCTTCAGGGTGAAGAGTAACTGCTAGAGCCATAAAAATACACATTTGGTTGGGTCAAAATGGATAGTGCGAGTTTTGGACTTTTTGTATTTGAAAGTATGGGTCCGGTTCTCATTGCCCCTGGCACTGCCTCTCTCCAAGACTGGGAATTCTAAAATATTGTTGCTGATTTTGGGGATTACAGAGAATAAGAAGGAGTACTAGATGAAGGTGAGTCACTGATCACTGCCATTCCTTTCATCTAACTCATGGGAATATTTTCTTAACCTTTGCTCATCCTACCTTTTTTCTCCTACCTTTATTTTTGTTTTCTACTTCACTGGTTTGTTTCCATGCTATGTTTTGTTTCATTTTTAGCTTTTTACTACCTTCCACATTCGCTTTCCAAAAATTTGCTGTTGTGAAGTTTCATCTGGCAAATCTCACCTTCCAGTTCACTTTCCCAGAGCAACATTTAAATGTCAAATGGGCTGCAGAAAATGGGAGTTGAGGCACAGGGGGATGTGAAAGGCATCAGCACATGGCTCAGCTCACACTCTCTCCCCCGGTGCAAATGCAGGGAAGGACTCATCACAGGAGTGGGTTGGTGAGGGAGAGCTCTGCTGTGTGGCACGTCCTCACCTTCCTCTGGTCCAGCAGCATCTGGAGGAAGACAACCCACTCAGCTGATGTACTCAGCCTCCTGCCAGCCCCCCAAGCAAGGACTGGCACCCAAAGAAGCAGGGTTTTCCTCCAGTATGATGCCACTTAGATACTGTAGCATGGCAACAGAGTGCCTGGTAGCTGTGCTGGAGATGAAGCACAAACCATTTCTCTGTGCTGCTGTCTCCAAGGAGTAGTTCAATATAAGTCAGTCCTGTAACATCAGTTTGACACCAGCCTATGTCTTTGCCACATTAATTCAATTTATTACCCAGTTTGATCCACACTTTGCATTCTATTTAGGATGCCAGGGGACCTGTTCATCCCTAATGACTGAAGAAGCATTTGTGTTTTATAAGCTATTTGGGACACACCATAAGGAACTAAAAGTGTCTGGTATATTTTCATTGTTAAATTTACCATATATCCAATTCGGATGCTGTTGAAATTGATAGCAAATTTGCTGGAGACCACTGCAGCTGAAATGCTTTCTGGAATTTAAGGACCCCTGTTAAAAACATTATGGATGTTCTCCCCCAAAAAAGACATACTGGTCATAAATAATACATGACAAATGTTGTCAAGGGTGGGGAGGAAATTACAAAATGATATTTTGTTTTTCTGTCTTTTATCTCTAGCTAAACTTTGATCTCTATAAAATGTTTCTACCATCATTTGTAAGATTTTCCTTAGTCTTTACTTGGTAGCGCATCAAAATTCAGCTGACTAATTTCACTGGTTTTCTTTGATCTTTTCCTTCAATGTGAATTACTCTAGCTGAAGAGTTTGCATTTGCCTGAACAAAATTAATCTTCCTTTTTCTGCACATTCAGACAAGCTGGAGTTTCCCTGTTCTATATTTTCCCTACCTATCCTTGCTGATTCCAGTGTGTCGCTCCTTTCTTTGCTACTCTGTTCTTTCTAAGGGGTCCTTTGCTGTCTCAAATATTCAACTTCTGCAAGTGATGAGTCTCTGGAGCACTTCCCAATCCCAAACCCTGGTTGTCCCTGTGGATTACAGAGCCATACAGGACAGTTCCCCTGTTGAGTTAGCTATCAGTACACTGCTCACCTGTACTGCTGAAGTCCACACTCCTTTTTAAAATAATGTATTTGTTTAGGAATTAATATTGTGGAGTTTGGAGTGTAGGATAGGGGATCAGTAGTGTGTGTAAGAGCACAATGGTAGAGAAGTTTAGTAAAAAAACAAGAAAAATTATATCCAGTCGCTGTCTTCTTGCACACTTTTAAGTCACAGTTCTTAGTCTGTATTGTTGCAACGCTTGTGATCATGGAGGTGCCTGGACCACTTTTCCCAGTCCCACCCCAGTAAAAAGGGACATGCTATATCTGGAAGTGCAGCAGGAGCCCTTTGGAAGTGGAGCACAGCACACACAGGCTGGGCCCCTGAGGCAGCAGCACTCTCAGCCACCAGCACAGGGATGATCAGAGACAGACGAGCTCCCCGTGCCTCCCACCCACTCGCTGCTCACTTGCTCCTCAAAGGAGCAAAGCAAACATATTTTCCTTGTCCCTTATAAATAGAGCCCACTGCTGTCAAAACCCCACCCAACCTATGAGCACCATGTCCATATGCTTGTGCACACACACTCAGACTCCACCTGCTTCTCTCTACACAAGATCCATGTTAACCCTCTGCAGACTGAAAAAGCATTTTAAGAACTCCTCAGAGATGTGAAAAGGATTGGTTAGAATGCTGTTTATTCACTCCACAATTGTGAAATCAAACTACAGGATTCTTTTCACACTGCCTGTCCTCAGGACAGGAAGATGTTTCTTCACAAGGCAGTGCAGAATTTGGAGCACAGTGATTTATCTAGGTGGGGCCTCACCATATGGTAGTTTCACCTGTCCCACATGCCAGATGATGCTTGATGCTTAGCTAGAATTATCTTTAAGAGTTGGCTATTATACTTTTACAGACAACCAGTTGTTCACATTATATTCTAGTAATGTGGTGATTTGACATAAATCAGAGCAAGTTAAAAGAGGGATGAATCTGCAGAGCTCTGTGCTGGCAAGGTGATGTGCTTCAGAAGAAAAAATATTAGACTTCCCTTTGTGAACAAACCTTGACTCCTTAGGACAAATCCATTAAGTGATATTCTGTCACCCAAGTTATTTTCATTCAGTCCAGTTTTGCCCATTTTCATCAAACCCTTGATAACATATGGAGCTTGAACTGTAGGAAGGTTACCCAGTTAACTCAACTGGTATTTTGTGACACAAATATCCTGGGTGTCTGGGCAGACAAGAAGAAGGTCTTTCCTCTAACTGCGCCCACCTAGCCTTGTGCTAAAGAAGAGCCTTTTGGGGTGAAAAGGGAGTTGTGTATTGTTCATTTGATGTGCCAGTTCACCACTTCTGACTATCTATGAGCCAGGCAGCTGCCCATGACACCAGTCAGGGCTACCTGATACTGACCCTGAAAGGTGTGGTGCTCTGCCCTGCAATGCTGTGGACTGGCTTCACCTAACATTACAGTTTTTCTGTTAACTCTACACATTATGACCTCCTTTGATCCTCTTTCTTTCCTTTTCCAGCCCAGGGCATTTCTGACCATACTGGATTCCAATCCAAGCAAGAAAGGTTTTCTCTCTCAAAATATTGTCCTTAGAGACAAGAGACAACCTTCAGACAAATACTGTGTGTGAGAGCACAACATGTCTCACCCACACAGTTATTCTGAGCTCAGCAAAGCAATGCTGTCTCTGGTGAGAAGCAGGAAGAAAGTCTCCACTGGCAGAGGAGGGGTTAAGCACTCACTGACTTGTCAGATCACATCATCTCACGAATGCATCATGCAAGGCAGCGCCTCTGAAAAAGCAGTTTGACTCTCTCTGCTTCACCATCATGCTGCTGATGAGTTGGTAATTCTCCATATCAGTACCTACCTTCTTTCCCTATGTGAGCTATGGGGCCTTTAGGCCAGAGGTACCTGACCCTAGGCTGGTGTCAGTGCATGGTTTACCACATACCTGACAGCCATTTCACTCTTTTGCTGTGCACTGTGTCTTTTCTCTTGATACAATTTGCAATGAAACTGCAGCTCAATTGTTTTTTCCACTAGCAGCCAGACACAACAATCCAGGTCACAGACTGCTCTAGGACAAATGTGGGGAGAAATGATAATTATTTTTGCCTTAACTCTCTACATGATGAGAACCACAAGTATAAAATAGCCCTCTGCTTCAAATTTACCTTCGCATTTTCACATATCTCCTCCTGGTTCTCACATGCATCCCCCTTGCTTCTGGAGGTTAAGACAGCTCTGAAGATTAATACTTTTCCACAGCTCTATAAGTATTGACAGCTGTTTTCTCCTATTGAATGCAAAGGATGTGCGCATCCAAATTCTTATATTTTTCCTGAAGCTTTCCATTTCACACTGGCCACAGAAATCCACTGAGAACAAACAGAAAAGTGGAAGCTTTCTGGCCTTAAATTTCCTGAGATGCTCTCAGGGCACAGAAAGCATTCTCAGTGATATTCATAGGATCTCACTAATATCGAGGGACGAAATACAAAAATAAACCAAAAATAAGGGGTTGAAGCCATCTTTGGGTGCATCCACCTGCTCTGGCATGGGCTCCTCCACAGGCTGCAGGAGGATCTCTGCTCCTCCATGAACTTCCATGGGCTGCAGGGGAATCTCAGGACTGGCACCTCCTCCCCACTCCTGCTTCACTGACCTTGGTGTCTGCAGAGCTGCTGCTCTCCCATCTCCTCACTCCTCTCTCTGCTGCCATTGCACAGCAGATTTTTCTCTCCTTAAACACATTATTCCAGAGCTCTCCCATCATCCCTATGGGTTCAGCCTTGGCCAGCAGTGGATCTGTTTTGCAGCCAGGTGGGATTGAGTCTGTGGGACATGAGGGAACCTTCTGGCAGCTCCTCACAAAAGACACCCCTCTGCCCCCCTCGCTGCCATGCAACCCCAATACATTTATTTAGGCTATTTACAAAATTGTTGCCTTGACGTGTGGAGGAATAAGAAGCACTGAGGACCAGTATCTCACCAACACTCACAGATACAGAAAAATGTGATAAATTTTTGAGCTGCAGCCACTTAAAATCATTCACACAGCAAAAGATAGTGATGTTTCCAGTGAGTAATTTGCTTCATCTATAACCAGAATAACCTTTTGGGCATACTTTTTCTTTCCATTGGTTTTAAAGGACTGTTAAACCTTATTTAGGTGCCTAACAGCAAGTGGGATACAGATATGTAACAAATTGATAAGAAGGTTAAAAATAAGATTAATGTAGGAGACATGAACAAGGGCATTTATGTGTAAGACAAAGGCATCCTCAGCAATTCCTCCTTGTAAAAAAAGTCACTCCATGAGCAACAAATGCAACTGAGCCTGCTTTCAGGTACATCATTCTACTGCATTGTCTCCACTCAGAGTTTTTATATTATTCCTCATTACAGTACCCTCACAGCAGGCTGTGTCACATTTTTTATCTAACTTTGCCAAGGGCCAGAGGCAGGCAGCCTTGGCACACATAGTCACAGTGCTGCATCCATCAGCAAATGCTGCCAGGCTGAGGGGCTGCCACTCACTGCTGGGCACACCCCACTGCCAGAGCATCACTGCAATCGCCCAGTTTCCTTCCTGGGCTTTCACAGGAAATCAGTCCTGAGCCCAAAGAAGGTGTCATGAAGCTAAGGATGGAGGATGGATGACAATAAATGTGCATTTTGTCCTGTGTTTGCCAATTTTAATTTTGTCCAAATTAGGTAATTCATGTTTCAGGATTCTATTTAGCATTTTTTTCCCTTTCTTGAGAAGCAGAAGATTGCTTCATGCAAGGCAGTATCAAATCTGCTCCCTTTGAAGGGCTTTTGTACTCCTTCTCCATTAAAAAAGTATTTAAAAACTCTTCCTCCACCTGCTTCATGTAGTGTTATGAATTTTAACAGGATGGAAAAACAGGTTGCTTTGCAAAAGCTGCAAATAAAGAGACCCTGTATGCTCCATTAACTCAAGAGGCAACACAAAATAAGACCTGTGGAGCATCTGACTCAAAAATTTCAGGGTAAATCACCAGAGCCAGGAGTTAATTCCTACCTTAACATGTGTCTCAGGCACTAATCCTGTGTCAGAGAGGCTCCAAGTGCTATCCTGTTAATACTGTGTAAGCAGTTCAGAGTGTAACTTCATTGTTTCACACATAAACGAGGCTTTGAACGTCTTGATTCTTCCAATCTGTTTGAATTCATGGCAAAAATGGCCTATAGCCAGACCAGCTTGACTGTGACCCCAGTGGCTGTTAAAGCTCAGGCAGGTGAGGTGCAAGGAGATGCAGGAGCAAATGAAGAGACTCAAACACATAAAAAGGATGTTATCAGTGGTCTGACTGCTTTGGACCCTACAATTCAGCAAACCAGCTCTGTTCTTGAGGAAAGGCTCTTCTCATGAAAAATACAAAACTTCCTTCAGCACAGCCTTCAGTTTCTGAGGATACTCAGGCTGTTTTAAAAAGCTCCTGGAGCTAACTTGCCACAAAGGCTTTAATAGTTGTGGAGGCTCCAGAGCTGTGCAGAAAGCAGGAGTTTCCACCTCTGCTGTGCCATGAATCCTGCCTTTTCAGAGAAAATGTGTCATTTTTTCTCAGAGAGGCATCTGCAATTGATTTGTAAGTGATCGCTTAGCAGAATGGAGGCCTGGTCTACAACACAAATAAAGGATAATAAATGGCAGGCTTCCAAACTGTTCACAAACCATGCACTTATAATCCAATCTTCTAAAAATTTGGACCAGATTTTCAACTCCCTGCTATCTCTTACCAGTCCTTTAAATGCACATGTAAGAAGAAAAGAAAGCTAATCCTGTGATTAATCCCAAGAAATGGGTTCAAGGGAGATCTCAGGCCAGTGGCAGAGTTGGAGATTGGCTTCCTGAGTCAGTTAATATGGCTTAACTCCTAAGTGTCTCCATCCTCCGAAAGAGCAAACAAGAATTCACATCTCTTTGGTACTGTCTTAAAGTTTTCAGGTTTTTGAAGGGCTTTAGGACTGCCAGATAGAGATTGTGTATTACATATCATGGTGGTTTGCTCAAAGTTTAAATAGTTCCTTTGATGAACACATACCTGCAAAAGTGCCACCTGTCAAAGACAGAAAACAATGGTTATTCCAGGAATGTGAGGAGAGCAAATATTCCTCAAAGTAAAATATTAGAGCTATACAGAGTCAAAATTTTTATTTTCTGTGGATGAATACCCAGCAGTTCTGCTCATTTGAAAACAGAAAACTTTTATTTTTCCACTGATTTAGCTTGAATAGGTTTTTCACTGTTACTAGACAAAGACAGTGAAGCTTACATTTTCAAAAGTCTTCAAGGAAAATGGCTCTGGGCAACTTCCAGTAACATCAAGGAGAATTGCAAAGCTAAAACCTGAACACTGGAAAGTCCTGAAAATCTAGCTTATTTATACGCCATAAAAATAAGAACTCTAATGAAAATCTTTTTAAATGCACGAATGTAGCACTAAAAATATGAGCTATAGAGAAACTACATGGAGACAGTGTCTATCATTTTGTAGGCAAACTGTTTTCATGGCTAAACCTGTTTGTGCATGCTGGATGATAAGTGCCTCCTGCTTTCAAGGAGTCCTTAAAAAGAAAAGAAGACTTTTAAAGAGATGCCTACCAACTCTGTTGCCATGGCAGCTGCAAGCATCAGTGATAACCCAGAATTTCTAGGTTATAATGTGCATGCAACCCCATTAACAAGTTCCACAGTGTAGTCCACATTAGTGATAGATAAGGTCACCAGGTGGCTCAGTGTCACAGCTTGGAACTCAATCAGAGAAGATCTAGATCCAAGCAAGGTCTGTTTCTGATTCACCCTGTTCCCACATATTAATGATACACAGCATGGAAGGTGATTATACCTTCTAGACAAAAAATTTACCTGAACTTTGCAGGCTGCCTGTGCTGCTGGAGTCTGCACTTGAAAGGTGGGAAATGGAAGCAAGGAGAAATCAGAAAGCTGTGCACAGAGAACTTGAGATCACATGCAAGGAATTAAGAATAAATACTGTTCTTTTGCTGTCTCTCAGCTGGGTGAACGTTGTTTTCATTACTCAAGCGTCAGCTTTTCTAAAAAAAGTCACTGCCAGATTCTTGTTTCCTTTCACTTCAAATCTGGGACATGCCCATCTTTTAAAGGCCTCTTTGGAATCAGAGGAGACAAGGACAAAGTACAGAAGGGCAAAAGTTAGGATTTTTCCTACTGTTTAGTCTCAGTTTCACCACTGGGAGGGAATTTCCTGCCAGTCATTGGCATCTCGTGCCCCATGTCATTGCAGGAAAAGGTTCAGTGATCTCTGCTTGCTATTGCCTGTCTCTTACCAAAGCCCTGAGGAGCATCTGCAGCATCTCCAGGGTTTCTGGAGAAGAGCCACCATCCTGCCCCAGGACACTCAGAGCACTCCAGCTCTTATTTCTGCATCACCCTTTCCAGTTTGGAAAACTGAGATTATATTTCCTTTTCCTCCTTGCTGTGTGTTCACTGTCCTTGCTCCATCAGCTGCCTCAAACAGGA
>VRYO01001681.1:25577402-25660288 GCA_009812075.1 Sialia sialis | reverse complement strand
TTTTTTTTTTTTTGCTGCTGAGAAATGAGGGGCGCACACACATTTTTTCATTGCTGTCTCTCAACAGCTCTAGAGAAGGCTCAGGCAAGCTGCCACTTTCTCCTTCTGGCTCTCATTGTCTCTGCAGCCAGTGACTTACACATGGGCATCTGGCTTTTCACATTGGGAGCACCATCTCCTTACCAGAGTGGGAAGGAAGATCCACAGCGTAGCCTCACAGTGTGCTCTGCCCTTTTCAGGGTCTTTGGATGACCAGAGAAGGAATTTTGAAAAGGTCTGGATGAATAATGCATTTTTGGTTCAGTTCCCAATCTGAGGCACTGTGGGTGGGGAATGAGAAAGAAAATTTTAGATAAATGTGGAAATGTTTTATTTGATGAATAAAGAAGTGCTGAGTTGTGATTTGTGTTTAGAGCTCCTTTAAAAATCAGGACAATTCTTTAAGGGAAAAAACTTACATCCTGAAATGAAAGAATATCAACATACTCTATTTTAAAGGCCAGATAAAACATATTTATATCTTTAATAGCATTCCCCTCTTTTTTTCTTACAGAAACCATTCATCATATTTATCTAAGCATTCACAGACAGCTTGTCCACCCAAAGGGCTTTCATTTTTGATTAATTTCCTTTTTACCTGCTTAAAAGCAGATATCTCACTGTGAGTCAACACTGGCATATTTACAGTAATTTCACAATTATAAGCCACACCTGATTATAAGCCGCACCTCCCAGTAGCCGGGTAGACCACGGGATTTGTCCATATATAAGCCGCACCTGCATATAAGCCGCACCTTTTTTTTTTAAAAAAAGCGAGGATCCATGTGTAACAAAGTAACAAATTAGCAACAGAATCACTGCCAGCTGGGTTTGGTGTCAGGTGCTCAAGTTGCAACAGTTTTCATAGACTAGTGAAGCCTTTAAAGGCAGCCGCAGTGCCTTCCCCAGCCGGCTCTCACTTCCGGGTTGGCATTTCACTGGGATTTGTCCATAGATAAGCCGCACCTGAATATAAGCAGCACTACTGGGGCAGGCTGGATTCTTCAGGGAAAAGGGTGTGGCTTATAATCGTGAAATTACTGTAATCACGAAGGCATTTAAAAAGTCCCACTCTTCACCAGCAGAATTCACAAGGCTTCAACCACATTTGCCTGTGGTACACAGCAGCAAACATACTGAGGGTTTGCAATCAGCAAAGGGAGTTGTGCTGATGACATTGATTGTGCCTGGACAATTGAAACCATGATTTTCAGTGTATCCAATACACAAAACCCAATTAGGAATTCGTGCCCTTTTGCTGTTGTTGTTTCATTTATCGCTGCCTAGGTCATGGTGTTCTTAAAATTTCCTCCTATTATTTTATTCAGAATAAGTTGATTGAGGAAGTTGGTAGTTGAACAGGACCGGCAGAGTCTGTGCTCTTTTTCATCCTCTGCCTGCTGCAGACACTGAATGCTACACATCATGATGCTCCAGATCTCTGTCCTCCTCACTGTTATTTCTCTGTTTTGAAAGTGAAAAGAAGGAATATTCAAGCATCCCTGCACCTCTAAAAATGGCAGCTGGATACAAGAAATTAAACCAATTGCCACATAATAACCAAACTGGGAGGGCAGGTTTTGTGTGGTGGTCACTTATGGATTGTTGGCAGCAAACAGCTCCTAAAAGCCTTCCTGCCAATACTCAGCGTGAATAAAGCATCAGGTTTATGCTGATTCTGAAAAGACTAAAGTCTCTCTTCTGTAACATCTTAAATACATTTAGCAGCTTCATGCATAAAGTGACTGAACTCTTCTGGTTCACTTTTCTATCTCCCACTCTTACAGACTGGGAAGATTCAGCCTTGACACCCTGCCAGGCACAATATGAAAAATTCTATAATTATCAATCTAGTGATGGCATTTAAAAGCAAATGCATTATCATGCACAGAAATCATCTCATGTCCCCTACAGCGTGTTCCACAACAAGGGCTGGTGCTTTGACTGTAACTCTGCCTTTTATTACATTTAAAGCTCTTCCATCAACAGACTTCCCCAGAAAAATTAAAAATTCTTTTATTCAGAAAATAACATGTAGTCTGGAGTGGCTGTCAATGTACCTAAAGGTCATATAATGTCAGAGTCATTATTTTCAAATCATCCACACTCATGAGCCATACTTTGCAAGGCCAGCTATCTAAACAATAATAAACACCGACCGTGCGTGGTGCAGCATGAAAATTTTGCATTATCATTTAAGAAGTGTGGAACAGAAGCAGAAAGATTCCCCTCAACTCCCCGTCTTCTCATCATTGTGCAACCACTGTACTCAGCAGATCATTATATTAAATGTAATTAATAGCCCGAGCCCCTTTAAACCAACACCTTTTTCTCCCTCCCATGTGGCAATCCAAAGCAATTCATTTACAAGCCAGATTATCCATTGCAGGGCTGCCAGCTCTGACACACCCTGATATTTTACCCTGTCATGGATCAAAAAGATTAAAAGCAACTTTAAAAAGCACAAGTTATGATACTAAATCCAGTAACTGTAGCCTGTCTGCTTCAGCTCAGATTTGGAAACTAAGTAAAGATTAATGTTTTGAATGGTATCTGAATTAATGTTCTGTCAACCAGCTGCAGACACAGAGGTTGCTGCTTTCCCATTTGTTTGCTTGGTTTTAGTTTCCTTAATCCAGATAGTTTTCAATCACTGTTTGCAGCCTCAGGAAGTCTGTGCTCCATCTGCAGCCCTGGGCTTTGTTAGAACTATTATTTGCAGCCACGCTCCAGGTGGGAGCCACGGGTCATTGGTTCAACAGGTTAACGTGACTGACACAGATCGCACTAACTCTAAGAATGATTGCATTTATTTGCTGACCTGGCTCTCCCGTAGATCAAGACATACTCCTACCTTCACCTTTTCTACCCTCCTATTTCCTCTACCTTAAAAAAATAAATTGGTTAACAGATGTAGGCAACTGGAAGGTTTCACATTTCACTTCCCTGCCTTTTCTCGATGACAAAAGCAGTGAAGGAGGAAAAGGGCTGAAATGAAAACAATAACCATTCTCTGTTTACCTCAGCCAGCTGTACCATCCATTACCTCACTCTGGGTCAATACCTGGCACTAGTTTTCATATAGCGTATATAACAACAGACAGGGTTGAAACACAAGACAGACAAACTTTAAATTTGTGTATCCGCAGCTCACCTGGCTTAGCTGGGCTGAGCTGCATGCAGTGCCCTGCATGAGCTGCAGTCAACAGAAAGCAAGCAATTTCTCCATATATTACTGTGAATTATTTACTACAACATTTTGAACTGACATCCAGATTTTCACCCCTCTGTTCAGTTTTATTGCAATGAAAAGAAGTAAACGAATTACAGGAGTGGGGAAATAAATTCCACCAAAATGCACTGGCTGATAAAATAAGTGTCTTTGAAACAGTGCTGTATGCAGGAATAATTGTATCATTTGTTATAGTGCCATGCTGTTGTACTTAGGATCATTTCTGACTATGGCAGAGATGCTGGAAACAAAGCTCCAGCTTAAGAGATCCACAGGGCTGTGGAACTTTGTTTTGAGGGTGTTAGTGAAGATACAGCCAAGTGACTAACCCTGAAGATAGGAAGTCTGAGTGTTTCCAATGAACTGTGGAGGGGTTTAGAGTTAAGATACTGGGGACACACACGTACACAGAGACCAGAGGGGAAAGTCTTCCTCATTTACCAAGTGACTGAGGACATCTGTCTTTAGCAGAGACAACAGAGCAGACACTCTGCATCTTGTTTTCTGCCCCAAACACAGAATCAGGCAGGGCTCACAACAGGTCCCTGTGTGCCTCTTCCCAGAAGCATTAGAAGGGAGAGTGAGCTTAGTCCTGGAAACAAAAGTCAACTCTTACTGACTAACTCAGCATCAGAGGTAACTCAGGAAGAAGTGCATGTAAACCTTTCTGTGCAGGAAAAGGCTTCTCCACAAGTTATGTCTGGCTCCAGTTCTGGATCTCAGATGTGAATCTTTTTTCTTGAGTCCATATCTCAGGAGTTTCCAGACCTGCCAAAGAATTACCTGGTTTTTTGAGCAGGCCAAATAAAGTTCAGAGGCTGAGGACTGTCCTGGAGGTGTGAGGTTTGGACCAACTTGTTGCTATAAAGGTGAGGAGTGGTGGAGAAATATTGCAATAATACTTCCTTTAGAGACAGAATAAAGTAAAAGCTCTTTATTAAAGAAATAACTGTGCTTTTATAGATTGGATTGTGGAATTGAGCATAGTTTTGATTTCATTGGTGCAAGGCAGGTAACACCCCTTGTCACATCTTTCGTGTACTTTCTTGTGCTAACAGTAGGTGCTAATCATTGTTATTAATTCTTTTTTTCCTGCTTTCCTTTGAACAGCTTGAGAAAATCCAAGCTGCATCTTTCTCTGGCTTTCACCAGTATCCCAGACCAGCTCATCATTTATCTTCTGAAACTTGCATTTGCTCCCAATCCAAAATCCAGTGTTTTCCTCAATGAAAATATGAATAGGTTGTAAAGATTTTTTTCCACAGCCTCTGGTTTTTGCTATTAATGCCATTGCTGAATCTAACATGGGTGGTGGTTGAATCTCCTTCATTCCTAGGGAAGGTAGAATTTAGATCCTCTGCTGTCACTCAGAGGATTCACTGTGCAGCAAAAGTACTTAAGGAAAACAGCTGTTATGGATGATATTGCATAAGATCCTGCCTCAGCAAATTATCAAATTAACAGAGTTTCCATGCATTTTTGACAGGATAAGAACCTATTTGGACAAGCCAGCAGGAAACTTGGCTGAGTGATTACCATGGACAACACCATGAGACAGAGACACAGCCAGAGACACGGAGCTGACAGGACCGAGAGGCCAGTGAGGCTGAATTGCTGAGCTCATGCAGCCAGAGATGGGCATTCACAAGCTGGTAATGCCACACTGGCCAAGAACAATTCTGGTGGAAGCAGGGAGCAATTCTGGGGCCACCCTTTCCTCAGCTGTTTTGCTGAACACACATGCTGAGATATAGACACCCACAAAGGAGGCAGTGACTGAAGGCATCGGTACCACAAATTTTCCCATTGATAGCCAGACTACTCCCAAAGAGGATTAATGGCCAGGATGGCAGCAAAACGTGAAGGACAGCCTCTCACATCCACAGCACTCCTTCCTTTGGAAACTGCAGAAGCAAAACCTGATCCTCTGTGGCTCTCTCCGAACTCAGTTCCTTTTCTTAGAGTGAGCAGCTTTACCTCTAAGTGACAAAACTCTACAGCCACTGTGGGCCAAGAACTTTTTCCAAGGTGAAAAAGGGAAGTCTGAGTTGGAGCCCTCCTGTATCAGATCAGCTCTGACTGGCTGCAGTGATGGTACTACTGGAAAAATAAACACACTTTTCTTCTAGCCAAACAATTCTCCTCTTGAGAAAAATTCTTTAATGAAGCATTTTCTCAATGGAAATGGGAGAAGGAAAGAGAAGCCACTCAGGGAATAAAAGACTTATGTGAGATGTGGATATAGAAGATGCAACTAAGGGATTTGGGAGCAGGGCACTGGTGAAGAGGGAGTGGTGGGACCAGGACGAGACAAAGTGCAGTCGTACCTCAGAGTCCATTTTGGTGACTGGGCTGCCCCTGGGCACCAGCCCCAGGTAATTTTGACCAGAATCATCCACATGCAAAGACTGAAACTGGGGCCCTCTCAGCTCCCCCTGCTCTCCAGTGCCAGACTTACTTCTGGATGCTCAAGTATTCACTGGATTTACCCTTGAGTGCAGAGCAATGAATATAACTCTGGAGAGTCTGGATGCTACAGATGCAGGCGTATCCAATCTGTCTCTTTACTCTGACTGCCAAACACCAGAGGAAGGAATAAGCCTCTGTCAACTCACAGAGGCCATGAAAACCTTGAACCATTCATTCACAGCACTCCTGTGAGCAGACATGTGAGCTGCCTCTGGCAACTTAGGTAAGCTGAAAATGCAGTGAAAATGAAAGAGAGAACTGTCAACCTTATAATTAATGTGCAGTTAAGAATCATGCCTTGTTGATTCTGTCCTGGCTAGAGGAACAGGGCTGGGAAGAGGCTCTGGACCAGCTTATTCCCTCCCTCTGTGAATTTCCATGTGTGTTGTGGTGGACATTAAGCATGTTTTATTTTAGCCAGTTCAAACTGAGACAGAATAGTGCTTTTTTTGGTTTTTTTATCCTAAGACTGCAGATTTTTTTACTCTGTTAGGCGTCTCCTACCTGAATGAAAGCAACCTCTTTCTTTCCTAACAGAGACAGACGCAGGATGAAAAAGGCACCCACTGTCATTTGCCTGCTGGTTTTAGAAGGTTTGCTGCATTGTTTTGGCCAGGACTTTGATATGTTTTCCTAAGAAATAAAAAAATATTATCTGATACACTCACCTCATTGAGTGTGAGGTGCAGGAGGTCTCAAGGAGGAAACAGAGTACAGCAAT
This sequence comes from Sialia sialis, assembly GCA_009812075.1. Taxonomy (NCBI): domain Eukaryota; kingdom Metazoa; phylum Chordata; class Aves; order Passeriformes; family Turdidae; genus Sialia; species Sialia sialis. The sequence continues at coordinate 25,653,827 of VRYO01001681.1, read as the reverse complement.
TTCACAACTATAAGGCTAACTGGATTATAAGGCGCACTTCCAGGTTGCCGGCAATTTTCCGAACTTTATCCATATATAAGGTGCACCAGACTGTAAGGCACTTTTTTTTTTTTTTACGAGGATCCGTGCACAACAAAGTAACGAATTAGTAATGGAATCATGCAATCACAGGGTTTACTGGCAAGTGCTGAATTTGCAAACATTTTTCACAGTGTAGCCTTTAAACATGGGCTCGGCTCAGGGCTGCCACAGGCTCGCACTTCCAGGTTGGCAAATTTCCAAACTTTGTCCATATATAAGGCGCACCAGACTACAAGGTGCACTTCCGGGTTTTGATCAGAATTTTAGTCAAAAGGGTGCACCTCATAGTCATGAAGTTACTGTAATTCCAGGTCCTAGACAAGCCAAACACGTAAATCTGGACTGGCATCAGAAGACAACTGCTCTCCTTCTCCACCCTTTTCAGCAAATTGTTCCTGTTCACAAAAATCCACAAGGAAAGTTCACAGAACTGTCTTCACAAGCAATAAACCAAAGTTAATGGCCTGATGTAAAGCCACTGGAGTAAGAATATTTTCATATGGTTGGAAGACAGAGGCAGACTAGGCAGAAATACAGCCTTGTGGGTGCCATATGACTTCCTATGCTACACGGCATCTGAATCCTTCCAGCCTTCAGAAGGAATACCACTGAAATGTACAGGCTGTAGAACAAAGAAGTTGAATGAATGAATGCAGAGGTGCTCTGGAGCAGAACCACCCCAATGAGCAACACAAACAGCCTTGGTGTCCCGTTGGAACTAAAAGCACACAACACAACTGAGCTGTGGTCAGCAGGGTGGCACTGGAGGAGGTGTATGGTCACATCCTGAGGCTCTGCACATGCAGAAGGAGCCCACACTCCTTTTTGTTAGGGAGTACTGGGAGTCAGCTGCCTCCTGAAAGCAAGGTGGCTGCAGGGCTCCAGATTTGGTACATCAGAAAGAATTCACATCCTGCCCCCACTTCCACAAAGAGAGGGTGGTGCCAAATGGCCATGTGCACTGATACAGAAATAATGTCTTGGCAGTGAGCAGGAGGGAAGGGAAGCCAAATTACATCATTCACTCTCAGTGGGGATAAAAGACTCTATTTACTACTTTGGCTGCAGCCAGCACCACAGCTGCTGCTGGTCACATGTGAGGGCAGCAGAGGGAGGGCAACAAAAAAATAATGGGATCCTCAGAGCCTATGGATCCTCTCCACAAATACCCGCCACTTGGTGCACGAGGGGCTCTCCTAGGGCTCAGGAAAGCTCTGCTCTGGTCCCACTGCTCTCACAGATTTCTGCTGCATGACCTTGACCTGTCACTTCACCTCTGTTCTTTCTTCCTGCTCGTGTCCTGCTTCTTTGGCTCACAAGGTTTTCAGGGCAGGGATTGACATATTATGTAAACCCAGTGCTTAGCTCAGCACTCTGCCTATGGCACTCCTGCTCAGAATGAAAACATCAGCTCTAACTCTAATACAAATACATGGAAAGAGGGATAGATTTCCAAACTGGTGGGATACATATGTGACATGGATGTAATGAGATGGGAAGTTCTGCCACTCCACAGCACCTTCCTGTGCAAATGCCTGATGGAATATGTGCACAGTGGTAAGAAGTGGTGTGGCCAGAATAAGCAGCAGTTTAAAAAAATCTTAAGCTGAAACTCAGGAAGATGAGCTCAATTCATATGAGAAAGCAAGAATAAATGCCTCTGTGAATGATTGTCAGATTTGTCTTTATAGGAAGAGCCATACAGCGTAAAAAATACACCTACAGGGCATAAACAAAAATGAACAAGTGTTTAATTGCATGGCCTAATAAGTTTTAAGATTTGTGCAATTTTCATCACCAGAATGCTCAAACCTACCTGTCTGAACACATCTTCTTGTATGCTTGAAGCAACTGATAATTATCAAACACAGGAGAGAATGACCCCATCCTAATTTAAAATGCATGCTCAAGTGACACAACTCAATTCTGACTGCTCAAGCAAACCCCTGCAGAATAGTAATGTGGTAAATGAAGACTAAAACATATTCCCAAAAAACTAAAGCCCTTCTCTCAGGACAGAATGCAGGACCAGTTTGTGCACTGTATTAAGAAAAAAAGATATAATTCAACAAAACCTGCTAAAAACCTGAAGGAGCTGGTGCCTCAGAGAATTTCTGTACTTTTAAAACAAACCATAATTGTCCTACTGAGAGAAGCTGAGGAGATCCTCATCTGCAGAGCAGATCCACAACTTCATTAAGAGAATCAGTCTATTTTGTAACTAAATGAGATTCTGTCTCGCTGGCAGGCATATTCTGCTCACAGAACAAAGAAACCACACACACAAATATTCCAAAGAGAGATGTCCTTAAAAAAAAAGTCATTGTAGCACCATCAGACTGAGGAGTATGCCAGAAACTACAACTTTGTGGAAGAAAAAAAATAGACTGACAGGAAATAGGAAGCAGGCTAGATGTGAGTGACAAAGATGTCTTGAGCGTTTTATTTCTTGATTAATTCCTGTGAGTTTCTGCTTGTTATCGAGCAAATTCTGTGTTGTTTTTTCCCCCAGCATTCAAAAATCACACTGCTGCCCGCCAACCTCAGGGAGCTGGGTGTAGGGACAGGGCAGCACCCTCACATTTGTTGTTGTTGGTTTTTTAGAGCATGTCCCCTGCAGGCAGAGCTCTGGAGAACAAAGTCTTGAAGGTTTTCTCTCCCAGGCACCAGGATCCCTGCTCATCTCCTGGTGTGCCTGGCCTCAGCTCCATGCCTGGCTGGCCACATTAGGCCTGAGATGAGGAACTGCGTGGAAGGCAAATGTGAAAAATCACAGCACTAAACTGCTGGGAAATCCAAACTTCTCCATGCATGGGAACCAGCCAGGCTGCTGAGCTGTGAGGAAATATTCAGACACGCTCTGTGTTCCTGCTCAGAGTCTGGCTAGGAGAGGAAAGGGATAACAAGGCCCCAGATCTGGCAAGTAAGGATAACAGAAGGCAAGAAAAGGGAAAAGGAAAAAAACACCAGCGATCTAAGGGTGCAGATGGTGGTCTGAGATCTGGAGTATTTCTATCTGTCATGTTTTACTTCTCTCCTTTAGGATACACAAAAGCAAGATAAAAAGGGGGCCTGGAGGTAAACCCAAAACTCAATCTTTACAAGGAACTTCATGTTTTCCCTTATATATGGCAAATTTTAAATTATTGTTTTTCAATTATCAGTAGAAAAGCAGAAAATTAGTAGGCGCAAACATATCCAATAATAAACATTTCCAATATATAAATTTAAAGATAGTCAAAATGTATGCAAGATGTTAAGTGTGAGCTAGGTGTTCTCATTTGAGGAATTTTTCCCAACTACCACAGACACAGGTTCACTCAAAAGAAACCAGTCTGGGTGAAATGTTATACTTGGATACATCTGCAGTTAAAGGAGATGACTCTCTGGTGAGGTCACTGCCTGTAGAATCACATCTTGGCCTGACACCATTATTTCATTACAGCTTGCAAACAACAGCCCCATCTCAACCTTGCTGCAGATTCTTCTCAAATTTCTCAATTCTGTAAAAAAGCATTTGCAGCATTTATGGAGAGATTAGCTCTGATATTCATGGCAGCAGGAAAATCAGTCCAGAATAAGATACATTTCTTAGAAAATCCTTTATTGATGTCTGTCTTTTACATGAAAAAAAAAGCCATGTCATGCTGCTAATCTCAATTGTGAGTGTTTGATAGAAAAAGATCAAGTGCCTCCAGGCAATGTAGACCCAAATCAGTTAGGGATTTAACTCTAATTCTGACACAATGAGTTGCTTCCAGTTTGTTTTGGCTGGCTCTAGAGTGGCTCTTTGCACATGAAATCATTTTTAAACTCTACTCAGAAGTCAGCTGCTAACTTGTGCAGTCTGTAGCACTCTGGTATTATGTAATGCCAGCACAAAACTACGCTAGTAAATGGAATGAATCATCCTGAACAAGTTTCCTGGAATATAGAGTCACATGGAAAATACTAGTGGTCCAATCTACAAGTGATGAATAAGTGTGTCATCCAAACAAAAACATGTGCTTATCTTATCAAGCCCAAAACATTCTTTTCCACGCACAGTGCAGGACTTCTTTTTCATAAACCAAGTTTAAAATCTTGCCCAGACTCCTGATAGAATCAAGCCCCACTAACACCACTTCCTCCAGAGTCCCAGTTTGTTTTTTGTTAAGCCATGTAGTCCCTGAGCACAATGAATGCCTGACTAGTGGAAGTTTACTGTGATGCAGGTTCCTTCAGAAGAAACTTGAATATTTTCTGCATGCTGAAGGTGCTGTAATCATGTCAAGTGCTGAGCAAAAGGAGTTAAAAGAGAAGCTTTAATGTCTTTATTTCTACTCTCAGTTATTTCAGGGTTTTATTTTTATTTTTTTTTCCAAAATTTTGCTGCATGGCATTCATAGAAGGCCAGAAAGGCAACTCAGACATTGAAGCATCTTTAAACAACCTGGAGAAAAGATAATCAATTGTGTTGACACTATCAGATTACTGTGGTAAATCAATGGCATTTTTAAAGCAATCTGTAGGCTGAATATGACAGTGAAATAAATTTATTTGCACTTCCTGGTCCTATTTTTCCTGCACCCAGAGAAGCAGGAGCCTCACCCACACTCCTCCACCCCATTTCTTCATACATGAAGGATCAATCCTTCAACTTTTCTGAAGGTTTCCTCAGATGCTGCACCAAGAGCAGGAAAGTCTGTCCCTTTACAATGATGTTTTTCAAATAAAAATCCTCTTCTTGTCTGCAGATGCCCTACCCAAATTAAAACCATGCTGGAACCCATGGAGGCTAGAAAATTCATTAATGGATTTGAGTGAAATTGCCATTTTATGGAATGTAATTTCACATATGGGTAGCTACACTATCTGTGAAGTTCATGGTTGAAACAATTTAAAGCACTTCTCACCCTAACACAAAAGATAAGCTGGTTTTATGAGTTTCTCAGCTTCCTCCAGCCCATAATAAGAACCAATATATAATGTGAACAACAATCTTGGAAGTCAGATCATGAAGAGGAGCTCAATACTGATTTATTGCTATAAAAACACAGCCCTGTCCAGGGTGATATGAGTGCCTTGCTGTTTCAGAAATGCAGTCTGAGGCATCAAAAAGCCTGAAGTTGACTTGCCAGATAACTTCTGCTATAGGGTGCCTGTTTTTAAATATTTTATAGACACACTTTTACTTTAGGGAGATGTTTTCCATCTCCAATTTTTGTGGCGCATGACTGACAAGAGGAAATAATGTAAATATGCTTCACTGCAAACCCCACAATAATTACAGGAATAACTTGCAGACCCAAAATTTGAGGCACATTTAAGTGTCATATTAAAAAGAATTTATTTTTAGCTTGCTTTGGTTTATCAAAAGTCTTAAGCTTCAAATCAGTGTCTGGTATCCAATACCTGGGGTTTAATCTTCCATTCAAACCAGCTCTTCTGCAAAAAAATATTTCTTACCTGATTCACTTCATCCCTTTTATATTGCATTTAGAAGATCCTATCACAAGCCATAGGCATGTTTAATATTATTGAAATTGCACTGCTAATATCCATATCAATTATATTTTGAGATTTATGTTTAGTGTAGATATTAATGCAGTCTGGCTTTTCCATTTTTACTTCTGCAAGTATAATTTATTGAGACATAAATAGTAATATTAAAGCTATCAAGTATAAACATCAATACTTTACAGCACTATGTAATTTAAGAGTTACATGCATCTAAATTCAGTTACAGTCCTTTCTGAATGCTCAGATCTTAACTGCAGACTGCAGCTCACCAGGAATTCTGAGTTTGGAAGCAGCAGGCTGTCAAGTAATGCAGTACTTACATCTTGAAATAAGCCTTTCAGAAGGGCTGGGGAGCTGGCACATGGCTGGGACATAAAAAAATGCATGGTTTCCTTTTTTTTTCTTTTTTTTTCACTAAACACTCAATGTTTGCACACTGTAACCCTCTTCCCCATTTTGCAGTCATTTTGGATTATTTATGGTTTTGGTGTTTTAGTGATTCCAGAGATGTATAAGAAAAGGGCTGGAAGGAAATACAACAAGTCAGGCAGCAGGTCCTGTCTAACACCCACCAGTGATGGAAATGCCACCCTCCACAGGTATCATTGCTTTGCTTTGTTGTTCAATGCGTCAGAAGTATTTTATTGCATGAAACCAGGAATAACTGGTGAGCGGTGTGTGGTTTGGCAAAGAGGCAACATATGTGACAAAGTCTGGCCAAAAAAAGCTTTTTTAGCTTCAAAGAGTTTTGGGGGTTTTTTGGGGTTTTTTGTTTGTCTTTTTTTGGTTGTTGTTGATGTTGTTTGTTTTGGTTTGTTTTTTTGTGAGCCATAATAAAAATACAGTAATTTCACAACTATAAGGCACACCAGATTATAAAGCACACTTCCAGGTTGTCGGCAAATTTCCGAATTTTGTCCATATATAAGGTGCACCGGAGTATGAGGCGCACCTTTTTTTTGCAGCGGAGATCCATGCGCAACACAGTAACTAATTAATAATGGAATTGCCAGATCGTGGGGTTTACTGGCAGGTGCTCAATTTGCAAACATTTTTCACGGATCGGTGTAGCCTTTAAACGCAGCCCTAGGTGCCCTCCCCGTGCCGCGGGCCCTGGCACTCCCTTCCACCTCCGGCTGGCACGGCTCTCGCAGCTCAGCTCCTCGGCTCCGCAGCTTGCACTTCCAGGTTGGCAAATTTCCGAACTTTGTCCATATATGAGGCGTACCTTATTATAAGGCGCACTTCCGGATTCCGATCAAAATTTTAGGCTTTAAGGTACGCCTTATAGTCGTGAAATTACTGTACCTTCCTCAAGGTAAAAACTTGCAAAACAGGGATGCCTTTTGCCCAGTTAAAATAAAACTGGCAATGAAGGTGGGATTGTCTAATGGTTCAGTCACTAAGAAAAGCTTTTTTGCTTTTGGCTTACCATGGATATAGGCAATGTAAACTGGAAGGGCTTTTCTTCTTGAAGTGTATTTACCTCTCCTATGGCTATGGAGGGTACATCAGTGACTTACCCTAAATACTTAAGTTACATGAAGCAGCATAAATCCAGTTTCAATGTTTGCAAAAGAACTGATGATATTCCTGATCTGTCATTGTTACGAATCCACGTTTATGTTTTTGAATATCCACAGGTGCACAGTGCTGCCTTCAATTTTAAGCTAAAAAAAAGATAAAAATTAAAAAAATAAAAATAAAAATCCTTATATTCACAGCTGTTCTGAGCAAACAAGGGGTACCACTGAAGTATCACTGGCACATTTTGAGCTGAAGGCACCAGGGAGAAAGTGCAGTAATTTCACACTCATAAGCCACACCTGGTTATAAGCTGCACTTGCAGGTTGCTGGAAAGTCCACAAAATCAGTCCATAAATAAGCCCAGGCGATAAGCCGCAGTTTTTTGGTTGTTTTTTTTTTCCTCCACACGGCAGAGGGGGCAGGGCGCTCCCCATCCTGCCTGCTCGCTCTGCCCGGCCCGGCCCCATGCAGCCCCGCTTCCCAGTGGCAGGGGCGCCCCTACACACCCTCCATTCCTGGAAGCCTGGATCGGCACTGCCCCATGCAGCCCCGCTTCCCGAAGGCAGGGGCCGGGCCACCCCTGCACACCCCCCATTCTCTGCAGCCTCCCCACTCCCAACAGCTCCCAGCAGCAGGGGCCGGCCCATCAGCTCCCAGCAGCTCACGGAGGCCCCCGGCCCCACCCAGGACTGCCGCAGGGGGCAGCTCCGACCCCATTTCAGCTCAGGGCTGCTGCAGGCTAGCACTTCTGGGTTGGCGCTTCACCGGAATTTGTCCATAAATAAGTCGCACCGGGTGAAAAGCCGCACTTCCGGGGTCGCATCAAAACTTCAGTCAAAAAGGTGCGGCTTATAAGCGTGAAATTACTGTACCTCAGGATGGAGCAAACTGAGAGGGAAGCCATGAAAGTCATGTTGAAGGCAAAAGTTTTGTGCTGCCTTGGATCAGTGAGTTTCCTGATAGAGATAGATGTTTGTACTTACCAGGGGGAGCTACCTCTAGACAAAAAGCTAAAGACCACATTTGGCACTGTCAAACACTCATCATCCTTTTAGTATTTCAAGGTGTAAATCTGATCATGCTCTGTAACAGTCTCAATGAACTTCTAGGCTTATAGCCCTTTTATCTTATATAACTTTATTTCCTTTTTCTGTTTGGCAATCTGATTTTATTAGGATTTGTCAGTGTAGTCAAGTGTGCATCTGAATGGCCTGAGAAATTTAACAGTGCAAGTAATGGAGAATCATGTCCTGTTGCATTTGGAGGCATCTACCCTTAAATAGAGAGTTTTTTCTGCCATGTACAGTAACTTCTATCTTTCTATCAGAAAACTGATATAACCCACCTTGGTATGGAAAAGAGTGACTAAACACTAGGCTACATACGCATTTTTCTGAGCCTAGGCAGAAGAAATATTGCTACAAAACTACATTAGTATTATTTGTCTTTTTAAACATCTCGTGACAGAGTGAGAAAGAAACATTTTTCACTAAGAAAAACGAGATCTCCCAGTGCTGTAGAAGTACCAGTACACAGTCAAGAATTTCCCACATCAGTCAAACTGGAGCTGAAGATGCTTTGCAAAAACCACATGGACCCCAGCTTGACACCCCTGTGCCCCGGGTGAAGCTCCAGCTAGCAATATCAGTGCCAGTCTGTTGGTGCTTCTCAGCTTTAGAAAGCCTGCAGGGGATGGAGGTATGGCCAAAGAAAAGAGATACCTGAAGGATCCCTATTAAAATAGGTACTGTTGACAACTCAGATGAAGGAATGTATCTGTGGGTGAGCAGTGGTTCCATAAATTTAGCTTTGGAAATATTTGTGGGATTGGCTGCATTTTTGCACCTCATATATGATTAATGTTCCCTAGTTGGTGGGGAATATACCCACCAATATTTTAGGACTTTCTTTTAAGATTTTAAAATGCAGCTGACAACACACTAATCTGGCTAACTTTGACCTACTCTGAATTTTAGATTTCAGTAGCAGTCATCTAATTTTAGCCAGTCTGACCAAGTTAAAATAAATGTGGCACACACCATGAAGGCAGCTATTCATTTATGAGCAAGAGGCAGCTACTTTCAGTATAGATGCTTATTGTGGAAAAGGCAATGATCAAAAGAAAATGTTGGGGGGAAAAGATGCAGAGAGTTACAGTCCCTGCTGTCAGGAAATTTATTAATTTCAAAGCATCATTGGTGGTACATGGAGAGGTGAATTATTAAAAAGTAAATAAAGATTCTCTTTAGGTTATATTCTTTGTATAAAACACCTGGATTTTTGCCTGCAGCTGTGCAGGTAAAGCAGGCATTATTCTCTCAGCCCTTATTCTCACCCCCTCACACACTTGATGGCTGGAAAAGCAGATCCTGCTTTCCTTTGAAGTAGGTGGAAATGAGAATAACAACACCTTTATGCTGCTTAGCCCTCCTTGCTGGCAGGTCTCAACCTTTTTTGCAGAAGCCATCAACATAATTACCTGGATTTTACCAGTGTGGAGACCAGGGCCAGTGAGCAGCAAGTTGTGTCTGAGGATGTGCAGTGAGCCGGTAGAAAAAGCAGGAGGAACTCCAAGTCTTCACCTGCAGGTGGTGAGGATGCTGTGCATCCTCCCAGAAAGGATTTATTTGCTTGCTGGGGTGCTCCAAGACTCCAAAATCTCCCCTGCCCATCAACTCAGGGACTTCTCCAGAGATTCAGGCTTCATTTCTCCCACACATTGTTTGTTCTCCTGCCAGCTTCATTCCCTGGCCACAATTCCCTTCTGCCTGTTCAGCATTCATCCCACTGAGATGTCTATCAGCAGGAACCATGCTTCCTGTCACCCCCATTCCAGTAAATTAACCAAGCCAGACTCTTCTAGTACCCCTTCAAATATTATGGTCTTCATTTTTCTTACCATCCTAACAGCCCTTGTCAATCATGCACTCCACTTTAAAGCAATCCATTTTGATCCCAGGTGACCAAATTATGCTGCACCTGCCAGCATGGATGTGCACGCCCCTGTGTCTGCAGGAATTAACTCACCCAATCCATCTTGGGTTCCCAGGGTCTCTAAGTTTTTTGTCATGTTGACAGCCTCAGTGCAAGGTTATGTGTCTTTATCTTGTCTTTCCTCTGCCATCCCAGCAGAAGGGCCTTTAATAGCAAGCACCTAATGGCAGCAAATATTCTTATAACTTGTAGGTCCATATATGATTTTTTCACTCTGTAGTGTGAAATTAATCCAGTTTAAAATGCCCCGAGTTTAAATGGTCCTCAAATTCTGCCTGTGAAATATTCTGAGTGCCCTGTCTGTACCTGGGATGTGTCATCAGCAAGTCAGATGATTACACTCCCACTTGTTGTGCAAAATAAACCATATATCTTCCAAGGTAGTCCTTGAAGAAATCAATTTCTTCCAGCTCAAGATGTGTCCCTGTTTCTTTGCTTTCCCAGGGAAAACAGTGATTTTATCCACCATTGAGGAGTCAGGGCTGTGTGCATTAACATGGAGGGGGGTAGGAGGGAAATGAGGCAGAATCAGGAATATCTGTTTTCACACTGAAAATAATTTGGAACTAATGGATAAACATTCACAATATGAAGCACAATAGAAAAATCTGAAGGTAGCTGTCAGGGCAAGTCAGGGTGAGATAGAAAATGGATGCAGCTTCAATAAAGGCTAAAGGCAGCAGTGCATGGCAGTGCTGTCATTACCAGAGGACATTAGTGCTCTGTACACAAAGCAAGAGATGGAATGACAAGTGAGAAGGTAGGGAATAAACAATCCATTTGGAAAAGGCTCTTTGTTTGTTTTTTTCCCCAGAGAACTGCATCACAAGAAGAAAAACATATTTATAGGAAGAAAAATATGGTCAAAAAACTTGAGGTCTCAGAAGAGGGAAGATCTTTTATGTACATGGTTATCATCAATTTTACTCACAAAATCAGAGAATCACTGGATTGGAAAAGACCTCCAAGATTATCAAGTCCTACCTGTGCCCTAACATCTCAACTAGATCATGGCACCAAGTGTATGCATTTATTCTTAAACACATCCAGGGATGGCAATTCCACCACCTCCCCAAAGCATTCCAATACTTTATTATTCTTTCTGTGAAAAACTTCTTCTTCATGTCCAACCTCTATCTCCCTTGGCACAGCTTGAGAATGTGTCCTCTGATTCTTTCACCAGGCAGCAGCTGACAGGACCAAAGGACTCACTACCTTCTGCACGGAGGCCTTGGAAGAGACAGTGCTTAAAGCGCTTAAATTAAAGTGTCCTGAAATAAGGGTTAGATCAAGAGGATGAAGGGGTAGCAAAACATTTTTGAAGAGTTGTCATGGGTACTAGTGACCAATAATTTAATTTCTGGACTGCAAACATTAGAAACTATAGTAATTAAGAAAAAAAATGTTTAAGAAATGCCATGGAAAAGACAGCATGGCTTTTGCAAAGGGCAGTCATATATCACACAGCCTCACATATCACAGAGTTCTCAGAAGAGGTGAGGAGAAAAAAACATTAGAGCTAACACAATCTTTGTGCATGGCCCAAAAAATGGCAATGAGTCATTACCATTGCCATGAGTCAACAGCCCTTACAAAAACTAAATATTCACAGCACAAATGACAGTGATCAATTAGTAGAGGCTTAAAAATAGAAAAAGGAAAGAAAAGACAAGAATAATTAGATTCTTCGCAGTACAATACTGTCACTTATGGTGCTACTGATGGATTGGACCTGGGCCCAGGGCTCCTCAACATACTCATAAACATTGCAGGAAGCAGAGAAGAAGGGCACTGATAACATTGGCTCCTACAAAATTATTTGTAAAGACTATTCTAAAGCTGACTGTGAAGTATTTCAGATGATCATGAGTATTTGAAGTCAATTCCATATTAATAATTGCAGTGTGGTGAAGGGTGATACAGAAACAGGCAGTGCTGACATTCATCTGCATGTACATGCCTGCAGAGATGCATAGCCTTTAAATATATATATATATATATATAATGTATATAACATCATATTCAGTTGCTTAGGTGGTAATTTACTTCTTGTCATTTAAGTCCTTCAGGATTCACTGAACACTTTGAACACCTGACACATCAATGCTCAGGAACTTGGAAACAAAGAATATTAACAATGATTAGGAAAGGCAAAGAGAAGAAAAATCAGGTAACATTATGCTACTGTATGTTATTGCTCTACATTATGAACTTATTACTCATTTCACCCCATCTCAAAGGGACATACTGGAACTAAGACAGAGATAGGAAGACCAAATTTACTCCACAGTTTTGTTACATGGAAATTGGATAGACTAGGTGACAGATAATACATAATAATAGACTAGATAATAGAGGACAGAGATGGAATATGGCTGAGGTAGATATGAAGAATCGGAAGTGATTTATTCACTGTTGCTCACAATGCAACAGCAGGTAGACTGATAATGAAATTATCAACCATCAGTTCCAGAGCAGAGAGAAAAAAGGATCTTTTCACACAAGGCCAGGGAATTAATTCTCACAGGATCCTGTGGAAACTACAGAATAAATTTGCTGCCAAGAGCCAGTGGGAGTTACTGAATGCAGGGCTACTCACAACTGTGGCCTAGAAATATCCAATCCAGGTCAAAATTCCTAAAAGAGCAGTTCCCAGAGTTCCCAGTTTATGCTGTAAGAAAAATCCCCGTGCATTTGTTCCCCCTCTGAAATTCTCTTTCTAACCAGGTTCTAGAGGCCACCAGAAAACCTCACTGGGACACACAAGTATTCGGAGTTTTAGTGCACTTTATTGAAATCACATCATATAAAAACTTGAAATGTCTCCAGTGTCTTTCCATAACTCAGATTTTTCTCTTCTAGAAATAAAGAAAGAGGAAAAGATGAGGGACAACTTCCCTGTTTCTGTTCTTGAGTTGAGCTCTTTTATTTACAAAACAGCAGTTGCTGATAATCCTAGTTTTGCCATTGGTGCACCCCAATTTACTTGCAGAAGTAATCACTTCATTCTGCCTGCAAATGCAGGAGTCTGCCCCTTTTCCTCCATTTATTAAAACAAATAAATGAACAAACCATACAATTAAATAAGGTCAGAACTATTCTGTAAAAAATCACATCCTCAGATGAAATAAATTACTGTAACTTTATTGGCTTCAGTGGAGCTGTGGCAATTTGCAGCAGCTGAATATTGCTTCAGCACTATGATTCAAGTTATCAAGAATGTGAAATGCTGCAATATTGATTCAGAAAAGTCTATTTGAATTTATTTTTCTAAATTAATTTGCTCCCAGATTCATTAAACATTGTAGGGAAGTTGTTCTAGAATGCACATTAAGTGCAAAAATGTAGACTGGATTCCAAGCTCACCAATGCATTTAAGCAATCCTGGACATTTTTAGCCTCCTTTATGAGACCCTCATGGCACAGAATGGTATTAATTGCCTGTTTGATAAATATCATCCATATGGATGTTTTTAATGAAAGCACAAATATTACTGCTGTTATTTTTTTGGAATGGTAGTATTCCAGTAGCAGTCACAGGGAGTGTGGACGTACCTTGCCTTGAAATCTCTCCATTTACAGACAATGTTGGGAGGGTTCATGGAAATTGTCCCTTCAGACTGAGCTTGGGCAGTGACCCTTTTGCTATTCCTTTGTGTAATGGCTAATTTCCTTCAGACATCCAAGTAAAAATGGTTCTTCAGAAGGATCATGAAGGAGGAAGTGACCTTGTGACTCAGTTTTTCTCATACAATCCACCCACAGAGCCAAGGTTGAAGACAGCATAAAGGGCTGCCTTGAGATTGCCATAAATATGTCATTTACTCATTTTAGCCCCTTTCCCCCAGTAATTGTGAAGTCTGGAAGCAATGCTGGCACCAGGATTTGCTCCTTTCTCTCCTAAATCTCTTTGCAGCAGCAGCACCTGATTTATGTGCAGCACAGAGGAGACACCCAGGAAGCCACATCTAGCAAGGCAGGAGGAGCAGGACACAATGTGGTGACACTGGGGATTATAGCACATTTAAATTTAAAGAGTGTTAATGATAAAGGTGGTAATTTTGTGCTATCAGCAGAGGTTTGGGGGGTCTCCTGTGGGCAGGGAGGAGCAGAAGGATAACTTGGGGCAAGGAGAGGCACAACCAAGGTCTGTGTCACTCCAAGAATGAGAGTTTGGGGTGGAATTCAAAGGTGGGATGCCTAAAACACCATGAAATAAATTACTCTGAAAGAAAATGGGAAAGCTTTCATGTAGCTGCAGTGCCAAGAAGGCCCATGATGAGGGAGGAGGATCTCATCATTTTGGATGTGACACAATTTCTCTCTCCCAGTGCTCCATTTATGAAGTGCTAGACATATTTCATTTCTAATGCTTGTCTTGGTTTTAAGTACCCAGCTGTAAATTTGCTGGGTGAGAGCCTTTAGACATGTGCATATGGACATGTGGATGCAGGTTTTATAAGAGAGACTAGTTTTTAGCTGAGCTTCTAGAAAATACTGTAAACCAAGCTTCAGTTTATCAATAAAGCACAATTGTAAAATTGTAGGCCTGAAAGACATGAAAATTATAAGACTGTCAACAGTAAAAATGAAAAATAGATTACAAAAATAGAAAAGTAGAGAATATCTATCTAAAACAGAGAAATTTAATGAAGAGAGCATTGGCTTCTCTTTATCTACATGTACTTTTGACTCCCATAGGGTCCTCAAGGATTTTATATTAAAACTTATTGAAAATCTGGGTCTTGCCCATAAGGAGTCTGCATGTTTTAATATTATGTGTATCCTTGCTAGCCTTTTTTTTATTTATGGTATTTTCAAGTGGCACCATAAGCAAGTGAGAGAGGGGGACAGTTTTTCTCCGTGTATTTATCTTGTGTGTTTGGCAACATTTGGAAGCAGACCAAAATGAGTTTAAGTCAATACTCAGTTTTGTTTGTTCCCTTTATAGCCCATTTCTCCTCTTGGTTTGCGTGGGTATTTCCAACAGCAACAGAGAGGGGAAAATATTTCAAAGCAAAGCAAAATGTGGTTATATAACAGCAAACAAAGGCAGGAGGCTTCAAGGCGAAAATGTGACTCCTGAAAATAATTTTAAGAACTTATCTTTACACGGACTTCTACACACAGTGATATAATTACAGAAGTATAACCCCCCCACACACATACCAATGTACAGAGCAAATACAATTATATCAGTGCTTATATGGGCATAGCTTGCTTTATTACAGACAGAGGAAAAAGATATGATGGTACATATATCCATGATATTATATCATTATTGTTGTTGTTGTTGTTGTAATAATGATAGAGCAATAGAAATAACAATTAAGCTCAGACATTTGCACTCCTCACACATGCATTCAAACTGGTACAAACAGCAGGTGTAGAGCAATGCTATCTTCCCCCCACATCCCCCTTATTTTAAGGTTCTTTCTCTTCTGAGCCCTTAAATTGTCATAAGGTTGCAGGGTGGTCAGCCCAGCCCCAGGAGAGAGACTTGGTTCCACTGATAAGCTGTTTATCAGTGGTTTAACTCCAAAGTGTGTGCTTGGCTTCTTTGAGGCAGCTGCTGGAGGTGAGGACCGCAGAGCTCCAGCAGCTGTCAACACAACCCACACAGCAGTACAATAGTTAGGGGAAAATTGCTGAAATTAAATAGAATATGTTGAATCAAAAGCACTTTTCTAATGCAGCCTTTGGAGGTTTGTATCTTCCTAATGGCTTGCTGTAACTATGGGAACAAGGGCTTTCCCCTCTCCCCCAGGTTTGCCTTTGCCTGTGCTCAGTGCAGGGCTACTCCTGGTTGTTCCTTGAGCTGGTGGAGACGGCAGCATAAATACTTCCATTTCAGTATGTGTATAACCACCTATAGAGAGTGAAAAGGCTGCTTTTTCCTCTTTGTGGAAGGCACAGTGTTACATAAGACAGTTAACTGATTGTAATTGATAATTTGCTCCACTCAGGTTTTTTGCCTTATTTGCTCTTCCTTTCTCTCCCTTAAGTATGGAGGATCTTAAACCTATCAGGGGTTTCGATGTCTCTTGAAGAAACAAAAAACGAAAAAAAACAGCAAGGTTGAAAAGTGCATTTAGTAATGTTAAATCAGTGTGAATTCAAATCATTTAACTTGCTCCTTTAGCAGCTGATACCAGGAATACAAATTAGAAGGTGAAACAAAAATTGAACAATTAAAACTGGAAATCATCAAAACAAAAGACCTTGGGTTTCAGACTGAGGAGAACAGAGACTGCTTTTAATATGGCCAGAAATAAAAAAGAGGGGGCCTGAACACTACTTTATTGAGCACGTTTTCTTCCCTTTGGAGGACTGGCAGCTCTGCAGAGTGTGACTGAGGATGGTTGAGGGGCACAATGGGCACTCTCACCCTTCTTCCTTTGGCCACCATCAACACCCAGCTCACTGCTCAGCAGAGGAAGAGCACAATGATTGCTGTGTCATGGAGCACTCTCCTGCTGGAGAAGGGGGAAACACACACCAAATATCTCTGAGTGCTGCTGAGGAAGGGTTGTGCTGCCATTCACAGGGATGTTGTACCTAAAAGGAGACTGCAGCCTTTATCTCTGCCCCAGGCACATCTCTTCCTACATCTGAGAGAGAAAGGATGCCACAGGAGTGGATTTTTCCTTCCTCTTATTTCTTTGATTCAAACAATGTCACAGCTGAAGGAGAGCAAACCAGCTGATTCCTCTGAGTACTGCAATCATGCAAGGCTGCATTTTATGCGCAGCATCTCCCAGCAAGACTCACTGTGCTCGAAGCTTTAGGGCTCTGTTTCCCACTCATCTCCTGGCAGAGATGCACACAACTCTATTTCCCAGCTCACTCTCCATACCTTCCAACTTGAAAAGCAATTATTTCCTTCCAGCATTTTTGGTCTCAATTTTTCCTTCTATCTTCCATCTAATTTTACTTTGAATACTTTTTCACGGGGAAGCTGAATCAGATCAAATGAGCTTTGCATTTTTGTTTGAGGTTGATGAGTTCATTGTCATCCTGAATCATTCCCAGGACTTTAAAACTCAGGGTATGTGCAGAAAAACTTCTTGCTCCACATCTATGCAGCTTCATCATGAGTCTTGCACTTCTTGCCAGCTTGTCAGTGGTTGAGCTGCTGAAAGCAGCCTGTGGAGGGGCAGTGGACATGGGGGTTTGTGACCAGAGCCAGTGCCATGAGAACCAGTGGGATGCTGTGTCCTAAAGAACTTCAAATTCACTGACTGTGTTGGGTTAATGCAGAGTGCCACTAACAGATCTTATGTGTTATTGGCAGTTTAGCTTCTATTTAATAATTCCTGAAATAATGGTGGGAGGACAAAGAAATAACTCAGACTGAAGTGTTTATTGCCCTCCACATAAGCTGCCAGGTGAGCAGTAGTAAGGCACATAAGCAAAAGAAGTTTTAAGGCTAAATTTACTAAACTGTCACATGAATAAAGTGCCAGAGCATCTCTTTTGACCTCCCTGGTTGTCAGAGTCTTCCTGAAAGCCTTAAGAAGCTCTTGTGGATGAACTTTCTCTGAATCACAGAGTAATTTAGGAGTCAGACCTCTTTGTCCAGCCCTGTTTCCTCCAGGTATCCCACCTGCTTTTCCATGGGGCCACACAACCAACATCCTCATACCAGGTGGCTCAGGGCCTTTCTTCAAGGCTCTGAAGTCAAACATTATAAAGCCACAGAGCCTTTATGAACAGCCTAAGCCTTGGATCCAGCACACAGGAAAAGGATTTAAGATGCTTCTCCAGCTTCAGAGTGCTCCGTGTCCTGGGAAGCTTGGGAGCAAGGGAGGTGTAACCTGGAAGGTTCTGCTGCTTTCTGCAAACTGCAGACCATATGAATCCTTGTGTCTCAGTGCCCACAAATCTCTCACCAAAGGCAGCAGCGAAGAACTCAGGAGAGGTTTGCACCCCACGCTTTTTCCTGCAGATTACACACAGTTTCCATAAATACCTCTGCATAAGAAGGCTGTGCTTCAGACTCTCACACATCAGAGGGAATTTCAGAACCAGGCTAAGCAGGTGTGAAGCTACTGATAACTTCCACCTGCGCCCTAATCTCCACTTGTCTCTGCTGGAACCATATCACAGTGAAGTACACTTGGGGACACGAGTCGTCATGCTGCTCCAAAGGTGCTCTGTGGAGGAGAAAATGTCTGTTTCATTGTCTGCCTGTGCATGACAGCCCATGGAGGAGCTGCTCTATATAATGTTTTCAATGAGGAAATCAGTGGAGAGGCCCCCTTTCTCAGTTTAATTTGGTTTTTAATTCTTCACAAAGTTCCTGCTAAGGAATACTAGATACCACGATGGAGAGTAAATCACTTCATTGTGTCACACAAAGTCAAACCTTTCTGTCTGACCCGAGAGATAATTCCTCTAAACAATATCACTGTAGTCAAAAGGAATTATAATTAATTCATACAGAGAGAATATAATTAGCATTCTTAGAAAAGAACTGGCTGCTGATGTACTTACTGCCTCATGAAAAGATTTTTCTTTGGAGTGATGGAAATAAACTAAGAGGCCTGAAAATCCCTTTTTATTAGTCTCAAGTGCAGGACGATCACATTCACCACTTGCCAGGCAGCCTTTTGGAAGTTCAATATATGAAAAAGCTGTACATCAAATAAAACACACAGTCTTGACTATTACAGAAGTTGTGTCCTTCTGTGTTAATAGCTGGAGAACAAGCAATCCTCTCCACCTTCGTGTCCATCTATGCAGTCAAGCTCAAATTGATTCTTAGGCTGATTTATTGATATGATATCAAAACATCTGGGAGGCTGTGCAGGGACACACTTATTTGTATCCACTACAATGCAATCAGCTGGGCCTGTACTATGTTTTCTCCAGCAATCACACTGCTTGTTTAGCAGAGGGAGCCCTGCCCATAGTCCTGGACATTTATTTCTCCCTGGAAATGTTTAAGCAGGAATTCTTTGGGGGAAGACAGAATGGCAAAGAACAGACTGGGAATACTTCTAGTAGGGAAGGGCATTAATTCACAAACCACCTCACTCTAATTTCGAGAGCCAACAGCAATAATAAACAACAAAGCTTAAAGAATATGAAACAAGGAAATTTTCTTACCATGCATTTCCATCAACTTATTAAGACAACAAGAATGGTACAACTTTTTTGACCCAAAATAAACATGTGAGTTGTCAAACTTCTCAAAATGCTTTGGCTAAAGTCATTGTGGCTTTTTTATTTTCATGGGAAATATTGAAATACTTGTTTAATATTGATCCAGCATTTTGCAATGACATTTCGTTTTGAAATTTACCCTCAAATAGCACTCAAAAGGGTGGTAAAAAAAATAGGGCAGAGAAATAAAATCAATTTTTCTGATTCAAAGGCAAATATCTAGTTCAACTTGGAATAAAAGGAACATGTTTTTTGCTGAAGCACAAAAGCTGTAGGTAAATTTAAACTCTACCTCCTTCCCCAGATAAGTTCATGAAAATTCAATTATTTTTTCAGATTTACTTGTGACGTAATATATTAATCAGGCCTCAAAAACTCAACTGACCTATTTGTTGCATCATTTACAAAACCTGCTTGCTAGCACTGATTTTGATGAGTGAATGATGTGATTCTGTAGGAATGTAGCTGGAATTCTCTTGACCACATGTTGTGAATAAAGGCTTAATCATCTTGTATTACTTCTCTAGACAAACTGGCTGGGAAGGAGTAAAACATTGCCTGCATCTATTCAATGAGCTGAGAAAAAACCACAACCCTACTGGCATGCTTGCAACATTATTTTAACTTTAATTTGTCTTCTCTTGCGCCAAACAGGAGGATTGAGTACAAGTGATATGAAGAGGTATAAAACATGATGAAGAGCATCCCTGAAGAGTTCAAGGCCAGGCTGGGTGAGGCTCTCAGCAGCCTGGTCTAGTGGGGGATGTCCCTGACAGGAAGATGAAACCAGATGATCTTTCACGTCCCTTCCAACCCAAAATATTCTAGGATTCTATAGAAATCTTTCCCCCTCTAGGACCCCAAAGAACTGACTTAGCCATAAATTTTTTGTGGGTGTTTTTGTTTTTCACTGAAATTCTTCTATTCCAATGCACTTATTGATTTGTGGTTTTGGCAAGCTTTACCCCAACAGGTTTGGGTTCCCTACTCTGCCATGCTTCTCAGGGAGCAGTAATTTTGGTTTAATATATAGCTACACCAGTTTAATTTTTGGGCTCTGAAGTGTGTCTCCCTTTTCATTCTTCATCCTAGAGACAGCTCAGAGGTTTTAGACCCTAAATGTGCAGCACATTAAACTAAAATAAAACATGAGTATAGAGTGCAAAACATACCCTCTGAAGGCCAGGTGGGATGGAAGGTCTCTCTTTTAGCAGATATTTCTAGCTGTTTGCACAGATTTTCAGATTTCTAGATTTTCCACTATCATTTAATATCAGCATTCATTTAATCTTCCCCATGCTTTTCTTTAAAGATGGTCTTTTACTCATAACCTAATCCCAGGAACTCCACCCCTGATCATTTCCCCAAAAGTGATGAGAAGGTCTAGCTACACACATTATTTGGAAAAGTGACACCCAGAGTGATGAAAGGAGATTAAAATTCTTTATCAAATCAACTATTTTGTGAATAGCAAAAAACCGTGCACATACCAAAGAGCGGAAAATGGGGTTTGTAACAGAGAAACAGTTTGTAATTTGCTGGGTAAAGCAGCTGATCAATAAGCACTAAGGTTTCAGACTGGTTTTGCTGATTGATCTCACCATCTTGGGGACTTCTGAGCACAGTTACTACTGCTGGCCATTAAAAAGTTGCACTTGTTCTGAAGAGCTACTAAATAACTAAAACAATACTGTTGTTTTAAAAGGTCCTCTAACTCTGCTGTTTCAAATCAATTTTAATCATTGGAGGTTGTTGCCTTTGCGAGGAAACATTCAGGATATGATAATTTAGTTCAGCTTGTTGCTCTTCTACCCCAGAAGCTGTTTTAGAAGTCACTTGACTCAGACTTTCACACAAGGTTTTACATATTTAATGCCATGTCCCATCTCCACTAGGAGCTAGCAAGAAGCTGCATTTCTGCTTCTCTTCTGTGTTTTCATTAAGTATGTTATAAAGATGTATAAACTGCTGTGCAAATCTAAAATATTCTCTATTTGCAAGGAGAACTTCATTCATAATGGATAGGGGGTATCTGTGCTGCAGTCAGGTATCAGATCTTCCACCAGGTGCTGCGTTCATGTTGGAAAATGTGACCTTGGACTGTTTACTGTCTGACCAGGTAGCAGCCTGAATCACTGTGCCTGAGGGATGTGAGCATTTCCAGAGCATCTTTAGAAAGCAGGGATCATTTGTGGCAAGTATTAAAACCTGACATCTTCATTAATTATCAAGTGTATGAATTGCAATAAATCCTCCAGGGGGCATTTGAGTCTGGAGGAAGCTGAGGGAGAAGAAGAAGAGAGTGGGAGAAGAGACTTTCTCCAACTCAGTATCCTTCCAGGGAAAAGCCATTCTTTAGAGAGATCCTTCCAGAAGAACTGCTCCCATCTGACAGGTGTGGAAATTGCCAGAGAACTTTTCAGTTGCAGGATATTGACAGAGACTATCTCAAGCAAGGAAAAACAGTATAGACATACATATATAATAAAAATGGGTTTTCTCATTTAACTTTTTTCCTCCACAGCAGTTCCTCATACACCTTGCTTAGTCTCTGCAGTTGGCTGAATTATTTGCTCTTTACCATGAGGTCAAAATAGCATCATGGATGTCTATGGAGTGTCGGAGAGGAGAGGAGAGGAGAGGAGAGGAGAGGAGAGGAGAGGAGAGGAGAGGAGAGGAGAGGAGAGGAGAGGAGAGGAGAGGAGAGGAGAGGAGAGGAGAGGAGAGGAGAGGACAAAGCTATTGATGCCCAAATCTTCGGTTCAAAACTGATGCTAACACACAAAGGTGCACTCATCTGAGGCAGCTGGAAACCTCTATGGGATCTCCCCAAGCCCTTCTCTCTTTCACTTACAGATACTGACAATGTGAGCCCCACTGACTGGTGATCGCCAAGTCCCCCTATCTACCTCATTTTGTGAGCTCTCTGAGCATTTTACATTTCCCTTCAAGTGCCAAACCCAGTGCTGGCCAGGTGAGCTGAGCTCCTGTTCCTCTGCACAGCTGGAGATCAGAGCTGGCTGTCTGAGCCCTGAGTATCCTTTAGACATTCCCAGCACCCAGCTCTGACTGTCACAACAGGGCAAGTGAGCAGGCAGGTTTCTGAGCTCACTCCTAGCTGTAGGCAAAGACACCTCTGAGCAGTAGAAATGGAGATCCAGTGCACGTATTCAGTTGGCAAACTGAAGAAACACCCACCAGTATTCAGTTCTGAATGGATTATCCACACATTTCCTTGGGTAGTAACACAGGTTTGGAAACCAAGCACAGTTAACCACATGGATTAGCAAAGAGAGTGCATATTGCACTGTAGATCCTTTCTGTGAATGCTTTAACATGGCCTAAATAATCATTAAGATACATAACCTTCCTGAAACTTCAGATGAGGTAGGATTAAGTCTTTGCAAGGTAAAGAGAAGAACAGAAAAAACAGTCCCAGTGCTGCTCACTGATTGCACTTCAGGAAATATTTGTCACCATGGCATTTCTCGCTGTTTGAGGCTCTTGCACAGAAGTGAAATCTGAGGGGTGCTTGTTCCACATGCTTCAAGAGCCATCTTCTGAGAACAGCTTTCCAGGAGAGCTCATAGCATTCATGATTGTCGGGCAGATGGGGCTCAGCTAAAAGGCTTCCAAAGGCTACCAAACCTGCTGGGCTTTCTTGAAGTTAAAAGGAGGCATTTGGGAGACACAATGGGGCATTTCCATGTTTTCTGTTGCTCTGTTATGTTCTCCAATGTGCAGCCGTTTAGACAAGTTGCTTTTTTGAAAGGATCCTTCCATTCCTTCTGCTGATGCCACATTTAAAGCCATGATCTCCCTGCAATAGGAAGTTAGGGATAGAAGGGTGTGTGAAAGCTATTAAATCTTCAGTGTTCTTTCTAATGCTAATAAAAATCAGAATTTCTTCTTAATTGTTTTCAGCTAATTTTTAAATCAATAGAGAGCTCACTGAAAACACTTCTGATTAGGAGAAAATAATAATCTGAGGTATATAAACACTCCAGAAAAAAATATGAGGAGTTTCATTTTTAGAATGGGGGTGGTGGCAGTCATTACAGAACTATGCATTTTATTGCATCAGTCTTTAAAGAGAAAAATTATCATATTTCTCCATAGTGTTGATTAATATTTAGTTCTTTAGAGTGCTCTTAATTCAAGCAACCAATTAAAATGAGTTTTCTTCTCCCTGGTCATAACTGAATTTAATCTGACTTTAGCAGTATTGATAGAAGAAATTTCTGTTGATAATTCCTGATGTTTCAAACCTGTTAAAAACCACAGAAGCATAGAATGGCTTGGGTTGGAAGGGGCCTTCAAGATCATGTAGTTCCAACCTCTGCCATGGAAAATTTTCACTAGACCAGGTTGCTCAGAGACACATCCAACCTGCCTTGAACACTTCCAGGAATGGTCTTTACCAGGAGAAACTCAACAAGAGAGGCATGGTCAGATGCAAATAGACGAGCCAGGAAGAAATAGCAATGAAACACTAATAAACAGTGCAGCCCCAATGTTTTTCTGTCTTACAGGCACCCACAGCCAAGGAGAATTTCAACCATGTCTGAAATTGCTGGGAACTTCTCCTAGGGGAAGTGGACAATACAGAAACAAGCTGTCAGGAGGACAACAAAGCCTGGCACAGCAGTGTAGCTGGCACATAAATTTGACTTTGTGACTCCAGGTGAGGGCTGGTCCTTGGAGGCAGGATTGTAAAAGTCATAACAACTGCACTAAACTTAAGGCAACAGCATGAACCCAGCATGAATTTTACATGCTTAGAAAAAAGGAGAAGCTATGGGCAGTGTGATCAGAAATAGATAGCAGTGGGTGAAGTCCTCTCTTTGCAAAGAGATTTATTCTTGCTTTGAAAAGAGATTCAAACCCCAAGCAGAAGTCAGCTGAGCAGGGATAAAGGGTCAGAAGGGTGTTCAAGTTCTCCACTGAAGTTACATAAGCTGTGCATGAAAGCAGATCACAAGGGGAAGGGCCAGACCCAGATTTACATTTTGGCAATAAGACTAAACTGGGAGAGATAGATCAAAGGACAGGGATAGGGAGCATCAGTATGGCAGCAGAGAAGAGGAGTCACTGCTTTGTAAAAAAGAATGAAGAGGGGAGCACCAGGCCACAACACTTAGCACCAAGGAGGGGAGTGGGAAGGAAGATAAGGACTTCTGCAGAGAAAACTTTAGGCAAAGGGAAATGTGTCCCTAAGGAAGGAAAGTCAGGCAAATCACCCAGACACTTAGGTTGGGTCTACAACTTTCAGATGTGACATGAAAAACGAAGGACAGGGCAAGAAGGAGGAAGGTGCCAAGAGCAGTGTCAGTCAGAGGGGGGATGCAGTGACACAGCAGAGGAAGAGGAGATGTGCAGAGGATGGACTGGAATGAGGCAAAGGTGGGAGAAATGGGCAAAACCAGGCACACACTAAAAAGGTGGATATGAACCATGGCTTACCTGGTGGAAGAAGGGAAGAGATTGGAAGGTTAAATGAACAGAAAGGTCTCATGAGAAACTCCAGGTGTGTGAATTGTAAGGAAATGAGGAGGGTGCAGATGAAGGCACTGGAGAGACACAGGGGAGAGGAAGGAGGAGGGAGAAGAATTCCATGAAACAAAGCAGAGAGGAGTGAAAGCCGGGCTTAGAAAACACACAAACACACAAAACTGAGATCCCCAGTGCCTACAAATGGCATCTTCTTTTGTTTCAGGAGAGGTGAAGGGGATAGCACTGTTTTGACTTAGATCTCCCTTGTTTTTCCTGCAGCTGCTGTTTTGCCTGCATGCAGTACAGCATTTATTTCAGACGGGTGAAAATATCCTTAAGAATGGCCATTATCTACATTACACAGGTGGTTCTGCTCCTCCACCAGGCACTTTGTAAACAACAGCTTCCTGGCTAAAATGAAACCTCTTTTTTTTCTTGGCGAAAATATTAACACCAAATGCCTTTTCCTATTTTTCATTCAAGGCAACGGGAAAAAGAAAACTTCAGAACTATTCATATGAATATTTAAAAGTAGGGAAAATAAACAGTCTAGATATGCTGCAATTCCATCTTGTTCCCACTGGCAAAATGATGCCAATACATCTCTCCAAAGAGCTGTTACACTGGCATTTATTGGTCCTCGTCAGCTGCTGATTGGAGGGGGAAGGAGGCAATGTTTGAGAAATCAGCATAGTGGAGGGATCCCATTTCATGCTTTGGGATTTGGGTTTGCTCACAGCATTACCCAGCTCCACCAATTCATTTCTCCTTGCACACGGAGGTTCCGAGCTGAACCAGACTCCTCTGTGCCTTCCTCTCCCTGTTCCCCCACTGCTGGAGGTGAGAAGTGTGAGCAGAGGGTGATTAAAGGGATGCCAATTCCATGCATCTGCAGTTCCTTGGGAGACCCTGACTTTATTTGCTCTTATCTGTGAGCCATTTCACCACTTTCTGAGAGAAACAAAACCACGCTTAATTCTTACTCTCTACTGAAAGTGTACTTGGGGTTGTGAAGACAATATTAGGGTTTTAAAAGTATCCATTCTATTCCCGGTGTTTTAGTTTGGGCTGAGTGATTGTTGAGGGGTTTTTTGTTTGGTTTTTGGGTTTTTTTTTTGTTTGGTTGGTTTGGGTTTTGTTTTTTTTTTGGTGGGGTTCTTTTGGTGGATGTTTTGTTGGTGGGATTTTTTGGAGTTTGTTTTGTTTTGGTTTTTGTGTGATTTTTTGCTTTTTGTTTGTCTTGGTTTGGTTTTATGGTTGGGGTTTTTTTGGTTTTGTTTTTTGGGTTTTTTTGTTTTGTTTTGTTTTTTGTTTGGGGGATTTTTTGTTTTCTTTGTGTTTTGGGGTTCTTTTGTATTTTTTTTTCCCGGAAGGCCAAAGGTCACTGCCCAGCTCTTCCCACTGCTCTCCTCTTTCTTGTGCCGTGCTGCTCTGCTGACAAATGACACCTCTTGCACCGTTTCACTGGAACACCTCCTATCTCTTACCTGTATCCTGTAGCACATCCAATGGGATAAAGATAAGGAAAGCTTTCCGGTTTTAGTGCAGAAAAGGAGAGGTTGGCCAGGCGCAACAGAAACAGCTCACAGTCACCTGTACTAACGCACCGTAGCCTGAATTCATGAGTTATGTCTGGTTTGTCCTCTGAGCAGGCACTGAGATCCAGAGCTCAGCTGTGGAAAGCCAGAAAAGAGCTGGATGCAGGGAAGAGCTGGATTCTGTGCATGCCAGAGAGCTGGAGCAGCCCTGCCCAGAGGTATTTGTGATGCAAGCCCGGGGAGAGCTCAGGCTGGAAGGGAAAGCTTTGATGATGCAGTGGAACATATCCCTTCTGAAATTAATTCCTCCGGGAGAGGAGGTGGTGCTGCAAAACCTGCCTGGCTTCCCCTGAAAAGCTTTCCCACCGGGAATGGCTCAGCAGCAAGTGGCAGAAGAAAACCTGGAGTGAAACGACCCCAGCAATCTGAAAGGCAAAGAGCAGCCTCCTCCTCACTGGGGTGACTACAGAGGGACCAATAACACACCAGATGCTTTGCAAGTCAGAATAAATTGTACTGGTTTTGGTTAATGTGAGGGGACACTGGGCAGCTGCAGGGGAATGATGCTTTGCAATGGTTTAATAGGATGTAGGCGAGGCAGTTTCAAATGGCCAGGTGAAATGAGAAAATGCAAGAAAATGAAAAGGTTTTAGTGAAATGTTTCATTTTGACCAGAAACCATTCACCAAGTTATGCCATTAATGAGTAGCTCTGTGTTAACTAAAAGCTCTGGTTTTGTTTGCAATAAAAATTGCTGAAGTCTGGCCGTGACGTGTTTTCTGCTAGTAAATATTTCTAAATCAGTACATATAGCAAGTCTCAGCTCATACGTAACCAACAAAAAAACCTGATTTGCTTGGCACTGCTGAAAGGCAGTTGTGGAGAGAAAACCACCTCCTAATGATAGAAGGTTCTTTCAGAATATTTTGTGTCTTGATGTTATCTCCTCTTTAACCTATTCAGTATTACCACATAAATTGCCTCTCTGATTTCAACAATGCTGTCAGCAAATATTCCAGAGTTAAAAGCAGAAATCCTGAACAATTTATTCATAACCTTGGCCTCATTTTTCATTTGCAAAGTACCAGTGAATGCATTTAGTATTCACAAATGTGGTTATTGCCAAGAATTTTTCAATTAATCCTTCTGTGTGCATAGCAAGTATCCACAGGATTTAAATTTTGAGCTTTTGTTATGTCATTTTCTTCATTTGGATAAGTCTCTGACTTCTTAACCCATGCAGCACTTCCCCTTGACAAGAATTGATGATACCATATCTTTGTGTGAGCTGGTGAAGGAAGATTCAGAGATATGAAATGATCAGCCAGCAATTGATCAGCACCAAATTAGGAGGTCTTGTAGACAGCACTTCTGACAGGTTTGGCTACAGCAGCTCTTACCAGCTTCAGAGAGATTTTTGTGGTACAGGTGATGGTGATCTGGCTCTTTGGTGTAAGGTCTTCAACATGTTAATAGTGCCTTTCTGGCAGAGAATTTTAAAAGGTATTTCAGCATAACTAGTTACAGGATTACCTTCAAGTAAGACATGAAAAGACTGAATTTATCATGTGTTTAATCCCTTTATCAGGAACAGCAAAAATAGGATGAAGAATAAAGGGTTCAAACTAAAAGAGGGGAAATTTAGGTTAGATAATAGCAAAAAAAATTTTACTGAGAGGGAGGTGAGGCACTGGCACCGGCTGCCCAGAGAAGTTGTGGGTGCTCAATCCCTGGGAAAAAAAAAGCATCAGGAGCACAAAAACTCCTTTGCCACAACTTTCCTCAGGCCATTGAAAGCATTTTAATTTGTCCAGGCTTTTTTTTACCCTCTTCTCATTTCTGTGCTATTTTATATTGCCATTCATTCTTCGATGTCTTTCCCCTTTTACATAAATGATTTGCCCTGACACCAATATACCACGGAGTAAATGAATCACTGCAGCAGCCATTATGGAAATATAAATCACTGGTTATCTGTTCCTGCATGTGTAGGCAGACAATATATTCAGTAATAAGCCATGTGCTGAAATGGAGAGATTTATCTGCTGTGTAATCTTTGGGAAAATGCTTGCACCTAATATGGATCTGTGGAACTGTGATCTCACCCAGTATGAGGTGGGTGTGGAGGAGCAGGATTGGTTTCTGTTCTGATGAAAGAAAAAAATTAGCCAAAAATGAATCCATGCCAGAGTGAAAAACAAAACAAAAAAATTCCTCAGATTATTAAAAGGAATTGCCAAATCAAGAGAAAGATAAAGCCATAATGCACAGGATGTGGAAGAAATCCCTTAGGAACAAACAGCATCCCATATAGTCTCCCACTACCCAAGAAGAACCAGGAGCAATAAGCAAAAATATTTTAAAAATATGTATTATGTCTTGAATTACCCCTCTGACTATATTTCCAGCAATGAAGATAATCCTCAGAAGCAGGAAAAAGAACAGATGTGAACAATAATAATTCCCAAAAGATAGTCTATTTAAAAATTCCTCCAGGACTTTTTAGCACATTATCTCCCAAAGGAAGCCAGCACTTGGGGAAATCCTCCAACCTATTTGTCAAAGTGAATCATCAGCTGGGTTTGATGTTGACTGTGGAGGAGGTAACCTCCCAAACCTCCCCCACCTACCCAGCCACACAGAGGAGGAGAACTTCTACAAACAACAAAAATAACAAGCACAGGGGTGGCAGCTCTTTGCCATTACTATATCAACAGTGCAAGGGTAAAATGGGCACGGTCTAAACCCACCTGGCACTTGCAACCTCTCTCCTTTAATTTGATTGCCCATCTGATATGTTCTGCAGATGGAAGGAGGTGTTTACATGAGCCACTGCATGGAAACCCTTCCCTACTTTCAGTGTCTCCTTTATAACCTGTCACTGTGCTAGGAAGGTGCTTAGCTCTTGACAAGCTCAGGCAGGAAGTGAAGATTGGATCTCTGAGATGTCATCCCAAGGCCTCTGGAATGTGCCCGTGCAAGTCCCATCAAAATCAGCTGGAAAACTCTGCCTGTGCCATGAGAAAGGCTTTGGTAGCTGGAAGGCTGAGAGCAGATGGTGGTGGCAGGATGGAAATATCTGGGGAATTTGGGAATACCCTTTATCTTTTTGCAGTGGCTGGACACAAATAAACAGGTACAGTAATTTCATGCATATAAGGCACACCGCAGTATAAGGCACACTTTCCAGGTGTCGGCAAATTTCCAAACTTTGTCCATATATAAGGTGCACTGGTATAATAGGCGCACCTTTTTTTTACAGAGAGGATCCCCTCACAACAAAGTAACGAATTAGTAACAGATTGCGGGTTTGCTGGCAGGTGCTCAATTTGCAAACATTTTTCACGGATCAGTGCATCCTTTAAACGCAGCCCCAGGCGCCCTCCCCGTGCCGTGGGCCCTGGCACGTCCACCCTGCCCCGCATGGCTTGCACTTCCAGGTTGGCAAATTTCCAAACTTCGTCCATATATAAGGCGCATCAACATATAAGGCGCACTTCTGGGTTCGGATCAAAATTTCAGTCAAAAAGGTGTGCCTTATACCTGTGAAATTACTGGAAATAAGTATCTGATGAGTGACAATATCACCCTACCCTCATGAAAACCAGATTTTATTTAACTGTAAAAAAATACCCAGTTGGAGGAGTTTTCTGAATCCAAAGGTGACGTGACCACAAAATCATGTGTATGCTCATCAGGTAAAAAGAAAGCTTCTGGAATATTTAATTCTTTTATTATTACATTTGATAAGGAATGTTATTTTAGAAATAGATTCTTTTGTTTTTCACATGTAAAGCTGCTGAAACTGAGTACAAAAGGCATCTTTTAATTGTAGGAGAATAGACAGTTTTAAACTTCCACCTCCTCTGTAGTACTTTGATTTCTGGCAAGACAAAAATTGTGTGAATAAAGGGGGGAAGCCTTAGCACCACATATTTTCTGTTCTAAAACACAGGAACAAAGAAAAGGGTTTTTTTGAGAAAAAATTTCTGGAACATCTGAGGAGGAAAATGGTTTTGTCTTTGATCCTATTTAAGCATCAGATCTACATCTTCTTTATCTTTTGATTTTTCAAACTGAGAGATAAAATGGAACCAAGAATTTTCTATCTCCTGCAGCATGTTTGAGATAACAGAAATCTCAGCTTCAAAAAAGAAGACAAATGATGGCAGAATTGATCCATGCCAGTTCCTTAGGTATTTCTGGATTATCAGGAGGTTAAACCCTTGCAGTACTTTTGTAGACCCATGTGGGTCCTCTGGCAGCAGTTACCACCCTCTGAGGTTTTTCGAGTGCTGGAATTCACCAGTTGCCTCTCATTTGGAGAAATCAAAATTTTTGTGCAGTGCAGTGGCACAATGGAAGCCTTGGCAGGGGTAATTGAGGTGCTTAGGGTCATTAATAACACAAATACCTCAATAATATTTATTTCAAAAGGAGGCTGAAGTTGGATTAGAGTCCTTCGGAAGTACCAACAACAAAAGGACAATACAAAGAAGTACTCTGATATCACATTGCAGCCCTAGGGGCTTTCTGACTCTTCTGCTAGAGAAAAGGAGACAGGATGCAAAATCTTTCCTTTAAACAGTTTATGCTGTGCTGAGATTTCCAACAGCAAATAACAAGGCACACATAATAATCATTTATGGCTATAGCTCTGAAAATCAGCCCAGTCTTTCTTCCAGGTAACATGATGCCCATCCTTCAATTCTAGGTTTTGCTTATGCAATTTTATCATACAAACTGGTGTGATCCCAAGCATCACTGAAGTTTCATTAAAGGACTTTTGGTCAATGGTAAGTTTCTCCACTACATCTAATCACAAATATTCTTTATCAGGAAGGCATTTGCCGTTTATAGGTGGGAAGATATACCAAATGACACCTGTTAGAAAACACTGAAACGTGTTTTATCATGACTGATTGCTTAATCAAAGGTGTTCTGTAAAAAAAGACCTCTAAAAGATCTCTCAATGTTCCAGGAAGAAACACTTGAGCTAGTACTAGTGGATGATTTATATTAGTTAGCCCATAACAACAAGCATTTCTCCTGCTCCTGTGAGCAGTTTCACATCCAATTTGTATTGCAGTCAGGTAATGTGACTTGCCATCTGCCCACACAGGACAGACAAACATTTGTTTTCAAGCAGCTGTGCTGGTGGTAAGGTTACCACCCCGGCTCCTGTCCCATTTTTTGCTACCTGTTAGCAAAAACCAGACTGCTTTTCTGATTGCTCCCTAAGCACTTGAGTTAAAATGACCTCTTGAACACACACCTGCCACTGTGTTTCTCTGAGCTGATCCTTCCCGTTTGGACTGAAGGGAGCTGGGGAGTGTTCAGTGAGTTCCTGTGCTGACAGGCACAGAGCAGAGCTGGATGCCTCCAGCTGCGGCCCAGCACCAAGGAACCGAGGGCAGGCTGAGGAGAGCATCCTTGGCCAGCAAGGTTCAGCGTGGAAGAGTGTCGGTGCGGTCTCAGGAGCTCAAGATGATCATTGTGTTGTTTAAGAGTCTCTGTTCTCCCAGCTTGAGCACCAAAGAAAGAGTCTGAGGCCATCTTCTGCAGTTTCCAGGATTGTTTATTATATCTTATCAAGGATGTTTTTTCTCTAACCAGCCAAGATCCACTCAGCAGGCCAGTTTGGGGCACACTGTCCACTCCAAGGGTGGAACTATCTTTTTATACTACAAACTACATGAACATTATTTACAATTATCTTCCAATGCATATCACTTATATTGTACAGTCCAGTTCTACTCTAAACCAATTCAAAAGTGCCACCATCACCCAGAAGATGGAAGCCAAGAAGAAGGAGAAAGAAGGATAGAACACACTCAAATCCCTCCATCTTGACCCCAGACCCTTATTCTAAAAAATCTTAAAAACCTACTTTTTCACCTTATAACAGACTAACTTATACTCTGCTTATTTTTTGTGACCTGTAATTCTTCATGCAAGGGCGGTAATTTTTCCCAGGGGTTAAAATCAAAGCCACAGAGGTCCTGGGCTCCATGCCAGGCTTCTGAGCCCCCTGCCTGGGTCTCGAACCATCCAGGGGAGTCAGAGGCATGTCCTGGCTTCCCACAGAAAAGCGTCTGTCCACAGCCAAAGGGAAAAAGTGCTCAGAAATGTCCTCATGTCAAAGCACTGTACTACAAAAGAGCAATTGTTTCTTTCTCATTTCAGATTGCTGTTACTGAGTGAACATGCATTTCCAGGGAGAAAAACATGGGAGTGAAACATGTATTTCCAGATATTACTGAAATTTGTTATTTATTACAGATGTGTTTGGTGGTGCATTTTTTTTCATTTCCCTTCCTCTTTGAGGAAAAAAAAAACAAAAAACAAAGACCATCAAGACTTTATATTGTGACAAAGATTTATCAAGTGACAAATTAGCTTTTTTAAGTGTCAGCTTACAAGTGGAGGAAATCTCTAAGTTCTACCTGTGACACACAGAGGAGGTCATAAGTCCTGAAGAACACATTTCTTATTTGCATTTTAAATCAAAATGCTGGGCTTTTGCTGTCATTTTATTCCACAAAGTGACAAGGGAGTGCTGTATTTTTTTTTGTATGTAGATTTTTTTTAAAGCCAGTTCTTTTCAAAACAGACGTTCAGAGAATGATACTAAAGGTGTCCTTGCCTGCTTTAAAGGAAACTGGCTTAATTCATGAGTCTTCAACTAGTATTCCCTAGTCCTAAGACCTTGTTGCATTTTGACACAGCATTAGACTGGTTGGTTTTAAGCTGTGGGATGAGGAGATTCATTCCATCCAGAAATAATTCACAATGCATGTGGTCTTTTCACCATAGTAAGACAATGGCTCTTGTATTTGATCCTCTTACAGGTGATAAATGTCCAGTTTGGTCAGAGGATCTTCTGCCTCCACTGCAGCTCCAGAACCAGCCTGGAGAAGCTCTGCCTTACTGTGCTGTCCCAGCCTTTTCTTTCTGCTCCCAGCACCTCCCAAGGGTCTGACCTCCAACACTGAGTGTGGCTTGAAGACATTTGCTACACTGGTCCCACTATCCTGAAAATTCATTCTTTCTTCCATAATAATAAAGAATCTGTACTTTTTTGATACTTCAGGGTAGTTTTTTACACTAAATAGGCAAATATTTTACAGCTGTACACATGCAAACTACTTTTCAAAATAGGAGCCTCCTCACATGCTGTGTGGGGGAGAAAGGATGTCAGGTAACTCCATCTGAACCTTGGATCTTTGGCAGATGCAGTGTCCAGATAGAGGGGAAACAGTGAAGCTACTGCTATTAACTGAAATAAAATCTCTGAGTGAAAAAGATGTAATAAAAATCATACCTGTGATAGCATTCCAATATATTAGTCTAACCTTAGCTATTTCATTAATTAACTTTAAATATTTGAGTAATTATTCTCCCTCGTTGCCATTAAAGTTTCCATTCTGCACAGAAGCAATAGTGTCTGTCTAGAATGAACCACCTCTCCTCTGAGGCATGTAGATAAAATCTGAAGAACTGATGTCCTCTGTCCTTACTAGACAGTAAAGCAATTTATGGAATTTGTGAACCATTTTACACCTGTATTCATACAGGTATTCAGCTCTACTAATTTCTAATACCCAAACAGAGAAAGAATTATTCCAAAGTCTTTCTCCCCGCCCTAATTTTTAAAGGGAATTAAAATTATGGAAATGGAACTTCCCCTCATGGGAGAGGAAGCCTAACATCCTTGCCTGTTGTTCTTCTAAACCTGATATAATTAAGTCCCAGGAAAGCTCCGTTTCACCAGCAGAGAG
This sequence comes from Sialia sialis, assembly GCA_009812075.1. Lineage (NCBI taxonomy): Eukaryota > Metazoa > Chordata > Aves > Passeriformes > Turdidae > Sialia > Sialia sialis. The sequence continues at coordinate 25,619,743 of VRYO01001681.1, read as the reverse complement.
TTTGATTTTGATGAATAATGCTTTCTCTTTAAAGAGTGATGTGTGTCTGCAAAAATGCTCTTGGCTTTGTGAAATGTGGCCTTGGAGAGCAGAACCCTCTTGAACCACAAGCTCACCACAGGCTCTGGCTGGATGAGGCTTTGGTACAGCAAGGGCGACCTGTGGAAATGTTCCCTTTGTACTTCTCCAGCTCTTTTCCCCTTCTCAGCAATAAATACTGTGACAGACAGACACCACAGAGCTCCGAGCCATCAGAGCTCGTGGAGCAGCTACACAAGCTGCTCGAGGCAGAGCCAGCAGTCTGCCACAACCATGACCTTAAATAGCTTTCCTTTCTATGCCAGTTGGTTTGACTGTACAGCAAACCTGGCTTCAGAGCTGCTAACACAGGAGCAGGAATGCTGTGTCCACATAACACCAAGCATTGATCCAATATAAATTCACTCTGCCAGCTCAAATCTGCCGAAACAATATCAAGAGGTTATGTTCATACAGGCAGGCTTCATTCCATACCATGTATTCACACCACCCTGTGCTCCTGAACACATCTCATCAGTCCTGCCAGAGCCAGCAGGAAACCAGCACAGACCCTCTCCTTCTCCTCTCCTCTCCTCTCCTCTCCTCTCCTCTCCTCTCCTCTCCTCTCCTCTCCTCTCCTCTCCTCTCCTCTCCTCTCCTCTCCTTTTGTTTTTATCTCCCTGTATTTATTTTTTTCATACAAGCCCCTCTTTCCTCATGAGATGGTCTAGGACTGCTGCCTCCCTGGCCACCTCTCACACTGCCTGAAGGGCCTCCGTGAGAAAGAAGAGAAGTGAATTCAAACATTTCTGATCACGTTCACTTGGACTAAAATACAGACCCGAGGATCACTGGAATGGTATAGCAACTGGAGGACATTTACAAATATTTAAAGATTTATCACTTACATAAGGGTTTTGACTGCTGCACATAAATGACAGTAACCACGAGCACATAGTTCAGTGCTTTCATTTTAGAGACAAAATTGTCTTATATCCAGAACAACATTAGCATAATTTCCTGAAGGAATAAACCCACTAACACTAATTAAAGGAAAAAAAGGTCAAACCCTAAACAAATCATGAGATATGCATTGTTCTTCAGATGCAACTCTTTGTACAATAAAAAAAACTCTTGAGCACTAACATGGACGCATAACTCTGCACTTTAGGCTTAGTGTTCCTGATGAATTATTTAATCAGAGAGAAACTACAGAACTGAACAGGGTTCAGCAGATCTCCTTGTATTCTTTAGGAATTCTGCAGTTCTTCTCCTCTTTGGTGGCATTGGTGTTTTCCTCTCTCCAGCTGCCACTGCCCTTTCTGGTTCCCTCCCCATTAGAGCAAACACATCTTAAAAATGACAGAACAAAAGTTTTCTGTACATGTTGGAGTGAGAAGTTCAGTAGTGGTTTAGGAAAGCACAGTCATGTCCCTTCTCATCATACTGACAAGTATCCTACTCCTAAATCCAGATTTATAACACTGATTTTCATCCTTGTTTTCAGAAGAAAAAGCAGAGCAAATTCAGTCACAGAACTCAGGAATCATTTACCGCCATCAAAATACTAAAAACCGCTTTTGATGACAGACTTGTGTCCAGTTGCATCAATAGTTCTCCATACAGACCATTCCCCTGAATAAATATTAACTTTTCTGCTCAAGCATCAACCAGCTATTCACATAAGCCTCATTTCTAACATAATGACACTGGCAAGAAATAGATAACACACAAACCAAGTATTTTTAAATCTACCCTGGCAAACACTTTGTGTCCTTTATGGGATGATTTGCTGTGGTGTGTTGCATTACTGTAGCACCATTACTTGATATATTACTGTGTTTGGAACAGGCTGGCAGCAGCAGATGGACTATTACTGATATGCAAGTAGGTGAGATACAGTGGCTGCACAAATTAAATCATTGTTTGCAGATCTCTGTGCTGGTTTCTCCTCGGTAGAGGGCTGTAACAAAGTGGTAGGAATTCCTCAATGTTAAATCACGGCTGATTTTTTATAATGCAATATAAAAAGTAATGTAAACAAAAATTCCTGGTGAATCAAGGTTGTGAAAGCCATTTCTATGCATCGTTAGTGTACGTATTTACAATAAGATAAAAGATGCACAGGGATTTATCCGTGAGGCTCCCATAGGGGAGGCATATGTGGAATAAATCTGTGCACATCTTACTGCAAATTTACCTACGTTTTTAAGTGTTTGAGTAACTGTATGGCTTAAATTTACATGTAGAGTTTTAATGGCTAGTTTTGGCAGATTTTAAGGCTTTAAATTAGACAGGAATGTATTCTTTGTCTCAAATGTGGGGCCTAAATAGCATCTCCCAGTGCAGCTGGCTTATTAACAAAACGATGCAAAACAAAGCCAATTATGAGCCTTTCTCTTGCCTAACATCAGTTGCAATGGGGTCCTCTGGTCACAGCTAGTCTGTAATGAGGAGGAGGTGGGATCAGGCTGTGGACAAAGAGCATCCTCACAGATGGTGAGAGAGGCAGCAGCACATAAACAGGCTGTGCCTCCAGTGTTTGCTGAGAACGCGATCCATCCGGAACACACAAGCAGAATTCAGTCACCTACAGGGAAGGGATAGTGGCTCATGGTCTAGTTTCAAGATATTTTTATTTTTTTTTTAAGTTAATAAATTGCCATCAAGAGTGTTCATACACACATACACTGGGGAAGGATGCTGGCTCATAGAGTGTCAGCAAGTTCTTGCTGTCTCTTCCTCCCTGCTGTCTCTTCATCTTTCTCTTTGTGTCTTCAGGACTAATTCCTGAATGAGTTTCATAGAGGCCATACCTTCGTGGCAACTTAGCTTGGCTTGCCATCTGCTCATCTCTCTGCATCACTTGTGAATCCCAAGGTGCACACAGAGAAAACTGGGGGGAGATGACCAGTGGATGATGGATTGCAGGGATGGACACCTCTGCAGCAGCACAGGCACAGACACACCTGTGCAGTCTGAGCATCTCTGGCCATGTCAGAGAGTTGTGGAGGAGTCACATCCTCAATAATGCCTGCACTCCTCACCACGTTGTGCTGATGCAGGTGGCAGGTGTGTAGCTGGGAGAAGAGCATCTCCCCCTCTCTTATCTCAGTCAAGAAACAGCCCAGCCATGAAATGAAGCTCTGCATGCCTGATTGCCCAGGAGAAAGATGCACACTGGGAGGCCAGCACAGCCAGCAGGAGTGGCCCTGAATCCTGTCTGGATTCAATCTGGGGTGGAGAACCCAGAAGAGTGCACAGGGACATGTGGAGCAATGACTCACGAGTAATTTGCTTTGTCTCCTCTAACAGAGATGATCTGCAGGTCCTCTGCCTCCCACTCTGGTCCCTAACTGAGTCAGAAAGCTGAGTGCATCAGCCTCCTGCAAGCTGCATCACGGGGGAGTGATGACAGCCATCGTCACGATAGTTGAATTCTTCTCAGAGCCATGGTAACAACACTCCTAATTAAGGGAACAAAAAATGAGCAGTCTCTCCTTCCCACTCTTTCCTATGTGCACACACACACACACAGAAAGCCCAGAAATGGATGATGCAGCACTTCTCCTGACCTGAAGGATACACCAGCTCCAGGATGGAGAGTGTACCTGTGAGCAGCCTCACATGGGGTTCTCCCTGCCCCAGTGTCTCTGAGGTTTCCAGAGGCACAGGGCAGCAGGACTGCACCAGCAGGACAGCATTTCCACAAGACATAAAACTGAGTTTTGGCAACAAGGGTCACCAAACTGGAAATTCAGCATCCTTGCCCTTTAAATTTCCTATTGCTTCACCTGCAAGGTGCTCAATGTGTGTGACTACAGGTGTCATCACTGAAGGGCTGAGATTTTTCTTTAACTTCCAGACAAGGAGAATCACCTCTTCCCCAACGAAAGTGAGCCAGGCTCAGTTTTTTTCTTATGCCTCCACAACAGACAGTTTAGGCTAATCAGATCCTGCAGATGATTTTAGTGTTTTCTCTCTCCTTCCTAGTTAACATTTTTTGGTGTTGTTTCTACCATGATGCAGCTGGGCTCTACTTCTGCTGAAAAATGATGACACCACACACAAACTTCTTCCTCCAGTGCGGACTCCATGAACTGAGACCTTCTGAGGTGCTGAAATTTCTGCACCTTCACACAGCAATTCAATGAAGACCACACAAGCTTTCTCCACTTCAGTCCCTCATAATCATCACACAAATATAAACCTCTAACTTTACACACTGAACTCAGGTTATGCCTTTCTTTTAAATTTATCCCACATAGCAAATTCTCCTTTCCCATTTTGAGTATCCTCATATGTACCTTGTCCCTTCCTAGGGTGAATAATTAATTTCACCAGCAGGCTCCTGCCTGTTTATGCCATACATCCCATTCGAAGTTAATTAGCCGTACTAAAGTTTTTCAAGCTAAAAATAAAACATCCCCAAAGATGTTATCTATGCCCTTAAAAACACTATTTGTGCTGGCATGCACAAATTGTCCTTTTTTATCCAGAGTAGCCACCGGGCTCATTTCCTCTCTCACAGCTTTCTTCTTCCCCTGGATTTGCATCCCTGCAGGAGCCCAGGGCTGTTTAAAACACTCTGGCTCCCCTCAGCCAGGACTTTGCTGCAGCAGAGCACTGAACACCCACTCAACTTTCTTCTTCCAATGAAGAAAGGAAGTGGTTTCCTGGGGGAGAATGTAACTTAATGCTGCAGAGTCAGTTTTGCTGACTTGAGGGGGTTTTTCCCCCCTCTATTAAAAACCAAAGGCACCAACACTGTTATTTAGAGCTGCTGCTAAAATAAAACTGTCCTCCTAAGTTCTCATATTTAAAAAGAACCCTGTATGTTAATTTTCTATGAAGGTGCAGCATGTTCTTACTATTATTAAAGAAAATATTATAAATAATATATGCTACCATTCAAAACCCAAAGTATCCAGCGTTTCAACACTGACTGTTGTGATACATGGAGATCATAAGATGTGCTCAGTTCTAAACTTTAGGGAAAAAGATCCAGCTTATCCAGATAATATAGTGAAATTAGCTTGTGGGTGAAACATAATTTCAGATTGTTGCTTTAGCCATATGAATTTGGGTGGGATTTTTCAAAATTTAAATTATATCTGCTGTACAAAAGACAATTCTGCATCAGACCAGAAGTCCATTTAGCTCTGCCTCCAACAGCTGCTTTTCCCAAGGGAAGTGGAGCAGGACAAGGACATGTGATATTCTCCTCTCATATTCTTCCAGTCTCCAACTGTTTTCAAGTAGGAACAGTTGCTGTGTTGGAAGTGGTTTCTGTTTAATTAGTTACACACAACAAATTTATTTCATATGTATTTGTCCAGTCTTGCCTTGAACCTCTTCAAAAGATCTTGTTAAGTTATCCCAAACAAATAAGAAGGCTTTCTCTTTTTTATTTTTTCTTCTTTTTTTCTCCTTTTTGTTTTTTTTTTATGTGCTCAATTGTTTTAAGGAAAGCTGAGATGTAATAAGAGAAGTTCATAGTCAGGGCTTCAAGGACTCCATGTACTATGAGAATTGGAAACACCACAGAAACAATCAACAAAAGTTTTACATCAAAGCTTAAGGCAACTTCTGACCAGTGAAGTTTAGAAGGAAACTGGACTTGCACTTTATTCCATAATCCAGCAGTGACCTGCCTCTTACAGATTTATTTGGTGCTGGTCACCATCAGAGGAAGGTATCCAGATAGCACAGGCCTTAAACAGGAAATGTTTTGTGTTCCTGTTTAAACAGTTTGTTTTATTTATTAATTAGGTGAAGAAATATGCAGATTTCACAAATGGTTGGTTTCTATCCAGAGCTAAACTTCTGCCGTTCAGACAAGGAAATGCTTTACCCATTGACTTAAAGTATGATACTTATTTATCTCTGGCAGGGAAGTGCACATCTCTTCCCATGCTTGCTCCTTTTTCTGTATGTTCCCAAGCTTTCTCCAACTCTTCTGGCTGTTTTGTAAGAATAGAAGCATTTTTAAACACTGATATTCTCTTTGTCTCTTCAGCTGCTTTGTGCCCTTCCTCTTTTTTTTTATTTTCTTCTTTGCAACCAGGAGCTGTCCTGGCTCCAATCACTGCCTGACAATACTGGGACTAATTCAAACTTGCCACTGGAAACACTTGGACAATTTTGGGTGGAAAACCGGGATAAATGGCTGTACCCTGCCTCTCCTCAATGCTCTGACAACCACCTACCCAACTCTGTGTAGAGCAGCAGGGGCACAAAGGGGTTTGGGGAGCAGCTTATCCCTGGGAATGCCTGTGGATGCAGCTTCAGCCTCAGGGCTAAAATGTTTTCAGGTGCCACAGCTCAGAGACCAACAGAAGGTGCAGAAGCTCCTCAGCCACTGGATGTCTCAAGGTGGGCACTAAAAGAGCAGAAGGAATCAAAAATTAAGACATTTTAACAGGTCTGCTACTTAATTATCTCTCAATCGGCAGTACTAAAAGTCATCTGCTCCACCAGGTTGCTGTAAAGGTTACATGGTGTCATTATTAAAGTGCTTTAGAAAGGTAATTAATCAGCATTTTTATTTTTAGAGCCAAAGTTAACCATTTAAAAGATATATCTCACTTTCCTGGCACTTGCCAACCAATTACTCTTGGAGAACATCCATTTCTCAGGACTCCTGCTTTCTTTACCTACATCAGATATTCTCAGCTAATGCATGCCATATTGTAATAATTACATTTTTGAGTCATTTAACACACTACATATCTGCCAACTCTCTCCCAGGCTTACTCTTAAATGCAATTGAAGTCAGATTAAAGCAGTGACCAAACGAAAGCACTTTTGTTTGGAGCAATTCCTCTTCCCTTTTCACAAGAGTGAGTAAGAAATGCCAGAGAGGCTGCTGAGCTAAGAAAAAAAAAATTAAAAAATCACAATTTCTATTTCTGTGGGACATTCCAGTATTTTGGGGTCTTCTAATTTCCAATCAACAGACATCTTAAATAAGAGAACTTTCTGTAGAATAAAAAATGCTTCTAAATTCTGCTATAATTTCAGAGAGCGCAGCTGAATTATTCAGTTTTGGGGAAATACCAGGCAGTGTAATATTAGGAGGCAGCCAGGGGTCTCAGGGAAGTTGCAGTACATCCATAAGGAAAGCTGGGAACATGAATTACACTTCTTTTGAGGCACCTGGATTTCAGTGCCAAGCGCAAAATGAAATGGTTCCCTTTCTTTAAAAGAAAAGTGGAACACATTGATTTGGTATGAACAGCGATGCAATATTTCACTTTGATGGTTTAAAGACCAAATGTTTTGGTCTAAGTAGAAAATTCCCTTTCGATACTTTCACATTTCTGTAAAATCTTTTTTCTTTTACAGCAAAAGGACAAACATTTACTGGAAAATCCCCATCAATCAACCTAACAAAAAGTTTTAGTGACTGTCAGCACAGAACGACACAGGAGGCTCTCCCTGCAGCAGTCAAGAATTTTAGACCTTAACCCTTAATTTTATTATCTACAGTGTTTTTAGTTGAAAGTTATTGTTTCCAACAAGTTATTGGAAAAAATTCTGTTTTCATAGGCATTCATTATTTTTCAGCTGGGTGCTGAGCAGTGAAGTTGTGCAGAATTTCTGCTACACAGGAAACAGCAAAAGCTACAGACTTGAAGTTTCCTTTTCTTAAAAAGAGCCCTGGGTTTGATCTATACACATCGTGTGGAGCTCATCAGGAACAGGAGGATTTTGGCTATAGCAAAAAACGTTGATTTTCATAAGTAATTAAAAAGTAATTGAAGACTGTAAAATCCTACTGACTTTTTATGGAAATTGTAGGGATGTTTCAAAGCCTATCAAGTAGAAATCCAAATATTTCTCTTTTCAAGCACTCCAAACCTGGGATGAGAAGAGTTTCCATGATATCCTGTAGACTTGTGGAATCAGGACTTTGACCTCATTCAGCTCTGAGGGCTGAGTCTGGGTTTCCATCAGTGTACCAGATCCCAACTTTTTGGAGATGAGGCAAAGTGAGTTGACAACTAATGATTCTAGAATGACATGATGGGAGATAAGCTGGCTGAAGTTAGGATGAGCACTCTATAATTCTCAAAGTTGTTACAGCAATCTGTATCTGGTTTTGGGTAGAAATTACCACTTTGAAATATGCATTTCCAAGCATACTTCTCTCTTAATTCTTCACAATTCATGAATGCTTTTTGAAAGAAGATCAGCTGTTTGTATATATGTTTTAAAAAATCTATTCACCGTAGGAAAGCAAGGAAGATGTTCAGCCAGCCCTGCTTTTGATATGACAATAATTTCATTGTGCTTAAAGTAAACAGTGTTCAGACTGGTATCTTCACAGTGCCAACCTGAGCTCTTCCCCATAAACAGGCAACATTCAACAGTGAAAATGATGGCAGGAGTGATGGCAGCTCCCTTTCTGGGAGGAGAAGAGAGTGGGTGTTTATTAGCAGTCTGGGTGTGAATCCAGCAATGATATTCTCTGTGTTTGCTATTAAAAAAGCTCACATGGGAGCTGCCCAGGCTGCTCCAGCTCCCAGCATGAGCAATTCCCACACCAAGCTGTGATGGAGGCAAAGGCCCACATGGGTCAGGGGCAGGCACTGGGGGCATCTCTCTCTGGGAGAAGACACAGAGAAAGAGCTTGGCAGGATGTGGGATATCAGAGCAGGGAAAAGGCGGCAGAGCATAAAATAAGAGCAAAAACGAAACTCTCACACAGAAAATCTCAGACTTGCCAGATCTGTGCAGTAACCAGTCACTCACATACTCCCATTTGTTTTCTTCAGAGTAGACTGAGAACATAAGCAGAGGCGAAGGTCAGCACTTAAGGTATAAACAATCTCTGCCCTCCAGGTCTCAGAGGGTAAGAGGCCAGACACATCAGCTGTGAGCAGAGAAGCTGCTCCATTAGAAATCACAAAGATGCAGCAATTCATGCTACTTCATCTCCTGAACACTAATTTCTTGTTGGAGAATATGAAAAGTCTTATTCCTCACAGCCCAGCTAACTTTCATTTAGGCTTGCTCAGAAGTACAGTAAAATGTCTCTCCACACAGCCAGATTGAACATGGTCCCTACTGCTTCCACCTTCTAAGCTGGCTAAAACCAATGATGTTTTACACAGCAGAAGGAGCAATATCCAGGCAGACCTGAAATCTCTCCACTTAAATTCTGCTGCAAAAGCCAGACCTCCTTCCAGCTGCCTGTCTGGGTCCAGTCACACCACTGTTCCCTCATATTGCTTTATGTTCATTTTTCAGCTTTCACTTTCCCAGTCCAAACTGAAATCACTGTAACAGCATCAGGTGACAGTCTCTAAACCTTTATTCCCAACAGGCTCTAAACCTCTATTCCCAAGTGCATCAGTTAAACAACTGCTCCTGACACTCACACCCCCGTTTTAGATTTCTTCAGGTTTTTTTTCCTGTTGAAGTATTGCAAGGCAATGTTCAGATGCAAATCCTGCCCAACAGGGACTGGGAGGAGGGGAGATTTAGCACAACTCTGCCTGCAAGACACAAATATGACTAAAATACAGCTCAACTATCTCAATCTAGTGTCCTACATTCAGTCTCTGTTTATAATGGTTCCTAGTAGGAAACCATCCCACTGCTTGACAATTTTGACAGAGTGGAGTTTTGGGAGTTTGGGAGGGTTAGGGAGGTTTGGGCTTTTGGGATGATTGGGTCCAGGCCAGGTGGGCAGGCTGACCTCATTGTTGTCCACCTTTGTGCCCAGACAAGTGGACTCAACCTCTCCTTTACTCTTTTTGGGTTTGTTTTTGTTGTTGTTGTTGATCGTGGGGTTTTGGGTGGGGTATTTTTATTGTTGTTGTTTTGTTCATTTTTTTTTTTTTAAATAAGGGAAAATATTTTAGAAAATTATATTTCCTCCTGTAAGAGGAGCAAGCAGAGCTGAGATCCAGGCTGTCACCATCCTTCTCCAAGCTCCCAGCCTTGGTGGTCCCCTTGGGAGCGGGTGGCAGCAATGCCAGCCTTTGCCTCCATCGTGCCAGATGTGGCACATGTGTTTTATTCAGGCTCAGCCGACCACATCACCTTGAAGCATTTGGATATTTTCCTTATAGCATTAAAACCCCACTTCCAACATCAACATCCCAGTTGTTGCAGTTGCTCCCAGAGCCTCCTTTTCCAGCTGGAGAGCTGATGTTTCCTGAAGCACAGCACTGTGCACACTCCAGCTAGCTCGTTACAATTTACAGTTTCCTCTTCCGCTGCCCTGGGACACTGCACAATATAAACAATAGCTGTGTCTTGAAAACCATCCAAAATAAATGGGTCTCACTGCCTGTGCTGCTCTCAGATCTGTAAAGAGAGCTTACTGTGTGCACAGTTGGTTTAATCCTGTGAATAGTCTGGAAAGTATGATATAATGCTCATTTCTTACCAATCAGTCCTTAGTTGGAGTCTTGCTAAAGAAAATTTACCCCCAGATTACTCTCTGTAGTCTACAGAATAGGTGAGCTGTATTCCTAGAATTTGCTGCTTTTTTTTGGTTATTATTTTTTTCCCACAGTAAAATTAACCATCCATAGCAAGGAAAGATGAAAAAAAAAAAAGAAAAAAAAAAAGGAAAAGCAAATTATCCCCTTCCATCATTATGAGCTGGCAATGCAGTGGTAATAAGCAGCTAGAGCTGGAGTCAATATTTGCCAATACTCGGAACATTCAGAGGCATGGTGTGCACCAGGGATTTTCACTGATATTTCCTGGATACTGAGATTTTTCTTTTTGCCTCCAGCACAGTTTCCTGCTGTCTGAGTAAACTCCTCAGAGATGCAGTTTTTGCAATCTCCTGTGTTTTATAATTCAATGGCAGTTTATCACTCCTCTGAGTAATCCACAGTGGAATATACTGCAATCTTCTGCATGGGGCTGTCAGGTGTGGGATCCTCACCTCAGAGCAGCTGGGCTTGCTGACCTTGCCGTGACAGAACCTTGGGTCACAGTGGAGGCATCTCAGCAAGAGATTAATGTCCCCAGAAAAGGGCAGGAACTGTAATTCAAAGAAGTTGACCTAAGAGGATAATCTGAAAAAACAAGTCAACTCAGGTTAAAGACTCACATTTTTTTCCTCAGATCACTCTAGGTTGTATACAGTCAACAAGATTTATTTTGAGGTTGTCACCTGGGGTTTTCTCCTTCTCATCTGTTCTTTCTGGATGAGATTCCTTTGTACAGGAAGCAGATTACATGTGAAACCCTAAAGGCAAGGCTGTTTAATGTGTACTATCACATTTTTCTGTATTTCCATCACTCTAGTCTATCAGGTTGCCTTGTTCTTCTATGATACATCTTTATCTCTGCATCAACAAAGCCTCCTAATTTCCTTAACAAATATCTGTTTGGTGGTAGCAAGGCAACCTATACAAGACATTGAACTTTTCTTCCCAGAAGAGTCCTCAAGGACTGATTTCCAAGGAGGAAATTTCCAAATTCCCAAGAATTTATTTGAACAGATAAAGGAAATCCCCAGTGGCATCAAAATGCAAGGAATATGGAATGAATTATTCTGAGAAAGTTGAGTACCCATCAGAAGAGCAGCCTTTGAACTATGGAGTCATAATCCCACTCAATCTGGGTGATTCTCCTTCAATTACAAGGCTGTTATATGCCTTATTCCCCTGAAAGTGTTGCACATAACTGTCAGCACAAATAATAATTTCTAATATGGTACCATATGAAAAAAAAAGGAAAATAAAAGACAAATTACATCTACTTTTTTAGTTGTCTAAAAGTTCAATTATTTGATCAAAGCAAAAAGTGAGTCAAGTCAGATGTGAACTATTTTTAACAAAAGTAAATTGGATTTTTTCATTTAATCTTTATGTATTTAAGTATTGGCCAAGGTGGCCAGTGGCACCTGGCCTGGATGAGGAGCAGTGTGACCAGCGGGAGCAGGGCAGTGACCATCCCATGTCCTGGGCACTGGGGAGGCCACACGCCAGTGCTGTGTCCAGTTCTGGGCTCTTTAATTCAGGAAAGGACACTGAGGAGCTGGAGTGAGCCCAGAGAAGGGAACAAAGCTGGGAAGGGTCTGGGGCACTGACTTGGGGAGGAGCAGTTGAAGGAATTGGGGGTGTTCAGCTTGGAGGAAAGGAGGCTCAGGGGTGACCTCATTGCTCTCTCCAACTCCCTGACAGGGGAGTATAGCCAGGTGGGGCTGGTCTCTTCTCCCAGATAATGAGATAAGAGAAAATGGCCTCAGATTGTGCCAGGGGAGGTTTAGATTGGATATTTGAAAAATTTCTTCACCCAAAGAGTTGTCACGCACTGAAGCAGGTTCCCCAGGGAAGTGGTGGAGTCACCACCCCTGCAGGTATTTAAAAGATTTTCAGGTGTGGCACATAGGGACATAATTTAGAGGTAGAATTGGCTGTGCTAGGTTACCTGTTTGACTTGATCACCTTTCTAACCTAAATGATTCTATGGTTCTATTCTGGTAAAATTTGTTCTCTACAATTTTATGCCACTGGGTTCAGACTAATGGTTCTGTAGTTGCTTAAGTCACCTTTTCCCCTTCTGGCAATGTAGACATTTTGGTAATATATTTACTATTGGATGCTCATATGGAACAAGCTTTTAAATTGCTGGTTTCTTTTGAAAAGTTCTTCAGTTTCCATGTCTAAGATGAATAACGGTTAGGCCATTTGAACCAGGTTCATCAGCCTCCATGAGTTTTAATTTCACTGTGAGAAGAGCAAGTTACATTTCCTTACATTCATTTCACCAATCTGTGGTTCCACCAACTGCATCTGTGCCCAGACTTACTGAAATGGAAGCCATTTTCTTTCTGGAAGATAATGTATTTATTTAGGTGTAGGACCATAACATCCTCCTGAGAAAATGGCCCCATTTGTTTTTCCCTCAACTGGTTTTCATAATCCCAGATGCTGTTTGGCTATTCTGACGCTTTCTGATCACTGAGATGTAGTTTCCTTTGGAGACCGTTACCTTTCTCTATTCCAGCAGGATTTTCTTTTTCTACAGATCTTTCTTTAGTGATTATTCAACCATAGACTTCCAATAACAACTTTTTTTGCCCTTACTTTGTGTACAAGTTGCAATTTTCTTTTTTTTTTTTTTTTCTGTAAACAGGAGAATACAGTGGAGGTGTTTCTAAAGAGTTACTGCAAGGACTGGTCCCAGGACTCAGGGGTTTGTGTAGTTTTTTTCAATCTGGAATGAAAGAACACCTTGATCTTCGAAACCTGCAGCTCAAGGGAAAGTGAAATCCTAGTAAAAAAGGAAGAGGAAATAACCTGATAGAATTGCTGTAGTTGTTAGATGTAAAAGCAGAATAAATGTAGGGATTTTATATTAAATTTATATTTGGCACTGATGAAATTGCTACTGAATCTAGTTGTGTTAGACAATATAATGGAAATATATGAATGTATGAAAATGTGATAATTTCAAGAATTATACAGGACTGTGAGATTTTTCATTTTTGTGACTGATTTAAATTACAGCCAAGATGTGGGGCACATAGCTTCAGTATTTGAGAGGAATAGAGAGCCACAGCTCTGAGATTTTGGCATACCATGTCTGCTGGAGACACCAAGCTATGACAGAGGGGGTGTTTGGGCATGGAATAATTCTTTTCTTTCCTCTTTCTATCTTGCCCAGCTTTCTCAAGTCTGTATGCACATTTGCCTCTGTCCTTGTCTGCAAAGCAAGAATTCTGTTTGGAATTCTGTTGAGCCCACCTGTTTGGGAGATCCTGTCTCCTGTGTGCCCACTTCCCTCTCTGCAGTGGGCTCCCTTTCCAGGGGAGAATCATTTTCTCTCTGATCTCCAGTGGATCTCAGCCCATTTTGGTAGATGCCTCTGCTGACCATAATGAGTCTCAATTGATGCTACTGCAGCCTGCTGCATGGGGGGAAAATTCACCATCCTGAATTCTTTACAAGCTTTAGAAATCCAGATTTTTACTTTTGGGAAAAAAAAAAGGAAAAAGAAAAAGAAAAAGAAAAAGAAAAAGAAAAAGAAAAATACCCAAACCAACCAAAAAACAGTGTCAGCTGCTAGTAAGGAGCTTTTAAAAGGCAGAGGACCTCCAAGGATTCTTTGTGCAGAATTCTGTTTTAGTGTTCGGAGATGCAATGAGACATCTCCATTGATCATCACATAACCCATTAAATCATTTATTGTTGAAGTGTCTCTACAAAATCCCTTTTAAAAAACAGAGAATATTTTGTATTATATATTACAAAATCCTCTTCTGCCAACAGCAAGACTCGCTTCATACAGAACTTCAATAATGGTAAACTAACTGATTTACTGCAAAGTAACTGATTTACTGGAATACCTCTTACATTTTTAATAGCTCTGCCTGTGTGCCTGCTGTTATTTGCACCCTGCAAAAGTGGAAAATGAAATACATGACAGATGTTCTGAAAGTTGAAAAAGAGCACTGTCATTTTAATGAACGGTTACCTGTCTGGGACATCTGATGGGGAAAAAAAAATCCCGTTTGTAGGTGGTTTCTGAAGAGCAGGATTCAAATATGTAAGAGATTATTTTAGACCCCAGTGATGTCATGGCCCTTTTGAAAGGCAGGTCCCTGACTGAGGATAAACATCGAATTATCAGCATTTGGAGATCAATTTTGTTCTTCCAAAGATCAACTCTGAGAATTCATTTTAGACAATAAATTTTGGGTTTTTGCTCTAATGCACCAACAAGAGAAGTCAATTTTCTCTTCATGAAGCAGACACTTATTCCAGTGGGCTGGAATAAGAACATACTCCGTTCACAGCAGAGAACTGCTGACCATCTTCATTTACAGAATCACAGAATAAATTAAGTTGGAAAAGACCTCTGAGATCATCGAGTCCAACCTAATTTAAAGTAACTACTAAACAGCAGAAGTTTAAATTTAAATAGGTCTATAGAAGAAAGTAGAGTGTCAATACTCTATGGTACAAATGTGCAGCACGTCAAAATCAAACTAAATGCCTCTCCTCTGACCCTCCTAGCTCAGTACAAATTTGGCTTGCTGTACTGAAATTGATGGGAATAAGCTGCAGACTGGCTGCAGGGTTTACTGTTTATTCACAGCTCACACAATCTGCACAGAGAAATGGAAGAACTTAATGCTACCTGGTCCCTTGAAATTCAAAGCATTAAAATTCCAAATGTGGCAGATTTCAAATGTGTCCAGCAAGAATAAACAACAGATTGTTTCTACTGAGAGCTGGAAGCAGAGAGCAATACATGAAGGACAGGCACCTCCCATCCTGATGGCAGTATTGAAAGGGTCACACAATTGCATTAGGTGGGGTTTTCCCCTCTCTTAATCCCCTGTAAAGCTTACAGACAAGGCTGCTTTAGGTACATGAGAGTTTTGGACATAAAGCCCCATTGAAACAGTATTTCCTTAAACTGTTTTGTCTCAGCTGCATTTAGATCCTCTTTCTCACCCTATTCAGTTCCACACATGACACATGGATTTCAATTCAAGCAGTTCAATCTCATTTTAGAAACTAAGTCCAGGCAAGCATGGCAGAGAGCTGCCAAAAGTGAGGATACTTCTGTTTGCATTTTGATATAAGTCTATTCTAGTGGCATGCAATTCCACATGAAGATTTCACTTCACAGGGGTATGCTGTGAATACCATGCTGCTGATGCAAAGAAGGTTTGTTGAAGCAGGTTTCATGTCACCCAGTAATCTACATGAGGAATTACATCCCATTCTTGTACCTGCCCAGGCTGTTAAACTAATGAGTGGGGAAGAAGAATGAAGGGGAAGACACGAGGGCACTGATTTATTCACTATCTGACTCAGAACTCAGAGTTAAAGGCTTGTAAATGACATTGAACAGGATCCCTACCTGCAAAAGGCAAAACCACAGTTTTAGACAAGAGGGAAGACAGACATGGTTATAGGCAGAAAAGAGAATTGTTTTGTGATGAGAGTGGTGAAATAACGGAAGAGGTTGTCCAAAAAGGGTGGCAAATGCCCAATTCCTGGAAACATTCAAGGCCAGGTTGGACAGGGCTCTGATAACCAGATTTACTTGAAGAGGCCCATGCTCATTGCAAGGGAGCTGGACTGTATGGCCTCTGAAGGTGCCTCCCAACCCAACCATTCCATGAATCCATGATTCTATGAAAGCAAAAGGAAAAAGGCAGTAAATACCAGTCAGCCCACTAGCACAGCACCCACAGATGAGCCACCTCAGCTTTTTAACAAGCTTGCAAAATGAAAGCAAAATCTTTTTCCCTACCAGTACTCAGCAGGAGTACCATAATCACATGCCAAAATGGGAATCTGGACTCCATGCTTCCCACCAGCCTTCAAAGGAAATCAACCTAATGTGGCTAACAAGTCACACTTAGATATGAATTGCAGCCAAATGCAAACCTGACAGTTCCATTATAAAATGTGTCAAGGCCTTGCAAGAGTGATTAGCCCCACAGCATTGAATAAGATTACCAGAGGTGTGACTGGCTAATTGGCAATGCAGCATTAATTTTTAAATGACAAACAGCATCTTTTTGATGTGGGTTGCTAAAAGGACAAAAGGATAGCACTTGGTAACTTGTGGCACATGTAGCGAAAGGGCTCATCTCTATCTTGAGAAACAGACAACATCCAAATGGTTGGATAGCTGCCTGGCAAAAATCACAATCTACGTTATTCGGGCCAAAGCCTTTTTGTTTCTAAATAAAGGACTGCTGGCTGGCAACTTGGTTGATAAAGTTGACACTTTTAATTAGCAAAATTATATATATATATATATACATATATATATGTATGTATCTTTATGGAAAATTGTATTTCCACATGCTGTAGAAACATTTTATTGGTCCTGAACCAAAGGAAGCTGAATCAGAGAGATTGGTGACTGACATGGCTGCTGTGGAAATGTGGTAACTGTTTCCAAACATCATGAAAAATAAAGTGATCAGAAGTACTCAGCAAAGATTTCCAACGAAAAAATCATGACTGAGCAACCTGAGACCCTTGAATGGCTCAGTGGTGTCTTGGGTTACAACATAGGATGTGATCAAAAGTATTTATTCTATCACCATCTGTTGAGGGTGGGGGCAGTGATCCCTATCTCCATGAGAGATATTCTGCTAATGGGCCATCCATTGAAACCAGATGGGACATTGTTCTTTATCTTTTCACAGCCTATCCTTCCTCCAGGGAATGGCCCATTGAGTCCCACTGTGGGACTGATAAAGTTACTTAATCCTATTGGAAGTTTCTCCACCCAAAAGAAGAGCCCAACATTTCTTACCAAGATAAAAACAGAGGTTTTGGGACACTAGGGGAGCCTTTTCCCCACTGGACTCCAGAGGAAAACTGGACTTCTCCACATCACCACTGGACCTCCGGAGGAAAACTGCACCTTGTCCAGGAGCACTGCTCCAACTGAAGCACATCTGTCACTGCAGGAGGATGCAGCCACCATTTAATGGGACTGCTACCAACACCCTGACTGACGGCGTGTCTGGTTGTATTCTGACTCTGTCAGTGGTTGAGGTTTGTTCTTTGTAACACTGTATTTCTACTTTAATTTCCCCAGTAAAGAACTGTTGTTCCTAATTCCCATATCTTTGCCTGAGAGCCCCTTAATTTCAAAATTATAATAATTTGGAGGGAGGGAGTTTACATTCTCCATTTCAAAGAGAGGCTCCTGCCTTTCTTAGCAGACACCTGCTCTCCAAACCAGGATAAGTGGGTACAGGGAGAGCACTGGATATTGGGTATCTTGAGTCGAGTAAGGTTTCAGCATTGATTCCTGTAACATCCCCTTTTCCAAACTGATTATGTGTGGACTAGGGAAGTAGACAAAGACATAAACTGAAAACTGGCCACACTGTCAGGCTCAAGGAGTTGTAATCAGCAGCATGAATTCCACAGGAGTTGAGTGACTAGTGGTGTGCCCAACAGATCTACATTATGGGCACTATTGTTTCTCATCTGCATTAATGGTCCAGACAATGGGAGTGCTCCTTCAGCAAGTTTGCAAACTCATCAGAAGGTGGTGAACAACTCTATTGAGCCTTACTTGCTTGGCTTTTTCTTAAATTTTATTTCTCTTTTTATTATGTCCCTTTTCTTTACAATTACTATTAGTGATAATGTATTTTACTGTATTTTAATTACTGTCCTCTTTTTATCTCAAGACAAAGGTCTTGTCCTTTTCCAGTTCCTCTCTCCATCCCACTGTGGGAGATGCTCATGCCACAGAAAAATTTGGTGTTGTATTAAACCCAAGAACAGAAAAGTATTTGTATTTTGCAATGATAAAACATGATTTAATATGTTATTCATCAGTATACGTATATTTCTGTGTGAGAGTGGTGGTAAATTAATTTCTCCATTCAGCTAGACAGACACACATCAATTAATTCACATTCTCATCGCACCATTTTCATATTTTATATTTTTTAACAATATAAATGTGAAGTATGAGTGCTCATTAGCTCATTTGAAGTACTTGTTTTATACAGTCATAACTAGAAATAGTCATTCTTTTCAAAATAAATTTCAGAAAATGTTACTCTTTAATACTTTGAAATAAGTGCACTGTAAACTAGAACTGAGATTGTTGTAACTGCTGGAATAAAGTTCTTTGCAAAATCTTATTTGCCTTGCTGCTGTTCATGGGCATGCAGCTGATGGATTATTTATTATAAGTAGCACATAGTCATTTTTCTGGTCTGCTTTCTGGATTGCTTTCTTTTAAGTATATTGTGCTCCAATTGTGTGATGTACACACAACTAGTGTTTTTAGTTAAAAATTGGGGTAAACACATACTTAAAGTCAAAGCAAAATTGCAGGGTAGAATTAAGGCTATTTAAATGGCACATGGACCAGACACATTAGGACATGTTTAGTTTTTCTTAAGCATTTTCTAAATTCTTAATTTACAAATCAGAATATTCCATTTGGGAAAGCTCAAAACAGTAATTTTGTCTTTCACTATTAAGATATTGAATTGTATTTTTAAATTAAAACCCTGTTGATATAATTTGTTCCCACAACATAGATTAGATGTAGATATAGATATATAGATATAGATAGGTAGATAGATAGAAAGATAGATATAGAGAGATATAAAACAGTTCTTAGAAACTACAGTAATTTCACAACTATAAGGCACACCTTAAAGCCTAAAATTTTGATCGAAACCCGGAAGTGCGCCTTATAATCCGGCGTGCCTTATATATGGGCAAAGTTCGGAAATTTGCCAACCCAGAAGTGTGAGCCGCGGGGGCCGCAGCAGCAGCTGCTGCAAGGGCAGCCGGGGCAGCAGCTGCCTCAAGGGCAGCTGTGGCAGCTGGCGCCGGGGGCGGGCGGGAATGCTGGGGCCCGCAGCAGGGGGAGGGCACCTGGGGCTGCTTTTAAAGGCTGCACCGATCCGTGAAAAATGTTTGCAAATTGAGCACCTGCCAGAAAACCCCACAACTGTGTGATTCCCTTACAAATTCGTTACTTTGTTGTGCACGGATCCTCGCTGCAAAAAAAAGGTGCATCTTATAGTCCAGTGCACCTTATTTATGGACAAAGTTCAGGAGATTGCCGACAACCCATAAATGCGCCTTATAATCCGGTGCGCCTTAGAGTTGTGAAGTTCCTGTATTTTATAGGCTTGTCTCCTGATTTTCTGAAGAAAAGAAAGTTTCTAAACACCTTTTGAAAGTGGAACTTAGATATTAAACATTTTCATAAGTTACAGCCAGGCTCAGAACAGGATTTGGTCAGAAGATGAAAATTGTATACAAACCAAAGACTGACTTGGATATATGCAAACATTTTTTCCCTGTTTCTCAGCATATTTTGTTCCATGATCTGGCATTTCAAATGTAAATGGTTTTGATTAACATATACCAGAAAGAGCAAACCTGTGTACAGTGGAACCTGCAATAAGACTTCGGGGTGTAAAGGCGTGATCCCAAGCTCCCAAATCACTTCAGCAGGACTTTATGCATTATGGAGAATTTATGATATTATTACATATAATAGGAGTTTTTTTAGTATTGCATAAAACAAAAAAAAATATATTTAAATATTTATAAGAACCCCATTTACTACACTGTCAAAGACATATGAGAAATAAAAATGGAAATACCTGGAAAAAATATGTTAAAATGCTGTGACTGAAAAGAACAAAACAAAACGTAGCAAAGGAAATAAATAATGGATTAGTGGTTCCTCTTGCATTGTTAAAAACAAAACAGAGGATCAAATTATATTAAAAGAGAACCAAACATAAAAGCTTCTTTTTGGAAGGCGAAGTGTCAACATTCTCAGAACACGTCTTTAATTCAGCAAAACATAAAAAGGAAAGAAAAAACCAACAAAAATTAGTTTGGAAGTCTGTTTTTTTTTCCTTTTGGGAAACTTTTTATCAGGTTAATAAGCTTGTGGACTTAAAAAAATTATCCTTGTTCACTTAGGGTTGAAATAGGTGTGTAAACACTGTATAAACAGAAAGTTAAGCAAATACAGAGAAAATCTATACCCAAAAAAAAAAAAAAGGTATTATATAAAATCTATTCATCCTGCATGCAGTTCCATAGTAATGTTAATATTTTTCAGTATGTGTGGTGATTTCTAGAGTGACATCTGCTCAGACAGTGACTGATGTCCCTCCCCCCTCTGCTTTCACTTTATTTTATTCTTGTAGCAGAGTTGGGGGTGTGTTACTGCTTTTATTAAGGTCTCTGGACTTTGCCATCTCCTCAGGCCTCACTTTGATAAGAAAAAATTTGGCTCATGCTGCTGAAACCCAAACCACAAGCAATTTTCAATGTGATCTTTTCCACACAGCCATTTCTCTACCTGGGCACAAGAACAAATGTAGGAACACACAATCCAGTCTCTGTTCTCACTGGTGAATACTTGTGTGACAAATCCTGTTAAAAAATGATTGATATACCTAAAGCAGCATTTTTCTCATCACCATTATTTCTGTGGCAGAGAGGCTTATTGGTCAGACTGACAATTGGAGTGAACATTGGACTTTACTGTCCTGGAAATGAGCAAGGTGTGGGAAGGTGCAGCACCTCAGCCTTTTCTCCTGCCAGCCTGTCAGATGCAGCCACCCTCTCTGCTGTGCTCTGGAATGATTTTCTGCTGCTACTCAGCACATCAGAGCTGAGGCTTTTCTCCTATCCTTGCTCCTCTTTGCTTCTGAGGGAAGGAGTCAGCTGCATTAAGTGTGTCTGAGATTGTATTTGCTGTGTGGATACCCCATCTGTCCATTAGCTTCATCTCCAGAAGGGATGGCTTGGAAGAAGCCCTGTAGCACGTCTCCCTGCCCTCTGCAAGCATCTGCAGACACGAGAGTGTCTGAAGTGACCTAACATGTTTATATTTAGGCAAACAAATATGCTGTTATTGACAAAGTTACTTTAACTTTGCACTCTGCTCTTCCCAATCTCCAAGAATGACCTTGCACAGGGAAATTCACCAAGACTCCTTGGTTTTCAGCTGGCTCAGGTGGAGCTGAAAGAGTCTGAAAAATTAGAGTCACAGGCAGTCTGTGGTTTAGACACTGGGGATTAGGACTCAGAACAGGAATAGGAATCTGGTAACAGGAGCCTGTGCAGAATATGGGCTGGGATGCAGTGATCCACTGCCCCTTTCCTTCCTGGGGAGCCATTACTACTGGATGGTGAATATTCGAAACCTGAGGATGCTAACAAAAGCTAAGGTTACTTAGAAGCAAGGAATTGCTTTTCATCATGAGATCAAGTAGTTGGATATGGCTAGATCCCTATCAAATACAAATTACTTAATTATAGAAAAAGAAATTAACTCCTTGCAACCACAGCAGCTGTGATATCAGGGTGGAAGCTCTTTGGCTGTTTTCATTCTCTCAGGTTTGATCTGCAGTTGAGTTCTGCATCTAAACAGAAAGGTAGAAGGACATTCCAAACCAGTTCCATGTAAACAGATATATTTGAAGGGACAAAGGGGTTCCTGTGGTAGGCAGTGCTGGGTATAAAACCCTCTGTGTCACCAATAGACACACCTGTACGTCCTTAAAAAGCATCAGCATCTACATTTTCATGGGGTGTAGGTTTACATTCAGGTCTCCTCCATGAACTTGGGAACTTCTTGCTGACTTACCTTAGCTGCTAAAACCCTTCATAAGAGCAACACAGGCAGGAGAAGGGGGAAAAAAAGAAATAAGAGCATTATCCAGCAGGAGTGGAGGACAGTGGTCTGCTAGGAAGATGTGTAGACAAAAAATTACTCTTGCTTTCATGGGAGAAAGGACACTCACCTTTAAACATCTCAACTCCTTGAGTGGGGTAATGCAGAACAACTCTGCAAGAAGTATTTTTGTGGCAAATAAACAAAATCTGTTGAACTGTTACATGGAGGAATTTTTGATTACTAATATGAAAAAAAATTACAAAGCATAGCTACTAACAAAAAGAACAAAGTTATCTCTTTGCAATATTAACTTGAAGATATGTTTTGTAAGCAATTTTCTTGCGTCATTGTGAAGGCCAAAAATGGAGCAAAAGGTTTCAGGTTACATAACAAGCAATGGCCATTACTGGCTCAGTGAAAGACAATGATGGGCAGAGTTGTGCCCTGGGGTGGGCCTTTATATAGGCTTTCCCTTCATAACTGCTCGAGGGTTCTTTCCTCTGCTTTGTCAGGAGTCAGCTCAATCCAAAACCTTAATGCATCCCCTTATCAGGAGCAGATGGCAGATGAGAGGCTGCCAGGGCTTGCCAGGAGCCCATGATTCCTCCAGCTCTCCCTATGCAGGGCCAGCTGCCACCCTGACATTCCTCAGAGGATTTCTGGGAGCCCCCCACAACCCCAGAAGCAGCTACCTGAGGATCTAGAAGGTCTCAAAGCACACCCAGAAGCTGCTGTGTCTGTTGCCTGTCTCATTTCACACCATTCAACTCAGTTTTTTGCTTCAGAATCCTTTTAAATCTTGGAGTTCTCCACTTCTAAACATGGGGCAGGGATCTGGCATTCAATGGAGACACATTTGGACTAAACATCAAGCTTGCAGAAGTGAAGCAGAAGGACTTGGATTCCACATGGAGTAATTTGCAATCCCAATAGCAGGGACAGGAAAAGGAAGAAGCATCACCTCTGCTTTGCAGATGTCCAGCTGTAACATAACTGGAATAATTCATATGAAGGCTTAGATAGGGTAGGAAAAGGGTAGAATTGGAAAGGAGTAGAAACCTGATGAAGAACAGCTTGAAAACATGTTGTCCAGTCAGTCTGAAATCTATTTCATTGATTTAATGTACTTTTTCTTCTTTTTTTTTTTATATTCAGACAATATTGCTAAGACAAGATTTTCATATAACCTTCACATATATATTTACACAATGTATCTTATGTGCATAGAAGCATATTAAAAGCTACAATTCAGAAATGCCTTCTACACGTCTCAATTTTCATTATGCAATTTCAGCCTTTATAGTCCTTTCACCCTTGTCTCATCTTTGCTTTCAGAAATCAAAATTGGGTGCCTTGGTAGATGAGGGGAGAACAGTGGATATTTTCTGCCTAGACTTCAGTCAGGCTTTTGACACTGCTCAGCCAGAGAGGAAAAGGCTCAGGAGGGATCTCAGTGATGTGCACAGATACCTGAAGGGAGGGTGCAAAGACGACAGGGCCAGGCTCTTCTCACTGGTACTCAACAACAGAGAGACAGTGGCCTCAAACTGAAACTCAGGAGATTCTCTGAGTATCAGCAAATATCTTTTCATTGTGGAGGAACTGCCACAGGTTGCCCAAGAAGGTGGTGGAGTCTTCATCCTTTGAGGTAACTAAAAAAAATACCTGGACGTGGCTTTGGACAACACGTATTAAGTGCCTTTCTTAAACAGAGAGGCTGGACTCAAAGGTCTCTTCTATCCATGATCATTCTGTGATAAATTTTGTGAGCCCAAAATTTTGGTTGATAATTTTTTACAGATCACTTTTTTCAATATGAGATCTCCCTTTCACAGATTTTCGAATGCAAAAAGTTAAAATGTGGACTTTGGGAGCTTTTCCAATTTGCCATACCTCTATTCAATAATTCTTCCTCTAATAAAGTACTTGAATATTAAATTATTCATAATTTTCAGATTGCAAGTTCTTGAATACTTTCAGGATATCAGTTTTCTTTCTCTATGCTGCACAAGGAAAAAAATAAATATCTCAAAACCTCTCTGGATAAAGCAAATAATTCCTTTCCACTCCCTATCATTGAGTCTCCAGGTGAAATACTGGCACCAACAGAATCAACAGATTACCACTCACAATTGCCTTTAGGCAAGGCAATATCCTTTTGGATTTTATTATGCTCTCCATTTTGAGTAGAAAGAATTTGTTTTTACAGTGATAGAATCTTTCAAAGCAGTGAGCTTTCTGAAGTTCAGTGTCTGTGACGTTACTAACATTTTTAATTAATGATATGAAGACACTCAAATCTCTTTTGTATAATACAGTGAATTTCATTTAGTTAAAACAACTACAACAACAAAAACCTTCCAATCTTTCTAATAATTTTTAATTCTCTGATTCCTAAGAATTATTAGCAGTCTGCTATGTATGATAAAAACTCTGTGATTTTATATCCACCAAGCCTGTCAGGTGGGCCACAATTTCACATGTTTTCATTGCCAATGTGATGAGATATACTGGATGTTACTTCATATATTTTGAATAGAGATGCCAAGTAAAATCCAGTGTACTCTTGAAAGGATAGCATTCAGTCTTCATGCTGAATTTTCTGATGCTGAGACATTCAAATTAGTTTTTTCAAGCTATTTTAGCTTTATTTGACATGTAATATATAATACAGATGTGCAAAATAGCTCAGTGTCAGTTATCTTGTCACAAGGATTGACAAGATCACAAAGCATATTAGCTAACTAGTGTTTATATCTCCACCTTTACACATTGGGAAAGGATTGATAGCATGGAAACCACACCTAATGTTGGGTTCAGTGACCATGATTCAAGGAAAATTATTTTCCTAATGTGGCCTCTGGCATAGTGAATAAAAAGACTGCAACAGGCAAAGATGCCCTGACAATAAAAGAGTAACAGATTGATGCAATCCCTGTCCTTACATCAAACACTTTGAATTTAGACAGACTGCCTGTTTAAAAAAGTGCTTGCAGTGCAAAACAAATATTCAAAGTCAGCACTGGGTGTGTAAAAAGAGGCCCTGCAAGGTGACTGGACACACTTTTTCAAGGAGAGATGTTGGAAAGGTGCTGTTAGTAATTACATTATAACAATAAAAAAGTGCCTGAATATTTTTTAAGCCTTACAGGTTCAGACTTTGGTGGCCCATATGGTCTTGTTCCCCAAAACACTACTGCCTATTTTGAAATAAAGGTCTATACCCATCCCTCCAACTGAAGTACAAATTGGGTGCTGGGTATGCAACCCAGCTCTTCTGTCAATATACAGAAAACAAAATATCTTACTGAAAGGACCATGTGAGAGGTAGGAAATGAGAAAACACCTGTCACAGCACACAGTGCAGAGCAACCCCCTGCACCTCTGCAGGCACTGTTGAGAGCTGAACCAGGAGCAGGACATGCAAGAGTCTCTGCTATTCAAAACTGGACATTGAGAAGAAATACAGCCCTGTCAGCTTGAATTTGGTGCCAGGGAAGGTCATAGAGCAGCTCAGGAGCCATCATGTAGCACATACAGGACAGCCAGGGCATCAGGACCAGCTAGGATGGGTTTGTGGAAGACCAGCCCATCTCCCTTATGACACTACATAGTTCAGGAGACAAGGAGCACCACCCCCAACACTCTCTTGCTCAAACAGGATTTATTAAAACAGCTAAACAATTTTACGAATGTATTTACAATGCTCTACTCACTTCCTGGCAGGGGTAGCATAACAACTGGCAATATTTGCAGGAGCTGCACAGGAAGCAGGGATCTGAAGTCTTGTTTGCCTCCTCAGCCAGGAGGGGAGGTAGCACTGCACGTTGTCTGGTCACCGCTCCCCACAGCCACAGGGGTGTCTCGCCTCCAGATCCTCCACAGTGCCCAGCTCTAGTGGAGAAAGTGCACAGTGAGTGGTCTCAGGGGCAGGAGAAGCAGGGAATCAATCATTTCCTTGTAGGCATTCAGGTATTTGCAGGCGCTGCCAGCTTTCATGGCTGGATGCAGCCCTCAGAAAGTTGTTCTTGGGAAGGGCTGGGCAGATGCTCCAAGGGTCCCTACCTTGTCCAGGGGCTTCTCTGGCGTGTCACAAGTGTCAGGGTTATCCTCACAGGCCTCCTCCTCTATCTGCTCCTGGGCATTGGTGGAGGTTTCCCACTGGCTGCCATCATCACATTGAGAGCTGCTCTGCCTGGGCAGCCAGTAGACCCCAAAGAGCACAAGGAGGATTTCAGCACCGACCCAGAACCACCACTCCTGGCAAGCCAAGAGGAGCATTCTTCCTGGGGTGAGTCCACCCTGCTTTTGCATCTTCTGCTCCATCACCAGCAGCTTGGTCATCTCCAGGATGCGCTCCTTCTCATGTTGCTTCATGAGCTCCTCTGTGACATTCACTGATGGAGGTTTCATCCTCACTGTGTACTGGAGGATGCCCAGCAGCACCAGGATTTGGGAGAGCCTTCCAGCTCTGGCCTGGAGGAGGAGGAGGGAGAAAGAAGCTCAGCAGGGCTGGGTGGTGGGAAGATGGAGGTTGGGGCAGCTGGGGTAGGAAATGTAGAGCCCCAGGTTGGGGACAGCCATCCCCACAGCCCTGAGGGCACTTGCTCCAAGACACTCTCCACAGCCCCTGCACCCTCTCCCTAGTCGTAGAAGCTCCCTGGGTGCTGGTGCTTCTTGTTTGTCCCTCATCCTTCCCCCAACCTACCCCATTCACTGCTGCCTCAAGCCTCACTGCCGCAGTGACACTGCCACACAGGGCATCTGGGAACCTATCCCCTCTCATGTCAGAGACATGAAAGGCCCACAGAAACACCCTGACCAGCTAGGCTGGGCTTTGGAAAGAAACCAAATGGAATTCAAATGGAACTGGAGTTTATGACCTTTGGAAGAAGGGTCAGCCTTTCGGGAGGACTACATGGCTGTTGTGGGGCTGTGCAGGGAGAAAATCAGAAGGGCCAACGGCCAACTAGAACTGAATTTGGTTCTATATTAACTGCCATATAAGAGAATAAA
This sequence comes from Sialia sialis, assembly GCA_009812075.1. NCBI lineage: Eukaryota > Metazoa > Chordata > Aves > Passeriformes > Turdidae > Sialia > Sialia sialis. Next base: position 25,592,563 of record VRYO01001681.1, on the reverse strand, counting down.
AAATGTTTCTATAGCTCATTGGTAACAAAAAGGAGGGCTAAGGAGAATCTCCATCGTTTACTGGGTGGGGGTGAAATACAGTGAGATAGAATGAGGAAGAAACGGAGGTGTTTAACGCCTTCTACACCGCAGTCTTTAGAGTAAGGCTAGATGTTCTCTGTGTACCCAGGCCCCTGAACTGGAAAACAGAGATGAGGAGCAGGTAGGAAACAACAGAGGCACCCAAGTGGGATACAGGCTCAAACTCAGCCCATGCTAGAGGATCACTGCCCTGCTGTTCACACAGACTAACCAGGAGTTATTCCCAGCTGCCCAGTCACTTGAGCAATTCACAATCTTTCTCACCAGCCAAGTCATCCGGCTGTGCTGTTCCTCATGCTGTGTCAGAACCTCTGCCTTAGTCTGCACTACCTGGGCATGTGCCCTCAGCCCGTACTGCAGGATGGCCAGCACCAGCAGGATTTTGGTGATCTTTCCAGCCATGGCCTGGAGGAGGAGGAGGGAGAGAAGGGGCTCAGTGGGGTCGGATAGCAGGGACAGGGTGGCTGGGGCAGCAGGCACAAGGAAGGCAGGGCCCTGGGACAGGGCACTGACCCCAGTGGTGGCACTGCCCTGCCCAAGTGCTCTCCACAGCCTCTGTCCCCTGTCCCCAGCCTTGGGAGCTCCCCTGGTGCTGGTGGCCCGGCCTGGCCCTCGCCCAGCCCAGCCTGGGCCCTGCTGCCGCACTCACCGCTGCCAGAGCCGCAGTGCAACGGTGACAGGGCAGCGCTGGTACCTGGCAACGGGCCCCCTCCATGTCACAGAGGAACATGGCACCGGGGCTCCATGGGCACACCCTGCCCAGACAGCTGGCTGTGCATGGAATTCAGGTGAAACTCTCACGGAACTCACATGGAACTCTCATTACACCAGACAAACCTTTGCAAGAAGGAGCAGGAGGCCTGCACAGCTTTCAAGGGGTTGTGCGGGGAGAAAATCAGAAAGGCCAAAGCCTGACTGGTAGTTAATTTACACAGCACTGTAAAAGACAATAAAAAAAATTTCTGTAAGTACATTAGCAATTAAAGGAGGGCTCAGGACAATCTCCAGCCTTTACTGGATTGCAGGGGGGGTAACACAGTGACAAAGGAGAGAAAGAGGCTGAGGTACTTGATGTAAGGCCTGTTTGACAGACACAACCTCCTCCCACGGCAAGATGACCCACTTAGTACATGAGGGAGACACTGTGCCTCTCGTTTCCCAGGACTTTAGGAAAGCCTTTGGCACTATTTCCCACAACATTCTCCTGGAGAAAGTGGCTGCTCATGAATGTGGCACCCTTTGGGTACAGAACTAGCTGTGGGGCTGGGCCCAGAGAGTGATGGAGACTGGAGTTACATTCAGCTGGCAGCCAGCCATGGGTGCCAGGCTTCCCCAGATCTCAGCACTGGGGCCAGTTCTCTTTGATATCTGTATCAGCAATCTGGGAACGGAAGTCAGGGATAGATCTGTCAGTTGGTAGATGACACCAAGCTGGCAGGAATGTTGGTTTCTGCAGGAGGTTCTGGACAGGCTGGATTGATGGGCCAAGGCCAAAGGTATGAGATCAATGACACCCAGTGCCATGTCCTACACTTGGGGTCACAGAAACTTTAAGCAAAGCACCAGGTTTGGGGCAGTGCGGCTGGAAAGCTGCCTGGTAGAAAAGGACCTGGGGGTGGTGGTCACCAGGAGCTGAACAAGAGCCAGTGTGTATCCAGGTGTCCAAAAGCCAGTGGCATCCTGGCTTTCATCAGGAATAGTGGGGCCAGCAGGACTTGGGAAGTACATGGAGACCCCTTGCAATCAGTTTATTCAAGGCAGGAGACACATTCTGTAAAGGCTTGAATTATCTGCAGACTGCTCAGCTATAATGAAAGTCCCAGTGGTGGGACTGCTCCATCAGTTTGTTCTGCATGCTTATACTTCTGTGTCTCTTTTCAGTTGTTCCTAAATATTCATATTGCAAGTGTAGAACAGATCAAGAACTGCTGATCACTTTAAAAGAGACAGCAATGAGATCAGATCACCCTGCCCTTTGCATAAAGCCATAGCAGCCACATCAAGTCAGTGAACTATTGCAATAAGGTAAGGCAATAAGTCAGTTTAGGTTTAGATCCTTAAAATTCTAAGAAAGTCAGCCTAATAAATTACATGGGAAACTGAAAACCTGAAGTGAACTAAGGGAAAAGAGGGATCAGCTCCTGGACAGGCTACATAACCACAGGCATTGCTAACCCTGCCATTACAGATTCCTGCTTCAGGAGCTGTGAGAGTCATTCCCATCTGTTTTGTTCATATATATTTAAGTAGAGCATGGCAATGGAAACAAATATAGTGGGTGTCACAGTGCCTTTAGGGATCTGCAGGCAGCCTATGCAGAAATTTTGACACAGCTCTGTCACTTCAGAGCTAAACATTCTTCATTTAATGACACTCCCACTTCAATTTGTATCTGGCAAAAGAAGCCACAAACATCAACATTTACAAATATGCTATGTGGCTACTAAATTCTGGAAAGAAAATCTGGTTCTTTGTCCAGACCCAGGACATTTCAAAAAGGAAAAGCAGTCTTTCCCTGAATCTGCTGGTGAAGATGAGCAACAACTGAAGGACATCATCAGATAAAAGCAAGCAGGTGCTGTAGTGATAGGACAAGAAGTAATGGCTTCAAACTGGAAGAGCAGAAATTTACACGGTAGTGGGAAGAAACTTTACCATGAGGGTTGTGAAGCACTGGCACAGGTTTCCACAGCTATGGATGCCCCATCCCTGGAAATGTTCAAGGCCAGGCTCTTAGCAATCTGGTCTAGAGGAAGGTGTCGCTTCACTTGGCAGGAGTTTGGAAATAGATGGTCTTTAAGGTGCTTTCCAACCCAAACCATTCTGTGATTCTGTGAAAAGAAAGAGGTGGACAGTGTCCAATGGCTGTCACACCTTTATCTAGGAAGCAGATCAGCAGCAGAGAAGCCCCAGAATTTACACTTTTGACCTGTAATTCTCATCCTTATCTCCAGGGTCAAACCAAAACATTTATGATTCCATGACACAATATGCTGAAAAATGAGCTGTTGCCAAATGGGATATCTGTTTTGAAACTACCAAAATGGAACTGCAGGATGCCTATTAAAAGTAGTTCAATTACTTTTTGTCAATCCAACATCCACAATCCAACCCATGCTAGATATTAGATCTCTAACCAAGGTGAAAAAGCTTCATTTAAAGTTTATAACTGCAACCAACCAACATGAGCAAGGTCAAAGTGCTCCCCATTGTGCAGAACACTAAGAAAGTATTCCTTTGGAACCATGGAAACAAAAAGAGAAGAGGAATGGGAATGTTCCATAAAACAAACCTAGCAAGTCCACTGTGGGCTACTCTCCTGCCCTAAGTGCAATTGAAATGTGAGATTTCTTCAGGGTTTTTTTACCAGCAGCATGTGCAAGTAACAGAAAACTGTATTTCCTGAGTTTATGCAGCGTGTTTTGTCACCAAAATGTGGTTGGTACAAAGTCATCAGAGTGCTCTATTGTCAGATCAACTGTCAAAAGTCATCCAGGAATAAATAATTCTTTTTTTTTTCCCTACTTAAAACACATGGTTTGTGAGCAGGGAAAGCCAAAAAACTCTCATTTTCTATACACCTACATATCAGATGACTGGGATTTTTCAACAAAACTCTACTTTTACTACTTGGCAATTTATTAACTAGAGTATTAGAGCCTGCTGCCTGTATGTACTTTGTTCCTGCAATATTAGCTGCTTTTTCAAATAACTTGATTTCTTAAAAACTATTTTTTCTCAAAACTCCTGCAAAACCAAAACAAGATGTGAAGGGGAAGGAAGAAAGAAGCTCTCCAGGCATTAGATAAATTTTGCCTTATCTCATTAGCACTTCAGAGAGGTTTTGTAACTCCTTTTGGATCTCATTCTTGTCTTTCTCTCACCACTGTGTAAAACATGGCTCTGGGATGTTGAGAAATCATACACTGTTGTAGCAGCAAATTATTTTCAGCCTCATTTTTAAGCTTGTATAACCATGCTTGCTGCCTGAGTGTCTGCTCCCTCTGTCCCCAGCTACTTTTAGATCCCTGGTTGCATATTCACCACGACAGAACAGGGATATCTCACTGACACAAGTTCCCAAAAACTTTTAAGAACAGGTGAACCAATAGGGGAGACAAGGTGAGCTCAACCTCAACTGGGCATCAGAGAATCCACAGTGAGCTCGGGTCTGAGTCTTATTTATTTACAAGCACATACCTGTGCTTACAAAGAGCAGTAGATTTTAAGGTATTACAGTCACCTTTTCTGGTGAAGAATGTGTTGCAATTTCACAAGTAAAAATCATAGAATTACACAATTGTTCAGGATGGAAATGAACTTCATGGTTGCCACGTACAACCATTATCCCAGCACTTCAAAGTTCACCATTAACCTTGTCCCTAAGCTCCACATCTACACTTATTTTAAATAGCTCCAGGAAAGCTGGCTTCACTATTTCCCTGGGCAGCCTGTCCAAATGTTTTTAACAACCTTTTTGGTGAAAAAAGTCTCCTGATATCTAAAATAAACCTCTCCTGGAACAACTTCAGACCCTTATCTCTTGTCCTACCACTTGTTACTTGGAAGAAGAAAGTGACCCCCACCTGTGTACAGCCTCCTTTAATGTGGTTGTGGAGAGCAATAAGGCCATCCTTAAGCCTCCTTTTGTCTGGGCTGAGCACCCCCAGCTCCCCCAACTGCTCCTCACCAGACTTGGTGCTCCAGACCCTTCCCCAGCTCTGTTGCCCTTCTCTGGATATTCTCCAGCCCCCCAATGTCCTTCTTATAGTGAGGGGCCCAGAACTGGACACAGAACTCCAGGTGTGTGCTCAGTACAGGGGGACAATCACTGCCCTAGTCCTGCTGGCCACACTATTACAGATACAGGCCCGGTGCCATTGGCCTCCTTGGCCATCTGGGCATGTCTTGCTTATGTTCATCAACCTCAACCCATCAATCCAGCCTATCCAGACCCCCCCGCAGAACCTTCCTGCCCTGAGAAGATCAACAGTCCTGCCCAACTTGGTGTTATCTGCAAACTGACTGAGTGTGCACTTGATCCCCTTTTCCAGATTGTTGATAAAGACATTAATCAAAACTGGCCCCAATTCTGAGCCCTGGAGAACCCACTGGTAACTGGCCACAAACTGGATTTCACTTCTTGCACCGCCACTCTTTGGCCTGGTTTTCCACCCAGTTTTTACCCAGCAAAGCGTATTCCCATCCAAGCTAAAATATATTTATATCCTCTACACACACACACCCCATAAAATAACCCCAAGAAGGGTGCAAGTGTCTATGTACATTATGTACTTCTGGTGCAGAGTATAAAATAACTAAATGGTCTTCAAAAAGTCAAGATGACCCAAAGCAGAATTCCCAGAGTTCATTTCATCACAGTAAAAAGGTAATGGAAAGAGATGAAGAAGATATCTATATTTACAGAATAGTTCCATTATTTCTAAAATTGCATTGATTTCTTCTACAATTTTTTGTTGTTTTACTGACATGTACAAGTCTTTCCTGGTCACCTTGAACTGAATTTCATCTTCACTCAAAAAAACTAGCAGCAATGTCTACAGTTATATATCATGGGCTGGGCAGATGGTGTAGATCAGGGTAGATCTAGTGACTAGACAAGGCTTAAGAAACTTAGATGCTGTTCTCCTGTGCTTTCTTGTGAGCACAGTGGTATTAGTCCATATTTTCCGGCCCCTATTTATATTTTATGAAATTACAGCAATTTCACACCTATAAGGCGCACCGGACTATAAGACGCACTTCTGGGTTGTCAGCAAATTTACGAACTTTGTCCATATATAAGGCACACTGGACTATAAGATGCACTTTTTTTTGTAGTGATGATCCGCACCCAACAAAGTAACAAATTAGTAACAGAATTGTGCAATCGCAGGGTTTACTGGCAGGTGCTCAATTTGCAAACATTTTTCACAGATCAGTGTAGCCTTTAAACACGGGCTCCGTATGCTTGACTCAGCTCAGCTCGGCTCAAGGCTGCCAGGGCTCAGCTCAGCTCAGCTTGGGGCTGCCACAGGCTCGCACTTCCAGGTTGGCAAATGTCTGAACTTTGTCCATATATAAGGCGTACCAAACTATAAGGCGCACTTCCTGGTTTTGATCAAAATTTTAGTCAAAAGCATGTACCTTATAGGCATGACTGGTCAACTGAGTTTTGTTTGCTGCTTTGCTCTTGTTGAGGGCTTTTCTAAGAGTCAGATAAATTGTATTGTGCTATTTACTAAGCGCCAATTATCTTCTGACTTCTCTTGGTAGGCAAAAAAAAAGGAGCTACTATCTTTGAAACCATCTCAAGTGAAAACTGTCTGGGAAAGATCAGTTGCACAAAACATCCTGCAAAAGGCATAATCCCCTACACAATATGCACAGGACTGTCCTGCTGGCATGGCTGTGCCATCTACAGAGGCCCTAAAGAGCAGGAAACCTCAAGGCTGTCACTGCAGTGTCATAACTTCCCGATTATCTCCCCACCAGAAGGCCTGAAGGCTTACTTCTATTCTCACTTGTGAATATTTCACACCAGCTGCAGATGATTAATCCTTAAACATGGATATTAAGATCCACCTTCTGTTTCATAAATAGCTTTAAGAACTCACACAATTCTTCAGGCACATCTGTTTCAGAGCTTAGTTTTGCATCAGCCTTGGTGAAGTCTGTATCTTCAGATATAATTAGTTCCTGTAAACTTGGGAATTCAAGTATAGAAGTTCAATGTGGCCCTTCAGATTCCCAGGCCAGCTTCTGATTTGTTTGTGGAGGTTTATTGTATCCTTTGTTCCTAATCTCTGTCCCACCAGAGTACAGTTTTCTGTGACAGCCTAAAAATTATCATCTCCCTGCCGCAAAAAAATTCCTCTCCCGCATCCCAGAGGATCTCAGGAACATTCTTGAAGAAAACAGCAGGTACAAAATAAAACCCTTTAAAATGGGAAGCAGCACATAATCTACACATAATAGGAAGTGTTCAATTGACTCTATCAAGTCTTGTTTGCTGAGCCTTGTCCTTTAAGTAGTCAATATTTGTAAGGCGTAAGCCTGCCCTTCTCAAACTTTATCTAAAGGCTTTCCAAACCATTTAAGGTCCATGAGTCTTAAGCCTATGATACATTTTCTTCACAGGTTTTCTGGAATTTTCTGGAATGTGTTATAGCACACACTGACATCAGAGAATGCAAAATATTCCTCTACTAGCACCAAGTGGGCAGGCTCTGAATCTAAAGGTGCTAATAAATGCATAAGCCATTTAACCACACAGGATGTGGTATCTTGAAAAAGGTCACCTTTCATGATGAAGATGTCTTTGTAGCTTTCCAGGATCTCAATTTCACAAATCCAACCATCAAAAAGGAAAAATTAGGTTGAAAGTATGGTTTTCATACAGTTCATTAAAGTTGTTTTTTGTTTTGTTAGATCACAAGTCCCATATGCTGCATAGAACATAGTCAGCTGCATAATGTACGTTCTGTATATTATTGTACACAATAACATGATATATATTGCAGTAATGAATACATGCCATAAATAATTCTATGATTCTATTTGTCATGTGTAATATGGCTTTATTGAACACTTAAAATAATACTAGTTTGTGGTTTATACACATCTAGGCGTGGGAAGAAAGTACCACACGGTGATAAATTGCTGATAATGAATAACATAGAGACAAACAACTAGACAGCTCCTTAAAATATTCTTCAAATCATTTAAGTATTGCAAGGTAGGAATGGAACATGCACCAAAAATAATGACAGATTTGAGGCAGTGGAAAACAAATCACTCCTCATCTAAGGGTGTGAAAACCTATGGAAGCCTAAAGGAGCTCTAGAAATTACACTGGCAATATCCCTGAGAGAAAATATTAAGGACAAGAAACAAATTTTGCAGAGGATATGTAAAAACATGTTTTATTCAAACAACAGCTACTGTCAGAAGAAAATGGTCAAGCTTTTATATACACAAACCATACTTCAAGAGCAGCCTAATGACTAGTATTACAGACAGCATTACAAGTTCTCAGAAAAATACTTAACTATGAAGGAAGAAAGGAATATCACAAGTTCAGCCATTCATGGCAGTGTAGCTGAAGTTGGATGTCTGAACTGTGTAAACAAGCCCCTTACATTTTTTCACTGATTGCAGAAACTTCACATCATGCAGCTGTGACTCCCTTCCAGAAAATGTCTCCTAATTAGCTCGTGTATATTTTTAAACTGCATGTTATATGGGCAATGAAACAGAGGAAAGGTACAATGAATAAATGAACAATGAATATGAACAATGAATAAATCTCTTTCACCAGTCACTTTCCATAATAGTTACTATGTTCTCTCTCACACAGGCACACATAATCCTTCCTCTTACACACATAATCCTTCCTCTTACTCATAAGGCTCTCCTGAAATTAACACCTCCTTCATAACTCTTGATTTTGTTTGCAGCCCAAATTGAATTGAATGCACAAAATCCAGTCACATTTCAAAACTGAAGTCACCTGCCCCATCTCTGTCCCAGCTACCTGTGCTTTGTCATTGAATATCCAGCAGATTACACAGAAATCCTGGAAAGGGAAGGCAATTTCTGAAGCACTGTGTTATGTACAAGGAGCATTCCCTATTCCAAAAATAACCAAGAAAGTTATCTTATTGCTGCAAAGAACTTGTGCAGAGGCAGAACTCCTTAAGCTGATGTAAATCACCGTGGTGCTTCCATAGCAAGAATGGTATTTCCCTGTAGTTCCTCCATTTGTCAGAAAGCACTTCTAAGTGATATGAAAGAATATCAAAACTAATCAAGTGTGTCTTTATTCTAGAATGTCCTTAAAAATAAATAAACATATAAGCATCCAGCTCAAGCATCTGCTCTGCTTTTTCAAGGACATCCATTAACACAGGTTCCCCATCTTCAGCTCCTCCTTGCAGCTCATTTTCCCAGCCTCATCTCTACCTTTGGAGGAAGCTTTCTCACTCAGAAAAGCCTTATCTCACAGCCATTTGAATACAGCAGATGCAGGAGTCAGCTCCTGGCCTAGGAGAGCAGAATCTTTCTTCCCTGTGCCCTACATTACCCTGAAAAATTCTCACAGGGAGGACAAGCGGCCTTTCCTTTGAACAGGATATTCAGGAAGTTTGAGAAGTGGGATTTTTCCCATCTGGGGACTTACACAAATCTGTTGAAGGCTTAAGTCCAACCCTCCCTCGTAGGTGCCCTTTCATGACAGTTTTCATCCATCTGGGAGGGCAGGAAGAGGCATTTTCTTTGCAGCTGCTCCCCATGAATCAGCTGGCAGCCGCAGTGCCCATATTCTTCCTCCAGGACTTTTAGGACATGGCATCCACAGCACTGCAAATTTCTAATCACTCAGAGAAATCTGAAGCTTTGTTCCCAGTTGACCGCCTGTTCCCTGGCAGCAAGAAGCTGGGTTTCTGCACTTTTGTTGCATATTCACTGTAGGTCACTGCTTGTAATTTCCTACTCCCGGTGCTCAGGCTTTGGTCCTCCACAATGTCTTGCTTTTCTCACACTTCACTGGCCTTCTGTGTTTTACATTAGGCAATCAGCAGGATGACAAATATGACAGCAGTCTCCAGTTCAGCCTCCTGAGTGTTCTCAGCCAATATGCCAAAAATATAATGGCTCTTCCTTTTTTTTTTCATTTTTGTTTTTAATAATGTTATGTGGATGGCGGCTATAGGCATCTGTTGAGCTTGCCATACGCTCTACATTTCCATGTAGAAAGATGATGAGGCTAATACAATAATTATTTCAATAGCACTTGTTCATGGTGTAAAAGGAGTGTTTGATGTGCACATACATAAGTCCAGACCTGGAGCTATTACACCCAATTAAAGCATCCTGCCCTTGGGCACACAGTACAGTTAGCACACAGGAGCAGCAGATTTATTTGTGTTTTCAGTCTGGTCATAAAATTGAATCACTGTTTGTCTCCAGCTTAACCCTCTTACAATTGAGTGGCTGGAGCAAAACTACAGATGAATCTAATAGACTCAATCTCTTCCTTGAAGAGATTGTACATGGCCCAGCTAAATTAGATAGTGCCATTTTCTGCCTCTGGCAGTATCATGCACTGCTGAGCATCTCAGGGAAATCAGAGCTCTGGTAGCCTCGTACCTGCCCCATGAAACTGCAGATACAAACACTGGCCCCTACTGAGATCCCTTGGGCAAGAGGATCTCTTTAGCCCATGCTATCATTGTGACTAGCACAGCAAAGCTTAACCCAGGACTCTCAATCAATGCCATGGTGAAAGCTGGATACACCAATGTGAAAGAAATACAGTATTAACTTTTCAAGCAGTACTGGCTGTTTCCTAGTAAAATTTTAAAATCTACAATTCATAAAAGCTCTAATATGTAACCTTTAATATATTCTTTGCCTGTCAACCCTGCCTCAAGAACACTTTCCATGTTGACCTTGGCCCTCCTCTGTCTTTGTGGACCTGCCTGACATTCACTGGATCTGACTGGTGGATTGACCTCCTGGTTTGACCTCCACCCTGCCCTATCACCATGGCCTTGCGTGGTGATGTGAAAACTTGGTTGAACCTGTCATCTCATTACCTCCTCTGCTCCCTTGCAGTGGGTGATGAGATGGGCCCTGGCTGGTGAGACCCTGGACCCTTGAGGAGACCCCTATGGTTCTCTGCTTACAGGGAGCTGCTGGCCTTTGCTGCACGTGAACATCATCCCTTTCTGAAGCAGTGTAGCAGTATTTCCTTAGCTAGTAAATAAGAAGCAGAATTGCTTTTGTGGATGAATGAAGTCACGCAGAAGCCTAAAGTAAGGAGAGTGAAAAAAAAGCCACAAACTGGAACTTAAATGGGGAATGCTGCCAAGCATGGAACTCATCTGCAAGCTTCCCAGAGCACAGACTTCCAGAGTAGATGACTTCACCTTGTTAGCAAAAGTGTCCACGTCAGAGTCTTCAGAGTCAATCATCAAAACCAGAAGATATTTGTCATTTGGTATTTGCAGTCTTTCATGAATCTTCCTGGCTCTGAAATTGGGCAGCACTTAAAGGAATAAGGCAGCAGCCCTGGAGAATGGAGCCCCTTGTTGTGTGCCTTAATCCCATTAGGCAGAACGATGAAATCTGTAGCTGAACTGCAGCAGGATTTTAGCTGCATAAAGAGTTAGTTTGTTTTGATTTTCCCATGTTACCGCTGTGTAATCCCCAGTGCTCTCTGTGGAATGATTTGAAGTCTGTTGTTTCCTCTCCAGCATTTGGGGCCAAGAGTTACATTAATGAAAAATGCACCTCATATCTTCAGTCATGGAAGGTCACTGCCGCCTGATGCTTCCTGTGCTTTCTTTGAAATAAAATGGTAAAGGCTGCATTTCAGCCACCTCTAGCGTACACAATGGGGGAAAGTCAAATTTTAAGAGAGCACTCAATTTTCGCACCTTAAAAAAGGAACTCTGGGAACTAGTAATAGGTTGCCCTTTTAAACCAAAAAAGCTTTTCAGTATTATCAATCAGACATATTGTAATAGGGCATAGGCAGACCTGTAGGGAGATTTAGCTATTGACTGGTTAGTTGTTGCATTCACATGAGTAATCAGGACTCTGCTCATAATATGGAAGGTTACATGGAAAAATGCACTAACTTGGAGTTTTTAAGTAATTTGGAGATTTGCTGTCTGATCAATGCATTGATTTGTAGGTAAATTGCTCATAGTTTGGTGTCCTCATTAGAGTTGCACTATTTAGAACAAAAATATCAATATGTTCGCTAAAAATTATAAGTTACTGTGCACTGTGATAATTTTTATATTTTTTTTAGAATGTTGCATTTAAAATTGCTCAGTACTTGAAGTTATGGAGTGGGCATTTTTGCATATTTTTTGTTCTGTATATTAAGGCATGGCTCAGTTTTATAATGCTGAACTTCCAAAGGTACTGCAGTCTCACAATGGCTTCAAAGGCTTTTATGAGTTCTCAGCTCCTCTGAAAATCTGTTCATCCTGGATGTCTGCAACTACATTTTAATCAGCTATTTAGGCCTTTATGGTCAGTGCACATACCATCTTATCCCTCTCCCAGGGGAACCACTTAGAAGTCTCTCCTGACTCCATCTCTCTGAGGCAAAGAGGGATTACAATGAGATTGCCCACCCTCACTTTGTCCTCCTAATATTTCAGTGTTTTGCAGAAAAGGGAAAAGATTTCAATGCCAAGTTTTCCTGAAGGCCCTGCTGCCAGAGAGGATGCATTTTTTTTCTCTGAGATAGGATAAATTTTCCTTTCCAGTTCTTCACTTGTGCTTCCAGGCATGCAGTAACCATCTGCCCAAGTGCAGCCCTGCAGCAGCAAACCTGAACAATGCAAACTGGAAATGCAGCAAAGCCTCCCAGAGATAGGAGTAAAAGGCCTTCTCCCTAGTTACAGTCTGTCATAGTATCCAGCGTAATTTGTTCCCTTGTATCCTCATGTATAAAATGGGTATAAACCCCATTCTCAAGATCTCAATTACACACATGCATTCAGATTGCCCCAAAGGGGTCTGTTCTTTGCTTCCCAAGAAGGGTGCATTTTTCAGCTGTTGATATTGAGTGTAAAGGTATTCCTTAAGAGCAGAAAACATTTTATGAACATTTTAGAAAACATATCTTTATCCACCTCTTTTGTAGATATTGACATGGATCTCTACTCCTCTTGGCTTAACTAGTTTTAATCAGAGGATTATGTACTGTATTTCTAAAATGATCATACAATAGTAGATGTTGAAACAGCAATATAAAGGAAAAAAAATAGAGAGATCCCAGAGCTTACACACAGCTAATTCTGCCACAGGTGCACTAGGCACAGTTTGGATTAGATTCAGCAAAATCTGATCTCCAAGATGACCAAACCCTCTGACCAAACAGTTTGGGCTGTTTTAATGGTTTTGCCAAAACATAGGTTCAGTGGTACAATGGTGTTGGCTGGGAACCAAGGAAGCAGCCAGTTTCTCGGGCTGCTTGAGCTTGGCTCTCAGGCTCTTCCAGGACAGAAATCCGAATCAAAGATTATATCACCTGCAGTGTCTGTGACTCCACTCACGGAGTGTGTTTTTAAAAGGGTGTTTCTCCTCTGTCCAATGAAATGTCTGTACATTGTTTTCCACGTTGTACACTATTTAAATCCATTATTTCTTTCAATAAATGCTCTTTCTTGCTCATGTAAGAAAGTTGCCGTGTTACTGTAACCATTACCACTCTAGGAACCCCATACAGTAACACAGTAGAAATATGTAAAGAATGCCAATTAAGACACAGTTGGTTTATAAAGTCTTTTGATGGGATTCTGCATTAGGATCAACTTTCTGAAAATAAATCCAGCTGCAGCTCTACCAACTACAGGCACTCACCTGTCTGGGAAGGACATTTCCCTCAACAGCAGAATTCTGGCTGGGCTGCAGGCACACAGTGCACACAGAACCTGAGCACACCACTGTGAAGCTGCTGGAGAAGATTGGTTTGAAAGATTTGCTTCATCCAGATTGACCTAGAAAATTAAGGAAATCTTGTACACCAGTTGTTTGCCCAGCTGAGCATCTTTTTGACCTCCCTGCTATCTGTTAGCTCTGTACAAGGCATGTCTGACTGGCATTGACTCAAGGAGGAAGAAGGCAGACATTCATTAAAAAATAACTTCGACTCACTTTAAATTCAACTCATACTTCCAGAGGGAAGTCTTGAGTGGGAAATACAGAATCAGCACTTGTGACACAAAATCAAGGAGATTTATTTTCCATGGGGAGCAGAGATGATGCTGTATTTTCACTTCTTCCCTGTGTCTGTCAATCTCAAATTGCCTGAGACTCCCCCGTCCAGTAACTGATCAGGCTCAGAAGTGGCTCATTTTTCTGTAGGCCCATAGGTACACGCAGAGCAGCACTCTCAATTTCACATGAGGGGTTTTTTAAGCAGCATTTAAAGAAATTCATGAGTCACCAGGTGACACCCTTTGAACAATGAGAGCTTTATCCACCAGTAATGTGAAAATGTGGCCAAAGCTCATAAAATACACTCCACAGAAATCATCTGAAAAGGCAATAAAACACCTCTGCAATACATTTATTTTCTTGACTGTCTTTGTCTGTACATGCTTCAAAACAAAGGAGTCTTTTTTCATGCAGTTTGCACTATTTCGATCTGTATGTCTGATTGGTCTCTTAACTGATGGACCTTGAGCTTTTTGGGTTTGGTTCAATCTTTTACATAGATATGTTGACATGATGTCTGATATGAGCCTGTACTCCCAACTCCCACCATATTTCTTGATGTATTGAAGTCAAGGTTTTGATTCATATCCATCTCTATTAAGAGCTTATTAAAATTTGCAAACACAGTGCATTTTTTAGTTGTTAGTCCTGTTTGGTTTTGTATGATACTTCCCTCCCCCCAAATTCTTAAATATGGTTTGCTGTTTTATCTGCTAAAAAATTCAGCCAGTGCATAATTCTTTCCCAAGTCATGGAGACCATAAGTGGGAGTTGTGCTGTAACCACCAAAAGGGTGATGGGGCACTGTTATAACACATGTTTTCATTGTGGCAGCAAGGAGAAACCATGGTTTAGTGATTTCACAATCTTGCAGTGATGTCAGACAGACAGATTACCCTGCAAAATATCCCACAAAATCCTGAAAGGAACTTGAATTGAGACTCAGTTCAAATTTCAACTAGATGTGCCAGATGGAAAAATCGAAGAAGATAAAAAAGGGAGGTTGGAAGTCAGGAGAGGGAGCAAAGGGACAGGATGCCAGCATATTTCCTCCTAAATTGTGTCAGTTTGATTTCTGGCAGAAAAAAGTTGTGTTTGTTATTGTATTTTCTAATATTCCAAGCTTTGGGACATTTATCTTTGCTATTTCTCTGCATTTGTCATCACAATATCAGCAGAGTTGCCCCAATAACCTGTGTCCGGAAGCCAGCTGGCTTTGCTCCTGAGAGGAGACACATCCCTCACATCTCCAGGCATTCCCAAGCCTCTGCAATCTTTCTTGACTTTGTGGAGTTTTTTTCCCCCATTGGGGTCATACATATATCTCCTTTGTTGGT
>VRYO01001681.1:25551389-25562849 GCA_009812075.1 Sialia sialis | reverse complement strand
GCCACCCCAGGCTGGGGGAGGCGGTGGGGGCCGCAGCCAGGAAAGTTTCCAGGCAAGAAGTGGAACCCCTCCGAGCACCACGCTGGCCCACCCTGGTGCCAAGCTGCTTGTGGCTCACGGCTTGGCGTGGCTCAGCATGGCTCACAGCTCAGCGTGGCTCGTGGCTTGGCAAGGTTCATGGCTCAGGGCGTATCGCTGCTCAGCTCGCAGCTCACACTTCTGGGTTGTCGACAAATTTCCGAACTTTGTCCATATATAAGGCGCACCGCATTATAAGGCACACTTCCAGGTTTCAATCAAAATTTTAGGCTTTAAGGTGCATCTTATAGTCGTGAAATTACTGTAATTTCTGTGAAATAAAAAATACTTTTCTTTTTTTTTTTAAGTAGGAAACAGTCAAATCAACATTAACAACTGCCAGATGGGTTCATTCCATATAAATGACACCTCTGTCTAAGCCTCAGAAAGAGGAGGATGGACTGATAAATATTCTTTGTGTAAAATAGCTTTATATTTATCCAAAGAGGTGTCTCTAGCCCAAAGGTTAATACCAGAGGCAAAAGAGAGCAGTTTAAAGGCAATGGGCACTCTTGCAAAATGTCCAGTTAGGCAGAAAAAGAAGCAGAAGCTAAAAACAGAAATGTGTCAAGGTGAATCTTTGGGGTATCATTTATCCTGTTCACAACAACCTGCAGGAGTGAAAATCTCATTCTTTTTCACTGGTTACAAAATGCAAAAACAAAATTTAGAAATGAAACACAGCAGTTTTAAGGCCACATTTCTTAAAAATGCCCAAGAAGTTATTTGTTCTGTATGTTTTAAGTGAGACACTTCAAGTGATCACATTTAGTGATGCTGTTTCATGGGTATAGGAAATCTGAAATTCTGTCCTACAACCAGCCCTAGATCTACAGTGCCTTTGACAGACAGGCACCTGCCACAGGCTGGGATCATAAAATCCTAAATACACAAAGTGAGAACAGCTTTGGAGAAGCTCAGTCCTTAAGTAAATTGTGGCACCTAAATTCTTATCCCCAGTTACAAGGTTTACTATTTCAAATTTTCCATAACATGGGTGCTGTCATTTATGTGATAATAGAAGCAAAGGCCAAAATGTCCATGAAATACACCTTCACTGTCACTGCAGTGGCAGCATGACGTTAATAATGTGAGGGAATCTTGTCAAAGTTCAGCAAGGCTGGCAGGAGTGCACAGTCATGTTGAATACCAGAAACCAGGGGCTAACAATGAAAGACAGAAGAAATTGCACTCCCAAGAGCATAAATTTAATTTCAGACATGGCTTTATATGAAGAGATTGTACAAACAACTGTGAGGAGCTTAGGCTTTTTAAATGCTAAAGAATATTATAACAGACATTAATTTAGAGAGCACTGATTCCTGAGATTTGAAAGCTCTTTTCCTCTCAGATGCAGAAACATTCGCTGAATAAATAAGCAGGAAAGAGAAGCTGATGATATCTTTAAGGACACGCATGTAATACATTAGGATAAATGAAAAATCAAAGCAAGAGTTTTTATCTGGCAAAGCACCCACTCTGCTGCCCAAGAGCATAAAGGCTGTGGCTGTGTCCCAACATTCAGTTCCCCTATGCCAGCAACAGGGATAACTTCATTGTGTAGCTCTGCAAAGTCTGGGAGCGGTTTCCCGGATTGTTTTTCTCAAAGAACAAAAATAAAAATTAAAAAAATATATTAAAAAGAGTATCTCACAGAAACAAGAACCCATTTAGGAGCTTTGCTAAGAATGCCTGCTCTTCCCCTGAGGTGTGGAAAACTGTGGCAATGGTAGACAGAGAAATTATATAAAGGTGACACTGTAAAAGTAGATTGTTCTTTAATTGTCTGCCCTGGGCAAATAATATCATCTTTTTCCATTCTTCATTCTGCTTCTCCCCCACATCCCTGACACTAATGTAAAGTTTCGTGTTCTGACTATTAATAAACTGGTAATGTTATAAAAATCTTACATCTAGTTGAATAATACTGACTTAACAGCCAAACCACTGATCAAATTTATTTCTGTGTAAAGGAAGAATGTCTGCTTTGATATCAGTGGCACTGTATTAGCTTAAACTTGAAGAGTCACTCTTAAGATTCCTGTCTAGGATAAAGCTTTTTTCCTCTCCTGTTTATTTTCCACTGTCTGAAGCCAGTTTAATTTTCAAGAACCATATTGCTTCAAGAGCAGACTGCAGGAAAATTCCCACCAGTTTGATTGAAAGGTGAATTTTAAGCTGATGCAATCAAGCAACAGGAAAATAGAAGATCTTTTGAAACTTCTTTCCAAGGAAGTATTTCAACTGGGTTAAGAGTAGTTATCACTGATTTAGCCTGAGAGGAAAAAGGAACTTGCACACCTGTCACAAGGTTTGTCCTCAGCTGGAGGTCACAGCCCACCAGCTGAGGTGCAGGAATTAACTCAGAGCCCACACTCAGTCCTTTGAGCACAAAGGCGCAGCAGCTCCAAGTCCAGCCCAAATGTGAGCACCTGCCTGATCTCAGCTGGAGTCAATTCCTTCCTCATTCGACCCAATCCAAATAATCCATTATCCCTCTGAAATACAAATACCTCTACAAGCTTTGGGCTTGTTGGCCAGATCAAATGCAAATGGATTCAAGTTGCATCAATACAATTTACTTAAGTTTCCTGATTTGTACCACACTCCATGTCCTAAATTTGGTGTTTTGCCCATGATCTCAATACAGATTTAAATAACCTCTTGTTAACCAGCATAAATGTTCTATGCCTCACAGTGAGGCTCCCAGATATCCTTATCCCTGCTTTTGCCTGATCCTGGACTGCTATGCATTTCTGTTGGATCTCATGGCTGTGCTGTCTGTGCCTGGAAGAAGAGCAGTCTGAAGGATCAGCCTCCAGAGCTCTGATTATGGTGGATACAGAGAGACCCAGTTCCCATCAACAGCACCACAGTGCCATGCTCAGCAGTGCTTCTCCTGGCCTCAGAGGGAAGATGTGTGTCTACAACTCACTCCCTAGAGTTACACTTTTGCCTTGCTATATGCCTAAAATCAAAGCCTCACTTGCTTGCTGAGATCCAGCACACAGCAATGTCTTGTTAGTCTTCCTTTGAATATCCTTCCAGTAGGATCTGTGACGTTTTTATTCAAACTCTTCTGTTTTCAGACTGTAGCACCTTGACAACAATATTGTTTTGCATCCTCACTCTAGCCTCTGATTTTCTGTCACAGCAAGTTTATTTTTTGTGCAGCGTGCTCTAGGAACAGCTGCTGCTATTCCACCAGGATATTCCTTCCTCCTCAGTCTGGCTGTTAGGAGGCTGCAGGTGTTCTCCAGCCCCATAATTTCTGTCTATGCTGATGGATGACCCACAACTTCCTGGGTATTACCTGCATTCAGATATGCATGGAGAAGTGTTTCTGCAGCCCACACCAGCCATAGGAGCACATAAGAAAGGTCATTTCCACAACAGGGTTTCAAGGGAGCCTTCCTTTTATAAATTTCAGGGGTCTCAACCTCTGCAGTAATGCTGCTGCCATAGTACCCCAGGTCTAATTCTGCTTGGCCTTTGCTACACGTCCTGCCTTGTTCCCAGCTTTTACATGTTTGAGGAGAAGCCTGTGGAAAGCCCACCCTGTGCCCCACCAAATCACAGAGGGTGGTGGCTGGACATGATTTCCAGGGGATGAGCTTGTCCCTGTGCCTCTCAAAAGGTGACATCCCCTCATCTCATCAGCTTTACATCTAGCTGCTGGACTTCATGGGAGCAGGCAGGAATTTGGCATCAGCATTTCCTCACAAGTGGAAGGGTTTGCCAGTCAGCCTGAAACTCTTTTGAAAACTAGACCAGTGTTCTGCAAAGAAAGAATAAGCTTAATGAAACAGTCTTGGAACAAATTTATAAAAATGGAAAGGAAGTGCTCTCTCTCTCAGCTAACTGCATGCTGGCTGGGCTCCAGTTGCTGCTCTCTTTATTTCATCCAGCTGAAGTGCTGTCGGGGCCTGTCTCAGCTCCAAGAGCCACAGTCAGAGCCTGGAAAGCCTGAGCAGTTAATGTTGAACCCAAACACCTTCATTGTTTTCCAGCTCCTTAGGCAAGGCACAGAGCAGGGATGCTGCCCTGGGGATGCTCCCATTCCCACAGACCCCTTCCCTCTGCAGGCTTTACAGATGCAGACATCAAACAGAGTGTTACCTGCAGCTGGTAAACTCAATCTGTAATCAAGAGATGCATTTTCACCGTGCCAGCTGTGGGATTGTTACCTCTTACAACCGGCCTTTATGAACAGGGGTATCCCCTGGCACAGGCATCTCTGTTTGTGTGGCCAGTGAACTCCAACCTTTCCTGACCATAAACATAGGGAGTAACAACTGGATGAGCAATTTTACCTGCGAGCAGCCCATGTACTCTTTGTGGATGTGATGCTATCTGCACCCCAGTGGGGGACATTTAATCCTAAACATCTGTCCTGCCAAAAAAAGGGTGTGCTTACCCTCACTGTCCCCAGCAACACTTCTCCACCCCTTTCCCTACCACCAGCACAGCTCTGACCCTGTGAGCAGCCAGCTCAGACCACGCTGCTCTGCAGTCTGGGCTTTGCTTGCTGAAGTCCCTGGGCCAGCACACGGAGGGGTTGAACACACAGCAGTATTTGTGCTAAGGAAGCAGCTAGAGAGAGAAGTCTCTGTGGACAAGGGGAAGGGCAGTGGGGCCACTGATTTCAGGAGCAGCCCATGGCCAAGTCAGCTTAACCACCTACTTCATGCCCAGTCCTTACACCTGAAAGATGCATTTTGTACAAACTCATAAAATCACTGCCATGTGCTGTACAAACAAAGGATGTGATTAGAGACACAGGTGACAGTGGGGACTAACAGAGGAAGTGGAGGACAAGTTTCTGATTTGGCTGACCAAGTTCTGATGCCCACCTTCATTGCTGAATCCAAGGACATGTGGCATGCCAGCACTAAACCTCAGCAATGCAAACCTTTAGCCTGTGCATAGGTTGGACATTTTATATTTCCCATGCTAGGTGTTGAGTTGGGAAATTCTACAGCTCCTTTGAGGCTCGTCTTTCCATCAAACCACGATGTTACATCAGCATTCAATGCATCTCAAAGTTGCAGCCTCCAAGGCTCTGCTCCACACTCAGGCAGAAGCACACTCATACTATAGGTTTGTAAACTCACACCTGGCATTGTTACAAAAGGCTATGACCACTCTCATGCTTGGCTTTTGTAATTTCATGTTTGGTTTTGGTGAAAACAGTGAGGGCTTTCTTGAGGAGCTGTTCTGTCATCTCTGTCATGGGGGTAGTGGCAGATGTCACATGAATGTCACCTACCAGACTGCTGAAACTCAGTTTGAGTCTTGTGGACTTCTATTTTTAAGTGCTTGTTGCTTGACTGTTTCAACAATTTAGATAAGCTGAAAAAATGCATCAAAGACACACGCCAGCCTTCTAGTAATGAATTTATTTCGAGCTACTTGATGAAATTTGGAGAGCAGCAGCTAAATCTAGCAATGGCTGATGCCAAAGCCACCAACAGTGGTGAGGACCTGCACTCAGCACAGTGTGTTGAGAAGTGAGCCTGAAAGGTGCTGGGAAGATAGTGAGTAAAATGTTGGCATTTTACTTTAAGAGCCATGATTAGAGTGGAAGATACAGACTTAATAAAATATGTTTTGTACCTACTCTTAGTAAATTAGAGTAAAATCAACAGTCTATACAGTAGAGGAAGACCAGAACTCAGCTTGCAAGCAGACTGAATTATTTCTCACTACAGATTTGAGGTTATTGGCAGGCAGCCCATGTTGCCATTTACTCCGCATAGCAAGCATGTTTTAAAAAATATTTTCCATATAGACAGACACTCTGTAGCCACTGAGACTCCAGAGAGCTGCCATGTAGGCCCTCCTGCCCTTTGGAGGCTCCAGTTTGATTTCCAGGTAATACAAAGCAGAACTGAAATTGCAATTATGTCTGTAGCAGAAAACTGCTGGCTCCTTCTCCCCATGGCAAACAATCAAGAGAAGGGCAGAATGTTCCCAAGGAATGAGGAGATGCACTCTGCTTTCCTTCCTCCCATGAGCTACAAAGAGTGCCTCTTACAGTCCTGGAATTTGCTTTGAATAGAAACCACAGTGTCCTTATTGGAATAACATCTTCATTTGTAACTGGGGAAATGCTAGGCATAAAAATTGATAATTGTAATGTTTGCTTATACTTGATTATTATTTTTCTTGTTGTTGTCCTTCTTCCTTTTATATTTTAGACAAGGATATCACTATATTTAAATGCCTCTTTGGTTTCTATTAAAATAACTAATGAAACATTTCCTGTCTCCTACCCCCACCCCTCAATAAATTTTACTCAATGAGATCTCTTTTTACCATTCTCCTCAGGGAGAAGGAGCACTCTGTGGCCTATGCAGATGTATCACCTGTGAGGTTTTCTCAGCAATACATTATGGCTGTGTGTTATTCCCTCTAAAGAGAGACCCTTAGGCTACTGCTTTTTTGTATTATCAAAATAGAATTGCACCCACTTCTGGGTTACTAATTGATGCAAATTATACTGACATAGCTGGTGAATTTCCTGCTTGAAATTAGCAACCATTTCAATGGAAAAATCGTTAAAAAAGAAAAGGACTAAGTAAATAAAAAATGCTGTTTGTTGTGTTGTTGGCTAGGCTGAATCTGCTAATGTTTTTAAAGTACTTTTAAAGTAATTTTCTTTTAATCAGCTCAGCTAAAATTCAGAGACCACTCTTTTAACATTAATGTGTGATCTGGTTGGGTTTGTTTGAAACTGTTTCTGGACAATAATTTGCAGTTACATATATCAGTATATCAGTGCTCAGGATGGACGGAAAGAGGAAAAGGGGAGGAATAGGGGAGACAAGGTGTTTTATTACAGACAGCCAACATATCCACATTCAACACTAGGATTAGCAGAATTTCCTTCTCTTCCTGCATATTTTTTCATGTAATTAGCAGACTGCTTTTCAGAAGCCAAAAACTCAGAGAGAAGATCCAGTAAAACATGTCTGTTTTAACAACTATTTTCTTCTGACTCTCCCAAAATATTCCCCTTTCAGTTGGCAAAACAGATTTCTAGTAATAACCTCCTTTTCCTGTTCCTCATCACAGTAACCCCAGTATTTCTAAAGCCATCTCAGAAAAGCAGTGTTTTGAATTTCTGTGGAGGCCATGAATGCAGAGCCTGGACCATTCCCAGACCTCTTCACAACATGAGCATGAACTGTAGGTCAGCTCTGAGTAGTGACCAAAATTCACTGCACAAAAGGGAGGTGCTGAGGAAACCTGTAACCAAAGCATTTGAAATTATGAATAATTCCTCATCCAGTCTTTTGTAGGAAGAATGTGTGGTGAGGACAGGTACAGCCCTGAGCAAGAAGCTGCACCACTGCCAGAGATGAATGGATTTCCCTGTTCCCTGCAGTTCCAGGGCTGTGAGTGTGGCCTCAGGGTGAGAAGGCAGCAAGGATTGCTGTCCCAGAGAGGGTGAGGTGCCAGGCTGAGGAGCACTGTTGTTTGTCTCTACTCCAAGCCACAGCCTAGAGAATCACAGAATCATTTAGGCTGGAAAAACCCTCTAAGATCAAGTCCAACCATTAGCCCAGCATTTCCCAGTCCACCACTAAACCATGTCCCCAAACACCACATCTTCACTTTTTTTAAATACCTCAGCCACTTCCCTGGGCAGCCTGTTGGAAGCTGGCGAGTGCTCAAGCGTTGCCTAAAATAGATGAAATGTGTAAATGCCTCTTTTTTAAAAAGTGCCTACGATGCTCATGGGATGGGCACTTTTCTTGGAAAAATCTTGTCACTCCTTCCTGTTCAAAACACTTTCCCTTTGAAGTTTACACATTGCATGCCAGCACGGGAGTGTCTTCTAATCTAATGCTAGCAGGAGAAAAAAACAATGTCCTAAATCTCATGATGCAATTGTGATTCCCCTGGGAAAACAAGCAATCTTGTAGCTTTAAACTTCCTCCTCACCACACTCATGTTGTGCCCTTTACGCTCCTAGTTCTTTAATCTCAGCAATAGACTTGTGACTAATATAACATTTTAAGAGCTGTGGAGCAGGGATCACAGCAATTTCCTGGAGCTAGGATGAGATTACAACATTCAAAGATGCGATACATTAATAAAAACAAATTAATCTGCTACAGTACAAGTAGTATCTCGAAGCATATTTATTAATTCCACTGGGATTATATGAACTGCTGAGGTTCTTAGGAATTTCTTGTATTGGGCTGTAATTTATGCTAGAGAGACTAGACCTGGCACCAGCCTGCTTATCTGTCCACAAACAGGTCAAGGATTAGGTGTTATCAGTGCATAAATAGACTTGCCTGGAGAGAACAAGAAGTTGAAAATCATTGAGTTTCTATAATCCGTGTGAGAGTATGTAGAGTACAGTAATTTCACAACTACAAGGCGCATGAGATTATAAGGCGCACTTTTTTCCTGCAGCAAGGATCCACACACAACAAAGTAACGAATTAGTAACGGAATCGCGCGATCACGGGGTTTACTGCCATGTGCTCAATTTGCAAACATTTTTCACAGATTGGCGTAGCCTTTAAACGCAGCCCCAGGTGCCCTCCCCGTGCCGCAGGCCCTGGCATTCCCGCCCGCCCCCAGCGCTTGGCTCCTCGGTTCCACAGCTCACACTTCCGGGTTGGCAAATTTCCGAGCTTTGTCCATATATAAGGTGCACCGGATTATAAGGTACACGTCCAGGTTTCAATCAAAATTGTAGTCAAAAGGGTGTGCCTTATAGTCATGAAATTACTGTATATTGGCTCTCAGTATCGTGTACCTCTGAAGAGAGAAAATGTAGCTCTACAAATGTGGCTTCCCAAATGGAATTCTCTGTGGGGTGAGAGCACAGGGCATCTGCAGTAAACCTGCTGAGCTGGGGAGTCCATGGGCAGCAGGGCTGGAGCATCCCCCTCCATGGAGGGTGTGAGAGGGAGCTGACAGGGACAGCAGAGAGGCCAGTCTGGTGTGTGCAGTGCCAGTTTGCTCATCTCTCAGCTGTTCCTGGGGTTTGATGGCAAGAAATCAAACAGGACTGCTCTGTGAAGGTCCTGCAGGGAGATTAGGTTGATATAAAGATCTCCATGGCTTAAAAATTGTCTTAAGTCTTCCCTGCTCTGACCCCCCCATTACACTGCTTGGCCTCTTGTGATCACACCTCTGTGAGCACCTGTGACCATCCTTGTTTGGACTCCAGATCCCAAGGCCATGGCTGTAATTAGCATTTCCTTAGGCTGCACTTTTTACCCCTATTTGTCTGTGACAATAATGTATACTCTGCATAACACAGATATAATATTATAATTATTATATTTAATAATTACAATAATAACAACAACAAATAATATGTTAATAATAATAACATAGTAATTAGTAATGTATAGTAATTATTATATTATTATAATAATATGTTATATATACTCTGCATTTTGTGCTAAGTGCACTATAAATTGATTCCTGCAACTAGCTAAACCTGGGGTGCTGGGGATGGCTAATTTTCAAGCATGCTGATGAGCCACATGGCTTTGTATTCATCGACTCAAATACTCATGCCTTGCTCACCAAGTGCAAAAAAGCTTTATTCATACAGAAAAAAAGGTTTGTTTAACCTGAATAGTGTCGCTTAATGCTGACACCAGAAAGTCAGAAACCTGCACATCAGCAGGTTTCTTTTATAATCTCTTGAGGTTCTACTTCAACTGTTCTCTTCCCAGCTTGAATGTCTATTTGCCTCATCACAAATGATTGCCGATTTATTGTCAAGGCTAAAATTACCTCCTTTAAATCCCTGCTAACTACTTCACTTACAAAAAAATGATGAAGAAAAAAACTAGGCGGGGTTTTTTTGTTCCTCCAGAATTTTACTGGGCTAATGTCCTCAACCCCTAGTTGAGGCTAAGAAAAATTAGATCACGAAAACCTATATTAAAGTAACATTAAGAACCTGAATTGAAGTTGCAATAGTGATGAATTTCAAAGATGAACTGAAATTCCCACTGAGCAGCCTCTCTTTACTGCATCCTTAAGCACAAACGCTTCACAAAATAGGAGTGTATTGCCTACAGATT
This sequence comes from Sialia sialis, assembly GCA_009812075.1. NCBI lineage: Eukaryota > Metazoa > Chordata > Aves > Passeriformes > Turdidae > Sialia > Sialia sialis. The sequence goes on along the minus strand of VRYO01001681.1, from coordinate 25,552,704 downwards.
GGAGATCATGAGCTGTGTCAGTCCCAGGAAACCAAACTGGACTGTGGGCTGGGCTCAAGCACCACCTGTGAGTACAGAGTTTACACCTTACTGCACCTTGGTATGGTTGAATTGATGATTCTGCCACAGAGACCTGTGCATGGTCCAGGAGCAGCACTGAACCCTGGCTGCCCTTGTTTGGCTAAATGGGTGAAGAAAACACATCAGAGTGTGAGCAGATAGTGAGTAAGAGCTTGCTCCTGTCTGTTTTCTTTCTTAAAACAGTCATACCTATTTAGTAATTTTATAATTATAAGAATGATAGGGCTCATTAGGTGACAGTTAGAACATTACACTTTGAATTTTGTATCTGAAATTGCTTTCATTTTTCTCCCTCCTGTCCTTTTTGCTTTGGATTGAGCTGTATCCTCAGAGCATCCTTCCACTCCTCTTGGCCTGTCAAGAAACTTAACCAAGTCTGACTGCACTCAGATCAAGCACAGCTCCTCAAGGGAACTGTGCAACCCAAATAAAATTAAATGTAAGGATTAAGATGAGTAGAGGAGGATGTGATTAACACAATCAATTAACCCAAGTTCTCCTGCGTGGAATGAGACCTACCACATCCATGGTAAATTCTCATTAAGTTACTAATTTTATCATGGATGAACATAGAGATAACCAGTCTCAGTCCCTTTTTGTAGCAGATGTTCACGAGACACAGTAAAGATGTGCACAGCCACGCTGAGCCTGGTGCTCTTGTACTCGGCCAAGTGCTCTGGCAGACAAGGGAGCTGATTTGTCCTGTAAAAGGACTAGGTGAGCTCAGGTACTCACATTCCCACACCTAGAGAAGTCTCCATTTTCTGTTTTAAATATACAGTTATTTCACAACTATAAGGTGCACCAGATTATGAGGCACGCTTCCGGATTGTTGGCAATTTTCTGAACTTTGTCCAAATATAAGGTACACCGGACTATAAGGCGCACTTTTTTTTGCAGCAAGGATCCACACACAACAAAGTAATGAATTAGTAACAGAATCACGCGATTGCAGGGTTTACTGGCAGGTGCTCAATTTGCAAACATTTTTCATGGATCGGTGAAGCCTTTAAACACAGCCCCAGGCACCCTCCTCATGCTGCTAATCCCGGCACTCCCGCCCACCCCCAGTGCTGGCTGCTGCAGCTCTCGCGGCTCTCGCAGCACCCGGTTCTCATGGCGTGTGGCTGACACAGCTCGCGGCTTGTCACGGCATGGTTCGCAGCTCACACTTCCGGGTTTTGATCACAATTTTAGTCAAAAGGGTGCACCTTATAGTCGTGGAATTACAGTA
>VRYO01001681.1:25420317-25550389 GCA_009812075.1 Sialia sialis | reverse complement strand
GCCAGCCCGCCAAGCCGCCACTTTTGAGTGGCATGGCAGCAGTCGCAGCATCCAGCGCCAAGAGTAGGAGTGCTGGGGCCCGCGGCACAGGGAGGGTGCCTGGGGCTGCGTTTAAAGGCTTCGCTGGTCTGTGAAGACTGTTTGCAAATTGTGCACCTGATAGCAAATCCTGCTGTCACGTGATTCTGTTACTAACTCATTATTTGTTGCACATGGAGCCTCGCTTCAAAAAAAAAAAGTGTGGCCTATCACTCGGTGCAACTTATTTGTGTACAAATTCCATGGTCTTCCTGGCTACCCGGAAGGGCGGTTTATAACCAGGTGTGGCTTATGAGTGTGAAATTACTGTACTGTACATCAGTCCCAGCATGGGGAGTTGGTTCAGCAAACACTGAGTTGTGGATCACCCAGAGCCATCCTTGGGTTGGAATTCTGCCTCCAGGGGTGGCCTGCAGGGACAGCAAATATTGTTTTCTTCAACTTTCATGTGTTCTAGAGAGGACTAAAAAAACCACTTTGATAAGCCATTCACAGACCTTCTCTGGCATGGGGAAACATGAGAGCAGAGGAATTTAGGAATGACAAAAGGCAGCCCCAGACACGTTCCTGGCTGCGCCCACTCTCTGGCCCTTGCACTTCCCCATTGTTCCATCGTTCCTTCCAGCCTGTTCCCCCAAACTTAGCACCAGCTCTGCTCCTCTCTTCCCAGTCCTGGTTGTTGTTTTGTTCTCATCCAGCCATTGCTGCCCTGAGGAGCTGGCAGTCCCATTTCAGCTGCTCCCGTGCTGCCTGTAGTGCCCAGCAGTGAGTGAGTGTGAGAGTGTGAGTGTGAGTGTGTATATGAGTGCCGAAGTGACCCATGTGCCCACACTGTGCTCCAGCTGTGCCTGATGTGCAGTGCAGCAGCCTGCACTAGATCAAATTATGCCAAAATAGACAAAATCAATCCCTCCCCCTCTGACAAAACCTAGAAAATTTTATTTCTCTCCTCATCTACTCTTTGAATAAGACACAGAGGCGGTGCTCTAGGGCTTTTTAAATTATATGGCAGTTGGCACCTTAAATAAGTAAGATTTACTGTAATTGCAAGTTTCTGAGGAGCCTCCTCACATCCAGCACCCAGCAGATCCCAAATGATCTTGAGCAGGGAATGCTCCAGAGGTTTTCCTCACAGGACTGAGGAGCCCTGCACGAGCAAGATGTGGGGTTTCAGTCCTGATTAACTTCACAAAGGGCCACTTCTGAGCCGTGGCAGTCCCTGCCCAGCCAGCTGCTTTCCATCCCACAGAATTTCAGCTATGCCAAATATGTGATAACGCTTACAATCAATGCCAGTTCCAGAGTTATTCACAGGGTTAGACATATTTATTCCTGTAAATTGAAATCTTATTAAAACCTGACTGTGTTAGGAAATACTTTGAGCACACATGGTAAAAGCCAGTCTCTCCAGAAGGGGGGTTAAAAGCCAGGTACACATTCATAGAAACATGTAGATGCATCAAAGGGGGACAGGGCTGTTTTTCTGCTCTTTTTGTTTGTACAAAAGCTGTTTGGCACCTATATTGTATGTGCTTTGTGTTTTGTTTGTTTGTTTGGCAATTGTCTGCCAGATGGATTTTCTCTTTCCTTCCAACTGAAGCCCCGTGTTTCCTAAGAAACATATATCAAAATGACAGGTAAAATAACTGAACTCTTGTCAAAAACAGATGCACCTCTAGTCTTTGAAGAGCATGTGGATATAGTGTGGATACACTTTGGTTTTGTACAGGAGAGGGTCTGGGGATAAACAAATTCACTTCCACCCCTCCAAAGCATAGTGAAATCCTATTTCTTTACCCAGGATGCAGGTTTCCTTTTCTTTCACTTCCTTGCCTTCCAAAATGTCAGTGTTTTAGGTAAGTGTCCAAAACACCAACCATCTAATCTGCTCAAAAAAAGGAGAGTTAAAAGCTTTCATCAAAATCCCATTTCCTTCCATTTTTCTGTTTGTTTTGACTTGTTCAATTTCCCTCAAAATAAGCCAACTTTGCTGTTCCAGACAGTCCTTCTTATGAAAACAGCTTAAAATATTTTCCTCAATGAAACCTGGACACCTGCCTTATTTCAATAATCTCTCAGTGCTTTCAGTGAAGCAGATGCTGTTGAGTCAGACAAGCAGAAATTGTACTCTTCCTAGTCATTTTTGTTATCCAGTGTCTCTCTCAAAAAAAAATAATACTCTTCATCTGCATACCACCTAGTTCTCTAAGAAGGATGGAAAGGATCACTGAAAAGAAAATAGTGCATGGCATCTGGAGGCTGCTGAGCCTGCTCTGCCCATTCTCCTCCCCAGGCTGGAGTCAGCTGTGCATCCTGCTGACTCAGACCCGCCACATTTTCAGAGGAGTAAAATATGACTAAAAAAGTGCTAAAGTCTTCATCTATAATTAAAATTTGCCGGCTATGCCTAAACGAGTTCAAAATACCTTTTCCAGAAATCACTATTCCTATAAAATGAGGTTTTTTTTCTTTTCAGATCAGAGAGTAGTTTTAATAAATGAGGACATCTATGGAAGCATTTCTTACTAAAGACAGTGATTAAAATACTTCAGTTTCCAACCTGATCCCTCTGACTTAGGGGAAGCATTTTCTGGGCAGGTGCTGGCAGCAGCCCATCCCTTGTGGGGTTTCTCTGCTATTCAGGAACCCCAGGTTTACTCCAGGGAACCCCAGGTCCCATCAGCACCACCCAGCAGCACTGGGGCTGACCCAGGGCTGTGATCACCTGGAAAAGCAGCAGATGAAGTCAGTGCCTGCTTTGTACCTGTCTGTTGAATTATTGGTACCAAAGGTCATGCAGCTTCAGAAAACACCAAAATGTGGCATCCTTGCTCCTTCTGAGCTCTCTCAGCCAATTCCCCTCATTTTTCCTCCATCACAGCAGAGGCTCTTCCCCCAGGCATGGAGCTCCTGGAGCTGCAGCAGTTTTGCTCCACAGCAGTTGCAATACCTGTGCTGTAGCCATCAAAGCCCAGGCTTCCAGCTGAGATATTTCAGGGGAGGTTTCAAAGAGGCTGCTGGCTGCTGTGCAAAGTGACCAAAGTGTCTCTGGTGCAACCGTCTCAGCCAGTGTTTTCCCAGACGTGTTTTGTAAAAATCATTGAAATTTCTTTCGACCTTCAGCAACACAAATAATTTTCCTCTGTTTTATCATATTTACTGTGTGCTAGATGGCATGAACAACATGCAAATGATTACAGAGGGAGCTGTAAGGACTTAAGGAATGCACTTTCCTGTCTCAAAACACTGTCAAGGCCACAGAAGGAACTTGCCCTAAGACAAGCCACCACAGCAAGAACATGGGATAAGTACAGAAGAAATGCTAGGCCCATAAGGTGACAGCACCTTATACTTTGAATTTTGTATCCGAAATTGCTTTCATTTTTCTCCCTCCTGTCCTTTCTGCTTTGGGTTGAGCTGTATCCTCAGTGCATCCTTCCACTCCTCTTGGCCTGTCAAGAAACTTAACTGAGTCAAAGCCACCACAGCAAGAACCTGAGATAAGCACTGAAAAAAGGAATTTGCAGCAGGAGGGCACTAATTCCAGGCCTGGTGAGGCAAATCTGGGTAACCTCATGGTTATTGCACCTGGACAAAAATTCACTATGGCAAACTGTGGGAAAAAAGCAACCAGCTTACACTCATGCCCTCCCAGGTTGTGGGAATGGCTCCTATGCCCTGTAGATACTCAGAATTTGGACTCTATAAAGGTGAGAGCCCAGTGAACAACTCTGGGACCCCCACAACCAAAAACCAGAGTGAAAAGGATCCGTTAAACACCACAGAATGCATGGCTTGGTGACAATTTTCTGCTTAATCTGTCTTTCACTTTCTCTGACCCCTTTCCTATTCTTTTCTCTCTCTCTACCTCTCATTTACTGTTAAATAAAATTTCTGCTATTGACTTCAGCACATGGTCTCATTTGTACCTTGATTTGAGCAGAGGCACCTTTTAATAAACAGATCATAACAGGAATCTCTGTCTTATTTGCATCACTTTAGAGTCAGAACAAAATCTCAATGTAAGCATTTGCTCAGGTGTCCAAAAAGCTGTATTAGGAATACAGACTCAGAGGAATAAAACTAATAATTCTGTTTTATTTCAAGTGTGACAATTTTTTTATAATTGTTCCTACTGCTTATTACTGACCCAAAACTCAGGGCAGATTAAAGTATCAGGAGACAGGCCCATATGGCAAACATTCATGGTTATGCTAAGCATTAAATGGATGAATAAGCAGAGGGGAAAGGGAAAAGCTGCAGATTCTAACACTGAAAAGGACATTGGCCATATTCTCTGGGTTGAGAGGGGGAAGGAACACGATGAAAAGGGTGAATTGGGAATCATAGAATCATAGCATGGCCTGGAAGAGACATCAAAGGTCATCTACTTCCAACTTCTCTGCCATGACCAGGGACACGTTCCATGGGACTGGGTGGCAGGAGCTGAGTTGGGATCTTCTACCTTCTGTTTTTTAATGAAGAAGTGTGTGAGAAGATAGTTCAAAGGACAGTACAGGAGGCAATCTCTCCTGGTTAATTACAGCTGTACTGACTATTGAGGAGTGGAAACATTTGTGCCTGCCAATGAGTTTGGGTGTTATAAAAAGAGAGGACTAGCTGGCTAGCAGTTGTGTGTCCGGAGTCTGCTGGCTGAGCTGTGGAGAGGTAGGGGCTCTGCAAGGGACAGATAAGACAAGAAGCTGTGTGAGGGACAGGGTAAGGCAACTGGGAATGGGACACGTTGGGTTTAGCAGTTATGCAGAGGTGAGAGAAGGAGTCAGATGTATGGAGCTGCCTGTAAGAAAAGGAGTCAGATGTGTGAAGCTGCCTATGAGGGAAGGAGTCAGAAGAAGGTATGAAAAGTTTTCTAAATAAGGGACTGGTGGTGGTGCCAGTAGTGTCTATCTTAACATAACTACAACAGAAGGGGGATTTGGGAGATGGGCTGTGCAAAGAGGTAGGGCAGCTGAATCTTATGTGTGCCCTAAATCAGAATTGGAAAAGCAAGTCTGGAGCTCCAGAAAGCAAACTAATATATTTCTAGGCCACAGAAGTTGATGAGTCAGGCTCCTGGGAGCTGAGTGGGGTTCCAGCCTCAGCTCCTTGAAGGCTGAAACTCTCAGCTCCTCCATCCAGTGCTTCTGTGCCCATCCTGGGCTGGGTGGGAACACCTCAGCAGAGGAAGCTCTGCCTTGCACAGCTGCAGTGCATCTGGGCAGCAGGGTCCTCAAAGCATGCTTAGCTTTGTTCACCTACAGCAAGAGCCATAAAGAATTTTAAAATGGTTAAGCTGCGTTTTTCACGTGTTTGAATCATGCTCTGTCTCCGTGCCTTATGTTAATGATGAGGTGGCTGGCCAGCAATAAAACCCAGCCCAGGCAAACTCCTAAAATCCATGATCATGTTTGCCTACAGTTTGGCTTGCAGAGACAAAATAATGTAATAATAAATCCTCCTCTCTGTCACTGAGGAGCTTCAGTTTTCCAAAATTAAATAACTTGGTGGATTGTGGCAGTGCACAGTTTACCCTTTCAGCATGTGAGTCACAATCCACTTTAATTACTTAAGTAATTCAGTCCCCAAGCCTCGTTTACAGTGGGCATGCAGTGCTTGGCATCCAGCCTGTGATTTGCAGACACATCTGAATCTCCCACATGCATGCAGTGTTCCCTTAAATAAAATTTTATATATTCCTACTCTCCTTCCAGAAGTTATATATTATTTACATCCTCTGTATTGCAAGCATACCAGAAGAGCACTGGAATTTTCTCTGGAGTTCAGCAGCCTTTTCATGTTTCCTGTGCCTGAAAGTATATTAAAAATTCCTGCTTCTTCTTGTACTTCTACTTTAGTGACTCCACAGCCTGTTTTATGCAGGGCAGTGCTCCCCCTCTATGTAGGTGAAGGTTTGTTTACTCGCATAATGCTGCTGTAATGAAGGAACCAGGCAATAGCAGTATTTCCTCCTCTGAATATTTGAAAGGCTTTGGCTAGCAGTGAAGGACAACTAAAAACCAAAAATTTCTATAGGATCATCAGCATGAAAACAAGCTGGGATCGCTCCTGCAGTTGTGGTGACTGGTAGGGGCAGTGGGGAAAGGCAGCATGGAGAAAGATGAAGAAGGCAGTTCTGCAGAGAGCTCCCATGTGCATGGCTGCTCTGCAAACTACCTCTCTTCAACTGCCTCCAGTTCTGGGAAATTGTTTATGTGGCTTTTGGAGCCTTTGTTCTCAAATGGATCCTTTGCTGCTTCAGATATTGATCAGCTTACAAGATTCTCTGGGCAAACACGAGAGGAAAAATATTGTTTGGGAGACAAATGGAATATTGCAGAAAGTAACATTTCTAGAGCACACATTAGAACCAGATGTTCCACTCAAAAGTATTTGTGGTCAGGGACATGCCAAGAAACTAACTGCTATAAAGAGAAAAACCCAGAATTACAGCACACTGGATGCAAGAAAAAGTTACGCCAGAAGAAAAAAATATTGCAGAAGGATATATTAGGTGTCTTACAGTCTGACAAATCTAATTACAGGTTACTATCCAAGCCCAGGAATGGTTGGATCCAGCTTCCAACTCTTCCACAGATGTACTGCTGGATTTTGACCAAACCACGTAGGCTTTGCTTCAGTGTTGACTAAGGACTTGAGGGCTTTGCTGCACTGAGGGATTTTATTTTCCTGTCTCTGTGCCTTACTCATAAGAACTGGATGCAGCCCAGGGGCAGCACGCCCTGGGAGGGCTGGCACGGCAAGGTCTGCATGGCCCTTCCTCCAGGGCACCACATTGAGTGTGAGGAGGAGGAGGAAGGTGGCTGTCAGCCCATCAGGACCTTTCCCATCCCAGAAGACTCTTCCTGGGTCAACAATCCCTTTGTGAATGCAAACTGGGCTGCTCCTCTGCCATTTGGGAGAGCTGTGAGGAGCAAACACATGTACACATTTAGGTTTCCCACTTGAGGCAGTGATGGAAGATGTGGAAACGCATAAAAATAAATATGTCAGTTGTGAAGTTTAAAAGCATAACAGATGAGTACAGTTGTCACACCAAAGAGTAAAGCTTCACCCGGCTCTGTGCCCTGAGTGTGGCTGGAAAGGAATGCTCAGGTGAAGAGAACCAGAATCAATGCAGGCACTGAGGGACCTCCCCTCTCTCACGGCTTCTGGTGACAAAGGAACTTCTGGGATTTCATCCTGGACACAATTTTGAGCAGAAACTGATGGCACTATCCTCTGCCAAATTTCCCCACCAGCTTTCGAACCCATTTGTTATTTTGGTCTCCATCACATCCCGTGGCCATGACTTGCACAGCTTTACCACATGCTGGGTGGTGAAGTGTTCCTTTTTAAAAACCCAGCTGATTTCATCAGCCCTTGTTCCTGTATTGTCAGGCATGATAATTAATGTCTTTCCTCAACTACCCATTACCATTCATGACATTATCAGGCTTCATCTCTTCCCCAAGCTGAAAATACCCAGTATATTTAGCTTTTCCTCACACAAAAATCACTCCACTCACTGAGCCTGCTTCTTCATTTTTCTGGGGCACTTTCAACTCTCCATTCCAAGCTGTGGTGATGCAATCACTGTATAATATTCAGGATAAAGATACATCAGGAATTTATGTGGTAGCATAACTAATTTTTTCTGTTTGTTCTCTATTCTTTCTCTAACAGTTCCTAACAATCCTTTTGACCGCTGCTGAGCAATGAACTGATTTTCACAGGGACCTGTCAGTAATGACTCCCAAATCTCTTTCCTGAACATCAGAAGCTAATTTAGAAAGTGTCATTCTGTATCATACTGGAGTGGCTTTTTCCCCTCATATGCATCACTTTGCATCTATTGACATTGAATTTCTTCTATCATTTTATTGCCCAATCACTAAGCATTGTAAGATCCTTCTCCAAAGGTGAAAATCAGAAAATTGATATGGGAATTCGGCCAATTGCATGTTAAACGTATTTGTAATTTCACGGGAAGCACAGTCAATATGTGAAGAATGCAACTTGGAGAAAAACACATCTCTTGCTGCCAAAAAGCCCTGGAAAGTTCATTTCATGGAGAATCCGACTTTTAGAGAAAATAAATTCTTTTCCTCATTTGTGTGTGACTGAAGGAATTACAGCTTTCCAGCCTGAACTTCAGCTCCAAGATATCTACAATGCAGGGAACGTGGAATTTGCCAGCCAGGCAATGTCTCAGGGGGAACTAACTCAGCCTATACAATTCAGAAAGTATTGACATCCCAGTCAGGATGGCTGCATCCTGACAAGGCTCTCTCAGGTCTGACAAGGCTGTGGGTTGCTGTCCTGACTCCCTTGTGCAGGTGCACCTCTTGCTTTGTTGTTTGCATCCCCCTGAAAGTACACTTCGAACAATACTTTCATTAATAGCTTTCTCTAATGATTTTTGAGCCACCCCTATAGGCCATGTACACCTCCAAGCAGTAATCTGTGTCACCAAAGGGCACTTCCCTCTCGGAGAAGGGCAAAAAATGTTCTCTCTGCACAATGAGAGAGATGAAAAGATGAAAAGGGCTTGTTTTCACTGTAACAAAAAGTTTAGGTGTGCCCAAGGTAAACCAGACCTGACACTTGTACGTGGGTGCCTGCACAAGTTGTGAGGTAGGTCTGGTTGGAGATTTACACAAGTAAATCCTGCCCATGACAAAGGTGACAGGACTTGGGCGAGATTTGATACTGCCTCCTGTCCTTCAGCAAAATGCTTTGAGCTGCCACAGGTTCCTTCCTTCCTCTTTTCCTTCTTTCCTCTTCCTTCCCTTCCCTTCCCTTCCCTTCCCTTCCCTTCCCTTCCCTTCCCTTCCCTTCCCTTCCCTTCCCTTCCCTTCCCTTCTTTTCCCTTTTTCCTGTTTCCTTTTTCCTTTTTCCTTTTTCCTTTTTCCTTTCCTCACTCCTATTTATGTAACATTCTTAGTGTAATTTACTGCCCTGGAAGAGGAGCTGTTCAAGCTCAGTTTCTCCCGAGTCTGAGCCTCTGTACTTTTTGGAGGACAGGATTTGTCAAGTAAGTGGATTAATGTCTTTGTGCTGTCCAGGGCTGCATCAAATTGCTGCTAAAATCATAAGATAGAATCTTTGGCACTTAAAACTACATATTTCCAGGGCTGTTGCCTTCTGCATGACACACATTTGAGACCTCTAGGTGTTATCTGGAGTCTGAGAATTTTATCAGGTTTATTTTCAGATTTTAAATAAAGGGATGGATTCCATTTGGGAAGCAAGTTTATTATCACCCTCAGTGGCCTGTTTGTCACTGTGCACAGGAGGATGTTAAATCTGCACTTCAGAAGATAAGAATGAATAGAAATTCTGCTGATTGTGCTCCCCTTGGCTCCAGGATTGTGTCCAGACATCTGAGCTGTAGGAAAAAGCAGACAGAGCAGATCGACCACGTTGTTTTATCAACCACTTAAATGTGCAGCATTTACAGTAAAAACCCTGTCTTCCCTCTGCAACACTCCTGCTCCACATCTGCTTCCCAGCCTCCCTCATGCTGCCCTCAGCTCTGCTGCAGGAAATACATAGCAGCACAAACACTGCTAGAGACTCTTCTACTGAGCCAAGAGCAATTGCAGGAATGGGTCTGTGTCTGCCAGGCAAACACATGCTCCAGGTCAGAAATAGGTTAATTAAAAGGAGATAAGCAGGGCAGGAAGTCCTGAAATAGATAATATTAGCTGGCATGAACTTGACTTTGAAACTTACTTAATAGTTTTCCTTTTCAGAGAGTTTGTTTATTTTCTAAATCTTTTGGTCAAGGAGGAGAGGAAATGTGATTAAATGAGATTAAATGACTTTTAATTCACTTTTTTTTTCTCTTTCCAGCTCTATGCCTGCTACTCCTTGTGTTGAAGTCAGTGCTCTTGCATTCAGTGGGGACAGAACCAGAGCCTGAATAAATAATTGAATGCAGCTCAGTGAAAGTGCTCCATGTGGAATTTCAGAATTGTGATGACACTGGATGCAAGAAACTCTCATTTAACATGGTTAAAAAACTGTGTGAGCTAAAGCAGAAGTGTGTTCATTTGTTAATTAAGGTTCCTAAAGTCAAGGCAATAGGGAGGGAGGAAGGAAGGATTCATTCTGATGCAAGAAAATAAACAAGAATGAGTACGATAAAATATCTTTATCTGGGCAAGTGAAAAACTGGTTGGTAAATACAGGAAACCAATGCTATGAATAGAGAATTTCACAATTGATTCCTTTTCTCCCAACTTTTTTTCTTATGGTGTTCCAATAATTAAAATAAAATGGTGGATATTCAGTGCAGAAAAGCTGTAAAAATACAAACTATACAGAGCCAGCTATGAAAAGTGATTTAAAAGGAGGAAAGCAGATAACAGGCAGTTTAGAAGAAATTCCTGCCAGGAAAGCAAATGATGACATGTTCTGGGAAAAGGTTTTCTGGGCTGCCCTGGAGGTGATGATCCCACATTGTGGCAGTGTCCCTGTGGCCTCGCAGCAGTGTGACTCCCCAAAAGTCCTCTGTTGGACCCCAGCACCTTCCAGCCTGGACCAGCACCACAGTGTCTTGGAACACAGACAGCTATGAATGTGAAAGCTGAGGATAAAAATAAGCACAAGCCCTTCTTTTCCATCCCAAGCTCAGCTGAAGCATAACATAGTCCCAAGCAGAGAGGAGATAATCTTAGATGTTGCTGCCAGCCTGTTTACTTATTGTCAGATGATAAATGCTGGCAAGTCCTCATCTCCAATTTTACCCTTCAAAATGCTGTTTTCCACAATTTCTCCTGTCAAAGCCTTGCTAAGGTGGACATCAGCTAGGGTGGAAGCACAAAGCCAAGCTGTGCACTGCTAGAGGGGGCAAGGCTGCTCCAGCACCATGGTCCCAGCCCACACTTGCCTTTCTTGTTCAGGGTAATTATATTTCCCAAGGATGGGAAAATGTACTCTGGCAGCCAAAGTATATCTCCAGTGTGGTGAACAGGCTGGGCTTGAACACAGACATCACAGCTTTCACCTCCAGACAGGGCAGGCAGATGAAATTGGAACATTAGAACCCTTAAATGCAAAGTGTGTGTCTGTGGCAACAACTTGCTATGTGCCAGCTGCTGTACCAATAGGCAACACAGGTCTTTTGTGCCTTTCCTCAGATCTGAAAGATAAGAAATACCAGTTCCTGAAGAGCATCACCCAGCATCACTAAAGATGATCAACTGCTTGATCAACTGCTTCCCTCCAGCACTGGTCAAGGAAGAGGAATCTGCTTCTCAAAATACTCTTTTGTCTCTCTTTTAGGAAGGATTTTCCGCTCATTTCTTTGCCGCAAATGGGCAAAAATATCCCTGGGAACGAAGAAGTTTGTTGTGAAACATAGCTGGGAATATTACACCAAAACACAGTGTTTGGATGCTGCTTAATCAATCTTTCATCTCAGAAATACCAACATGTTCTGTCTGACAACAAAGCAAACAATTTCTCTGCAAGAACACTATTTATCTAAATAAAATCTAAAGCAGAAAAAGGTTAAAAGGATTAAATAGTCCCAAAATGAAAAATCTCTTTTTAGTTTAAATAAAGCATTTGAGTTTCAATAAAGAATCCTTTAAAATACCGTTCTTGGCTCAGCATCAGATGAACGTTTTTCTATTCTTTTGCTTCAACTGCCATTCTGACAAAACTAATATTCACCTCTCTCTTGCACTGCACAAATTCAAAGCAGGAGTACCCCTGTCTTCCCAGACAATACTGAGTGCTTTCTTAAGAAAGATTTCTTTTGAAGTTGAGACGTCTTGAGCAAAAATCCTATAAATAATGGGGAAGGTGACTTGGGACAGCTGTGAGTTGGATAAAGGACAATTTCCCTACTCAATGAGAGCAGCAGAATTGGATTCAACTCATAGGCACTTATCCAGACGTCTGTAATTTTTTTGTCTGTAAAATTACCTTCCCACAATAAGTAGGAAAGGTCCTGTAGGTCAAGGCTTAGAGATATTCATAGAAAGAAGAAGGAAAATGTTATTGCCACTTTAGTAGCTGTAGCTTTGCTACTGAGTTATTTGTGATAAGTCTATCTGAACATTCAGGTATGATGGAAAATGGCAGATTTTAAATAAATCTTCTCACTTATTACCAAGAGCAAAAGCAGCTTTATTTTATGTATGTAAAGAGCTTTCACTTAGACATCATACCCACACTGTAATTTCAAATAAACAACATTTAAAACTGCAGCTAACAAGACTGAGAGTTAAAAGCCTGATGATTAATCCATCACTTCACCTGTCTTCCCAAATTATACATGTTTAGCCAAATAAAGTATTAACATTCTGCATTTTACATACAGCAGCACAAGGTAAAATAATCTGCTGTGACAAATATTTCCAGAGGGGGGAATAAACAACTTGCAAACTGTTGAGAAAACTGACGTAATGCACAAGAAGCTCTCAGAGATTTCCTAAGGAAAAGGCTGAGCTTTCTGAACACCTCACACCTATTTTCTGAATGCATTGAATTCCACCACTGTGCATTTGCTGCTGTTGTTCCTGGCAAGGGACAGGAGGCAGAACCACTGGGATGGCTCCTGCTGCCAGCACTCACACCACAATGGAAAAAGACAGAGCTGGAGATGGGAGAGCTGAGAGCTAAGGAGATGAAAAGCTGCAGAGCAGGCTCCATCCAGCAGCACGCTGGGGATGGCAGAGGAGCCCCTCACAAAAGCAGCCTGAGATTTACAGACTGACTCAGAGCAGACCAGGAGCGAGAACATTAAAAAAGCAATGCCAGCTTGAGAAACAACCAGAATAGCACAGAGTGCTGTGACACATAGGCAGGGAAACATGCTCATTACCTCATGCATATGTTTGGAAACTGTTTTCGAGGGAGCTTTTCTGGTGGTAGGTACAGTTTGTTCCTCATACTCATTTAGCTAGGTAACATTTTCACTCATTAGGGAGAAACACAAACCAGTCAGAGCAAGGCTGTGACACATCCTGGCTAGTGTCCAGGCTTGAACTGGGAGGCTGAAACTGTGTCAGCAAACCTGTGAGCTCTTTGTGGGGTGAGGATGTGATGGGGTCAGGCTGCCCACTGAGGAGGACCTGAAATGACAGGAAAACCAAGATATATTTTTAACTTGCTTATGCAGCACTTCTGTATCAATATAACATCTTTAAACCCGGGATCTTTAGACCTGGGTGTACAAGCATGGAACAGAAAGGCATCAAAGGAAAGATGGTGTTTGTTGAGGAAAGGCTGATCTTTGGGCTGTAAGTCATTCCTTGGCCCTGCTTATGCTTTTTCTAACTGCCATGATGTAACACTGAAAGAGAACCCAGGTTTTCACTGATTTTCCTCCAATGATGCCATGTGTGAATGTCCTGTCAGCAAGCACTGTCAGCAGCATACTGTGGTGGGATTAGACAGTGTTTTAGGGAATGGGTGCAGTGTTCCATGCTCTGGTTACTCCTCAACAGAATCATTCCCCTAAGATGGGGCTGTTGCCACTTTGGTGGTCTCTAAATGAACATTGCAACCTCAGAGGCCAAAAGTCTGGTAACATTTCAGCCCATGAATGGCCAAGACACCAGTAATCCAGCTCTCCAGTTTATTCTGGCATCAGTATCCCAAGTCTGTTACAAGGCTTGGTGATTTCAGAGTCCCAGTTTTAGTGCCAGGAACACACAGAGTTTACACTGCAGAACGAGCCGGAGGTGCTCTCATTGTGTTTTAGTGCACTTGATGGAATTTTTTTTTCCATCCATTTCTTTTCCATTCATTTATTCAAGCACCTCTCAAGCACCAGATAAGATTTCAGCATCCTGCAGCAAGTCCCACCACTCAGAGAGGTGCTGAATATCTCCTCAGCCTTTCTGGACCTGCCAGCTGTCCCTTTTCATGCGCTGCTCCCCACGCTGTCAGGTTTTCCTAGGCTGTCACCTGGCGTGTCCCTGGCCCAAAACCACATTTCAGTGGAAAGTGAGAGTGGCAGTGGCTTCCCAACCAGACCCTTTCAAAAACTTCAGCCTTTCTCAGGCGTGTTTGTTTTGGCTGTTCCAAAGTTTCCTCTGCCTTTAATAGATGGCAATTGCATTACCCAGCACAAACAGGGAGCCCATATGATGGGGTGGAGGGACGAAACAGATGGCACATGAGTCACTCCCATTCGCAAAGTCGGCGATGAAAACATGCTCCTGCTTTAGCATCCTTGCAAAAGACAACTGGGGAGCTGTGCTTGGCACTGAGTGCCCACAGCCTTCCAGGTGAGACAGGGATTGCTGCTCAAGTCCTTTCTTTGGGCATCCAAAGCAATCCAGGAAAGGGCTTGGGGACTGTGAAAGCCCCTGGTAAAAATACAGCCTAGAAACGGCCAAACTCCCTGTGTGACATGAGGCACTGAACCATCCCCAGGGCCACGAGATCTTTGTACTTCTTCAGAGTGTTCAACTTCCTTGTTGTATTTTTTCCACCTACTTTGCTATTTGCTTTAATTCCCTGTGCCTGGCAGCACTAGGAATACTCGCTGCTTTCTTTTCTCTTTTTTTCCCCCCTCCCACAATCCTTCTATGGGTAATGGATTTTATATGCTAACTCACATCACTGAAATACCATGAATTACACAAGTAGGAGTAGAAGGCATTGGTTATGCTTTTGCCAGGAAAGATCCTCAACCTATTGGAAATAATGATTATTTGCACTGTATAAATTGGATTTCTGCCACGAACAATATTAGAAGGAAAAGGCAGTGAGCAGTATTATTCTGCTGCTGAGTGTTCATTGTGTTAAAACAAAAATAGACATAATATCAGATAGCTACCACCTGGAAACTGCATTATGTATTTGGGTGAGAATACAATCCCAGTCTGCAAACACATTTGCACATGATTACTTTTACATATTGCAAGAAACTTCCCTGATATTCAATGTGTTCAACATTAATAGTCTTTATTCATATTTGCAGAAGACAGCTTAGAGGAAGAGGCACAAGATAGTTCTTTCTACCAAGAGGTTTAATTAATTTTTTCTCATAATTCAGGGAAGGAGAAGGAGAATTCTTAGAATCAAAAACACATAATCAATGAACATATTATTAATTATTTCTAACTGAACTGTCCAAATGCAGAATTCTTTAGACATCAAAAGCCATTTCACTAGATATCTAGAAGGGATGCTTTATTCTTAAAAACAAGGCAGACTTATTATCAGAACTAACTGCAAATTAAAATTAGTATTTCAAAGAAAAAATGCTATTGTTGTAAATCAGTATCTTTCACAAAAAAAAAATAAAAAATAAAAAGAAGAAGAAAAGAGAAGAAAGAAAGAACTAAAAAACCCCAACAAAACCCAATAAAAACCCCACACTTCAAATGTGAAATCTGACAAGTTTGAGGTACATACATAGAGAGAAACTTTCTCCTTTTTTCCTGTTTCCTTTTCACACTGACACTGTAAAATCAATAACATCAAAATTGCTCTGGTTTTGCTTTTCATTTTCCTTTTTATTGCCTCCAATAATTTTGAAATTTCCTCATCTTTGAAAAATAAAAATGGAAGAGTCCCTTGCTTGTGTCACACTTCAAGCACTAGAAAGGCTTTTCAAAATTCCAACAGCAACCAGCAGCAGGAACATTTGAAAATGCAAAAAAAATTTGTTTGTGTGGGCAGAGGTGCCTGTTCAGCTTTCATTTTGCTGTCCCCAGTTTCAAAGAAATATTTGACACTGTTAAAATTTCAAAGCAATCAGACTTTGGTGTTTCAAAGGTTTACAAGAATTCCTTTTGGAAAACTGTGTCGAGTCAGACAGAACAATGTTCAGAGAAAAAGCCTGATGGTGGCAGGTTCTGGTTATTTGCATTGGAGTGCCAATACCAAAGAGCATCAGTAGGAAAAAAACCCTTCCCAAATACTCAGAGCAGCAATGCTCTAACAAAGAAAATAACTTTTAAAAAACCCATAATTTGTGTCTTACAGTGTCTTCTCCTAACTGAGGAGATTTGGTAAAGCGAAATACATTTGAAAGTGTCATTGATTCTGCATGAACTCATCTTTAGATATCTGATATGTGGAACTTTACAGGCATCTGATTTTCACATATCATGCAAAATCAGACCCTTGAAATGTGTTTCAAGTTCAAAGCCTTGAACACAGCACATTTCTTGGCCCATGCAGCACAGTACATGCAAGTTACACCATGATATAGACACATCTGCACACTATTCCACAAACCAGGATGCAGAATTAAAAAAATACAAGGATTCGTAAACTGAGAGAAGAAATTGTACAAATGGAAAGTCACAGATACTGGAAAAAAAAGTCTAAAACCAAAGCATCCTCTTCTTTTATTGCTAATGATGCAATCTGATTTTGCACCAGTAAATAGGCTTTGATCTTTGTCCGTGTTCCCCTCCTGTGCAGACAAATGCAAAAGCTGATTTCTGCCGTGGCAGCAGAGGGAGAGGGGAGGATTCATGCCTTGGGTTGGTGCCTGATCGTGGATCTGCTGCCAGACTCTGCCTGGGAAAGGGTCTGCAGGAGTCACACACAGCCCCTGCACAATTCAGAGAACCCAGGTAGAACTGAATGTGCTTTCTCAGCTTCCACACACTTTGTACACAGCCAAGACATGGCCTGAGCTTCACAAACTATGCTGAATAAGCAGAAGAGTGCAATTTTAGAGTGGAAAATGTAAAAGGAAATCCTCCTTTGTGTCACATGTGCACAGGTGAAGGTGCATTCTTCAGTCAGCTTTGAGCTCAAAGCCTGTAGGACAGAGAGGTTTCCAAAATCAGAGAATATCCCAGGTTTAAGAAGACCAGCTCATCGCAGAACAGCACTATAATTTTTGAACTAAACAAAGCTTTTTTTAAAAAGTTGATTTGCACAAAAGTGTAACTGGGGAGCTTACACAGAAGTAAATACCAGCATAGATGTACCCTAAACTCACCGTGTATTTCTGCAAGTATCACAAAAGCACACTCTAAGAGACACAAATAACCTTCATATATCCTCTTCAATATATGTAACTAAAGCATTGACACCATATCAGTGCTTTTAGACTTAATGAGATGTCAGTGCCTTTGTTGCATATATTGATCTGCTCACCGGACCACAAAAAAAAGGACATGTGACCACATGGTGAACATCTGCACTGGCTTTTTGGATGACTTTTCCACCTTGACTTTGGCACAGAGAAAACTTGATATTCATACCACCATTAACATTTCCTCCATCTGATCTATGTATTAAAGAATCACAAGTTGCCACGTTATTTAATTTTTTTCCTTAGAGATTGTTTTTTGGACAATAAATCTTACTTTCTCTTTCACGTTGCTTCACATGAAGAACTCTTTCTAAGCAAAAACTGCATGGATTTTTTAAATTAATTTGAAGCAATGAAGTGTCTGCACAAGTAATCCCTGGGTCCTGAAACTTTAGCACCTCAATCTGAAGGTGAAGAAATGCAGTCTCAAGATGCATGTCCAGGAGAAGGGAGACTCCAGGTTAAAGTCCAAAGAAATTTCAGATGCAAAAGTCACATCTCCTATTCTGACAGCATCTCTTGCTAGTGGGTTAATGCAGCACTCAAATTGCATGGCCAGTGCTTGGCTTGGCTTTACAACTCCCTTTCAGTGCATGGTCAAAATCCACATGGAAGATTTTAGCTCGGTCAAACATCTGTTGTCATCAGGATTTACTCAGCTCTCTCCAGCTGTAAAGCAGGGAACAGAAGGATCACCAAAGTCAGGACAAGTCTCTCACTGACTCAAACCACCTGGCAAAAGGGACTGCCTTGAGTCCAGGACATGCATCCCACAAATGGCCGTAAACTAATAAAATGTACAGCCTGCAGGAATGCAATGAAATACAGCAATGAACTCAAGCTGTTGAATGAGCAGCATGGCCAGCCACTCCCCAGGATGGTTCCTTGATCACAAGAGTGCCACGTGGATAATTTATGGTTCACGTAAATATCACATTATTATAACATTTTCCTGTTCACTCAGAGATAATAAGAGACATACTCCAAATCAATATTTATTATTTTAGCTTTCCTTCCTCCCTGATGTTAAGCTTGACATCCTTCTCCTCCCCCATTTATAGCCAGCCATTGCTTACTGAACCCCTCCACAACCTCTGAGATAAGTATCTGGAGGGATCCATATATCATGATAGCAATAAACCAATCCTTCCAGACACATTTAACCACAATGCAATACTGTCAAGTTCTGAAGACAAGTTGTTCCCTGAGGAGCAGAACTACTGAACCTTGATTTCCTGCAGTTCAATGTCCCAGAGCTTTCCTTTTTAACCCCAAACAACACCTCTCTGCTTCCAGCACTGGAAGTTCACCACGTCCCCTTAGTCCTGTATATGTCCCCGAAATATTTTGCCTTGCAGTAATCTCCAGTTGCCTTCACATCTCCCAGGCTTTCTGGGATTTCTCCAATAATTTCTCTTTCATGCCCTTGCTGCTCTTTTTTGTCTTGACACCTGGGCAGGAGTCAGTGGGACTAGGGTGGAAAACCACTAGGTTTTCCAGGTTGGAGATTTGGCCAACTGTGGGGCTGCCAAACCCAACACAGAGCACTAATTTGTCAGACAAGGCATGAAGAAAACCTCTGTCCTTCACTCACCTGCCAGGTGGGATTGATAAATTAGGGTGACTGGAAAAACTCCCCCTTCTCAGGTTTGGTTTGAAGTGCCCAAGAGGGTCACAAGTTCCCAGAGGAGCGTCAGACAGGTGACAAAAAATCCTCACCTTCTTCTGCCGTACCACAAAGCCAAAAACTTGCTGACCCACCCCATACTCTGCTTTTCAGTCAGTAGTCAACTCTTCTTGAGGCAGTTTTCAATGACACCAATCACCCTTTTTTTGCTAAATTCACATAAAGTATATCTGTTGGTTATTATCGTCAGTGTTGCTGACCCAAATCCATGAGAATATCAAACTTGGTTATGCTGCCCATGTTTTGCTCTCTGTGAGCTGGAGCATTTCTTTCATTGTGTTATTTACACAATCTCCTTGTTCAAAAAGAAGGGAAAAAACCACTAAATATTACTTAGTGTATTGGTAAAGCCTCAAAATGCACAGCTAAGGCAAACAAGGCTGCAGTATGCACATTTACTTGTGCAGCTCTTATAAACAAAGTTTAGCTGCCTGAATCCTGGTGATTTATACACTTTGGGCAAATATTGAGCTAATATGTGATTCATGTCCCCAGGCACTCGCCAAAGCCGCACTGTGTTCCCTCCACTGTGTTTTAGATGTGTGTAACAGAATGTTACTGTTTGATCCAAAACATGTGTTATGACTTGCTTCCTTTCCCTTTGGTGCATTAGCAGAGGTTTTTGGCAAGCCTAATTCCTTTTTCAAAGATTATCAGAATGAAAGGGTCAGGTTATAATTTCATTTACTTGGAGGAAACTGAGAGGGTGAGAAAAACACACTTTATGTCCCTCTGTCAACATCTGTCCCTGTAGGCACTTTCTGGCCCTGTCTTTTCTTCCATGACTCAAGTTTCACCTTCAAGCCTTGACTTTCAGCAGGAAGAAGTGAGAACACATCCTGAAAGACACTTTGACACCAATTGATCATTTTGCTCACCTAAGACTATCATTTATATGCTAACAGAATGTTCAAGGCTGCCATTCAGCTGCCAGAGAGTCCCCAAACGGGTTCTGAAGTTTCCTTGGGTCACCTCAGACTCAGCAGTGACACAAGACTGACAGATCAGTCAGGGCTCCTGCTGCACTTGGGCTTCTGGGAGGTGACATGCAGGCTGGGCTCAGTGGGCAGCTCCAGTGCAGCAGCCAAGCTTGCAGAGTGACAATCAGCATCTTTGTGCCACTGCAGCATGAGGAACTCCCTGCACAGGGCAGCCCTTCCCTGAAAGGGACAGGCAGGTTCTGCTCATCCTCCTGCTCCCCAGCTCCCAGCAGAGTGTGCATATCAAAAGCTGCCCAAGCACGACAGATGCTGTGCCAGTAGCTAATGAGTTAATTGCTGGAGTGAGATTAAGGAGGGAAATGGCTGAGGCTGTGGTGACAGATCAACTTCACCCACCCAAAATCATTCCCACTGCTACGCCCACGGTGGCACGGCTGTGTGTGCTCACACTGGAGACACATCCCAGAACACATCATGGAAACAGCAAGTTCACATCATTTTTCAGATCATTAGACATTTCTGTTGGCAGCCAGACAGAGGGTGACAGGGAGACAGAAGGGACAAAGGAGTGTCAGCAGGAAAGAGTGAAAATGGTGCATAAATGGCATCATGCTCAGACAAGGGCACACAGGCCAGCAAAGCCTAAATGTTGTCTTTAAGTCACTTGGCATCCTCCAGATATCACTGGAAAAGGGGATCTGGATTTCACAGGCACACAGATTTTTCTTCAATATTGCCCAGAGTCCATATCCCTACATTATTGTCATTTCATTTCAGCTTTTGGCCTGGGAGCACACAAAATGCATTTATATATATACATACATACATATATGTGTGTGTATATATATATAAACACATGTACAAAATGAGCAATGAAGGTAGAAAATAGACAGGATCAGACTGAAGTTTGCATCTTCCGCTCATTTCTTCAATAAATATATCAATTTTTCTCATGGGGACCATCCTTAGTTGACTGCAGTTCACATCACAGTATTACTGTATGGCAGATGTTTGACTAATGTTTGAGCAAGCTATAAAATACATGAGATTGTCACTTAATTCTTAGGTGAAAAACATCCCTATATCACCGAGAAGAGAGAAAGGAGAAGGAGGAATCCACTTCCCTTGACATTGTGTGGTGCATTTGAACTGTGGGCCTTCCTCATGCCTTGTAAGGTGAATTTTTAAGGATTCCAGTTTTTGAACAGCCTATAAAATCCTTTCTTTAGCTTTAAATAAAAATAAATCCAAGCCCCACTCTCTGCAGAACAAAATGTGAGAGAACACATACTGTGTAGACACATATTGTTCAGCGCTGCCAACAGCTGTTACCATAATTAATGAGAGTAGTATTTGAAACAGTAATAAAAATTAGACAACAGTATTGAAAATATGACTTTTCATTGGTTTCATTCTGGCAGGCAGCCTCATGTGACACACCTGAAGAGTAAGAGGCTGTTGCTCATCTTTCAGCACTGCAGTTCTGGCAATTCTGAGTTATCTTCATCTTCAGACTTTCACTATCCTTTATATTTATATGTTTTAGAAGTAGATGAAATTACTATCACATCAATATGCCTTTAGTTTCTGATAAAACAGCATTTCCTCCATGCTAGACAACATATGTTGTTGATGCATCCTAATATTCTTTTATATATGATCCTTATTCTTTTATATATGATTTTAGGAAAAAGAATATTTTTTTAGTTATTGGATTAATACGTTGATCAAGTTTGTCAGAATAAAAAAACATCACTTACTTACAGTGAAAGATCCAGCAAGTCCTCACAGGCTTTTAGTTTAGACTGTGGATATTCTGCTGGCATGAGATCACATGAAAATTTTTGCTGCTCTGATGATAATCACCACATAAAATCTCAGAAAACCATGCCTAGAAAGAAAAATTACAGATTGAATTTCTCATGCATCCTATAATCTGAAATTACCTGGCATTCTGTTATTGTTTATGGACTACATTGTACCATTGGTATGAGTGGCAGATTACAAATATAAACATGAAGTTTTTGTCCCAGGGAATTTGGGTGAGTTCTCTTAGAAATTGTAAAATAACACAACCAGCAAGCAGGAGGTTGTTTGTTTGTTTGTTTTCTTATTCTTGTTTTTAGCACTAAAACATCACCATAACACTAACAGGAATTTGCTAAATTTTCATCACTATCAGGCAAACACCTCACCAGAGCATCTGAGGAATGGCTACCATTACAAAAATATTTCTGATAATTAAAGGCAATGATTAGCTCAACAAGCTGAGTATGGCATTGGCACCAGCACTGGCTGGATTTAAGATTTCTCATTTTAGATGCTGCAGTTTTCATCTGTAATGTTCTCAGTTACCAAGGGATAATGGACTCTTCATGGAAAACCTACTTAAATTTTCCCACCTGGGAGTTCTGAATGAATCTAGATACAGTTTGTATACCTTGTTTTTTATCAGCCAATATGTATTATTCAGCTAGAACCAAGGGCAATTCTCCAGTGCCTGAGAGTTAAGGAAACTTAACATGTCAGTTTTTCTAACTCAGTGCTTTGCAATACAATCTCACTGCCATATAAATCACCAATAAATAATAACCTCCTTAACACTATCTTCACTTTCCATTAACCAAAATGTTCTTAACTTTAAATTGCAAAATTAAATAAAGGAATATTGCTCTATCTGGCATTACCTGCACTGTTCATCATCTTACTATTCAATAAAAGAGAATCTAACAGCAGGACCCCACCTGTAGGTTCACTGTTATTAGAGAATTCTAATCAGCTTCCATGTTGCACTATTTCAGCTGGAAGCAGGAAAGCCTACAGATAAAATTTGTATTTAAAAGTATTTCTATGTACAACCACAATTTTATTTGGCTAATTATTTGGGAAATGCAGTTACTCTTTAGAAGTGTAAATCAGTAGTAGCTGTCTTTTTATACAATTGCTGTTGACATTTCTGTTACTTTTACTAACTCTATTTCACATATGCTAATTATACATAATGTGGGAATATTTGCAATGAATTATAACAAAAATGTCATGTAACAGCCTAGCAAAAGTGAGGCAAATAACACAACCTCAACAACAAAAATATATATCAAAACCTTCAAACAGGCCCACAAAAAAAAAAGCCCAAAAAACCCAATGACTTAAGATCATGTATTCAGGCCTCCCTCAAAGGCCAGAAAACTCAACTTTCAGTGACAGAAAGGATGCACTATTTACTTGTGAACTAAGGTGAGAAACTTTTGCCATTGTCATGAAAAATAAAAAATAAATGTTTTGGTGGCAGGTCTCTTTGCAAATTTCATCTAGATAGAATATTTTCTAAGGGATGGCTTACTCATGATGAGACTATAGCTAATGGCAGCAGCCCTTCTTTTGATTACAGTAATTTCACAACTATAAGGTGCACCCTTTTGACTAAAATTTTGATTGAAACCCGGAAGTGCGCCTTATAATCTGGTGCAGCTTATATATGGACAAAGTTTGGACATTTACCAACCCAGCAGTGTGAGCCTTGGCAGTCGCACACCGAGTCAAGTCGAGCTGAGCTGCAGCAGCCATGGCAGCCGGCACCGGGGCCCGCGGCATGGGGAGGGCACCTGGGGCTGCGTTTGAAGGCTACGCCGATCCATGAAAAATGTTTGCAAATTGAGCACCTGCCAGTGAACCCCGCGATCACCTGATTCCTTTACTAATTCGTTACTTTGTTGTGTGCGGATCCTCGCTGTAAAAAAAAATGTACCTTATAGTCCTGTGCGCCTTATATATGGAGAAAGTTCAGAAATTTGCCGGCAACCCAGAGGTGCGCCTTATAGTCCAATGTGCCTTATAGTTGTGAAATTACTGTAAATCTTTTTTTTTCGTTTTCAAATATATTGCTCAAAAGAAATTCTTTAAAGACCTAAGTCCGTATAAAATTAATTGCTTACATATACAAAAAAAAAAATTATTTCATTTCATTTCCACTCTATTTTTTTCCCTTCTACATCTTCAGTGAAGTTCTTCTGAGCTTACTTTCCCTCTTGATAATTTTTATTTCAATTGCATCCTCCAGTTTGTAGCTTCTGTACTTTTTTTTCATTTCAGTTCTTAATGAAGGTACAAAAAGTCCTTGCCTTGGCAGCACAGGGTGCACCTGT
Source organism: Sialia sialis (assembly GCA_009812075.1). Taxonomy (NCBI): domain Eukaryota; kingdom Metazoa; phylum Chordata; class Aves; order Passeriformes; family Turdidae; genus Sialia; species Sialia sialis. Next base: position 25,526,551 of record VRYO01001681.1, on the reverse strand, counting down.
ATTTGTTAAGAGTCACGGTAGCTGTGGATGTTGTAGCCCAGGCATTCCCTGGCTGCAATTCTCTCTGGCATCATTTATCCAGCCATTCAGTGCTGGGACAGGTGAGAGTAGCACCTCACTAGTTGCAAGCACCATTTCCAACCTCGTGCTTGGTAGAGCATTATCAGTGCAAGCTGCAGTAAATATCCTTCATATGACAGAAGGTAATCAGAGCCTGTTTCACCCCATTTGTCACAGCAGAGTTACAAACAGCAGTCATTGGGATCTGCTGGTGCAGCTTCAGGGTGCATAGATGACTCAAGAATCCCTGCAGATTTTGAAAGCTGTGGCAAAAGCTCCTGTGTTTGCTTGAGATCAGCAAAATTCTATTAAATATAATCCCTTTGCATAGGTTTTTAATTCCCTGTCTTCAAAAATATCAACAGTGTTGCCTCTCTAAAAGGCACACAGACAACTGGTGGCTTGTCTATGTGCAAGTACCAAGCCAAAATATACTTTATTATTCTAAGTTAATCTTTCCCAGGTCTACATCTCAGTTTTCCAGTGCACTGGCAAGAAATAGATTTGCTGAAGCCCAAAAAAGATCAGTGTTTTCAGCAGCGACTCTAACTGTTTTAATCCACCATCCAGAGCTGGAGGACAAGCACAGTAATTTTCTCACCTGCCTCCTCACTGCAAATTTTGAGAAGTTGAGTTCGTCACAGTGATTGCTGCTTGGCTGGGAGCAGAGACATGCCTGAGCTCTAGAGAGTGATGTCACCTCTCTTATCTTCCAAATGCATTTTCCTCTGTCTTTGAAAAAGAATTGGATGAGGAGTGACTGATTCAATTTTTCTCCACTGTTGAGCCTTGCAACCCCAATCAGCCACCACAGACTGTGCTTGTCCTGGATGCATCAAGGTATTCCTCAGCAGCCTCTGTGCTCCTCACACTATCAGTCATTTTTTAAATGGCTTTGGTAACTGGCTGGCTAACGAGTAGATCTGTCTTCCAAAATAGTTTATTATAAAAAGAGTCCAGATAATCAAAGTAGTGATGGCATTTTAAAATCACATCTGGCCTGCTTTTTCAGACAACTTAATTTGTATAAAGTCTATGACATGAATGTAAGAAATGCAAAACACTATCAGGTTTTGGTTTTCAACACCTTTTCATTATCTGCATTATACTTTAATCTGACACATGATTTATAAAAATGAGTAAAAATGAGTAAAATCTCAGTCAAAATGGTCTTGGCAGATATTATCAAAAACACTGTTGATCCATTCAAGCATCACTTCCAAGTGGGCAACATCAAATATAGCTATTCTGTAGCCAAGAAAGGAATTAATTCCACACTAATCCAAAGAAATGCTTCACCTCTAACTGTGTCAAGCCTGGCAACACAGGTATGCCATCCCTTCAGCAGCTGCTGGATAAAGACTCAAGCTATGGTGCCAAATTCTACACATACTCCTCACAAACGTGTCTCCTGGAAATATTTGCCAGTAGTAAAGAGAAGATTGCAAATGGTTTTGAAGTCATCACCCAGTAATGTTTTTTCATGTATCCCATTAGGTTATGCATGTGGTCTCTGCACAGAGTTTATTCAAAAACATTTACACTGGCAGATTCAGTATTTTCAGAGATGTTGGTAATTAATATCCCTGCCTATTCCAGAGGAGATGGCAGAGGGCAGGTGGTCTCAAAATGGTGATTTATTGCTGGGTTATTTTTAATATGACAACAAATTAACGTATTTTCCAGGTCCTTTTCTGCATGCACTGCATCCCTGGTGTGCTCTGCTGATCTGTAACCTGAGAGGACCCATCCCATCATCCCATCCCATCATCCCATCCCATCCCATCCCATCCCATCCCATCCCATCCCATCCCATCCCATCCCATCCCATCCCATCCCTGTCCCTGCAGGTTGTCTCTGACATTGAGTGTCCCCTGTTTACATCTTACAGCAATAAATCACACCTTTTCTTCATAGAGTCTTAAATTTTCTTGACACAGTCTTTAGAAGAGCAACAGAAAAACAACTCCCCTTACATGGTATCAGGTATTGTTCCAGTCAGCTCCTGGAGGCTACAGAACTCACACACACTGCTCTGGCACAGAAGGAAGCAGCAGCACAATCCCTTACTGAGAAGTCAGTGGCAGAATTTGCCTTTCTCTCCTGTTACTGAATGAGGCACTCAATGGCCCAGTCTGTTTAGTGCTTAAATACTGTTCACATTCCTCATTAATGTCATAATGTGACTTCCCAAAAAAGCAGCTGTAAATGTGCTTTAGGAGACGACTTTTTCCACCTGTTACTGTAAAAACTGTAATGGCTGAAGAAGTCATAGTCTATAAAATGAGCTCAGAAGACTCAGGAGTGACATGATTTCTGAACACCAAACTTTAGATCTGCTGACAATAGTGTAAATTCAGGGATTGCTCTTCTGAGAGCTGTCCACATTTACAGTGGTGGGAACTGTTGATGTGATGAGGAGCTGATCACCACAAGCACGAAGGCCTGGAGATGGGCAGAGCACAGTACCAAGCAGAGGAAGCCCCACAGCACCTGATGCTGGGTACTCCCAGGGCCCTCAGCACACCACAGACCAACCATGGTTTGGATGTTGGACAAGTCTGCAGGAGCTGCTGTCACCAGACAGCCTCGCAGACTGAGCAGAGTTGTTGCCTCCAGGTGTTCAGGACTCATTGTGGGATGGCCATTTGGGAAATGGTGTAAAATGTACTGCAGGATGTCCTAAAGGAGTTAGTGGGAATGTGTGAGACTTGTGGGTTTTTAAGGGTAAAGACCAAAGGCAAGAACAGGAGGGTGAAGGCTGCTTGCAAAGGAACAAGCATGGAAAATACAGAGATAAGTGGATAAAAAAGAAAACCAGTTGCATGTGAACAGGCTGCTGGTCATTACGCTTGTCTGGTCATGCCTTGATTGTCTAGTTAAATTGCATTTCTGATTGCTTTCCTGAGTGAGGGACCATGTTCTGTCTCTGTGTGCAGCAGCTGGAGTGAAGCCATGGAGCAGAAGGCCCATGTGTCTGGGCACCACTATCTGAGAAAACAGTGTGTTTGTGTGCTTTTCCCTAGGGAGCATCACTGCAGGGAGTGTCCATGTAGGATAAGGAGTGTGGGAACCAGCTGTGGGGGAGGCTGGATACCAGAGAGGCACCAGAGGTCTGACAGTCAGATCCTCACCTCCTGCAGCAGACCTCTTGTTAGGGGTAGAGATTAGCCAAGACACAGATTCTCATTTAGCAACGTGAAAAGGTCCCAGTTTATTCTTCTTTACAGCTTTGCCATCCTGACTGACTACAGCAAGCTCCTACTGCAGGGTTCCACTGCAGACTCTGCTGGCTATTTCCTGCTGGGCTATGACTGCAAGTATTGTTTGCAGACTGAGCACAGGCTTTCACCCAGCTCAGCTATGGCTGCAGGCTCCAACCCCATCAGGCCCAGAATGAACTCATAGCAGAACTTTTACTGCAGCAACTGTCTTCCCTGTATAACCAACCAACCAACCAACCAACCAACCAACCAACCAACCAACCAACCAACCAACCAACCAACCAACCAACCAACCAACCAACCAACCAACCAACCAACCAACCAACCAACCAACCAACCAACCAACCAACCAACCAACCAACCAACCAACCAACCCTCCCCTGAGCAGCCAACCCATCTCTTTTATCACACTTCTCTTTATTAGTCACAGCTGCAATCCATTAAGGCTATTCCTCTTCTTTGGAAATTAGTACAACTAACTGTGACTTATTAGGGGAGAGGTTCCTGTAATCCCTTTGTCTACACCTACACCTCGCGTGGCAATAGGTCTGCACAGGTACAGACAGGCCAGTGTGGGCATGTTTGTTTGTGTGTGTGGCTGCAGCAGCCAGCCTGGAGCTGCAGATCCCTCCCTGCAATCACATCCTGGCCTTCAAAAGGTCACCAAGAATAAATCAATGGCAGGGAGACAGAGGTCAGGCAGAGCATGGAACAGTGCTGTGTGTGAGCCAAGGACTGACATCTACCCGTTCCCAACCATCAGCTCCATGCACCCTGCTGGAATGGGCAGAGGGGACTGCAGGCACAGCTCCATATGAGGTGCCACAGCTCACAAGGAGCACAGTCACTGCCTGTGCAATTCTTGCTCTCTCAAGACAGAAGGAGCAAGGCCCTGAAGCAGAGCTGGCCGTGCAGAGCAGCCCTGTGGTGGAAAATGTGTGGCAGCTCAAGTGCTTTGCTTTGCCCTGCCCAGAGACAGCCTGTGCCCACAGAGCACCCATGGGACAGCCAGAACCTGTCTGTCAGGCAGCCTGCTGGGAAGTCTGGAAGTGGCAGAGCTGCTCCCAGGTGTCCCTGCTGTGTCCCAAGGGTGTGGGTTCAGTGTTTCAGTTCCTGCCTCACAGGATAGCGCACAGCTATGAGCCAAGGCTGTCCTTCCACCTCTGCCTGCGCCTCTGTCTCCTGGTTTGGGGGACCAGCAGGGCCAGCCTTCCTCACCCCACAGCTGTTGGGACAAAACAGGGCAGTGGGGACACAGCCCCCAGGCTCCCTGCTGCAGCTGCTCCTGTGCCATTACAGCAAAGCTGTGTGCTTGCAATCACTTGTAGCTGGGGCACCAGAGGTGAATTCTTAATAAAACACACCCTGATAGGTTGCAGCTAAGATGCAAACAGATGGCAGAAGGCTTTGAGCTCAGCTGATGTGAAGAGCTGTCAGAAGGAGCTGGGAAGTGCTTTCCCTTTTCAGGGTGGTGGGGTGGGGTGGCTCCAGGCGATGCCACACATCCTTGCCAAAGGCATCACACCTTCCCACTGGTGCATCTGCAGCTCTGGGAAGCCAGCAAGGGGTATCTTTTAATGCATAGAAGGTGAGGGGCAGAAGATTCACTTCCTTTAGCAACTGGCCTCACTCCAGAACTGCAATCTGATCCAGGACTCTAGCTCAGGAGTAGAGGAGGATTTTAACTGCCCTGGATTTTGTATTAAATGGAGCATGTTAGAAAATCCTGTACACATCTGAGAAGCCGCAAGTCTAGGCATTAAAAAACCACGCTTCCTTAAAACTTAGAAAAGTAACACTGCTCACCTTTGAGCTCTCAATTACAAGCATTCAGGGGACAATAGAGTTGTGCAAGGAATGGGAAATTCATAATTGATGTGATTTATTAGGTAGTTTTTCTGTTCTATGAATATCTATAAACCAGCTGCAACTGTTACATGCATTTGCTTATTCAAATACATTTGACTAACAGTGTTCAGAAGCTTTGACAAAGTGGATTGATCATAAGTAATCCAAACCTGAATAGTGTTGCATAGTAATTTGCTAGGAGAAAAAAAGAAATGTTTTGACAAACCTAGAAAGCACAGGAGTACTTGTAGGTAGTAGAAGTTGCTTTCAATGTTTGTTTTTTGTGGTTTAAAAACCGACTCCCAAAACTCCTGCCAGGATAACAATTGTTCCTATAGACACAGCATGCAAACCTTGTTGCACGTTGCCTCAAACTGAATTCATTTAAAAACTCAGCCACTGTTTGCATACTTTTAATTACATACAAAGAACTGGCAGTGCAAGTAACAGAAAAAAATGCAAAGAGAAAAGCCATGCCTTAAAAATTAAGCTCCTTGTTCAAGCCCCAGTAGACAACATCAGAGCTGGCCCTGAAGAATAAAGAGCAGAAAAAAAGAAAACCAGAAAACAGTTCTCATTTTCCCCAACTTCCCAAGTTGCATCCAGTGAACTTCCTTTGCTCTGCTCTCCCTTTGTGCAGACCACTACTGTGATAGTGAAGCCATTTTCTTTGCCTGGAAAATGTGAATATTCCCTCTGAAGAGCACTTGAAGCATAGCAGGAGGAAATACTGCGGGGAAGAGAGGCTCACTGAAACTAACCATAATGGATTCCTTTTCATTCCTGAGCTAAGGGACTTGCTTCAGAGCAGAAGAGTAGCCTGGCTCCTTCAGAGATAATGTTCCCTGTATCAAATGGAGACTGAAAGGGGAAATATTTTTTCCTTGAGGTGCCTGTCTCTGGTCCTCAAGGGCCCTGCATTGTGTAGGGCTGAGGTGAGTAAAGGATTTGTGGTCTAAGAGTTAAAGTAGCAGGAAAGAGAGATAGGACCCCTGGATTACAGCCTTTGCTCTGACATAGAGGTAAATAGTCACTTACATTCAAATAAAAACTTCCCCTTTGAATTTTTTTTCCATTCCCTACCAATCCCAGCTTATCTCCCCATAACAGTCTTCACTTCTAAAATCAATTTATAAGCGATCAGACAGCTAAAATAGCTTCTTACAGTAGGTGTCTCTAGTCAATGACTGATTTGCATTAAGAAAGATATGACAGCCAAGTGTGAAAAGAATGATAGTTTAATTTTAGAAAGATTCCACATTCATCTGAGAAATGATTACTAAGCACTGTGTATGTTCATACATAAATTACTTCTAAAAATGTGAAAAAGATGTTAAAATGCCAAATATTTTTTTCGCAGTGGGACCAGGAAGGCCCCAAACCAAATGCTGTGGCCTTTTGCAGGAAGGGATGCAGAAGCACACACATCCAGTGGTGTGAGCAGGGGCAAGGGAGCAGCTCAGGGGAAGGGACCAGACGGATGCAGGAGCAGAGGGAGGCTGAGACAGAGAGGCCAAAGCATCTTCCAGCCCCTCTGGCTATGTGAGCACTGGGACACCCCTCCTGCCAGCCCTGAGGACAGCAGGCACATGTAATATGGGAACAAGGAGCGAGGATCCCACCCAGGCAGGCTGGGAGTGCCAGGTCCACTCCATCTCCAAACCCTACAGAGCCAAAGGCAGCTCAGGGACTGTGACACAGCCACAGGGGGACATGCCAGGAGCCAGGTGCCAGCTCCCAAAATAAGCCCTGCAGCTTGTCAACAGAGCTCTGTCATTTCTATCCAGAAAAAGACTAATAGTGGGCTGATGCCTGGCACTGACAAATTACCAGGTTTCCAGAGCTGGGATTTGGATTGGCTGCTGAGGTTTGTTTTGATTTTTTTAGGTGTATCTTTATTTTAGCAGGAAAAGCTTTTCTCTTTGTCTGCTCGTGGTCCAAGCTGGCAAAAAGCAGCCTGGGATCTCCCACAGAGGAAGCCCAGAGCCTGCCAGAGCCTGACACAGGCATTCAGAGGCAGCAGAGACCAGCAAGATAAATTGTGGTGTCAGAACCTGCAAGGGAAGGGAGAGAAAGAGTTGAGAGGGGAGAAAGGTGTGTGAGGAGGCAGAAAGACAAGGAGAAGGTCACTGCAAGACCATTAGAGCATATATTATGTTTTTTACTAGATGTGTCTCATTTTTCAGTGTCAGGAAAAGAATGTGTATGCAGTGTTTGTCCCACGCTAACACACCCCGAGAGAACAGACATCAGTCACCAGCTGTGTCACGTTTTTATTAGCTAAGTTTCACAGAATCATCCCTCCAAGTAGGGAATAACTCCATGCATCACAGCTTAGGTTGACAGGAACATTAAAGGCAATATGTACTTTGATATATCAATCCAAATTTGTAGGCAGCAGAGGCCAGACTTGATGTAAAAAAAAAAAAATTAAGATTATTTCTTATTAAAAAGTAATGTTTGTGGCTCTCTAATGAAGATCTCACTATCTTACATAAAGATCTGTTTCAAACAACCCAAACTTGTGTTATCTGACATTTTAATTAGTCTCATTTCATTGCCTTGGATTCCTCCCATCTTCTTGCATTGTAAGTCCTAGATTCTTTGACATTGTAATGTATAAGATCATTTTAGAAAGACAGCAAACTTTTATTAATGTTGACTTGGTTTCTACACACTGGAACTCTGCTATTTGACATATCTGTTCTGCACATCACTTAACTCCGCTGAAATGTAAGGGGAAACTCTTTCCAGGCTTCATTCAGGAAAAGGAAATTACTGTATAAGCAAAATGCATGGAAGGCCAGATCTTTCAAGGATTTTTGTTCTTAGGAGACAGAAAAGTGATTTCTCTTTACAGAACTATATAGTCATGAGTACCAGCAGAATGGCTCCAAGTTCCCCCACACAGAATTCTCAATGCATTTCCTACCAGAGGCAGGTATAAGCAATAATTTCCTATAAGGACTGGTCCAGAGCCTGAAAGGCAACAGGAATCTCCTCAGCAGACTGTAGAGCTCAACTCATTGAGAGCAGAGTGATTCCATCAGCCCAATAGGACTGAGCACACTTTTTTGTGTTCTTTTCCAGATATATCACTGTGTAAGGGATTTCTTTGTTCCATGAAAAAAATTTAACTAGCCCTTAAAAAGTATTACACCACTGTAGCATGACACTGAACAATTTCAGTGCTTTTCAAAAGCACGTTGAAACTATGCAGAACTCAAGTGTTCCCTACCCAAGAGACTAAAGAGTAAGTTGCTTTGTTTTGCATAATATTGTCTCAAAGTTTTTAACAGATTTGTCTAAACCAGGCAAATATGAGTATTAAGCAATGCATTTTAGACAACGATTTCACACACTCACAAAGCAGTCAAAATACTATAGAACAGAATGACTCCATGGTAAAAGGATTATGCTGGCTTACACCAAAAGCTCTATGTCTAATTTAGGACTTAGGCATTCTGAGCAATAAATTTAAAAAATCATGGGAAATTATTTTTTTTTCATCAGCAGTGCCAAAGGTTTACAGATGAGTTTGAGTCAATTGACTGAAATTGGAGTTGAAAAGCACCATCCCCCATCCAGCAATGGCTCCAATTTTCCATCCTTCAGGGCACAGTCAGATTCCAGGAATTCAGCTCTCTAGATTCACATTGGTTAAATCTGTGTTTCTAGACACAATGTATGAGTTTTCACCCAGGACTTCTGTGGAACAGAACACTCTCACTGCCTTTTTTTCTGTTGATCAATTATTTCTGAAATTCCATTCCCGTGCTTCTGGAAACAGCTCAGCTGGCTGAAACCTAACAGGAGCCACGTGCCAGAAAATTCCTCAAAGATTTTTTTTCCTCTCTGGATGAACCTAACAAAAAAACCCCACTTTTCCTTTCTTCCCCAGGTAGAAGCTTCTTAATTGACCATGTGGACAGGAAATCAAATTATGCCTTTTCTTTTTAGATGTTTTGCTCTTTTTTCAGGGCTTCAGGAGGAGGAGTTTGCTCTGGATCCCTGACCCCATTTTTTGCAGCAAGCTGATTTGATGGGACATGTGTCTGTGGGAAATGAAGGAGCGCCCCTGGGATGGATTCTCCCCACCAAGAGTCAGAGTCTCAGGCAGGAGAACAGATCTACTCTGTGCCCCAGGATGTTAAAATGCTTTCACTCTTCAGTCTTCTGCTGCTAATCTGAAGGGCGTCCTGTAAAAAATACAGAACCTGCCTTAGAGATCTGAGTGATCAATTTTTGTTGTTCATCCGAGAAGACAGAAACAAGGTAAGACCAGCTCAGGCCTAAACCCCACCAAAAATCCCCAAAGGTTTCCACAGGACACACACACACTGGAGGAATGGCTGCAGGTTCAGGGAGGACATCTCCAAATTCTTTAAAGGGTAGTTCTGTGAGCACAGTAAAATATGACACGTTTCTTTCTCTACTCTATTTATTGGTATCTGGTGACAAAAAAAATACAGCCCTCACACTGCAGGGCCAAGTCCCCTGCCATGGTGTGGTCCCTGCTTTGGAAGCCTCCCCACCTCCTCCCTCTGCTCTCACAGCCAATGTTGAGCCTGAAAATCCTGCCTGAACACCCCCCAGAATCACCTTAAATGACTGTCTGGCACACTCAAACAAACTTTTCCTTTCCAGGCACATCTGAGCAAAGCTCTGGACTTTTCCGATGCAAGGTGACATTCTATTATTAATATGTGACTCTGGGAGCCAGAGCCCTGCAGAGCCCCACCGTGACCATGAAAGGCACCTGGCTGCATGAAGGTAGCACTGCTCTCCCATTTACCCAGCTAAAACTCAAATATTTACTCCCAAATGGAGCTGAGTTGCAGCTCGTCTGTACCAGCTGGTTATCCCATTGAGCAAAGAAAGGAGGGAAATGGATTTCTTCCTGTTTTCCTTGCTGGTCAAAAGATTAAAAGCAATATAGTTGTGTTGGTCCCTAGGTATTGTCTGATTAATATCCTGCTAGCCTGCTGGCAAATTGCCAGAATCACTTCTCTTTAAATGAAAGACTATTCTAAGAGCTTAAATGGATTTTATTAGCATAACACTAATAATTCAGCACTTAAAACCCAGAGAATATATTAAAAGTAAATATAGGCATGCAGTGCCTATTAAGGTTCCTTCCTTCCTTCTTTCTTTCCAGGTGGGTAAAGAACTACAATGCTTCAGATATTTCACCACTACAGTCAAGTCAGAAGGGTCTAACTTTTACAGGAGAGGGGTTAGGAAGCCAAAAAGAGAGCAGCCCTGAGAAATTCCTTTTTCCCAGCAGCATCTAGCAACCTGTCCCTACTGAATTTAAATGGTGTTGATCAGGTAAAACGCAGCACAGAGAAATCTTCTTCCCCTTCTTGGCCATGACCTGGGCTTTCCCAGCTGAATCTTGTCTGCTGACCGACATATCATCTCTTTCTCTCACCTGACTCTTGTGGCATGTTTCACATTAATGACCATTCTGAATTCTCCAGCTTGTCATTTCCTTTAGTCTTCTTTGCAGCAGAGGTTTGTAGCCAAGCCCAGTTTAGGAACCACTGGCAGGAGGCAGGAGTCAGCAGCCCATGAGGTACCTGAGATCACTGAATTTATGTCTTAGTTTGGAGGACAGGTGTCTGCTAAGAAAGGCAGGAGCCTCTCTTTGAAATGGAGAATGTAAACCCCCTCCCTCCAAATTATTGTAATTTTGAAATTAAGGGGTTTTTAGGCAAAGTATGGGAATTAGGAAAAACAGTTCTTTAGTTGGGAAATTAAAAGAGAAATACAGTACTACAAAGAAACAAACTCCAAACCTTGACAATGTCAGAGTACAACCTAACACCCTGTCAGGCAGGGTGTTGGCAGCAGTCCCACTAAATGGTGGCTGCATCCTCCTGCAGTGACAGATGTGCTTCAGTTGGACCAGAGCTCCTGGACAAGGTGCAGTTTCCCTTTGGAGGTCCAGTGGTGATGTGGAGAAGTCCGGTTTCCCTCCAGAGTCAAGTGGAAAAAGGGCTACCTTGGTGTCCCAAAACCTCTGGTTTTATCTTGGTAAGAAACGTTGGGCTCTTCTTTTTGGCTGGAGTAACTTTCAATGGGATGAAGTAATTTTATCAGTCACACAGTGGGACTCAATGGCCATTAGCAGAAGATAATTCTTTGGAGGAAGGATGGGTTGTGAAAAAGATAAAGAACACTGCCCCACCTGGTTTCAATGGATGGCCCATTAGCAGAATATCTCCCATAAAGATCAGGATCATTGCCCCTACCTTTAGCAGATTGGTGATAGAATAGATACCTTTTATCACATCCTGTATTGTCACCCAAGACAATTTATTCAGTGGTATATACATGTTTGGGAATGCAGCTATGACAAGCCTATCTTTTGCCTACTGTCTGCATCAGCCACTCATGTCAACAGGGATTTCAGAGGAGATAACTCCTCCCTGTCACCTCTAGCAATGCTTGCTTCCCAAATAGTGCTCCCTGAGGGACTGACATGCCATAGAGCAAAATAAATGTTCTGAGGACACTCACTAAAAATACCGTGTGTTAATCCCCCAATTAAAAGCCTCTGGAGGAGAATAATGAGTGATCTGTTAGCAGTTCTGTAGGTTTGCAGTTGTCTGATATCCCACATCTGGGAGCTGCTGCCCTCAGGTAGCAACTAATTGGCCCCAGTTACCACAGTGCCTCGCAGCCCTTAATGCATGTATCATCACTCCTGCTCAGTACAGCAAAAAAGGACTGATTTCAGCTGCACAGACTGGGAGCTGCATTTCACTGAAGTCCGGGAACTGACTTTACAGTATTATACTCCATGTATAAATCACAGGACGAGGCAAAATCCAGGTTCTGACAAGTGCTTCCTACCCAAGGGAGAAACTGGCTACAGTAGATGTTTCTTTGGGTCAAATACATTTATTTACGAGGACTGTGAAAGTGCTGCTTCCCTGTCAAAATCAAACAACCAGCATGCTCTTCACCTAGCCCCTCTTGGCCAATTCTGTAACCAAAAAAAAAGCTGTTGCAAAGCCTTTTTTTGAGCAAAGATCCAAAGATCTGTCTCCTCGGTTTTGTGTTACTTTCTGCCTCTGTCTCTGCAGAAGTCCTGCTCCTCCTCTGGCAGGCACACACAGATCATTACCTCTCCCACCAGGCCTTGCTCTTTTATTTCTACAGGCCTGTGTTATTCATCCTTTGTGGGATCTTAAGAACTTGCTCCCATGATTTTGGAGTCTTGGTACAACCAGAGAGCCCTGTTATTTGTAAGGCTTATCTCTGAGCCCACTCACCACCCCCTGCAATGCACCCAGTGCTGAGATACCTCAAGATATTATTTTTTTTAAGTCTCCATCCACATTGACTTCAACAGGAGCTGGATGCCTAATCTGCTTATACACTCTTGAAAATCCTATTAAGTGCCTCTTTACTGCTCTAGGTGCCTAAATATACTTTTCTTAATTTGGTTCTAAGTGATTTGCATCCATCATCAAGATTTCTGAGAGTGTGGCTGGAGGGGAGAGGTCCCTGTCACAGCCCCTGCCTGCAGTCTGCCACTTGCTCAGATACCTAAGCTGGGAGCTGAGCTCCTGTGAAGATGCTGTGACAGTGTGAAATATGTCTATTAAACCGTGAACACTCTTGGTGCTGCTGCATCCTTGTCTCTCCAGCACACAGTACAAGTGTCCCCTCCCACCAGAGCCCACACCATGGGCTTGTCACACCTCATCTCCCTTTCCACCACTGCCTCAGACACAAACAGCATCCTGCAGCAGGTCCCAGCTGCAGTGGGGGCACAGCTCCTTGGTGAGAGCAGGGAAATGCATTTTGGGAGGGGGGAAAGGGATGATTTGGCTGCCTGGGGGCAGCAGCTAGGACAGCAGCAGTGTGTCAGCTGGCAATCCTAGAGAATTCAGTGCCTGTGGCTCAGAAAGGCCTTTGCTCAGCTCTTTTTATCTTCCTTGGTATGCACTTCCTAAAAGAGAGTCACAGGCAATAAGAGATGTGAGAGGATATAGATCTGAGAGACTGAAAAGAGCAATTTGTGCTAAGCACTTCTCAGTTTGGAGAAAGGGCACTGAAAATGGGTCTGTGCCCTTAGAATCAGCACTGGAGACAGTAAAATGCTTCCTGCACTCACTGGACATCATTGAAGTGGGGCCAAGAAAGGAAACTGGCCATGGCCAGGCTGGTACCCACCCGTGGACAGCTTGGGAAAGATCCTGTGGCATCCTCAGCAGCTCTGCAAGCCTCGTCAGAAGGGAGAAGAGAGGAAATCAGCACCTCGAGAATTACAGTTTAAACAGTCCTCAGAGCACCTTCAACTGTTCCAAAGATGAAAAGAAACTTTGAAAGAGGGATTAAAGGTAGGATGGTCTGGTTTTGATACAGAAGAACAATTATTTTAAAAGAGCAATGGAAAATGGGAACGTATTTCAAGATCTAAGCATACGCTCAGAGAAATCTAGAAAAGTACAAATATTAAAAGTTCTGAATCGGTTCAGATCTGTCTCCTCTTACAGGTCCTATGCTGCAGCCCAGAAAGCCTTGATAAACCAGAGCCTAAAAGTCCACTTGGCCTTTGCTACTGATTTCTCCCAGTATTAATTGTTTGCTGCTAATCACAGGCACTCACAGCAGTGCAGGATCCAGTCTGTGAGCCTCAGCCAGCAGCTTCTGAGCTCTTAGGTCTTTCCTTGCAAAGTTTCAGCTTGGGCAGGATTCACAACTCCTGTCCCTTGTCTGCAGTATTGCAGGAATAGTAACAGTGCAATCCTTATGGATTGTTTAGTGACCATTTGCAGTGGACGCTCACAGCTGTACTGAGGACAAATCACCTTTCTGCAAACAGTGAATTAAATGTCCATGCAAAAAAATCCAAGCAGTTTCAACTTGCTGATACACACTGAACAGGCAGAAAGTCCAAATCCAGAAAAATATTTGCAAGAATAAAAAATATTATTTGATCATCCTCCCATTGCCACTGTGCAATGAGCAGAGAGAGGAAGAAAAGGTTAGCCTTGTTCTTGGTGGAAAGTGATGAGAATATTCTTGCCCTTGGATCTGCCAAGCTTTCAGGGAAGATCCCTGAGCTGGATATCCTCAAGGAGCAAATGTTAACTAACAAAGAGAGTGTTGGACAGGCTCTTTTCTTGGGAGAGGAGCAGGGCTTCCCTCAATGCCACTTCACATGAGACCCAGAGCCAGCGGCCAGAACATAACCTAATTAGGCCAGAGAGGGTGATTAGCTGTTTATTTTGAGGATGTTCAAACCATGCACTCACATTATACACTGCCCTGGGAGAAAGAGGATGCTGTTTATAGTTCCAGGCCTATGGGATCAGCAAAGTTTATTTTCCCCTACAAATGAGGGCCTGTTCTACTTACATTCTTTCAACTCAGATTGGATCTGTTTATTTTCACTCATCTGCAGGAAATGGGAACATTTCAGTCTATTCTTTTGAGTCCAGGGAAGCAGTTTGTATTGCTTAACCATGGGCAAAGGCAAATTAGTCACAGCCTTCACAGGCTACCTCAAAAGGTTTGTTTGATACCAGTACTGTTAGTGGCAAAAGGATTTAAAAAACCCCATAGAGCAAATTCTGCTTTTCTAACCTTTTCTGGAAGGCATGAGAAACTTTGTTAAATGCCCCAGATGCCTGGAACTCCACTGTGGAATATGGAGATGATCAAGTTGTCCCTCTTGCCAGCAGGCACTCCGTGTATTGATGCTGACCTGAGGGGTTTAATGCAATATTTTCAAATAAGCTTGCTATTTCTTTATTGAATTTAGCTCCTGATTGTCTTGAAGCAGAGCATTGAGAGAGGAAAAGGCTGGTGGGAGAGAAGGGAGATGCAAGGGTGGTCCACACATGTGGCTTCTGGTCGGAGCAGTGGCAACAGAACAAAAATGTCTTCATAATATAAAAAGCACACCCTGCCAACAGCTACAATGGGATCCATCTTTAGTGTTTCCAAATATTTGTTTGAGTTGGCTTCAGATTTAGTTATAAAACAATCCCTGTTCGCTATAGTATGTTAACAGGATTTGTTTGTGTGCTTTGATCTCCTATTTTTAATCATCTCTCAAGTCCATGAAGCCTTTGGTAAGATTCTCCATTGATAAAAGTGCTCAAATTATAGCAAATGGACTGTGAGGTGACAATATATCTTAGAGAGGGTTTTAATTCCTTTGAAGTTAAGCTTTTGTGATGGTCAATTAAATTATTTTAATTGCATCTTACTTATTTTAAACTTACTTTTCAATTGCTGGAATGTAAAAATTCTGCAGAAGCCAGGCAACTGCAAGTGCTAGGAATGTAAATTTTCTCTGTTGCCTGCATTCAGCAGAAGAAACAATTAAAAATGCACCAAATACTGTGATGAAAACAGAAATTACTGGCAACCAATTATGAAGATATGGAGCAGCAGAAGGTACAGTGTGTTACATACATTATGGGGCTGCCAGAATAGGCTACTTAGGGATGTACAATAATAATTTAGATTGTTGATCATAATAATCTCATGCTGGCCATAACTGTCTGGCAGTTACTTTATGCTTCCCCAGCCTGTTTGCTGAATCTGTTTGCTGATTCCTGCACTTGTTTATAGTTTGCAAATTGTTT
Organism: Sialia sialis; assembly: GCA_009812075.1. Classification (NCBI taxonomy): domain Eukaryota; kingdom Metazoa; phylum Chordata; class Aves; order Passeriformes; family Turdidae; genus Sialia; species Sialia sialis. Next base: position 25,510,803 of record VRYO01001681.1, on the reverse strand, counting down.
GAGGCAAAGTGAATTTTGCCGTTTGTTTGTTTTGCTGGCTCTCGAGAAGGGAACGGGAACCTCCGTGATCTCCTTCGCTGAAAATAACTTTAAAATCCCTAATGGATGCTGTAAAAATTCTTCTCTAGGAAAAACAAACTCAGCTGAAGTCTAGCTAAATTCACTGATATCCCTCATGATCCACCAATTTTCATGATGGGTTGCAGGGAAGCTTTATGAAGTTCAGAAATAGCATCGTGTTCCTCCCTACTCCTCCTCCTCCTCCTCCTCGGGGCAGGGTCCTGCTGGCTGCCAGACAGATCAGCAACAAGCAGAACTTCCCCACTGCACTGGACATAATCCTCCAGTTCACTGGTTTAAGGGATCCTAGAAGGATGACTTTGCAGAGTAATGAGGTTAGATGCTTCACAAGATAGCCAGACAGCCTCCATGGGTTGTTAAGATGAGACAGTGCAGGAGAAGTCACAAAGTGCTGCAGCCTCTACCTGCGCAGTTTTTCCCTTTTCTTGCTCTGAGACATCCAACTTCCTGAAAGCAGGCTTCCAATGCAGACCCCTGGAAAAAAAACTTCCTTGAGGTGCACATTTTTCTTGATTGTTTTTTTCCAAATACTTTCCTTTTTGCTTTGTTCTTGTAAAAAAAATTAAACTATATGTGTTCCATTTTCAAATATTCCCTGTGATTGCCAGGACAACAAAACATGCCAAGGTAAAATCAATTGATTTGCAGGGTTTTCATACAGGTTTCTTGTGGAGTTTTGGTTGTTCCTTGTATATGATCAAGAACTCCTACACAGACAATAATTTAACCAGAAGTTTGGTGTCAGGTCTTCCAGAGTAGTAATATTTCAATATTTCAGTTTGTTCTACTGTTCATAAGAAAAAAGTAGTTAAAATCTGGTTAGCTAGTTAATTCTCTGACAACACATGACTGACAGGCATTCATAATATTTACTTATGATTATTAAGTAATTTCTAGTCCTGTTAAACATTTTTGACATTTCTGTGGAATATACTTGTAGGTTTTCTGAGGCATTTTGACAAAATCCATTGGAGTATAGCTGTTTTCTCCCAATACACACAGGAATTCATGCTAAAATGGATAACAAAGCTGCTTGGGTTGGAAAACAAATTAATCCACCTAGTCATATATGAAATGCCCAGAAGAAACAGAAGAATAACAGCTTTTCTACATTTTACTTCTGTGAAGAGAGAATGAGACATTCTTGTCTCTAGAGATCTTTGAGTCCCCATTCCCATCCTTCAAGTTTTATCCTCCTTCCCTAGATTCAGAATTTAAGGAGCAGAATTAAATGGTTTAATGAGAAGAGGTGACAGTAGCAAGATGGGATACTGTCAATCAAGGAACAAGTCCATAGCCACATGAACATCCAGGATAAAATTTCAGTGCAACCAGAGCAGGGGCTGCTGGGGGAGAGCAGAAGTGGGATCTGAAGGTCTGATAATCAATGGCCAGGTGATCAATACAGTGATGGGGGTCTCTGCTGCTGTTCATCTCAGGCAAAAATAGAAGCTTAAATGCAGGTGTTTCCCTCCAGTGACTTGGACCTCTTGCTCACATGAAAGCATGCACACTTAGCAAAACAAATCCCACCCTCTCCTGAGGCTGCTTGCATTCCCTGAATTGCTCAGGAGGGAACACTCTTCCCCTTCTCCGGCACTTGCAGCTCCCCAAGAGGAGCGTGGGTGCTCAAACTTTGTTTTGGAAGAGCAGTGCCCCTGATGGGGAGCGCTGGGGGAAGTGCTTGCCAGGATTAAAGGAGGAAGAAATTGCATGTGTTCTAGTAAAGAGTTCCTAGCAGAGTCCAGCAGAGATACAAAGGCATCAGCAATTCACCTCAGGGGAAATCGTAGGCTGTATTTTCTCTGAAAGAACACTCAAACTTTACATCACAGATATGCCTGACAAAGGAATCTGACTGGCAAAGTTCATCCATGTCTGCTATCTTTTAAGAAAGGGGTAAAAGTATATTTGATGCAGCGTTCAGTTATTTGCTCTTTGGAAATCCAGTTCCCAGGGAGTTATTCTCTCATTCTGCTTTATTGGTTTTCACTGTCTCCCAAGATCTGTGCAGTTCAGCTCCATGGTAACTCAGGAACTTTCTCAGTCCCTTACATATTGATGTATACAAGGAAAGCACAGTGCTAATACACTGTTTGAGCATCTCTAAGGTATATTTAAAATATCTGAGAAGTGTGGCAGAGTAGGATTTATAGAGGATGCAGAACAGAGCTGCCTTGCCTTAAGTGGTAGCGATTGTCTCTTGGGAAGTTCTACCAAGTCACTCCAGGCTTTGCAACAACTGAAGTCATGCTAAACTCCTGTCCACACTGTTAAGCGAGGTTTGTTCTCCCTGTCCTCCAGAGACCACAATAAAAATTACGAGGTGATTTAAGAGGGGAAGTGAAACAGAGAAAAAAGGACTTGCCCTACAGTAATTAGCTGTGTCTATGCTTACTAGACAGGTGCTACTGATTTAACAGCCAGGATATGATCCCTGTAATCCTCATTCTCTGCTGATCTACGGCCCACCACCACTGTGCTCAGCCTGTCAGTCTTGGGTTTTTTTACAAAGAACAGAAATGCTAGAGGGGCTGGTGCCTGTCCATGTTCTGCTCTGACATGTGCATGAATAATCAGAGAGCACTGCAGGCACCAGGAAACAGAAAAGCCTTAGCAATTCCCACACAGATCTGGAATCAGATCCTGGTCCCTAAGCTTTCATCCTGGTGCCCAGTCACCAGCTGGCTGCTCCTGTACATGACACAGGTCCAGTTACTTTGAATATCTGTGTGTTGATTTTTATAACCTATGATGGGGTCCAGACAACAAAACGCTTGCTGCAAGCTGCAGCTCTGGAGGTGGGGAATCATTAGGTAATGCCACAACATTACCTAAATGCTCTGGTGTAGAGTGTTTAAAGCTTCAGCAGCATTCTGCATCTTGTCACTGTTGTTAGCTTTGAATATCCTCAGGATTCATTTTTTAAATACTTCAGAGATGATGACACAAAAAGTAGAAATGACTACCAGAAGAGGAAAAAAAATTTCCCACATGTTTAGGAAGAGAAATAAAGCTTCATGATACCCTTTAAATCTTGTGCTGAGAACAGAAGCATCGCCTTCTGTTATTTCACTGGCAGTGAGGGACATGCAGTGAGATATTTGTGCAAACACAAGGGCAAGAAGCTAAAGATCTGTATCAACATGTCCTGAGATCCTTTGGAATGGCTAATTTTTCAAGGAACTGTTGTACAGTGAAAAGCCCAACTTTGAAAATCAGCAATGAGTACAGTAATTTCACAATTATAAGGCACACACTTTTGACTAAAATTTTGCTCAAAACCCGGAAGTGCGCCTTATAATCTGGTGCGCCTTATATATGGACAAAATTTGGAAATTTGCCAACCAGAAGTGCAAGCTGCAGCGGCAGCCACACCAGCCAGCACCAGGGGCAGGCAGGAGTGCCAGGGCCCACAGCACGGGGAGGGCACATCGGGCTGCATTTAAAACCTACACCAATCTGTGAAAAATGTTTGCAAATTGAGCATCTGCCGGAAACCCCACGATCACACAATTTCATTACAAATTCGTTACTTTCTTGCATGCGGATCCTCGCTGGAAAAAAAAATGTGCACCTTATAGTCCGGTGCGCCTTATATGTGGACATAGTTCGGGAATTTGCCAGCAACCCGAATGTGCGCCTTATAATCCGGTGCGCCTTATAGTTGGGAAATTACTGTGATCAAGGATGTCAAACAAAAGCCCATTGAAGCTGGCTACACTATTGAATGTGTCAGAGGGACCACAGGATCCTCACTCCCTCCACAAACAGCAGGCAAGCACCACTCACTGGCTTCAGATCTGGAGCTGGAGATCTTCCCTCAAGAATTTCAGAGTTCCCAGCTGGTCTGCATCATCCCCCTGCTCTGGAAGTGTTTCTTTCTGAAACACGCTGCTGTACAACATCAGGGTCATTTGAGGTGAGGTTTGGTTGGTGGAACGCAACTCTGGATGGTGTTTGTTTATCTCTAATCCCACAGCTAATTTCTGGAGCTGAAACAAAGACAAATGCAAAAAAAATGAAAGTGGTTGAGTTTTAGTCCACGTTATAAAGTCTGTATGGATCATTAGCATGAAGCATTTTATTCTTACTGATAATACTATTGTAATTGTAGTTTTCATTTTGAAGTGACAAATGGTAAGAAAAGAATTAGGAGTTCAGAATTAGTTTGATTAAAAGAGGGGAAATTCACCTGAGTATGTAATATATATATGTATATAATGTATGTATAACTATACTACTGCTATAGAAAATACATTTACACGGTCAGAATCCAGATCCAGCCTGTGCAGATAAAACTGGTGAAAGAAAAGCTACTTTACTTCTGGAGACATCTGTTGCTGCTAAATAGGGAGCTAACTTCTAATTGGATAGGTCTTACAGAAGATATTTGACAATATTTGAAGCCTCCTGCATGCTGCATCTTGTTTGAGCTACCTGACTCATCAGCATTTTGCTTTTGCAGTTAAGTCTAGCCACACGATACTAAGGCAAAAATAAAGAGTCATCTGACCTGTAAGTAAATAATAATACAGTCATAGGAGATACCTCTTCTTTAAGGTTTCATAACAATTTTGGTTTTAAAGTTCATTTCATTAGAATGCTTCAGCACATTCCTCTCTGCACTGCTTCATGGTTAGATCCCAATCAGAAGAAAATATTTGCAAGTTGCAAGTTTTAGGAGGAGCTGCTCTTTCAGAACACATAATCAGCAATTTGTGACTTTCCATACTGAAACTTTTGTGCATTCATAATTCAAAATAGGCAAAATTGAACAGAAGTTTTCTCACTGGTCATGCTGACAATGAAGACATGGAATATTTTTTGCCAAGAACTTGGGGGAGAAATAGGTACAGAAGTGATCTCACCCAGTATAACCCCATGAGAAGTTTAGTAAAAGGGTAAAAGTACATCAACTGTCCTGTGTTTAATTCTATCCTACTTTGATGGCTGGAGATACATTATATATTATATATGTCTGAGGGATTATATTAATCAAATTTCCATAAAAGTCCCCTCGCTCTGTCCTTGTATCTATCTAATGGAAAGTGAAGGCCTCAGCCTCCAAAGATCGTCCTGAAATTCACTTCTAGCCCATCTCCTTTTAGGAATATTCTTGGCAGATGCTGGCAATGAATACACTCAAGCAGTCATTTAAATTCTGCTGCTTTCTCGGGAAGGGAATTCTTTACAAATTACATTTGGTAGCATCTACTAATTCATTCATTCACTTTCAAATGCCAACTATAGCCTGATCCTTTATGAATGTTCATGTAAAAGACTTCTCCTTTAAACATTGAGATTCTAAGACTCAGCAGTGAAAATACTTGAATTGCTGGTTTTATTTTCTAAAAAAAAAAAAATAAATTATCCTGAAAACAGCACATTCCTATGCGATGTTTCCACCTTGATTAAATTACACACTTCCCACTGGAAAAAAAATCCATTTTCCATTCTCTATTTATGGAAGCATCAGTCCACCTTCCTGAGGTTCCTCTGCAGTTCAGACAAGGGCAGTTTGCACTTTGCACCAATCAGGTGTTTACTGCCTTAAAAAATTGGGCTTCCATGGGATGAGTCACCAGGAGATTCAAAGATCAGCTCCCAGGTCCCAACTAAGGGAACATTTTACTGTGCCTAATTTAATTGCTAAAGTATATTTAAATCCTTCTCTAGGCTGGAGTTCTCAGTTTAGACCACAACTTAACATTCCATGGACAGCAGGTTTCAGAGAAAATGCCATTGTGCAAAAATTAAATGCACGCTCTGGAGTGACATTTCAGGTGACAGCTAATTAGGAACTTCAGCTGATAGATGATGGACATGGGGCAAAACTAAGGACATTGCAGACTTTGCACTGTCTGCTTCTGGGATTTCTAATGCTTTTTTCATCTTTATTAAACAGCCTCATTATTTTGAAGAAGAATAAATTGTTACAATTAAATCTTCTTTGCTGTTATCTTGTTTAGGAACTTCTTTATGGATCACAGTCTTTCCTGAAATTACACTGTGTAAATGTTGTTACTTGTGAGATGAAATTAAGCTTAGTGAGTAAACGAAATAGATGCACAAATAAATAGACATTCTTCAGTGAGCAAATTATTTCTGAATAGTTTTGGACATGTCCATTAATTTGTCGTTCTGTAGATGGTGAACAAAAATTTCATCATCCCAATTCTGGACGCTGAGGAGCAGAAGGCTCCAGCAGTCCTTAGGCAACCTTTTAAAATCATCCACATTTTCAAGCAGAAACTTGACATACCGTCTAAGCAAACATCTCACCAAAGTATGCAATTGTTCAAAAACATCCATGTGGTTATCACCCCATAAGTGCAGTGTAACAGGTAATAAAAATCATGAAAACTTACATTTTTGCATCTGCTGAATTCCTAAAATTACCCAATTGCAAAGCTGGTTACAAAATGAAGAGGGAGAAATTTATAGAAAACTACAATAAATTCTGAAGTCAACACTGACATAAAAAGATGGCAGGTGTCAGATTAGATAAAATAACTTGTGATTGCATACCCCAACATGACTTCATTAAAGGTACAAATAAATTTAAGCCTGAGGTTATGGAATTGACTTTGTCTTCATAACAACATCTAAAACTTTCAGAAAATGTTGGCAGAAAGAGAAACTAAAGACAACTGTAAAGAAGCTTTACTTTTTTTTTTTTTTGACAGTATAAAATCAAAATTGAAATAAGCCTTAGGTCAAAAATCAGAATAAGATCTGGTTTCTAATTAACTGGGTGAAATCATGTAACTAGGTAAAAATTAATTAATGCTACTTTGAGCTTGAAAGAAAACATAACTAAGTGAAGAAATGCATTTTACCTGCTGTGCTCAGCTGAATTCATGTTGCTTATCAGTTCAAAGGTATTTATGTTTTTTACGTGAACCATGTCAGCAAAGGCAAATCTCTACTTTTAAAAAAAGGTATCCACTGATCCAGGGCAATCACTGATCACCCCTGACCATTCATCCCAGTTAACTCCTGGGGAATTGCCTTGCAAGATCTGTTTTGGGCTGTTCCAGCCAGGCATTTCCAACACAGGACTGCTGCTGAGGGACTCATCCTTTGCATTTTTATAAATTCAGGCCCTTCCACAGAGCTCAGCTGCAGAGTCCTCTTGGCCTCCTTTCATGGAGCCAGGCATGGTCAGGGTAAGCTGCATCACTGCTTTTCAACGAGTTTTCTTCAGAGGGTTTTCTTCAAAGAGTGGTCAGAGCAAGGCTTTGCTAACTCAGCCACCCCACCTGAGATCCTAGTGATGTCTGGAAAGGCTGACCTGGAACAGAGACTATACAGAGCAAAAGGGATGAAACAGGTATTTATTGAAAGGATGCACTTTGGGCAGTGCAAGAACCTGGCTGGGGCTACACCCAAATCAAATCCAAGATGGATCCTGGCCATGAGTTTCATAAGTTTTGGTTCATCTACACACTGGGGTCAATTATCCAACCACAGCCCCAGGCTATTAAGTCTCAGGCACTCAGCTTGCCCATTTTCCCTCACCCTTGTTTCTGCTTTTTGGCCACCAGTTGTCCTTGATTCTTTAGCTAGAAAGGGATTGTTTTGTCTGACTACCCTGTTAAGAGAACTTACTAACACCTAATATGAAGTTTCAGAGTTACACACACTAAGCAGCAGAGATTCTGAAAAACATAAAAGCTAAAACCCAAAGTATCACTACAGCACAGGGGTGCTGCTGCATTCTCAGCGCAGGCATGGATCTGGAGGATCTGATTCATTCTGCTCAGAAGAGTAGAGCCATGGGAAAGTTCCCAGAGTTTTTGTTTTGATTTATTTTGCTTTGCTTTAATCAAGTGTCTTGGCTTGCAATACAAGATGGGGCCAAAAGAATCTATTCTATCACTATCTGTTAAAAACAGGTGGGGCAGTCATCTTTATCTTTCCCTCAATCCATCCTTCCTCCAGGGAGATATCTCCTGTTAATGGGCTATTGAGTCCCACTGCATGACTGATAAAATGACATCATTCCATTGGGAGATGCTCCAGCCAGGGGGAGGAGCCAAGCCTTCCCTACCTAGATAAAAACTCAGAATTGGAACACCAAAGCAGCCTTTCTCCTATTCCAGAGGAAAACCAGACCTTTCCACATCATCACTGGACCTCTGGAGGAAAACTGTACCCTTCACAGGAGCACTGCTTCAACAGAGCCACTTCTCTCACACTAGGAGGATGCAGCCACCATTTAATGGGACTGCTACTCTGAATAATGGGGTGTCAGGTTGTATTCTGACTCTGTCAGTGGGGGGTTTTTTGTACTAGTACATTTTATTTTAATTTTTCTATTAAGTTGTAGTTTGTTTGGGTTTTTTTTTATATTTACACATATTAGTAAAGAACTGTTGTTCCTATTCCCATATCTTTGCCTAATATCCCCTTAATTTCAAAATTATGATAATTTGGAGAGTGAGGGTTTACATCTGCCATTTTAAGGAAGGCTCCTCCCTTCCTTAGCAGACATCTGTCTTTTAAACCAAGACATCAAGTTAAGCTGCAACAGCAAAGTTCAAGTTGCACAGCATAAATAGGGGATATTCTTCAGCTTATTCCCATCCATTGTACCTTGCCACACTTCTACTACAGTGATTTTAAAAGCCAAAACTTTTATTTCTGACTGACTTCTGTCTTAGACAGATTCCACACATCTGAATACAAAGATCATTCCAGTATAATTTTAGATATGAGACTTCATTATTAAACATTACTGAGGTATTTAATCTCTGTTTGACAAACAAAGAATATTAAAAGAGATAAACGGGAGTATCTGAGCCACAGGAGGGTCTCAAAAGGTTCATTAGATAAAAAAACAACAGGAATTTAACTCCTAATCTCAAAGGATAATAGCAAATTGTTTCTGTTGGCATTTCAGCTGAATTTTTTTCAGATTTCTCTCCAGGTTAAGAAAAAAAAAAGACTTGGAAACAATGATTGCTAAAACAAATGGAACAAAGTTTATATCTATTTGCAGAAATATTATTTCTCAGTGGGTCTGTCTGCATTCAGCAGTTTCTATATTATTGCATAGTTTCAGTGTTGCCAGAGTCTGCTCAGTTACTCTGAATTTCTTTTGCTCAAGTATATATTTCATATCTGTGGATGGGAAAATCGGAGGCATGTAACTTCCTGGGCTACAAATTCATAAGTGACAGTCAGACCTGAACAAATTTCTCTGCCTCTCTTTAGAACCTCAGTAAACAGAAACATGGAAATGATATTTTAAATGTAAGCAGATAGTAATGATGTTAAAGTGTTGTTTCAAAAACTGCCAGGAAGAAACAGTGAAATTCACAGGTATTCAACACAGAAGACTGAGAAAGGAGTGTAAATTAATCTGTTTTCAGCCACAGAACATGACACACTTTAAGAGGCCAACAAAACCAAGCTCATGAAATAGGATTCCTCTAGATGGAACTCTTGAATTTGAAAGATGACAGTCGTTTACCAAAATCATCAAAACTTAGGAAATTATTCTCTTCCTCCAGTGATTATTTCTCTTTCTGAAACACCTCCTTAGGGGAAAATGAGTGTATCTCACCTACTCAGCTCATGGCGTGATGAGATACAGCTCTCCTGTGCAGAAGACTTGAATTCAAAGGACTTAAATAATGCTATAAAATAAATAAGGTGATGACTATGACAGAGGTTTTGATAGGTCTTTGTCTGTGTAGTTCTTTTCAGAGTAGCATTAAAGCTGCTAAACAGCTCTTACTCAGCTCTTGCCATTGAATTTCCTACTAAGACTTGTAAACATGCCTGGACCAGAAAAAAAGATATATATTTTTTTATATTCTTTTAATTATTCTGTAGGTAAAACAATTATATAAAAATACTTGGGAAGGTAATGGGCAAAAAAAAATCAAATTCACTTAAGTAGAACACGATCTTTTTCAAGTAATCTGAGGTACCCACAGAGCCATAGAAGAATATTCTACACCAATTTTGTAGGCAGCATCAGAACAGTTCTGTAATAATCTTTAAAACAAGCGAGATATCTTTTAAAACTAATCATTACAAATATGTTGGAGAAAATGGGATAAATCTACAGGTCTAAGTGGTATCCTTCAGCTTTAGAAAAACACAAAGGTGCCAGCAGTAACACCTAAACACCATAAATATATTCAACGAGAACACAAGTGCAGATAAAGCAGAAGTGCTAAAACGACAAAGAGCTTTGCAGGATAACATGTCCCCGCTGAAGCACTTGCAAGGTAAAATAAAATACTGTGAGGCAGCTGCTCTTAAAGCCCCCACACTCCCACTGAGAGCCCAGGGATCAGCTGGATGTCAGGCCCTTGAACCCTCCATCAGCACTGCAAGGAAAGGAGCTGCCACAAGCAAGATTTCTGCACTCCAGCACGGCACATGCTGCAGAAATAACAGAGACACGTTAGCAAGCACAACAGGATAACAGGTAGTGAATGCTGACCTCTGCCAGTGACTGTGCAGTTTTTATTATTTGCTGTTTTAGCTTCACATCTTTGCCTGCTGAAAAACACATTTTCTTCAGGCTACCTTTGAAATGGACAGAGAAATCTCACCTGGCAGGAAGCAGAACGTGCGTGACCTCCTGTGGGCACACTCATGTGGCCGGGCTCTCTCCTGGCTGGCTGCTTGCCTCTGGCTGTTATTAGAGGTGCCAGCTGCCCTCCAAACCCCCCAGTGCATATGGAACACATTTATCTTCAAAAGATTGTTTTTCCCTCACTGAACCTCTCAGAGCAGCGGCAGTGCTTTGGCTCCCTGTTCCTCTGGACACGTCTGGAAACGCCAGTGGCCAGAGACACTCCAGCAGAGGCCACGGTCCAGGAGCTGCCTTTCCTCTCTCAGGGCTCCAAAGAGGATCCCAGCTCCAGCAGCCAGTGAAACATCCAGCTCAGATGTACCTCACAGCAAGATTAAAAACCTGGAATACATGCACGGAGTCATTCTGGAGACAGCCCTGCACAGCACACGCTGTGATCCCACCCCAGCCCGGAGGCAGCTCCTGAGAGGAGCACATTGCCACGTGTGGGATCATTGCTCCAATGAGGATCAAAAAACTGCACATGGGAGAAAATGCTGCATCAGACACACAATAGATTAACTGATCTATTTCTATTCTGATCTGATCACTAAGCCACCTATGTGGTGTTACAGAGACCTCTGTAATGCTGCCAGAGAAAATGGTCCCTGCCCATGGGTCCCATTGTGCACCCAGGTGCAGAAACAAATCCCAGCTCTGGTTCCACTTGAACCAGAGTTTGGGGTGGGCCCTGGTTGCTCAGCAGGTGCTCCTGAGCCAGCAGGTGCCCATCCAACACACACCATGCCAGGTCCTGGCTGCTGCTCCCCCATGGTGCCACAGTGGCCACAGGGGTGGGGATGGCTTCTTAGGAGATGTTTTGTAATTGCCACCATGAGCTTCATACACAGCAGCAGCCAGATGCTTGGGGAGCTATAAATCTATAACTAAGTAATAGAGTGTTGGGCTATGAAATCCATAGGTGAGGAGGGAGAGGCTCTCTCAGTGGCTGCATTAACACCAGCACAGCGTGCAGCTGTTTATCTCCCCAAAACAGCTCCTGCCTCTCGACACAGAGGCTGCACGGGGCTTGTCTGGATCCTGGAGGCTCTTCTCACGTTCACCTCTGGCCATAAAGAATTAATTCATCACTGAAATGGTATAATCAGGCTCCACTAACACCTGCTTAAATAGTATGACTATGTCTCAAATAATATGACTGTGCTCCATGGAACACCAACCCCTCTCGTCTTGGAGTGCAGCTTGGTGCTCAGTGCCTGTCTGAAAAGTTTTGGGGGAACAAACAAGAGACACAAGGGACAACCTCAAACCTATTTCTCCTCTCACAGTGAGCCCACCCTTGTCATCAGACACCCCAAGGTCACAGCAGTACTACACACACTTGAGATAAGCCTGTAAGAGGATTTATTGGTCTTGGAGAATCACTTGTCTTGGATGAACCACTGGCCTTGGATGAACCACTCCTGGTTGTTAAGCAGGGACTGATCTAAACCTGCACCCTCTCCAGGTACTGCTTTTTCAGAGAGGAATTAAAAACTCATTGAAGACCCCACCAGCAGGCAGCGCAGGCTCAGCAGGTGCTGGTGCTGTGCATCCAGCAGAGCCACATCCATCTTCCCAAAGATTCCTGCCCCACAGCCCCCTCTCCCCAGGGCACTGCTGGGATTGCTGGCACCCCGGGGCAGCAGCCCCAAGCCTGGTTTTAGCCACTCTCATGCAGGGACAATGCACTTTTCTCCCTGTCCTGCTGCCCAGCTCAGCCCAAACCCTCCCCCAGGTTTCCCTGCCAAGGGCAGAGTCCATGGAATGTGGAGAGAAGGTACCTCACTATCCAGCACCCCAACCCTACAGCTTCTCTCCATCCACATTTTTCCTGTCCCTTAGCCATTTTTCAGTGCTTCTTCGACTGATTATCGACTCCTATCATGAAAATATCCATGTGCTTTGTAGTTAGTCACTTTATTCCTCTGCCAAGGGTGCTCTCAAGCTCCTGTCACTGGAAGCACCGTGTGTTCTCTTTGTGCCACAGATCTTTAAATGCAGTAGTTATACATTACTGAGGCTGCTCATATTTATCCCTAAAATAACACAGGCATCTCTGCAGACCTTCACTGGGCCTTTGATGCACTCCAGACATCTTGCTCTCCAGTCTATTATTCAGTAGCACAACTAAAATAATTGGTACTTTCCAAGCCTTCGCTGTGTTTTTTTGACTCCTAACAGTGTGAGTGGTCAGGTGTGATACTGAGCTCAGAGGAAGCTGGAAGAAAAGAGAATAGATGAGTATGTGAGGAATTAAGTAGTTCTTGTTGTTTGCCTCTGTAGAGGGTGTAGGCCCTGCTGAGGAGAAAATCATTAGTAAGTACTATTCTGAAAGCAAGTGAAGAAGGGGAATGAATGACTTGGAGTTAAATGTTTATTAATAAAACAGAAGAAAGTCAATACATATCTTTTTAATGCAGCCAAGATTTGAAGTATTCTAACTTAAAGAGACAAATAAATGAGAAAAACCACAAAATATCTGCTAAAGAAGACCCAGGGTCTGAAATAGGATATACTGGTTGCAAACATACTCCATTATTTGGCTGCAACAAGGAAGCTGCCATGGGATATGCTCCTTACATGGTCTGTTCTTCACCAGGCCTGTTCTATGCAAACAGAGTTGGAAGAAAAGATCCAGCTTCATCCAAGGCTGTCAGATACATGACGTCAGGAAGTTTTTTGCTGAATTTGGGTGAGGGGAGCTGCATAAGGCCATAGGATTTCTCCTCAGGCAAAGTGTAGCACACAGTAATATCCAAAGCAGAAAAAAAATAATAATAAAAAGCACAGAGAGAGAGAGAGAGACAATAACTCTACAGGCAGGCTCTTGTTTTATTAGGTGTAAATCAGATGTGATATTAAATCCATATGGTAAAGGTTAACATGTAAGAAGGATTGCATATTGATTGCAGCACTTTGGAATTGGACCATTTTCCATTAACATTTTCTCAGCTACGCAACAGGCAGCAACAGGGATACAGAATGCCTAAGAATTAACCACAACAGTAAATGCTAATGCAAGTTTTATAAAGATAATAATGCCTCCCTTACATTTGTGATGGTAACAAACAATAGAGGTCCCTAAGAGCAGCATCAATTCTGTCTCACAAGGAAAAAAACTAACAGCAGAAAAAGAAACTATCTAGACCTACTAATAAAATCATAAAGCTCAAAGTAAAATGATCCAGCAGCAGAAAAAAAATGCAAGATCAATATAAGTATACTAATTATTGCCTTTTCATTTCTCTGCATATTTGTCCTACTCTGCTGCTTACAAAAGCAGGAAAGATTGTGGTATCAGGGCTCCAGACTATAAAGTTCATCTTTCTGTGGCTGAGCAATTGTCCCTGAAGGCCACTAAATTAAGCAGAGGGAGACAGAGCAGTAACACTTTTTTCCAAGGATATCGGGGGATGGTAGGATTAGACATTTCCCTGGCACTCCCCTCAGTGGAACACTCTGCTTTCCCTTTTTCTATGTGTTAATATCCCAATCCTTCCAAAATACCTCCCCACTGAGCGAACTGCATTCCCAAGCAGAAAGAGTTAGGTCAGACCCTGTTGTTGTGCGTGTAAAGCTTGGAAAAAATACTCTTTTTGGCCTGCTTTTCACCCATCAGCACTGAATTTCACCTGCTGTTCCACTACATGGTCATGCAGTGTCAACTCTGCAGACAGATTTCACTGCCCTCGGTAACTTGGTGCCATCATCCAGAAATGAAGTTATTTTGGCAAGTCATCTGAAATGTCTTCTTCTCCCCACAAAATAAAATCATTCTGTCAAATAAACAATCTCTCCTCTGTGAGCACACCACTCCAATTAATGGAGGTTAATTGTCTATAACAAACAACCATTCAATGTATTCATTACACTAATGAGATTTCCTTTTTAGAGGATTTATGAGTTGAAAAATACAGTTCTGTGCAGTCAGCTTTTAACTGCAGGAAGGAAACGTGCTTTAATTTGGGGAAATCTTTCACTCCAAGAGAAAATTACAACTTGCTCTTAAGGAAAAAATGGATATTCATCCACTAGATGACAACTGGATATACCTGAGCAAAAGACTAAAGGAATTGCTTTCAAACACATTCATTTACTTTGTGGTGTAATATGAACACGTGTGATACCACAGTTGCACCCACTTGTTACAATGATATAAAGATTATTTTAAAGCAGAACTGACCCTGATGAAGCAATCTGTCCTCCTGTCTCACATTCAGATTGTTACCACAGAGCTAAAGTCTCCTAGATCTGGTAGCAATGTGCTGGACACCCAGTGGAAAGTAACAGCTATGATATTTTCAGTTCTCCTTCTTTAATGTTTCCAGAGTTAAAATAATTTGCCTGATTAACCACTGTCTATTAAAATTAAAAGGCAAGTATCATCAGAGAAATTACACTGGGTTTGGCACTGCTACAGCCAGACCACTACATCTTGTTAATTTTCAATTAGGCTGTGAATTGCTGCTCTGCTCTCCATTCACACCCATGCTTGCAATGCAGGCCATACTCCAAATCAGAAGCTAGTGCTTTCAAGATCAAAAAGGGTATACTGAGGTTAGCCCATAAGAAAAAAATAAGGTATTTCTGTACTGGAGGCTCAGGGGTGATAGTATTGCTCTCCACACCTCCCTGACAGGGAGGGTGTAGTCAGGCTGGGAGTTGGACTCTTCTCCCAGGTAATCAGAAACAGGAGAGGAAATGGCCTCAAGTTGCGCCAGGTTAAGACTGAATACTGACAAAAATTTCTTCACAGAAAGGGTGGTCAAGCACTGGAAAAGGCTGCCCAGGAAAGTGGTGGAATCAGTCCATGCAGTGCTCAAAAAGACACATAGGTGGGGTGCTTGGAGACAAGGTAGTGCTGAACCTTACAGATTAATAGCTGGACTTGATGACTTTTGGAGGTTTTTCCAACCTTAATGATTCCCTGGTTCTGTGATTCTTGGCACAGATGCCTGTGCTGATTCCTCTGCATCAGTGCTGAGCCACTCTCATCATCAAGGCTAAGCAAGGCCGGAGTTTGTCCTGCAAAGACCTGTAAAGACATTTTATCCCAAGAAATCTGGAACTAAGAAATCTGGAAAGTGACCACAGTGGTGACAACTTTTAGTCGTATGCACATGACTTTATGGTATTTGCCTGCCACTGGTTTAGATTGTGCTTGGCCTCACATTTGAGTCAAACTCCAACATGAAGAGAAGCTCCTCCAGTGGAGTTGACCATGTGGAAGTGGACATGCAGTCATCACTTGTTAAAGATGTGCAAAACTACATGGCAGTGTATAAGGGAGGTGCTCTACAGTCCTGAAATCAATTTCAATTTGATGATAAAAAAAGACATTTATAGCATGGCAAGTATCAAGAGACATGGGAAAGGAAAAATAAGAGAAGCCCCACCAAAAAGATAGATTTAAAGCCTCGGGTATTTCACTATGCCAGAAGTCAACTCATTCTGAGTCCTTCCACAGGGCCAGTTCCACTTATATTTTCCAAATACAGTAATTTCACAACTTAAGGCACAACCTTTTGACTAAAATTTTGATCAAAACCTGGAAGTGTGCCTTATAATTCAGTGCGCCTTATATATGGACAAAGTTCGGAAATTTGCCAATCTGGAAGTGAGAGCCACCAGCCGAGCCAAACCGAGCTGCGAGCCAAGCCCTGAGCTGCAAGGGCCACACCAGCCATGCGCCACAAGAGCTGCAGCAGCCGGCACTGGGGGCGGGCGGGAGTGCCGGGGCCCACGGCACGGGGAGGGCGCCTGGGGCTGCGTTTAAAGGCTACACTGATCAGTGAAAAATGCTTGCAAATTGAGCACCTGCCAGCAAACCCCGCGATCATGCAATTCTGTTACTAATTTGTTACTTTGTTGTGCGTGGATCCTCGCTGCAAAAAAACCGTGTGCCTTATAGTCCGGTGTGCCTTATACATGGACAGAGTACAGAAAATTGCTGGCAACCCGGAAGTGCACCTTATAATCCAGTTCACCTTATAGTTGTGAAATTACTGCAATCCGTTTTCAGCTTTCAAGAAGGGCTTGGCTGTGGAGACTGAAAAGCAGCTTGGGCCACAGGGCATGGTGCATGAATGTTTACAAGCATGCCGACTTAAAAGTAAAAACTCACTTTCATTGTATGTGTAGGTTCATTTCTCACCCCAGCTATGTGTGAAGAATAGATCACTAAGAGCACAGGCTTGAGAGATGAAAATATTTGACTGCAACTAATAAGATGTTAAACTGAGACGTGATGGGGAACATGTCTCTGGGCATGGCATGGATCCCACCAGTGCTCCATTTGGGCTGAAGGAAGCAAACACCAGCTTAAAATTGATTGGTTTAGTCCAGGGAAAACTGCTGTGGCCTTATTCATTACGTTCAATTGTCCTTCTCTTCACATCTCACAGACAGCTCCTTCTCTATGAATGGAGAGAAGAGGCAGATGCCCTCTGTCAATTGAATGATGCTATGGTATTTTTACCAAATAATGCTCTTCCAGACAACTCTGATGCAGAAATAGTTCTAAATATAATCCACTTCTCTCAGCTCCCCTTTCCAAAGTCATCCCACTAGTTCCAATCAGTAAAACAAATATTACCACATCTAAATTCATACTGAGATTACATCCTGAGCATCTGCTGCCACCCTAGATAATCTCCTAGAGCTACCATTTCCAAACCAAACCTTTGTCATGTGCCTTGGATATGTGACACCTACCAGGTGAATGGGATTAGGAACATCTACATTTTATTAATGGCAATGAAACAGCAAAAGCAGAAAAGGCATAAGATGTTCAAAAATTAAATATTTAGTAAGAGTAAACAAAAATTTAAAAGTGCAAAAAAAACCCTCCTCACTATCTCTTGATGAGGTGATACTACTCTAATCAGCAAATTGCAATCTTGTTTCAGACTGAAGATTGTTGCCATGCAGAGCATAAGAACAAACTAAATCATCTAGCACTTATTTGAAATGCTGCAACACCAGCAAGCTTATTGCAATATAATACAGTAGTAAAGCAATTACACTCTGAGATTAATATTTATAGAACATAATCAGGTTTTCCTTATTTAAAATTTTATTCAATAATTTGTGCACCTTAAAAGCATTTTCAAAGTCGAAGTAGAGTTTGAAATAAATCTTTAGGGAAAGGTATCAAAACTCTGGCAGGAGCCTGGAACAATGGTCACTGCCCCTGGGAGCCACATGAGGTGTGACCCCTGCAAGTCTTGCACTTCAGGACTGAGGATGTCCCTGTGTGACTGGAAGGAATAATCACAAGAGAGATCAGGGAATGGGTTGAAAAATGGCAAAAAATTAGGTATCGTGAAAAGAATTTGCAACACGGGACAGTGGTCATTCCGTGACCAGAAACACAAAAAAAACCCACAAACAAATAAACAAATAAACAAAAAAACCAAAAAACCCAAAACCAACCAACCAAAAAAATAAACAAAACAAAAAAAACCCCCAGAAGTCAGATACAGAACCTCACAAGGAAGAGGGAATTTTTTTGAACCCAAAAGACTGTGACAGTGATGCACCAGCCAGAGCCTCAGAAAATTAACTGTGGACCTCCAGCATGACTGGACAGTGACACAAGGACACAGTAGCAGAGTTCTCCAGGTTTCTTTCCTTCTGGCTGGCTCCTTTCTCAAGCAGGAGCTCTTGGCCACTGTACACAGTGCACAAAGTTGTGACCAGCCAGGGCAAAAGTCTCTGTGGGCCATTGCAGCACAAACTGTGTGCAATAATGACTATTATTTCTGGAATGCAGTTAAAACTAACATTGGAGCACTAAAAGTATTCACTTTCAGTGTGAGAAAGGTGTATACTGTGATGTTCTCATCTGAGTCAGAGCAAGAACAGTGCCCAGGTGAGAAAGAGGGCGGTGGAACTGCCAGGTCCATCCTTACATCCCTTACACACACAGCCCAGGGGATCAGTGTCTGCTTTCTGTCAGCAGGCACTGACAGTGTTTTAAGGTTCTGATTGTCACTACTGGAATTCTGAGCTAAATGTCTTCTGCTGCAAGAAGCCCTGCTTCAAATTCCAAAATGCACATACACTTCATAACAGGGTGTGGGAGGGTTGTTAATTGCTTAACTGCACTCTTCAGGAAAGCATTTCTTACAGTTGAGTGTGTATAAATCCTGATCATTTTAAGTTTTCTCTTGTAATTATCACTTCTTTTTTCTGTATAGTAAATTCCCAAAGTGCCTTATCAACTCAGTATGTAAAGCAAGTGATCAAGATAGGATTTGCTTTACAAGCATGTGGGGACAGTCCTTCAATTTCCTTGGCTTCAAGGCACGTCCTGCTGATAGACAGGACAAAATATCACCTGGTTCTGGGGTGCTCAACAGCCAGCTTCTCTGGTATTGATAGAGATTCTCAAATCCCAGCCCTGGTACATCTCAGTCACACTCAGCACCCAAGTACTGCTCATCATTGCCCAGTGAAAATTGAGTTCAGTCCAGCACCCCTCAGAGCAGCCTGGTGAAAACTCCCTCCTCCTGTCTCTGGAGCAGAAGACAAGACAGAGGAGCACAAAGTGCAGCCAAGCATCTTCATTCTTCATAGTGATAGGTCACAGCAGACACAGAAACTGAGAAAACAGCACACTTGAGATTAAATGAATTAACTTCACTGCTGACACAGCTTCTGGCTTCAGCAAACTTGTGTTTTCACATCTCACCAAACACACAGCTCCTGAGCCTCCCTTTTTTGTCTTCAGATTGTAAGAAAGCAAAATTTCTTGTTTGTACTATCTGGTCAGCCTCCTGGCAGTGCCTGTCAGCAGTGGACATCCCTTGACACCAAGTGACTAATGGAGAAAACTTGCAAAGCATCAGTGCAATTCAGAGCAAAAAGGTCTTTTGGATTTCATTTTAGCAATAGAATGCAGCATCCACCACGCAATTCCCTTGTACAGTCTCTGTTAAACTGCTCAGAGGATCTCAGTGCTTTGGAAACCATTGAAATGAAAGGACATTTTGCTCCTGTGACTTGACCAAACAAGGCCAGGCTGATTGGGGTTGTTGGTAGAACTGAAAACAGTTTTGCCCTCTGCCTTTTTAAAGCAGCAGCCAACCATGTCAATCCAGCATTGTTTGTGACATGAGTAGAAGCTACAACCAAACCACTTCTATTGTTTGTTTTTTTTAATTTCCTTCCATCAAACAGTACTTTATTTCCTTTCACCTTCGTATCTTGCCTAGCAATCCAGGGATTCACAAATGTATCTTCTTCATATCTTTAACAAAGATATTCTAGTTAAAATATTAGCTTCACTTGGATGAACAATGCTAAAATGTACTTCTAAGTGCTAAGCCTGATCTGAAAATCAGGAATTTGCTTAGATATTCATGGCAACTTTTGTCCCTGTAAATATTCTTATAAAGGTTTTATTTCAAAAAAGGCAAAGGCAAATATGTTTGCAAGTTCATGTGAAGCTATATAGTTATAAACAATAACTACAGAACAAAACAAATGGCAGGGGACTTAAGTGGCTATTCCAGCATTGGAAAGAGTAAGGCATGACAATATAAATATTAACATATGCAGGACAATAAGGTGTGACTTCTCCTCACCTCTGCCAATATATTAATCCATGTCTCACATATAAACTAGAGAGGACCTGGTAATTCTTTTTTCAGGAAATGGACCAGATTGTGCTGGATCACTGATTCTGCACCTGAGCTCACCATTTCAAAAAAAAACACAGAATATCTCAAGTTGGAAAGGGCCATAAGAATCACCAAGTCATTTTCCCTGCTCCTTTCTAAACTGCCTAGAACAAAACCATATGACTAAAAATGTCATCCAGATGCTCCTTGTACTCTGATGCTCTGGCAGGCTCAGTGCCATGATTATTTCCCTGGGGAGCCTGTCCCTGTGACCAGCCACTCTCTCCTAATGTCCAGTCTGAAGTTCCCTGACACATATTTAGTTCCAGGTATTCTTTTTAATTTTTCACTTTAATTGTTTCTCCTTTTTTTCCTTCTTTCCCTATCTGAAACAATCACTTGTGTTTTGCATGTGAACCTGGAGGGTGCATCAGCCAGAGCATATTCATTTGGCAGCTTGACTGGAGAAGCGCATTCTCCAACACAGACTCATTCCAGAATGTCAGCTCCTGGTTCCCTGTGCAAAGAAGGGAGAACATCCCATGGTTTGTGACTTGTACCTTGAAGGGAGAGCCCTCCCAGTGCCTGAGTGCCCTCCCAGGAGAATCATGCCAGGCTGCAGACCCAGCAAGGGTCTAAACTCCAGTTCTTCACCTGGGGTGCAGGCAGCAAGCAAGCAGAACAAAGCAGCACATGGCAGTGCCTGCTCAAGGGGTCTGTCCTCCACAGCTCAGGGATCAGCAGGCTGCTTCAGTGAGGATGATGGGACTGATTTGTGGCATTTTTTTGCTGTCTATGAAATGCTTTGCATGAAGTCTTTGTGACAGGTAGAAATTCCTGTGCACGCCAAAGCATTCTTTTCTGGTTTATTTTTTGTTTTGGGTTTTTTTTGTTTGTTTGTTTTGTTTTTTTTCTTTTTTTGGGGGGAATTCTTGATTTTAAGAGGAGGATATTGTCTTTTACAACCAGGAGAAAGGTTACATGGTGTCAATCTCAGATATGATGTAAAAGGAACTTGCACAGAAAAGACTGCAGGCAAATTAATGCACGCTGTCAATCTAAACTCACTGTTGCCAGGCATTCATAGCCTGTATGAAAATTATATTAATATTTGACTGTCCATACTGCCAGGCTGACAGATGACTGGTTCATCTAATTGTTGTGTTTCCTTCTCATTAAAAGATACTTGCAAAAACACCTCTAAGCAAATACACAAGCTGCACAAGAAAGAAGTCCTGTTTTTCCAGCAACCTTTGCACTGCACATTTCTGACAGGTTTTTGCACCACATTCCACATCAATAATGCTACAGCAACCAAAAGGCCATGTAGGCATTTAATCTCTGAGTGCTGAGGGCACATAGCTACCGGCCCAATACTCTGCAAACATTCTTTAAAATGTGCTTCCGCTCCAGGGAGTTGCCATTGGAGACTCCTCAAAGTCTAAGTTAAACTCATTTTAAAATAAAGCGCTTTTTGACACTAAATAAAACAAACTCCTAGCTTTATTGGATTACATGCAGTGCTAGAGAAAGAAGAAGAAAGATTATGCCTGTAAACCATACTCTTGTGTTATCTGAGAGCAGCTACCAGGAGCAGAACTAAAACTTCCAAGTGATGGCAGGTAAAACTCCCTTTGACCAATTTATACATATAATACATATACAATTTATACATATCTAAATAAATGCAAATATCATCTTTCTTACTGCACCCAACAGAGCCACATAACACAGGTCAGCAGGGGAGAAGGAGCAGTAAGAGACAGTGGAGAAAGGGACGAGGGCTATGGAATGAAGAGAGTAAGGGACAGACAGATCCTCTCTCATCCAAGGAGACTGAAAAAATATAAATATAAATATAAATATAAATATAAATATAAATATAAATATAAATATAAATATAAATATAAATATAAATACAAATTATTTTCCCAGTAGTGTCCCCCAGACACAGCTCAAGATACTTTGTTTGACCTTGCCCTAAGCTTTGAATTGTTCATTTCATTAGACCAATACAAAAATACAAAAAGCAATTATTTTTGTGAAACGTGCCTCAAAGAGTGAAATATTATTGACTATAGCTTGTATCCATTCTATACACATTGCCAAAGTGCAATTAATCATAGGCAGACATTGTAAACATTACAGTTGTTAACATTTAAAATCCATATAAATGGTTTTTTCACGTAATTAATATAAGGAAAGCATTGCCTCAGTTAAGGAAAGAAAACACCTAAGGAATAGTATGGTAATCTCATGTTCTCTCAAAGGCAAAATTGTAAAGATTTTAGTGGTGACACTGTCTGGGTAATAAATGAAGGCTGCCTGAGCTGAACACAGGAGAATACATATCTACATACATACATACATATATATATATCTGGAGGTGTGTGTGTGTATAATGAAATTTTATATAAAAGTTAGATTGTTGCCCTCAGAAAAATAAGGAGTTTTTCTCCCTTTTTTGTTTCTTTTGGTACTTTCTGGCTCCTGAATACTATGAAGTTGAAAAAGCAATTAAGAGTAAAAATTACTGTCATTACATAGAAAATAATATAATATATAATGCCTCTGACACTAAATCTTAGATAAAAATCCAGTCCACAAGAGGACCTGATTGGAAGTGTTATTGTGCAGCTGCAAAGAGAGACACACAACCTTTTCTTCTCAGTCCCAGGAGCAGAAATAAAAATAGCAACTCCAGGGGGAGCAGGGCCAAGACAGTTCAGAGGGCGAGGAACTGGGCAGCCTTCACCTCTTCCCTCTCACAATTTCACAGTCATCTGCTCCTGCTGTGATCCTAAGAATATTGTCACTGGAAGGTCCTTTAGGAAAAAAACACTGTGGATATCCAGAGGGAAAAGATACTGAGAGTAATGAAGTGAAAGGACAGTCCTTCCTACCAATGTACACATAGACTATAAATGATGGGTGGTGTTTCTAGAACACCCAAGAACTCAGTCTTTGAAAAAAAGAAGTGTACATAAACATATGGCAAACATGCTCCCAGAAAGAAAGGCAGCTGCAAATAAAGTTAGGTGGATTTGTCAGTGAACTAGGTGACAAGCCCACGGCAGGGGGAAGCAGGGGGAAGATGAAGTTGTAGCCCCGCTGTAGGCTGTGACTGAGGGAGCTGGAATTGCTGCTGGGAGTGCAGCAGTGCAGGACTGGCTCTGTGCTCACAGCTGGTGCCTGAGCTGCAGCACAGCTGTGAGAGTTGATTTGAGACTGACTGAGCATCCTTCCAGCACTGTGCTGCAAGAGCACTGTTCACTTACTATTGAAAAGTATAATAGCATTATATATATAATAATGATTCATCTACAGCGGGTAGATGGATGTTCCTTAATTACAGTAATTTCATGATTATAAGCTGCACCTTTTTCATTGAAGAATCCAGCCTACCCCAGCAGTGCGGCTTATATTCAGGTGCAGCTTATCTATGCACAAATCCCAGTGAAATACCAACCCAGAACTGAGAGCCAGCCGTGAGCGTGCCTGGGGCTGCCTTTAAAGGCTTCCCTGGTCCATGAAAACTGTTGCAACTTGAGCACCTGACACCAAACCCAGCTGGCAGCAATTCTGTTACTAACTGTTACTTTATTACACATGGATCCTGGCTTAAAAAAAAAAAGTGCGGCTTATATTCAGGTGTGGCTTATAGCTGCGAAATTACTGTACTTTTTTACATAAGCCAGCACTAGGACAGTGTCAGTTAAATAGAAAACACATTCAGACTTGCACACAAAGCACAGTTACTGATAGAGTTCACACTGCTAGGCATAAAAGAATAAAATTACTCCCCAAAAAGGGTAGGAGTTTGTATAACTTGAAAGAATAGAGTGAAAGAAACACACCACAAAGCACTGAGAAACACTAATGCAAAGCAAAAACGCCCTTTTAACTCCGAGGATTTAGGAAGACTACACATGATATATTTCATTGCTGCCTTCTACACCATTTTCTAAATTGTTTGGTGTGGGCTGGTCTCAGAAACTGCCAGTGTACTGGATTGGGGAAATTTCCACCAAGGGATTCCATACAGGAAGCACCACAGGTGTCAGTGAGAATTCCTGATGCAAAGTGAGTCTGTGGATGCTGCTTGTGTGCACAGTTCTCCTGTTGTGCAGTACACACTCAACAGCCCAGTCTTGTGCTGGTTTTATAGTCTTTAAAGGCCTGAATATGACTTTCCATCTTTCCAGCAGTGCTTTCTTTTCTTTATTGCTTGCATGAGCTGTTCCATTTCATTATCCAGTGGCACAGTAGATCTTCCTTGTTTTGACAGGGACTGTTCTGTTACAATTACCTGCTGTCGTTGTGGTTCAAGTGAAGGTGCTGCCAGCTGGACAGAGCTGTAAAGCAACATGAGTGAATTTCCCAATGTTAAAGATTTTTTTGAAAATCCAGGAAGCAATTAGCCAGTGCTATATTTAGAAGCCTGTTTGTGTTGTAATGAGACACTGGCAGACACGGGCTGGGGGCAGGCAGAGCCTTGATCCTCCCAAACTTCAGAGATGCTTGACTCTTGCAGCACATCTGAAAACTCTTCCTCTCATTTGGAAAATGTTTAGCGTACACAAACACGTGACACTTTGCCACAGAACTACATAAAACTGCGCCAAATCTTTCAGGATGGATGTTTCACTCCAGGGGAAACAACAAGTTCATGGCAGGCAACAGAACTGGCAGAAAGTGTCTGCTCATCTGATGGGCTCAGCAGCTCTTGTCTCAGCTGATCAGAGTAGGAGCTGGTAGGGAACAGACTCTAGGGAGTTCAGGCATTGCACATTCCAGGTCTGCAGTCAAACACACGGGAAGGAAAGGAGGAGGAGGTGGGATATGGCAAGGTGGGCTCATACAGGTCACCTGCTCCTCCACCAGGGGAAATTCCTCATGCCCCTGTGCGCGCTCCTGGAGGGACAGTGCCTCACGACATTCATGACACCTCTCATCTCTTTGAAGGTCTGCACACACTGGAGTCATGAAAGAAAAAAATTATACAGCCTCATTTTAAGAAATCAACAAACAGCACAATATTTCAAAGTGATTTTTCTGAAAGATGACTAGAAGATATTTGGAGGCCATAACAACCTCAAAGTCTTCTACCATTAAACTAGAATTTTCAACAACACATACAGCTTCAGCAACAGATGAGAACAGTAGGATGAAGGTACACATGAGAGGCCATGATCCTACCTGCGGCAGAGCAGTCTTGAAAAAAAAGGAGGAATTTCCACTCAAACGTGGTAACTGAAGCTAATAAAAAATCTGGTACTATTATCTCAGTTAGTACTCTTTGCCAAATGAACCTCAATTATATAAATTATCTTTATTTGCTTCGATAAGGCATAAGAATGGTTTTTGACATTTTTGCAACTAGTTTCTATTGAGCTATTAAGCACAGGAAAAATCATTACTATCTGAAAAATGAAAATCAACCTAACTTACTAGTTCCCTCTAAAAGTTCATCTGTTAATCATAGCTATAATATTCTTTCCTTTTTGCAGAATTTATTAGGAAATATCTTCCTTCTCCACAGCAGCTTTGGTTTCATGGAAATCTAGAGAGATTTCTGTAATTTCCAACTATTACAGTCCCCAAACACTTTACTGTTGAACACAATTATTAGATCCACCAGTTTTGTCTTTCATCCGTGTGTTCCTAACAGATGAGCTGGTTTTGTGCCCCATCATAAGCTTACAAATTAAACTCCTACATGCTCTCCTGCTTCCTAATTTGGTGCTTTGGGACAGCACTGCTGTTAGCTCTCTTAAGAACAAAAACATTATTCAGATGAGCTACAGCAACGTGTCTTCAAACAGTAAACTGCAACTTACCAAACAAAATTGGATTGCACTCAGTATTTAGCTTCAACATTCAGCACCCCACAATACAAGATTTAGAACATTCAATTTAACAATACATGAAAGAAATTCTTGCCAGAGAAGAAAAGTGGAATTTCCAGCAGTAGTCTGGGGTAATCTTGTGTTAGTGAAAATGGTTTTGATGGGTCTTTTACATTCAGGTCCATCACTGGTGCCCCTTGCAGGCAGTGATATGGCCAAGGGAGTATGGACAACTGCTCTCAGGAGCAGCCTATAATTGTCACTTCTTACAGCATAAATAATTGTTTAGGCAGCAAAAAAATTTACAGTGAATTGTGTTTTCCCTAGACTTTAAGCTGGACTATTAGGCTTTTTTCAAACCAGAGAGACATATTGCAGACTCTCACTGGAGTGTGCTCTAGTAATGAGGTATAAAGAATAAGGAGACAAGTTAATCTATAACTCCTAAAGGCAATTAGGGTACCTAAAAGTGCCAACTGCCAGGATGCTTCCAGTGATGCTCAGTAAATAGAAAATTCAGAAATAGCAAGTCACGTCTTTACAAGCTCCTGCATGCTCCAGGCCCAAAGCCACCAGCCATTTTAGGGGAAAATACAGTGATATTGGTGTCCTTGGTGACATGAGAGCAGGAGTGTGCAGGGTCAGGCTGAATCTTGCTCTTTTCCTAACCCTGCACTCCTGTTACATGGGGTCAGTAACTGGTCAGAAATATTTGTCTCCATTTTCTAACACTTGCATGACTGCAAAAAGCAATAATTATTGACACTGCTGTGCTTCCAGGGGGATTTGTATGCCATGGGGAGGGAAGCTGTGCTGGAAAAGGTTTGGTCCTTCAGTTTCTCCAGAGATAAGACCAGGCATGCAACAGTCCCATGGGTCTACAAACTCAGAGAGCTCCTGGTGCTGAAGTTCAGAGATTAAACTAAGGACCCAAATACCAAAGGCAGCCACGATGTGAATGTGATGTCACCTGAATAAAGCCTCCTTCTTCAATTAAGAATTGTTTTGAGGAGATACCTGGGATCCACAAACCTGAATACCCAAGCTCAGGTCCTGCCTGAGACCCCGGGGAGAAGAACCTTCCCCCTTCTGAACAAACTCATCTGTCCTGTGCCCTTCCAGGATGTTTTCTGGACAAGGCACAGGGACCAGAACAACACTAGCAGCTGAAAGAAATACAGTAATGAAGGAAATAAAAAAACCCCACTAATAAACAGAAAAACCCACCCCCCACCAAAATAAAGAAAAACAAAAAAACCACCCACAAAAAAAAACTGAACAAAAATCCACCAAGAACCAAACAACAACGCCACCAAAATGAAAACAAAAACAAAACAAACACAAACACAAACAAAACCTCAAACAAACAAACAAAACAAATCAGAAAAACCCAAACAACCAACCTGGCATTTGTTAAAAACTGTGTTAAAAGGTGGAACATTGATTATAGAAGGTTAAAATCTTTCTTAGCAGGAGTACAGGGAACTACATGGAGGTTTTCATAAACCAAACAGCACTGCATTTATGAGGGCTTATGATGCAGCAATGTCATTTTAATAGTAATAATAGCCATGATTATCATTTTAGTTTTGTAAAAATTATCTCTAATGTGATTTGTAACTCAGTGAAGAAGCCTCTTGTCTAGATTGCAATTTAATTTTTCGAAATAAATAACTAACCATGTTAGAATTTGAATCAGTTGCTATTGAAATATACACAGTGCTTTAAGCACATCATTTTTCACAGGACTTAATTTCATATATCCTGGGGGAAAAAAAGTAATTTTTGTCTCTTTGGACAGGTATGGCTCTCTGCACCCTCACCCAGGTGAAATCAGGTAATAAAATCACTGTACCACAAGGGGTCTGGGTACCTGTGGTAGGGTGACCCTCCTGTCTCCCTGCTGTCCCCCTGTGTCCCCCCTTCCACCTCTCATCTCTGTGAATAATATACTTAAGAATTATCATTAAAATCCACATTCATAGCACAACTTTCATGTATGTCAACAAACCCAATGTCAACAAACCACCATCCCTGGATGTGTTTTTAAAAGTTTGGATGTGGCACTCAGTGCTCACCATCCTGGATGAGTTTTTAAAAGTTTGTATGTGGCACTCAGTGCCATGGTCTAGTTGAGGTGTTAGGGCATGGGTTGTTTTTTAAACGCACCCAGGGATGTGACTCCATCACCTCCCTGGGCAGATCACTCCAGTACTTTATCACTCTTTATGTGTAAAACTTTTTCCTAATATCCAACTTAATTTTTCCTTGACACAGCTTGAGACTGTGTGGTATTTGGGAAAGAACACCCACACAGTAACTGATGTCCATAGATGTACATCTATGCTTTAAACTCCTTGGTTTAAACTCCACTACCCTTAGTTCAGGGAGATCCACTTCTACCCATCGCTGAATTAACAATTTGTTATATTTGACACACCTTTCTTCCTCCTCATCTCTTTCTCTGGGTAGTTATCAGCTTCTATTTGCTCTAAACCTACTTCTTATTTCTGGGTTGAGAATTGTGAGGTCAAAGCATTCTTTTTTAATTTCAAGTCCTGGGAAGAGTAAACACTCCTAGACTGGATGAAGCCAGGTGTATGGGTTTGAGTTTCTTTCCTCACTCTGCTATTTTTCCTTAGGAAATAATATTTTCCCCATTGTTACATCTCCCATGTAATTTTCCTTTACTGCCCTCTTCTGATTTAGCACTTGGATATTAGGCAGGTTACTAGTGAATAGATAACCTGCAGGTTGTCCAATATTGTAAATATATTGTAAATACTACTGGCACTTGCCTCGCTCTGCCCATTAGCAATGCTCACCATTATATCTCCAGTGATAGCACACACATAAAACACCACCAAGGCTGTAGACAAAAGAATCCCCAAGAAGAGTGGATAAATCTGAAAAATTTAAACAATATAAACAGGAACTTTCATACCTTCTACAAAGTTCCATTACTGCCAGCAATACATTTTGAGATGATGTCATAACACATATATCACAAATACCCAGACAAGCAAGGCTTGTAGCAATCTTCCACCCAAACAGCCAGCCAGCATGTATATTTGAATATCTTTTTGACAGTACTTGGGCTGGAGGAAAAAACAACATTTTTTCCAGCCTCATCAAAAAGCAATTGACTTTTAAGTACAGGGTTTCATCTATGGCTATTTATTCAGGGGGCTTTATTGGGTTCAGTATTTTCACATTGATACAAACAACTTATTCTTATGTACATTACATTTTTTTTTATTTTGCTCATTATGAAATTAAATAGCCTGGTATGAAATTTGAAATTATATGCTTTTATTTCTGTGTAAACAGCATCTCCCAATAAAATAACCTGTAATACACTTATTGAAGGAAATAATTTTAGAAATCGCAATTCTCAGTTGAATTTATCTGCTTCCTTTATAGACTGAGTTACCAAATCTTTATAGACAAATGTGAGTCTTTACTGCATTTTGCTTTTGGTGTACTGTGTAGACTTCTGGGAGCCTAAACTGGAGTGTCTTTATCAATCATTTGACTTCAAAAATCTCACTGAAAGTCATTAACCGTGCCCCTAGTTCAGAAATGCTGCTGTGGTCATTCACAAACGATAGAGAAGCTCAAATTTCATTTGCAGGATCCATTTGCTGAGCTGCTCTCACAAAGCAACACATCTGGCACAGGAACAAGAGGCAGGCTTCTGGAGCCCCCAGTCCCCAGTTTTATACCCTTGTCTCAGTTTAGAGCTGCAGAGCCCTAAAAGCACATCTGGCCAGGATTTTCTGAGTGTAACATCCCTTGGTTTGGATCACAAGAGCCAGACTCTTGGGAATTCTTATCAAACCAGCTGGATTCCTGGGAGGGGATTGTCTGAAGGCAGCCCAGACAAACAGGAGATCCTTCCCCAGACTGCCAGACAATGTTTAAAGCAGCTGCTTTAACCTTGCTGAACCAGATCTAATCAGAGCAGGTGACACTCACTCATCTTCTCATCGCTCAGTCATAAGAAACCTTTTGTGGCACTGTGTGAGAAACTCTCCTGTGAGCAGAGGATGGGCAAAGGGGCACCGAACAGCTCATGCATGTGGCCCTAGAGGAGCTAAAAAGCCTTTATTACACCCTGGCATGAGGTGACTGCCTAATCCTCGTGGGCTGTGACCTCCTGTTCATGGCATTTGGCCCTGGCACTGCCAGGCAGCTGCACTGAGCCACAGCAACGAGCTAAGCTGAACCACAGGTAGGGATGTAATTGCACACACCCTGCTGCCACCCTGAAAAAACTCCCACACTGTGGGCTGGAGTGTTTCCAGGGCCCCAGGCAGTGTCTCACTGACAATACTTCTCGTGTTTAGAAACCACTCTCCCTTAATAGCCAAGGTAAGATTCTGTGTATTATTCTTACAGCTTTCACTCTCTGACTTTTTAATGGCTCGGCTATTAAAACCAATGGAGTTTAAATGCAGCAAAGGTAGAGCTTAAAAAGAATCCCCAAAGCCCTACTATGGGTAGGTGGTAATGGCTGAGTTAAAAGGGGTGGTATTTCTCAGAAAAGATTGCTCAAAGGGAAATGAGGAAATTCTGGAAACTGAACTGTCCATTAAAGAGAAGGTCCTGGCAGTGGAAGTGAAGTGTGACAAAGACACTGGCTGAGTGAGGTTCATGCAGGCTGTGGGAAAAACTGAACAAAGAGAGAAGGGATTGTAGGGAGGCATGAGAAAAATGTAAGAAATTAGGTAAAAATCAGAATGAGGCACACAGACAAATATGGAAATATTCTCTAGAAAAGGTTTCAAAGTTCAAAGGTGTACTTTTGATCATGATTGGTATTGACGGAGTATCACAGACACCAGGATTAAGAGAAAAATGTTTTTATTTATAGGTAAAACTAAAAAACAAAGCTATGCGTTTTTGGACCAAAGAGATGACAATGGGATCTTAGGAGTACTAAAAACCTGAAATTAACTCTGACAAACTGTAAGTACTGGTTTTAAGTACAGAACTAACAAAAGGCTGGGTATAACTATAAGCCTTGTTTCCATAACAGGAGACCAAACTCCCAGAGCAGAATCCCTTCATATTTAAAGAGTTCAGATGTGAACATCCCAAAATAAGGATTCACCATCTTATATCCAGTCACCCTCAGGTTTCTGGAGCACAAGCTATAACATGCCTTAGGTGTTTCTAAATAAGCTGTAACACCTGAGGAAGTGTGGAATGACACTTTTATGGCTCCAGGAATGCTGTGGAAATACTGGTGTTTTGGCAGAGGTAGAATGCACTTCACACTGCAGAGCAGCAAATGGCTAAGCAGACACATACCCATGGTCTTCTCTTTCTAACATCTTTCTTTCTTTCTTCACCCTGGTGGAGTCTGAGCGAACTCCTCTGCCTTTGGAGCAGCAGTGGAGCGTGCTCAGCTCTGGCAGGAGAGCACAGGGGTCCCAGTTCAGCTGCCATGGTGCAGCTGTCAGCTGAGTGCTCCTGACTGGGAAGCTGTAACACTGGCACATCCTCAGTCCCTACATACTGGATAATACAGCAGAAGATAGGAACCAGTTGTTTTTCAGGAGAAATGAAAAAAAAAAAAGAAAAAAAGAAAAAAGGGTATAGATATGGACTGAAAAGCTACAGCAAGCTACTTAAATGCAACTCTAAGTGCTAATTGAGCTATGTATTAAAAACAAACTATTCCTCATTATGAGAAAAATGTAAACTCTTCAAGGTTCTGCTGAAAGATAACTCTTTCATGGGGGCAAGGTGACTACTTTTAATTAGGTGTTTAAGTAAGAGCAGGGTGGGGGGAAAGGCTTCTGGAACACCTGGGTCAGGAAACTCTTGGTTATTTCTACTCAGTCACTCTCAGCTAGAGGCAAATGTGGGTTCACAGCTTGCAGCCAGGGCAGTCACTTCTGCCACTAACCTGAGGTGCTGCTGAGTTTTATGTGACCAAAAGAACTCAGGTCACCACACAGGTCCCTTTAGTTATGTATTCTGCCTGCCCAGCACCCATGACATGTGAATCTCTTTCTGAAGGCAATATATGCTAAAAAATCACATCTGTGCTGCTTAATTTTTGCCTCCCTTCCAATTACATCAGAAAGTGGAAGCTGTCTTCTAGGAAATTTATGGCCTTTATTTCACATTGCATCGAGCCCATCAAAATTTAAGATCAATTGACAAGACACAGCTCATGACAGTTATTAGTTTGTGGACATCCACATTATTAGGGAAATGGAAAAGACACAAACTCAGCAGTACAAAAGGACAAGATAATGAGCTGGGATATACCTGAGGCACATTCTATTGTTCTGCTCTGCAGGGAGGAAAACCCAGCCACTAAAACAGGAGATGGAAACAGGAGTCTCCATAGCTCTGTGGGATAACCTGCTATTCTGCAAACGACTGTTTATTTTAAATGGAAATATTTCTGACCTCTGTTTGCTCAGATAGCTACAGCCATGGTCATGGTGCAACAGCAAAACTACTTTGTTCTGATCCTTGCTCTGATGTTTATAAGACAGTTGAGGATTTCTGGTTATAAATAAATCTGCCTTAGCTGCATTTCCTTTCTTTTATGAAGTAGTTTAGTGAGGCAGATTTACCTTGGCGTAAGAGATGGGCAGATGGCAGGGCTATATAGGTCATGTGCTCCTCAACACTGATAAAGGAACTGCTCTGTGCCTATACACTGACTGTCTCCTGCTGCATGAGACTGAAAATAACCATAAAAGCATTCCCTACAAACACAAATACCTGAATCTAAGTATAAACATACAGCCCAAACTAATTATTATGGTCAATTTTATATAACTCCTGTGAAAATAAACTCCCTAACTAAAACGAATGAAGCATCTGACCATCCCAAATAGGAAAGTGGCACAATCTGCTGGATTTTGTATTGTTCATATTGATTCTTCTAATTACCACCTTTGACTTCCAAATGGGAAGACTCAATGACACCGGCTCATCTAGGATCACTTCAGCAGCTGTTGACAGTTCCCTGGTGCTTCAGATGAGGAAGCCAAAATCCAGTTTTTTAATGCAAAGATGAAATAGCTTCTCCATTTCCTTATTTTAAGGTTTGTTTTTACTGTCCTTTCTCTTCAGTTCTATGCATCATGTAGTATGTTCTAACTGAGGACATAAATATCTTTTACATTCCTCCATCTGGTTCTACTCCTGGCCTCAGAAGTATAGTACAGTACTGCATTCATTGCTACCTATTATCCATTCTGTCTTCAGTTAAATATGGTAAGTTTTATCTTTTTTGTTTGATGTTTGGAATGTTTGAACATCTTTTTGCTCTTGTATTTCAATTAAAAATACAAGAACATGAAATATCTTCCCTTAACTTTTTTAATGTGCACTCTACAACTACATATTCACTTCTTATCTAGATAATCCTAAAATGGAAATCCTTTATATGGAAATTTTTCCATGTCATTCCTCCCAGTTTTTTCTAAACTCTTTTTTTCTGCTGCTCATTCTTTTCACGTGATACCTAGAACTGAAAAGTTCCAAATAAACATACCACAGATTTATTCCATATAAACCCATAAATTCTTCCATGCCACTCCTAGGTTTGCACTAACGTTTTCACCCAAATTTTTTTCTTTTTACTGGTTGCCATTAACTTCGACCTCTGACAGCAGTTCAGGTAATTCTTCCAAAATGCAATACCCACATTAATTTTCATCTGATGCTCAGTGACCTAACTTAGCTATCTCTGTAGTGCTCTTTGGTCTTCTCTTGTTTTAATTATCCCAGACAATTTTGTCATATTGTAAGCGTTGCCACCTCACTGATCATTCTTTTACAGATTGCAAATTACATTAATCACCAAGTACTGGTACTCAGCCTCAGGCCATTCTGCCACTTCTTCTGACATTTCTGTATCTGTCTCTCTGTGTTTCTATAACAACTTTCTCTTCCCCCACAACCACTAGCTTTTTTCAGGTTCCTACAAAGAATTTTTCAGAAACTGACTATTTTTCATTTCTGTAGAAAATCTTGCATTTTCCTTGACGGAAAAATGTTTGTTCCTACCACATTATCCTCTTAGGTGCCTTGTACCTATTCACAATTGTTTAATCCAATTTACCCAGCAGTTAAGCAAAGCTCACAAGGATTGTAATCACAAGATTGTCCAGAGCACTCACAGTCTGTTCAGCTGTCTAATACCTTTGCAGTGTCTCTCACTTCCCATTTGAGCTGTCGCTCCCTGGAATAAAAGCCACCCTGGTGATGCAGGTTCAGAATCAACACTGGATTCTTGCTCCAGCTCTGCCAGCTCCTGGCAGTGTAACCTTCAGTAAGTTTCCTAACCTCTCCACATCCTTCTCCACTGCAGGTGGGGCTTTACAACATCACAGATTTGCCAGGTCTCTGTTTGTCTCAGTGCTGATTCCTGGGGGTTTCTTCAATGCCTCCATCAGAGCATCACAAACCAGGGTACATGAGCACAGAGCAAGCATCATCTTGCTCCTCTGCACATCCCCGAATTCTTTACAGCTCCCCAAGGATTTCCTTTCTGAGTGGAACAGGGAGCACTGAGCAGAGGGCACAGCTTCAAACCACCCGCCTCCAGGAGCAGGCACATCTGGAAAAGCTGTGCTTTAATTTTTTATGAAGCCTGATTATTAATGTTTTGTAAAATGCTTGGAAATTCTTGGTAGGAAAATTTTACCACCTGCTAGGTATTAGCCTTCTATAAATATTTCCAAGCAGGGCACAGTTGCCAAATGTTTGGGTTCAACTTTAACCATTCTAGTGCTGGGCTGGGAGGAAATTCTCCTGAGAATCCAAATATTCTTGCTGAACAAATGTTTTACACCACTCATTTTTCTGGTTTCTTTCTCCATAGCCCCCATTGTTTCCTGTCCCTAAAATGCTCTTGTAATCACGTATATAAACATTTCTTTGTCAAATGTGTATCTTCCTTCTCAAATCCAGAACTTTATAGTATTAAACCACTGAAATGCTGCAGATATTACTTTCAAAGTCTTAATATATTTTACATAATTAAAGAATCTGGACAGTTTGTTCCAGTATTGTCATTTAGCACTGTATTGGTTTTTGACTACATGAAGTAATGCACAATACCCTAACTGCAAAAGGTCTGAGATAAATTACACCACTTGAACTTTTAAAATATTTGCTCAGGCAGTAGCTTGAAGGAAAGTTCATAGAAGCAAATCTATTAGGTAAATTTGGGTTATAACTTTTTGGCAGCTTCATTTAAAATATTAGTCAAAATTAGTGAAGCAATTTAGTCCCATTTAAAATTATGCAAGACCAATATGCAAATAGAAGAGAGGGAGAGCGCTTTAGAAATGTAGAGCAATTACTATTTGAATACACATGTATTTAAATAAATGCACCACAGAGAGACCAGCCAATGACAACTGGTTATCCTACACTGTAGGCTGGCTTTGATCTCCATGTTCCACGTATTTCTTCCCTTATTTCAGCAGAACTTTTGACTTTCTCTCTGCCAAAGCATCTAAATGGCTGACTTCAGAGCAAACTTTTTCTTTTCTTTTCCACATGCTGATACTTAAATCAGAAAATATTATTCTGATTTTGTGTTATATTTGTGTAGGACACAATTCTTCCTTAACTCTGTATGCTGTGTTAAAAACAGATTAGTAAAATTGTTTGACCATTCATGCTGAGTTCCTGGCAACAGCTTGTCATGCTGTAAAGATAACTTTTCTCTGAGTATCTCTCTCATAAGTGTATTAAGAAGACAGAGGGAAAAAAATACATAGAATTGTGTTTGGGAGTAATAATTTCTTCATGTTTATGTCCAGTCTACATGACATGAAGGTCCACTCTAAAGGTTTGGTATTCAGCAGCAGGAAGAAGCAGCAAAGAAATTATCCAGGGCAGGCTGTATCCTGGATTTGGTGGGGGATTCCTCTGTCAGTATGTCCCCTTGGAGAAAGGTCTTTTTACTGCAGTGGTTGAAAATGAGCCAGGCTTGCTTTCAGAGTATACTTGAATTTATTTATCACCATCCAGAGGGCTGATTCAGGTAAACAGACAACACAAAGTTTTCAGACACTTAAACACACACTTAGCCCCACATATTAGAGGTTCCAAGTTTAAGGAGCGCATTATACTTGTGATCTTTCACCATGCTACAGAATTGAACCCCAGGGGTTTAGAACAAGCTTTCTCTGTGCTGTTTCTCCTCAAAATGTTTTCCAGAACATTGTGCCTATCTGTCGAAGAATGACAAAGGTGCTTAAAATTGACCTTGAGTCAAACAAAGAGGAAAAAAGAAGATTTAATTTTTAGTCAAGAGCCAAGTTTAATCAATTAATTTAATAAGATTAATTTAACACAGTCTCATGAGCAATCTTCTGCTATATTTAGGGCTACCGTGTCATTTGAGTAGCATGGAAAATAAAAGAATAAAGAGGAAAAGGTAAAATAAAAAATCAGACAAATGCATAATCCAGTATCTAAGAAATGGGGCAAACAATGTTACCAACTTCTTCTAATATGCAGTAAGAGGTTAAAGTTACAAGAAAACAAAAATCAGAAGTACTTTATTTCAAATGTAATTCTAATAAAGGCAGGATAGGCTGAGAGTGACAGCTGCCATGACTTGTGATGTTTTTCCACTGAAGATGGGAACCTTCAAGTGTTGAAATGGAAAATTTTTAATTATTATTAAGCTGCCAGCAGTTTCTTGCCCATACGCAGTAAATAATTTCAGTAAACACTTTCAGCATTGGGGAGAATGTTTCAGAGATGAGTGATTAGTTATGAGTGACATACAGAGACTTCCAAGTGCAAGATCTGAACATTTTCTGAGCCACAGCTCCTGTGATCTGACAGCAGCAGCTGTAAAGCAGCCAGGGCAGGGAACCAGAGCTTTCCAGAGTCCTGGCAAATGCCAAAAGCTGGTGCAGAGAACCAGGTTCAGCCATGGCAGTCAGAGATACCAGACAGGAATGAATCACTCAAACATCTTGGCTCTGCAGGCTTAGAGAATAAAGCCCAGGACCAAAAATAAAACTAGGGGTGTAACTTCACTGAAGACTGCACTGGACAGCACAGCCACCTGAAGCAATTTGAAATCAGTGAGCTTTCAGGGGAGCAAATTAACCCATGCACAGCTTTGTGCTTTCATATACAACTAGCTCAGCATGTGAGCACACTCTGAGAAGTTTTGTCATAACTGCTTTAGTTTATGAGGTTTAAACTAAGGCATAAAATCTTACAACTGGGATGTGCTGGATGCTTAGGGACCAATAGACATCCATTCTGGTTGTAGCAGTTGTGGCAGAAGCTCTTGTGTTCAGTCAAAAATGAGCTGGGTGCCTTCAGCAATTTAAATAATAAGTCTTCATTAATCCATCTCATTTTCTAGAATGGTTTAGGAAATGATCACACGAGGGAGGTTGATGTTATCATTAGTATACCTAGCCTGACAGACAAGAAAGGGTTTGAAGATTCCTTGGAGAGACAAATGTTGCATGCAAATTTGTGCCTGACAGAGCTGCCAGAACCAGCTTTCTAAGGCTGGCACTCTCCAGAGCAAGGACACAGCAAAGCACTCGAGAAACAAGTGCCACTGCCAGTGACACAGCTCTTGGGAAGCTGAAGGAGGGAGAGGCTTGTGAAAGAAACCACAACATGAAGTTTTCTTCCACCCACTCCAAGAATGACAATGGTGCAAGTTCTCACTGTGATGGTGGTGAGTCCCTGGCACGGGTTACCCAGAGAAGATGTGGCTGTCCCATCGCTGGAAGTATTTAAGACCAGGTTGGATGGGGCTCTGAGGAACCTGGGACAGTGGAAGGTGTCCCTGACCATGGCAGGGGAGCTGGAATGAGATTATCTTGAAGGTCCCTTCCAACCCAAGCCATTCTGTGGCTCTGTGATTCTCTCTGAGCTGTATGTGAGTGTCCATAGTTGCCAGTTACCACAACTAAGAAGGTTCATGCTCTCATTCCCAGAGGCAAGTTTTACCTAAAATTGACTGTCTGCCACAGGGACCTGGGAAATTGTACTTTAAAGA
The DNA here is from genome assembly GCA_009812075.1 of Sialia sialis. Lineage (NCBI taxonomy): Eukaryota > Metazoa > Chordata > Aves > Passeriformes > Turdidae > Sialia > Sialia sialis. Next base: position 25,472,613 of record VRYO01001681.1, on the reverse strand, counting down.
ACAACATTCAGCTACAGAAACATGATTTGCAAGTTAAATGCAAACCTAGGAAAGTTTTGGTGGCTGCAGGCACACTCACCCACTTAAAAACTGGGCTGCGGTTCAAGGTCCAGAGTTAGATTTTACATGAATTAAGCAGATAAAAAAAACAACAGTAAACACAGAATACAGACTTTATTCGTCAAACCTGCTCTTACAAACAAGTATTTTACAAAGTGTAATTAAAACTATTTACATACTGTGCCCAGTATATTATTCTGTCTTTACTGATTATCAAGCTTGAACTGGGGGGTGCTCTTAATGTCAGATGGATGCTTAAAGAGACTGGAGTGGTCATTTTTTAAGATGTCATGGAAAAATTATAAAATTAGCTAAGGAAATTTATTTAGGGATTGAAAACACTAAGAAAAGGGTATAGAGATTTGTCCTGATCCTAAACAAATGAATTCACCCAGGAAATGGTAAGAGTTGTCATATGATACAGCAAGTACTTGTTCTTAATGCAAAGGAGAAATGAGCTTGCATGTCCTGGCTGGAAAGGAAAATCTACAGTCAGCAGTTCCCCATCCTAGATGCGTATTGAGAGGACTCTCATTTTCCTGGGACAGTGTTTCTAGAAAAGGTAACAGCTTAGAAAGGTGACATCCCAAATTTGAACCCTTATGCTAGGCCTGGCATATCTGATACAGGAATGTCTGACATTTATCAGGGTCCTGTTTAACGGTTCTGTTCTGAAATAAAAGCTTAGTCATATAACCATAACCTTCATCATCTCCAGCCTCTACAGGCCAGCAGAAAATGTTAAAGAATACACAGGAATGGATGCCAATTCTGATCTGAACCCAGTGCTGTTAATAATGGAGTGCTACCATTGTAATGTGACTTGTTACTTGCCTATATTTTATTCAACTGAAAACTGAAAACGAGAGTGCCTGCTCTTGAGTGCTTACCAGGAATTCATGTCAAAGTCACAGCAACCAGCAGATACATGGGAAAAAACATGAGGTGGGGGAAGGAAAAAGGGAAGCATAATCTGGTATACCAGCAGCTATTACCATTTTGTAAGAAACAACTGTGGGTATGCCTATAATGAAGAGCAAGGACTGCAAACAGCAATAATGTTGTACGAAATATCCTGTGGCCAGAGACAAACTTGACACACTGGATGGACAGATGCAGAGGAATACGTGACACTTTCTCCAAAGGAGAAGTACCAGCACTGCCTTTTCACCTGAGAAATTTTGACAGCCAACAGCCACAGCAGGTTGAGATGAATTTGTCTCAGGACATGGCACAAGTGGAGCTAACAGACTTGCTGCCATCTGACAGCAAGAGTATTGATACTCTGGGAGATATTTCCAATTCCATGAATCAGTGCACAGTACCTCAGAGACTAATTGAACATGTGCTTGTTCATTAAGTTAGATTAAGTTAGGAACTGAACTTCCTTATTGCGTTAATGTTTAATTTCAGGATGCAGAGGGAAGTTGCTGAGAACCTTGTCTTTAAGAGGTTCTGGCTTGAACCAGTTGTTAAATACAAGCTGCAAATTGCACTGCTCTTGTTAGGAGCTCACACTCCAAGTCAGACAGATCCCTATCAAACTCTGTGGTGCCTGCTAGTTCCAGAGCATGGAAATACTGGGGAGACATTTTTTCATTTCTGAGAAAGCCAGACAAGGAAAAAAACCACCTTTCTCATTACTTTTTTAAAAGCTACTAATCTTCTCATTTTCTTTTAGGGCACCTATTACTATATTAACAAAAGAGTTTAAAGCACCCCCTTTTGAAAGATCAAAGGAAAAAAAAAATCTCTTTTTTAAGGGAAAATTGCTGGAGCTCCTTACTGCCTCCCCAGAATATCCAGAGTGATTATGCCTCAGAGATGTCTCTGTTGACTGTCTGTAAAGGAAGCCCAGAAAATTAGCTCAGATGAAGCCCATTGAGACCTAAAGTTAATGAGATGATTTGTATATGATTCTTTGTTAGAACCACAGGATGAGAAAACAGAATTGACTGCTCCTTGTCAAAATTTTGGTTCCCCTGACCAGCTGGGCACTGGCTGAACCTGCACAGCAGAGGCAAACCAAGTGCCTTTCCCTATACATAATTCATTCCTGGTCTTTGTGCCCTTCACATCCTTAAGCTGATGTTTCTGGACAGGTACAGCTACTCTGAGCCGCATCTGCTCTGTTATTATCTTCATACTTCCAACCAAAGGCATCAAAGGAAGGGCAACACAACCCCAACCAAGCCTCTTAGCACTGTGAGTCACAGCTTTTCCACTTATGGCAGGATTTACCCACTGATCTGACAATTACTGTAAATAAGTACTTAGCAGTTAGAAGATTTTCAGACAGCATCTCCTTTCTTCTGAGAGGAGAAAACACTTTGGCCCTGTCTGGTTCTTGCTTGAAATAATCAATTATTATGACTGAACTCAAGCTTCCAGCCTAAGAGATGTCCTTTATTGACATCTGTAATGACTGAGCAGAGGCACAGCTGAAGTCTCTGAGTGTGGAGCACAACATGGACACCATGGCACTGGAAAATCCTCCAAGAGAACTCAAACAGCAAGGGACTCTGAGGGATCTGAGTGGTGACAGCATGGGGAGGACACCAGCACACCTTTCTGCTCTGGGCTGGCCTCAGAGATGCTTCTGTCACCATGTGTCACTTCTGCCTATTTTCCTCACAGAAAAATTAATTATTCCTAAAGTTTTCTCCTTCTTAAGTTGCTGTAAAAATACAATCCTCAGAACTTACAGCAATTTCACACTCATAAGCAGCACCTGGTTATAAGCCGTACTTCCAGGTAGCCGGGAAGACCACGGAATTTGTCCATAAATAAGCCACACTGGGTGATAAGCTGCACCTTTTTTTTTTTTTTGAAGCAAGGATCCATGTGCAACAAAGTAATAAGTTAGTCACAGAATTGCGCGATCACAGGGTTTGCTGTCAGGTGCTCAATTTGCAAACAGTTTTCACAGACTGGCAAAGCCTTTAAATGCAGCCCCAGGCATCCTCCTCGTTCTGTGGGCCCTGGCACTCCTGCCCCCAGCGCTGGCTGCCGCAGCTCCCTGCCTGCTCAGCAACAGCGGTGGCTCCCCACGCCGCTCAAAAGCGGCGGCTCGCCGGCAAAACCAATGGCGGCTCAGCGGGCCAGCCACACGAACGCGGCGAAGCCTGGCCAGCTGCGCGAAGCCAGCTCGGCGGGCTGGTCGCAGGAAGCTGGCGGTGGCTCACCACCCGCTTGCCAGTGGCTCCGGCTCGCTGCCCACCCCGCAGCGGCTCTGTGGCAGCTCCCTCCCCAGCCGGCTCACACTTCCGGGCTGCCATTTTGCCGGAATTTGTCCATAAATAAGCCGCACCTGGTGATTAGCTGCACTTCTGGGATCGGCTCAATTCTTCATTGAAATAGGTGCAAAATTACTGTCATTCTTTTGTATTCCTTGTGCTAAGGACATCACCAGTATCAGACAAAGCTTTTGATTAGGAGTCATCATGCAGATGAGGTTAGAACAGGCATTTGAAACTCCTTAGAAAGTGTTTACGTATTTCCATGAATCTTGGTTTTCTTCTGCTTCTATAACATACTTTACACTGGTGAAGGAGCAGAGAGATGTGCTTGATGATGCTCTACACCCGGAGCTGAGAGAAAATTAGGGCAAGTCTTGTCTCCAGATGGGCATTGATGGCCAAAAAAGCCTGAAGCTGAGCATATTGGCTTGATGTAAAAACACTGAGAAAAGCATCACTAGGGACCACAATTTACTACAACCTAAGTAACAATTTGCTCACCTATGTGTCACTCTCCTGTCCTTACATCAAGATCCTTCTCCCACTTCTTCCCACCTTCTGTTATATTCTCCACTGACGTTCCAATAGTGAGAGCAAATAGGGCAGCAATCACAAAAACAGTCTCGCACTTAGCACACAAGTGCCTTTTCCCAAGGAAAATTGCCTTTGTGGAAGCATTTTTTCCTTCCAAATGAAAAGGCCCCAAGCTACTCACAGAAGTCTCTGCTGAGATTTGGACCATGTGCAGTGCACAGGTGATCATCAAGGGAGAATGGCTTGAATTTCTTCAAAATAAGGGAGAGCCCATAAAGAGGGTGATCAGAGAGATGTTATGTACTGGGTTTAGAGAGAGCTGGTATAAAGTGTGGCAGTCTTTTTCTCTCTCAGCTTTCTCCAAACCTCACTTTCACAACAGCTTTTCAGCTGCAGCCAGTGTCAGGCTCTCAGCACAATGTGAATGCTGTGGACATTGCCAGGGATGAGGATGCCCATGGCCAGACCCCTTGGATGGCTGTCAGAGTGCTGCTGCCAACAAAACCCACAGGGAAAAAAGGGCATTTTTCTCCCAGTTTTTCTCTCTAACAGACCTGAATAGAATTTCATGGGACATGGAAAACCTTACACCTCTGCCCTCCAGGAGTTTTTGTCCTGCTAAATCTCAAAGATCTGTTGAAAACGTGCAGGTAAAAAGTTTTCAAGAATCTTCTCGATGGTCACTTAGCCAGTTTGAATCAGGAAGTCAGTACCAACTCTTTCAATTGCAGGTGGTTTTACTCTTGAAGTATAAAAAAAACCTTGAAGTTTGAGTGTGAATAATCATGTAGTGCCAGCATAATACTCCAGAAAAGGAAAGCATAAGAGGGAGAAGGAAGGTAACTAAATGGTCAGGCAGAGGGTGTTCACTCTTCTGTAAAGATATCCCCCATGTGAAAAAAAAAGGTAGGCTGAGAAAACCAGAATAAAAAGGAAAAAAGCTGGATGACAAAGAGGAAGATTAAATACTTAATAAACAATTATTTACAGAATTAGTATTCTCTTCTAAAGTTATAAAATGTGGCAAGTTTAGCTTACCCTGAGGCTATAGGATAAGTGGTAAAGCCATAGCTGTGTCTTAGAAGCCTTCAACTGTAAACCTTGTCAGCTTTTCTATTGCATTACTGCACATTAATAGAATAGTGATCTGGAAAATGTAGTAAGAAAAATTAGGTATTTAAACCTCATAAATAGTGTTTGGAGAAGAAATTGGTGGCAGAATGGGGACAAAATAAAGGACAAAGTTTGGAATGAAAAATTAAACTAAGAGGCTGAGAACGTAAGAAATGCCCCAATGGGTTCACCTAGCCCTCCTTACCCGAGAGGGAAGACTGAGATCAATAACGTGGCCTTCCTGGGTAAGGATATTACAGTAATTTCACAACTATAAGGCGTACCTGACTTTTTCCCCTGCAGCGAGGATCCGCGCACAACAAAGTAACGAATTAGTTTGCAAACATTTTTCACAGATCGGTGTAGCCTTTAAACGCAGCCCCAGGCGCCCTCCCTGTGCCACGGGCCCCTGCACTCCCGCCCGCCCCCCGGTGCCAGTTGCCGCGACTCTCGCAGCTCTCGCGGCTCGCACTTCCATGTTGGCAAATTTCCGAACTTTGTCCATATATAAGGCGCACCGGATTACAAGGCGCACTTCCAGGTTTCGATCAAAATTTTAGTCAAAAGGGTGCGCCTTATAGTCGTGAAATTGTATTTGAATTCCATTTGAATTCCAGGTGTGCTGACTCTTGGGATTCACCTGAATGTGGAGAAGCTGACTATACAATTTGTAGTGAAAACTGAATTTACATCTCTGAAAATGAAAATAGAGCAGTGGCATTAGGAGATAGCTTTGAAAGTGCATGAAAGCCTCACAACCTGCCACCCTCCCACTCCCCAGCACCTACTGCTGTTGTACCAGCCCTGCTCCACAGCACACCCCTGCCTATTCCATCCAGGGTCTTTTTATAATCTGTGTCATCCCTGAAATGCTTTAATTCCTTTTTGAACCTCCTGATATTATTTGTGTCCACAGCTTCCTGTGACAGCAAGTTGTCAAAAAGTTATCCAGTGCGTGTGTATAGTATTTTTTTGAAAGTAGGGTCTGTCTTAAACTACCTTTCTACTTGCTTTATGGATCATCCCTTAGTTTCAGTAGGGCAGGGTTTGAACAACAGTTCTGTTTTCACCTTCATGCTTTTGTAAACCTCAAGTATACCCTACATCAGGTGTCTTCTCTGCAAATTGACAAGTCCCAGCGTTTTGCCCTCTCCTTGCAAGGTAGCTGGCTCATCCCTGGGTTGTTTTTGTTGCCATTTTCTCTCTGTTCCTTTGCAAATTCCTTTGCCATCCTCCTGGAGATTGGAAGGTCTAAAACGTCCCAGGCCGCTAGCTGTGGGTGTACCAGAGTATTATGTGGAGGTAAAATGACACCTTCTGCCTTGTTTTCATGCCTCTCCTGACACACCCAATACTGCCTTGCCTTTTTTTTTTTTTTTTGACTGTCACTGCACCCTGCAGCAGGGCTTCAGAAAACTGCCTGGCTGGGTCTGAGGGATCCTTCCAGAGCTGAAACCACCAGTTCCAAGTTCAGTATCCAGCTAGGATGGTGTAGATGAGGATTTTCTCTCAATGAAGTATTCCTTGCCATTTAGCTACACCTCTAGGTATTTGGTCTGCTTTGTGCAGCCCTTCTGGAGTTTCTACTAGGGTGGCACCTGTCTAGTCAAAAGAGCTTAATAATCTTGTACAAAAGACAGTATAGTGAGAAATGCAAGAAGGAAGGAAAGAAAGACATGAAAGGGAAAAAAAGTCATTATTTTTCATTTGCTTGTGCTAGTGCTTAGCATTTTGATATTGTCTTTATAATGTGATTTTTAATTATTTTTCTCTATATAGGTGTATGACTGTAGCATATGGTTGCAAATGATGAAAAGATAACTGGAATTTTCAGTTGGTTTTATTACCTGGTTTTAACCCCTCTAAGACTTTTTTAATTTAAAAGAAGTTTCAATAAAAGCATGGTGGAGCGATTTCCTCTACAGTTCTTAAAATTTAATCCATACTCATCAATGAGGAAAAGCTGCAGTTGGGAGAAAAGAAATAAACACCTTCAGTAATGCAATCTAGACAAAGATACATGGTACACAAAGAAGGGGAAAATCACTCCATTTAACTCCATTAAATAAGGGTTTGTGTAATTTTAAAGTATTCCTTTCTCTTTTGATGTTGTCCTCTATTCTTACCTGGGACTGCTTCACCTTTGGAAGTTGATTTTGAAAGGTGACTTGTGATGCTTCTGACAATATCAGACTGGGTCAGCTTTGGTTTCAGTTTAATGCCCATCTTCAGCAGTGTTACCATAATTTCTGTTTATTTATGAGTACAATCTAATTAAAGATGAGGAAAGTGACTTCATCCCCTGACCAAGACCTGTCTGGTTACAGTCCTGGGTCAGTGTGAGCTGAGTGTCAGAGGAAGGGGATGTGGTGACCACGTCTGAAGGGCAGTGAAAGCAAATTCCTCTTTCCAAAGAGGCACTTCAGCCTGCTGCCCAAGGGAACCACGTTTTGCCATGTTCACATTACACCTATCTTTCCCAGGAACTCTTGAACCTGGCAGTCAATTCAACAGAATCAGTTGGGGGCAAGGTACAGATCCCTGAGATAAGCTCCAACTGCTTTTTGAAGAGAAGTGGCTGCAGAAAAAACACCTGGTGCTGGCTTCAGTGAGGACAGGTGGCAGTATGAGTCCCCTTCTAATTGAGCAATGGAGAATTGACACTGTGAAGGAACTTAAAAACAACTCCACTGGGGGAAAAAATGCAGTTGGAGATTTATCTTCCCAGACAAACATCAGTCACCTGTTAAGACAAGCATTCGTGGGAAACCTGGCCTCCTTAATTACAGTGTGGCACAACTTGTGTTCAGCACCTGAGCTCTGCAGCTGCAGCCTGCCCTGCCACACGTAGATTCCAAGCTGATTAAATTATAGACTTAGACAAGAAGTCATCCAGACATATTCCAGGTCAGCTGATGGCTTTTTAGGGTGCTTTTCACTGACAGTTTTTGCAAGGACTGAAAATGTCTGTGCCTCTGGTGATCAAAACAGTCTCTTTTCACTTAAACCCAAACATATTTCGACTGCCCAAAGTATGAACTATTTCCAGCTCACAGTTTGCACACCTAAACAACATGGCAGTTTGTCAGAAACCTGGTAGCCCTCTCTATTCTCTCTTACAAAGTATTAACAGCTCATACTCATCTTCAGTGTCGTTCTCAAACTTTGTAAAACGGAGGGAATCAATACCTGGCTTGCAGATCAAAGCACCCAAGACCCTTTTACAACTGGTAGGAGGAATGGGATTTGGTGCTTCCTACATCTGTGGGATATCAGAGTGCTGTTCAAACCCTGAAATTTCTTGTTCTTTATCATCATGTACCTTTTACATCAAACTTTTAAATGAAAACATTATCAAGGCTCTTTGGATATAACTGATAACTATTGAACTATTGTTCCAAAAACAACTATTTAACAACTTACCTGCCCTGTGGTTCACGCTGTACAGACTCTATGTGTAAACCCTGAGAGTGACCCAGGTGAATAAAACTTGAAAACCCCACAAAAATTTAAGAAATAAGTTTTCTAGTGAGCAAGCCCACACTCAGCTATTCCTTAGCATTTTTTAATGCAATAGTGGTTAACCTAAACGTACACAACCTTAACCAGGCTGTCCAGGCCCTGGCAGACAGGCAGCTCAAACACGTGCAGTGCTTTGGGGAACGTTACCAGGGGCTGTCGGGCATTTCCTCATATGAACTCTCAGTGTCCTTCTCTTGCTATTTCCTGATCAAAAAGTCTCTCTCCCAGCTCTGGAATGACAGATGCTCTGATCTGTTTTCAGACCATTACCTTGCCAGTAAATCATTTCAGGTCTCAAGGGAAAAAGTTTCTTCTGCTCATATGTCAACATAGGTTGCACACTTTTTTGATGAGATGTTAGATGTACATATTTCAGAATTATTTATTTAATCCCAAAATCTATAAGGATCCATACAGGATAGATGGGTGAAAATCAAGAATGCTTGCTTATGAAAGAGAACGAACACTTTTGAACTTGTGGCTGGAATTTCTGATCACAAACATACCTGTAAATGCTTTGCTTGGATTATCATGCTACTGCGTCCAGGCTGCTGGCAGACTAATGCTCATATTTTCCTGAGCCCATTCAATCTGAAACAGCTAGAGCACAGTTCTCAATTGTTTCAGCAACTGCTGATGCAGTGGTATCATTGCTTCATTTGCTGGCTCACTATGCAACTTTTTATGATCCAGATCTAAAACAAACCCCGCTTCAGACAGGTTCTTCTCATGTAACTCAAATGGGAGGCAGCAGCTGTGTTCACTCTCCCCCTGTACTGAGCATGGACAACTGACAGGTTTGATAGATCCACCTTGCTTCTTGTGAGCCTACTGAGTGCTATGGCTGCTCTAAAGCTCATTCTTTGCTGAAGGATGGCAAAAAAAAAGGAAGCTCAGTCCATCAGATAAAAAAGCAGCCACTACCCTCCTCCCTGGAAGGTAGCAGGACCCCTCAGGTAGGCTACTTCAGCAAAAGCTCACTTCAGCAAAAGCTCAGTTTTATTCAGTGTCTTCCAATAAACTTCTTCCCAGGACCACCACTAACCCTGAACCTGTGCCCCAGGATCTTGTCCTTCAGCAGACAGTCATGTTTATGTGCTGCCTATTCCCAAAACCAACCCAGGTATCCTCTGAAGTTCTGAAAGTGTTTGCTCTATGACAACATTTTGGCACAAAGGCCCTTATATTATGCCTGGTAAACTTTTATTCAGTTTAAGCTGTTACACCTGGGCAATGTGGCCTGGTGTGACACCAAACACTTGGCATCCAGAGGAAGGCAACACCCCCATCAGGTGATGCTGCTGGAGCAGTCAAAGCATTTCCCCCAGCTCAGGAAAAGATCCATCACCAGCAATTTTCTTCCTTGTGCACTTTTTTATTGTTTTTTAATGTTAACTTCTCATGATGGCTTTGTAGATAATTTCAGCATAAGTGAACACTCACCCATATTCTAAAAATTCTTACTGAGTGACCTGTGTGGGACTCAGCCTTGTGGGCCTGCAAAAGGAAAAAATGGATGCCCACGTTTAGCTGTGTGAAATTTAGAGAACGGTTTAAATATATCAGCTTTTTGTTTGCAGTCCAAAGAGCAGATGGTGGTTTAAATATTTTTAAAGGTTTGTATGGGATGGAGGACAGACCCACGAGAATGTCTCTCACCCTGTAAGGCAGCACTGTGATGTAATTATTAGATATAATTAATTAATTATTTCACTGTATTTTTGTGATTTTTTTTTCTCCTTTTAAATTTATCTGGAGACAGGAACAAGGCAAGGTGTTGTCAACTGTTAAAGTTTTAAGACAACCTTTAAATCATTTCACTAGGTAATACTGCCCTGACAGGTTTTTTCTCTGGTGAACAACTCGTAATTTACGTCTGTAATGGATTTTAAGAAGTTGCATGTGTGCTCAAGTACCTTGACAGAAATAAATGGTGTAAACTGCAAAAGTTCCTGACTAATTCCTTGCAGGGAGCTTTACTTTCTTCCACAAACCAGCCAAGTTTTCAAAAGCTTGGAAAAGCACACACGGGCAACAGGTTAAAAACCATGGAACAGTGAGTCAGGTAAGCACTCGGGTGTTTGGAGTTCACCCGATGTCTCGCACGTTGTTTTTAGGCGAGGAACGCCAGCTGTGTGATACCGGCACAGCTGGAACGGGGCGCGCTCCCCAAAGGTGAATCCACTGCTTTCGGCGAGAAACAGCGGCTTTCCCAACAACACAGACCGTGCTGCAGAAAATACTTACATCCTATTGGAATACACCGAGTGGAAAGTAAAGCGTGGACAAAGCTGCACAAAGCCCGGCTCGCACAGCGGTTCTTTATTGCCACAGCCCGGTTCGTGCGTGCGCGGCGGGACGCCCCTCGGCCGTGCCCCGGGTGCTGCAGCCGCGGGGGCGATGGGGGCGATAGGGGCGATAGTGATGATGGGGGCGATATTGGTGATACGGGCGATAAGGGCCACGGGAGCGATAAGAGCGAGCCGCACCCGCGCTCCGACCCCCTCCCCGCGCTATGACGTCACACCCCCTCCCCGCGCCATGACGTCACCACGCCCCGCGCCTGCGCGAGCCCCCACCCGACCCCTCCCCTCGCGCCTCCCCGGACCCCCCGAGCGGGCGCTTGGGGGCGTGGCCCCCCGAGGGGCGTGGCCCCACGCGCGCGTGCGCGCGTGCCCCCAACGGCGGCCGCCCGCCCCCGTGACGGGTTTTGCGTGACGGCGGCGGCGGCACCGGGAGCGCGCGCGCGCCCGCCCGCCCTTCGGTACCGCGAGCGCCTATCGCGAGCGCCTGTCGCGACCGCCGCCTCGCCGCCTCCTCCTCGCTCCCTGGAGCGGAATCAGCGCCCGCGCCTGGACTCCCCCCGCCCTTCCCCCTCCCACTATTATCCTCCCTCCCGGCGCTCCCGCCCGCCCGGGAACGCGCGCACCGCTCCCGCCCGGCGAGGGAGAGACCCGGCGCTGCCGCCCGCCCCGATCCCCTCCATGGCTCCCGCGCCGCCCCGCTGAGCCGGAGCCGCCCGCCGGGAGCCGCGGCTGAGCGCGGGAGGGAGGGGGCGGGCGGGAGGCGGAGGCGGGGGCGCGGGGGGTGCGACACGCGCGGGGAGCGGCGGCGGCCGCGGCAGGAGGCGGAGGAGGAGCGGCAGGAGCGGGGAGTCCCGGCGCGGCCGCGGCAGCCCCGCGCGGGCGGGCGGCGCTGGGAGCGGCCGGGATTTACCGTGGTGGCGGTGGGCGCTGAGCGGCGGGGGAGCCGGGCGTCCCCGGGGCCGCCGCCTCTCGGGCTGAGCCCCCCCGCCCGGACCATGGCCGACGACGACGTGCTGTTCGAGGACGTGTACGAGCTCTGCGAGGTGATCGGCAAGTGAGTGCGGCGGGGAGCGGGCAGGGCAGGGCTGGGCGGGGGGGAGCGCTGCCCCGCGCCCCCCGCCCGCACCGGGCTCGGGGATGCTCCGCCCGGGACCCACCTGAGTCGCCGCCGCCCGCGGGTCCGTGCGGGGTCCGGGTTCCCCCCCGTGGCCGGTGCCCGTTGTCCTCGTCACGCGGGAGGCGGAAGGGGGAGAAGTGACCCCATGTTTCCTCAGCCACCATGATTAACCACCTCGCCATCGCTCAGCCTGGCTGCAGCAAGCGGCAACCACTTCCCACCCCTTTTCTTCTCCTCCCCCCGATATCCCATTCCTGGCACACCCATCAAGGGTTGCCTCTTGGGGAAGGGAAAGGGAAGATAGCTCTCCGTAGATCCACCTATTCCCTGGGTGTCTGCATATTTGTGCGCCAGGTGTTGGGTTTTCCTCTTCTTTGCTGCATAATTACCGGCTTGGTAGTGGCGCTCGGGTAGTGCTCGGTTCCCGTCCACATCCATCACTCTGGTTCGTGTGGAAATGGAGATGTACAAGGCAGCAGGAGTGCTTGGCCTTTTGAGTCTTATTATGCAACTGCTGTTAAACCGATGCTCGAGGCTCGTATGAAACCTGGGAGTTGAGGCACTGGCTGGCGTTCCCCAGCTGCTGTTTCGGGTTGCCGCTGTTGGATGAAAATGACAATTCGTGTCACCAAGAAAATGCAGAGACTCCCCCAAATCAGATGCCGATAAAGAATTCAACCTGAACTCCGTTCTGTCCTGCCCCCGTATTTCTGTGACTGCTCAGTTTTGAAATCCTTTCTTTATTTCTTCATCGTCTTTCATGTGTTTTTGTGTAGTTGTCTCTGTGTTGCAAAAAGGACACGAAAGATACAGTGATACTGAGACTGCTTAATTTTCAGTGTGTCTGATTCCGAAGCTGAGATTGCTCTGCAAGCCTTAGTAGTGATACAGTTCAGTGTGCTTGGAGTTTTTCTTCGTGACAATGGATTTTATGAGAATAATTGACCGTGTTTTGATTATAAACAAAGAATGTTTCCTGCATGTATTCTCTTGCCCGCTCACCACCCCTATGCTTTTCAGTGTGTATGGAGTGCTGTCTGCTTTCAAAGCCAGGGCTAAAAATATTCTAGAATTAATCTTTTCTCCGGATTATACTGAAATGCTGGTCTCGGACATAGCAGGTGGCTTTGTTGTCAGCAGAAGTTTCAGCGCTCAGTTCTGTCGTTTCACAAAACACTACCACCTTGCTCCTAACACAACTTTTAAAAATATTAAGCTCCAAGGGCCTCGTTTGCCATCATAAATGGTATATGATTGCTTTAACTTGATGCTGGTGAGGAGCTTCTGTAGCAGCAAAACTCTTGTTATTAAAGGTGTTTTGAATACAATTTTTGGCACACTCCTTTCACAAGTGGTTTTATGCTAAGCACTGCAGTTCACACTCGGTTCTATTCCTGCCCGATTGCCATTAGAAGGAAGGTGCAGTGCTTGTGCATGACCGCACACCCTTTCAGAGGATGGATGATTCACAGGGGGCCAGATGTTTGCACATCTCCACTGACTTTTTCCTCTGTGGCTGGAGAATTTGGAAGGGAGAGCTCAAACCCCGTGGATTTTAGGTGTTAGCCGCAGAATTTCTACGTGAGATTTAGGTGGTACAGAGAGTGTTGTGATGTAACTAGATCTAACAGATAAATATTGAATCACAGTAGCATGATGATGCCAAGAGCACTGTAGCAAAACCAGGGTGTATCACTGAAAATAGCAGCAGTGCTGGTGTGAAGGGCTGATAGCTGGTTGTGATTACTCAGGCTTTTCCGCACAGATGTCAAGTCAGTCCTCTAAAAACCCAAACATTTAAAATAAATACACAACTTTCACATGCAATTAATGTGTGGTATTCCTGTTCCTTTGCAGTGCTATGCAGGTAAATTCCAGGGGACTAGAGGTGGAGCATTTTTATTTAGCATACAAATTCTGGGTACCACCTTGCCTGTCCATAAGAAACTTGAGGAAAGCTGCTGTAAATCTGCTTTGAATTGCTACGTATGCATCTGCCCAAATATCTTTCAGTGAAAACATACACTCAATGTCTGTGTGTTCCTGGGAATTGTTACTGATTGATACAATGATTTAGTTATTGTAAATAGCATATCTGGCTCTGATTTGCATTTCGGACACGTGAAATACTAAAATGTAATTTATCTTTCCTAAATAGGTAGTTAGCACTGTCACTTAGGGTAGTAAAAGGTATTTTCATAAAGGGTGTGAGAAAGAGGTCTTTGCCTGTAAAATGTCTGAGTGTTTAATCGAAGTTCCCATGCAGAGAAATCGGGAGATACATTCTTGGCTGACAGTAGACAGTCTGGTTTGTTGAGGCATATTCTGATCTTTAGGATAAGCTTTAAACACTTCCAAATACAATAAACTGATAAGGCTGAGTTTGAGTAAATGCAGCAATAATAGCTTTTGGTGAGGAACAATTACAGGGCAGTAGTATGTGAATGAATTGATGGGAATGACAATGATAAACTGTTTATTATGTGACATTTAGTGTGTTTAAGTTCTGCAAGTGTGCATTTTTCATTTTTAAGGGGTGTGGGTGGAAAGAAAGGCCAGGAGGGACGGAGAGAAATTCTAGTTCATGTTTCCATTAGGAAAAAATGTTAGTGGAAATCTTACTTTGCATACATTTCCAGTATACCTTTCCATTGCTGAAAGCTATATGAAAATACAAATTGGAATAACAATCCGAATTTCTCATTGAACTTTTTAAATTGCCATTTATGACATTAACATGTATTTATATATATTAGTCATGTATTTTTACCTAATCAGACAAGTTACATTTGAGATTATTGTCTCTTCAGTTTGACTGGCACAGACGTTCTTCAGCAAGAAATAAATTGAAGATTTCTTTATTAGCCTTCAAAAATATCTTAACATATCTCAGGATAAGTGATAGTGAAGAAAAAGACAAGTGTGGCTTTTTTTTTTTTTTTTTTTTCAAATTTGCTTCCAGGAGGCTTTGAAGAGCTTGTCCCTGTGTCTTGTTTGAAAAGTACACAGTCTAAAATCTTTTGTGTGGATCAGACCATGTGTTTGATTGACAGCTTACAGATAGTAGTGCTGAGTGTACTTGTTTATTTTTTATTGGAATTTTCATTCAAAATGCTTTCAGTAGTTTTTAAAACGTAGTAGGTGTAGAATTGAAACATCTTGGCTACTCATCTGAGGTGCAGACTGTTCTGAGTTTATCATAGGAGCTCCACATACACATAACAGGAGTTTTCTTTATGCCAAAGAGAGAATGCCTGTGTTTAGTAGGTGTTGAAGCTAGAAGAGTGAGGCAAGGATTTTATGATAGAGCCTTGTTCTGCAAGGACTTGATTTTAAATTACCTGGTTTTATGTTTCTGTACCTCTTAAGATCCATATCAGTTTATGTTAGCATTAGAGGAAAACTGTAAAGATTGTCTGACTTTTCTAACAGTAGGACTGGAGGTTGCTTAAATTTCCTCCAAATGTTTAAGTTGTAAATGCAATGAGATAAAGATGATAGACATTTATTTCTGTTTAAAAGAGTTTTGGTCACAATTGAAGTCATTAATCCTGGGATGCATTAGGAAGAGCGTGGCTGGCAGGTGGAGGGTGGTGATCCTGCCCCTCTGCTCAGCCCTGTGAGGATCCCCTGGGATGCTGTGCCCAGTTCTGGGCTCCTCAGCACAGCAGAGACATGGAGCTGCTGGGGCAGGTCCAGTGCAGGGTGACAGAGATGATGGAGGGGCTGGAGCATCTCAGTGAGGAAAGGCTGAGGGAGCTGGGGCTGTTGAGCCTCGAGAAGAGAGGGCTGAGAGGGACCCTCATCCCTGTGTGTCAGTGTCTGCAGGGAGGGGCCAGAGCATGGACCAGGCTCTGCTCCCTGCTCCCAGCAATGCACAGGAGGAACGGGCAGGAGCTGATGGCCAGGAAGTTCCACCTGAACATGAGGAAGAATTTCTTCACTGTGCAGAGACCAATCTGGAAGTGATTGTCTAGAGAAGGTGTGGAGTCTCCCTCACTGGAGATATTCCAGAACCATCTGGATACAATCCTGTGCCCTGTGTGTTCTGGGATGACCCTGCTTGAGCAGGGAGGTGGGACCAGATGACCCACTGAGGTCCCTTCGAGCCTTACCCATTCTGTGATACTAATAGCCACTTAAACTGTACATTTTTGTAATTTTATTCTTCCTTTGTGGACTATATGTGCCATCATTGTATGTGTAGTGGTGCATTTGTTGGCATTGCCAGTACCAAAGTATAACATGATGTTTGGTTCTAATGCTGTCACAGCTTTCAGGATGTTCTCTGCAAAGTTGGTTAAGGCTAATATTCTTCTGCACTGGACACATGAGGATTTTATTTTGTTTTTGTCCCTCTTTTCTCTGCATTGGGATGAATCTCTCTGCGTGGGCCCTTCCATCTAGTAAAGAGTAGTTAAAGGGCGAGATCCAACAGGCATCGATTGCTCTCCTGTCCTGCTTCCAGACTGCCAACACTGCTGGAACACCACACATGTGAGCTCAGGATGCAAAGTTGTGGACAGGGTTTGTTTGATTTGTGTTTTTTTATTTTTTATTACAATTTGAAGGCTTCTAGCCCGCTGAAGTCAGGCAGGGGGTGGTGGTTGCAATTCCATTCTAAGCTTTTACTTGGAGTTGGAGGTGCTTTGGACTTGTGGCTCAGTCTGGGAGTGTTCAGGGAAAGGACGACAGAGCTTGTGGATTCCTTGTCCAAGAAAAACGTAAAGCTTTTAATAATTGTAATTATTGTGGTAACAAAACTGCATAGAGGTATTTTGATGGTTTCAGTGGTATTGTTTTTCATTATTGCCTCAATTTTCACTCATAGGAATTAGAATGCTGTTGACTCTCAAACACACTTGTACTCTAGTACACTGTTGAGACTTTGCATTTCTTTTAAAACTGATGCAAATAACTGATAGGTGTAATTAATGACAAATCAAATGAAAATGTGAAACAACTGTAGTATGTACTCACTATTTGTAGAGGGGGAAAGGAACTTCTTAGGGATATGTTAGCTGATTTGTCTAGTTTAGCTTTTGAGTTTTTAGTGCTGTTTGAAACTCTCTGCTAATAAAGCATTCTTGGCATTGTCTCTGTTACAGTATGTAAGAGTAAAAGATCATAATAAATATTTGATTTAAGCATGAGGTCATAATATGCATTGCTTCAGGAAAATAGTGGTTGAATAGTGTAGTGTATAATTGGTAGAGAATATCCTTAGCGAAGTTATTCTACTATGGATTTTGGCTGTAGCAGTGACCCCTTTCTACTTAAGAGCCTCTGCCTACTTAAGAGAAGCAGCTGAAGCCAGAATAGAATGAATAAATCTGGTTGCAGAGTATATTTCAATCACTACTCTCTATTTGTATGGCTTTCTCTAGTGTTGTGTTGATAACCAGCAGCACTCTTGTGTACATCCTTCTTGAGGAAGAATTCCTTCCTGGAAAGAGTTGCTAAGCATTGGGATGAAGTGCCCAGAGGGGTGGAGGAGTCACCATGCCTGGAGCTGTTCCTGAGATGACTGGATGTGGCATTCAGTGCCAGCCATAGTTGAGTTGATCAGAGGTTGGAGTCAATGATCTTGGGGATCTTTTTCCAACATAAATGATTCTGTGATTGTTATGATGTGAGCAAGACAGCTGTAGTGATTGGGAAGTTGAGGCTTGCTTAAGAGGGGAGTTTGGAGGAACTTGATCTGGGAAAATACAAGCTGAGAAAGATTGTGCAAGGGCTTTGCAAATATGCTTGTGTTTAAACACCTGAGAGAAGGAAGACTCAAAAATGAGCAAATCTGAGCATGCTAGTCCTGTGTAATTTCAGCCCAACAGTTCAGACCAATTCACTACTGAGATTCCAGATCAGATATCTGTGGGATGAAAAAGGTGACCTTGACTTGAAGATTTGGTAAGTTAGGAGTCTGATCTTTTTATTAAAATAGTATGAAGCTTTGTTGCCTTCAGAAAAATGGGGGCCAAGCTTCAGGACCCAAGTGATTCCTGATTCAATCTTCTGAATTTCAATTCAAACATAATACTGAAGATAAAATGCTTTGGGATAAAGAAATACTAGTGAAAGAAGAGACACATTTTATGTCAACAGCCACTCACCTACTTAGCCCTCTGTCTGATACAATGTGCTTTTTTGTCATCTTTTATACAGATGTCACGACTATGAACAGTAATCAAGCATTATTAACCTCAATATGATGTTTCTAAAGATTGCTTCTCAGAAACTTGTAGTCATATTAAATGTGTCATCTAAAGAATGATGACTCCAGAAGTGAGTGGTTGTTTGAAGTAGGTATTTTGTGCCGAATTGTGGAGTTAAAAATAACTCACATGAATGGAGTACTTTTTTTTTTTTTGATGTTCAGCACGACTATCAGCATGGCCAGAACTATCATCCCTACCTGTTAAAAAAATCAGACTTACCTCTTAAGATGGGGTAGTAATCAGCTATTTCCACCGAAAGAGCCCCAAGAAAGTTATTTTTCTTTGCCTACATCAGAGAAATGTGTAAGAGGATACCTTGGTAAGGCATCTAAAGCATGGGAAGAGAGTGCCTTAAGTTCAGCATAGCTCTAAAGTGAACTGTGTTTTTGTGTGCCAGGTTAGTACCTTCTCTTCATAAACTTCTGCTGCATTCAGAATGGGTTACAGTGTTCCTTGGGAGGTGTCTGGTGGTGCAAGGAATGCTGCCCTTGTTGGAAACAACAGTGCCCAACAAAACCGTGGCGTTTCAATTACCTTTGTGTTACTGGCTATTTAAGCTCCCTTTTACCAGGATCTTTTTCTGGAGGTGAAAACAGTGAAATAAGGTTCAAGTGATTTTTGAAGCTTGACCATAAAAAACCTGTACATTGTTATATGGATTTAATTTTTCTCTTCAGTTTTTATGAGAAGCGAAGTATTTCCAGAGGTACCACTAAAAATCTTTTACAGGATAAATTTAGGACTAAAAGGACTGAGGACTATTGCCTGATGTATTCTCAAAGGACAGAATTTAATGTCCCTTGCTCTTTTACTTTCATCTCTTTTTTTCTAGAATAGGATAAGAAGGAGTAGCCAAAAAGTTAGTCCATACCTTCTGTCTTTTGTTGCAGTGTTCAAGGTGCAGTGGGGCTGTGCTTTCCTTCCAGGCGTAGGATTTGTCAGAATTCTTGTGTTCTGAATATTTTGCCAACTTCTGTATTGACTTAACTATTTCAGAAGTCTTCAGCACCTGAAAACATTTCTAGTTCATGCATAGTTCTTGCAAACTTACAAAGTTCATTGTCTGTTTAAGAAATTCTGAATATTTGCCATCCACCAGGGATTCTAAGAAGCATTTGGTTGAATAGATTTTTGCTTGCCTCCTTCACCTGTTTCTTTGGCTACCCAATGAGAGGTCAGTGCTTGCAGCTGCTTTGATTTAATTTTTATCTAGTATCTCCATTTTCTTTTCTGGATTATGTGGACATTAGCAGTTATTCCTAGCATTCAATACTGAGTAAATTTCCTGGGATATGTGAACTAAAAAAGCTGTACAAAACTTTCCTGTGAACATTTTTTAGAAGCACAAGTTGGGGTGTAACTTGTACAGGCATTTGCAGTGGTTCAAAAATGTATTCTGTTCAGTTGTTTGGAAGCACTTTAAGGTAAGTTGCAAAACTAGTTTTATCTTATCAAAGTGTCAGTTCTGCTGCAGCTGAGATTAAGAAACTCTTAGAATTTCAAAGTGTGCCTTTCCTAAGGAGCACATTGTTCTTGGGTAACTCGTGACTTCATATAAATTCAGTTACCAGAGATTGGGAGATAGTTGACGCCTGAAAATTTTTGATCCAAAGATCACTAGGAGTAAAGAAGGAAGTCTTAACTGTAGAGAGGTTGAGGCTTCTCAGGTACAGTGGTCTTTAAGATATTCAGAACTTCATTAAATCCTTTTCTGGTGTCTTTTTATATGGGTCTGTGAAGTGGACATTACACCACCAAAAGGAAAAAAAAAAGAACTCAAGAATTTCAAAAAGAAAGTTCAGTTTGTACTGACCATCTCAGAGCTTAGGCATGTTCCTCTGTCTTTTTTCTCCCACTTTAATTCTGGGGAGAGGGTCTATGAGTGAAACCTTTGGCTGTGTCCTTGATGTTCCAGCTTAGAGAAACCAGCCAAAGGAGTGTGTTATTGCTTTACTTCCACATTGTTCCAGGGAAATCCTGATAATCCAAATGGAGTTGTCAGCTGGCCACTTTCTCCTGGTTTGTTTTGGCTCCAGATGTTGTTCCTGATACTGAGCAGAGAGGAGCAGTTCTGAGCTGTGGGAAAGCACTCATTTATACTCAATTAGAGGGATCAATACACCTGTAAATGGAAGGGATAATGAAGAAGCAAGTGAGGTAATCCTATCTCCCCCCTTCAAACCACTCCACATCTCTCCTGCTGGTTAGGAGATGATGATACAGAAGGTGGGGGTGAATGTAGCCTGTGAAGATGACAAACAATTTAGGGAGCTATATATTAAGTGATAGGATCTTTCTACATCAGTAGTGATCCAAACGAGTAATTTTTCCTAGAAAAGAGCTTTGTGGAGCTCTTTATGTTTGCCAGGGTTGAAGTTGAATGAGCAGCAGCAGATGGGTTGAGTTTGAATGGGTTTAGAGAAGTGTGCTCAGCACTGGTCTGGCTGCATGCAGAGCAGGAACTGGAGTGAGAATTGAGGTGAAATCCTGCACCTTTGTGATTTTGCAGCATCTGTAAGTATATCATGAGTGGTGAAGGAGAGCTGTGTGACAAGCTGTAGCTGTGTTGGAGGTTGTGTAAACGTGGCAGTAGCAGCCTTTCTCCTCTTTGTGCCCTGGGTGAGGAGTGTGTGAGAGCATCTTGGCATCTTGGTGACAGGAGCTGAATTAAGTTTGCTGCTGTAGAGGAAGAAGATGTTGCTCTGTTTATGTGCTTCCATGCCCCGAGTGATCCACCCTTCCCCTGTGCCAGCTTCTGTATTCATCTGCTCTGTATGAACCAGGTGCACTATAAAAATACTCATTGGATGGTTATTCTGCTGTTTTCACTGGCTTGACCAGACCTACAGTGCAGTCAGGTCTTGCTCAAGGTAGAAGACTCGGGGATGGAGAGAGATAAAGTGTGCAGGCACTTCTCCCCTCTTCTCAAACAGTGAATTATGAAGACCACATCATAAAATGCTTTGTTATGTTGGTTTTTTTTTGAAGCATGTTTGGCTTTTTTTGTATAATCAGGAAGTTAGCTTTCAAACCCTTTTCTGCAATGGTAAGGAAAGGGCAAGGATAAAGGGAAACAGATTAGATTTTTGAGGGGAAAGGAAATGTTCCAAATTAACATGCAGTTATTAACACATGTACACAAAATCAATCAGTTGTTTTTAAGGTCTTGATTTGTTTTTTCCTTCTTTCTATACACATAGACATTCCCTGTTATTAAAACCAAGCACTAACTTTACATCAGAACCTCACTTGATTCAGGATTTTAATTGGCAACACACCCAGTTAAAATTAGGAAGGCACCTAAATCTGCGATTTTTACTTGTTGACTATTTGAATTAATTCTTTGAAGCATAGTAGCTTCTGACATGCTTAGATGCATGGTCAAATGTGCATGTGTCTTGTTGGGTCCTTCAGGATTTAAAGTGTTCACGGTTGGGTGTACTCTGAACAGCAAGCATGCTTGATGTTTGTGAGCAATTCTGATTTTAATAGAAACCGGATCTGTTACTTCTGGTTCTTGTATGATTGTGTGCAAAAGCTCTGATAGCATATTTAGGAATGTTCAAGAAATTCAAAACCAAAGTTTTCCCAAGCCACCTGTTTTCAGATTTTGTTTTGCTCTAAACTTAAATGTGAAATGTATTGTATTGGTCAAGAACTTGTTTCAATAGAAATATGTGCCTGTCTGCTTTGTTGGGGATTGGTTGGGTTTTTGTTTTTAGGAAAAGTTCTGTTAGTGCACCTAGATCAAATTTAGATTGAAAAATACCAATTTCCATTTACAGAAAATACGTTTTCCTTTCTACAGCCCCCAAACTAGATGTAACATCTTTCTTAGTGTTTCTGCAAGTATCTTAATTTCAGACCTTCAGCACTACAGACATGAAAGGAACAAAAGGGGCTTTCAAAACTGAAGGTCAGACAGAACTGTTTTGCTCACTCAGAGCTATTAGATTAAGATTATTTTTCTTACTTTTTCCTTTCTGGAAAAAGCAGTTATCTGTTGGCCGAGTTTCTTGGATGTTCAGCCCTTAAGGTTCAATTATCTTTAAAAGCATAAAGTAAACAGGGTGCTTAAAATATCAGAAGTTCTTTCCCTAATCTTAGATCTCAGGTGTGTCAATTTTTTTTATCAGCTGCAGGCACTTGTAATTGTAAAGTATTCAAAACTTCATCGCTGCCATTGAGATACACTTTGAGGATACTTTCTCAGCTCTTGCAGATGAATCTTCTTACTAGGATTCTTAGTTTGAAGTTTTCAGAAGTTCCAGTTGTCCCTTTGCTGTGTTGGTAAGGGGTGTTTTCAAATAGATTGCTGATTGTAGAGTTGTGTTGTGTGTTTGAAATACTTAAAATTTGCTCAGAACAGGGTCTGGGAATTGGATTTATTTTGCTTTGTGAAGATGATCATCATGGATGCTTTATTTCCCTTCTTAGTGGATCTGCTGACTTTTAAGTGATTCCATAGAACATCATATCTTTGTTTCCCATATTTTGTAGCCTGGTGAGGGCTTTTGCAGGCACTGTGTTAGGGAAGGATTTTAATGAGTATCCTGATTTCGGGAGGATTGCTCCAAAGCACTATGAGTGACAGCTGCCACTGCACTGGCATGGACTGACAAATTCTGAGAACATGTCCCAGGTTGTAGCAAGGCAAATCCACAGCAAAACTGTTGGTTTGGGTATTCCCCATGCAGGTGAGTTACAGTGTCTCTTGAGACAGTGCTTTTCAATATCCAGGATCCTTTAGGTGTTGTGTTAAACAGCAAACTCAAGTATAATCTGAAATTATTCTCGGGGATGCAGTTAAGCAGAAAGATGAGATCACTGTGAAATTTCTGATTCTTTCCCTGAATGTTTGTTGTATTTCAGAATTGGGACTTAGTTTCTCATATTGCTAATGTATTTTTTTTAAACTTAAGGTGTTCCAGGAAACTAATGTGGGAAGCTATCTTCTCAAAACCCAGGCTATATGCAGATCCTCAATATTTGTTCCAGTTGCAAAGACAAGGAAGAGCATAAAATAAAACCTTCCTGAAATGTGGTTTTAGATACATGGCTGGAACCTTCAGAAGTCAGTGGTGACTTGCAAGGATATTGATGCATATTAGAATTTAAATGTGTATTTTGCTGGAAGCCGCTTGAAAATTCTTTCTCATGTGTGCTAAAAATTGTTCTGTGAAGTTTTTGCATTTAAAAATAGAGCCTTACAGTGGTTTGTAGCTGTTCTTACTGATAAGTTTCCTCTTTTTTTCTTGTCACTGTTTAAAAAAGAAAAAAAAAACAACTTGAAGTGTTTGCTGTTTGTACAAAGCTGTAAGAATTACTCAGAACTTTCCTTTTCATTTAACTTTTCCTCTTGCACTCAGATGCTAGCTTGAGAGTTTGCTGCCATCTCTAGTTTCTTGATGAAATTTATCTTGAGCTGCTATTTGGTCCTGCATTTTCATCTGTATTCATAAAAAGACAAATTTTGTCTGAATTTCATGACTGCTCTTAGAAGAATTTGTTTTGTAAAGCTTGTATAGTGAAGAAAATAGCTATCCCCTGTGGGTTTTTTTTCCTGAGAATATATTAGGGAGTTTTTCTAAGGAGAAATATCTTGTATTCTTAATACCTTGTATTCATCTTCATGTCTGTGTCTCATCTTCAGCTACAGCTGTAGCTAATAAGCAAACTTCCTGCATTTTTTTGCTCTCATTTTGGATGTTAAAATTTATAAGTGACACTACTGTGACTTTTTTTACTGTGATAAGGACAGTATATTCTGTTGGTTGGTTATTGAACATAGAACAGTTTTGGGTTTTGCTGGTCTCTTCAGTACCAGCATTTTACTTCCAGTATGAGTCTCTCTTACACCTGAATGGTTTTTAAATGTTTCTTTGCCAGTTTTCATTCTTCTAGCATTTCTTTTGTAATGTGGCACTCCTTGGGAGCTCTGCCAAAGCTTCATTCTGGATTTTTTTTCCCTGCTTTGACTCACATTTCTTTTCCTATCAAATAACAACTTTTCCTAACAATTTGTAGATGTTGTTTCACATGGTGTATTCTGACTTAGTCTGAGATCCCCTTTAGTTTTCTTCACTCACTGGGTTCCCAGCAAACTGTAGGATGGCTGTCAGTCAGAATTTTGCTCCCATGGAAACTGGCTTGCTGCAAAATCAAGCTGCAATTCCATTTTCTGAAACCTGAGCTAAGAAAAGTGAGTTACGAGAACCTTTGAAAAAGTGTCATCATTGTATTTTATCTTTGAATCTGCAGCCAGCTGAGACTGTAGTGTTGAGACCTGTGTTTGTTTGCTGTAGAGGGAGTGGTACAGGGTAACCTGTTCTGTTACTGTCTCCTGATGACAGTTCAGGTATTTAATGTGACTTTTTTTGTTGTTTGTTGGGTTAGGTTGGACTGGGGTTTTTTTTCCCCATAAAGTGCTTTTCTTTTCTTAGGTTGACTTTGCCTGTGCAGCATGGAAAAAGCAAAGTTGTGTGCCTTCAGTGCTGCTAGAGCTGCAAGAAGAGATGATTCTGTGCAGCTGAATTGTGTTCTGTGAGCATGTGTGGCAGAAGGAAGTTCATCTGATCTCTTCTCACCAGGGAGAAATAGGATCTTGGTCAACTCATCTTAGCAACCGTGCTTCCCTGCCCAGTCAGTTTGTGGGAAAATAAGGATTTTTCAGCAACAACACTTACAAAACAAGTGTTTTATACATCCTAAGTACAAACCTGCTCCACTTCCCTGTATACTCTAACTAGCAGAAAGTGCTTTTTTTGTATTTATCACATTTTCTACTTTATCTAGTCTCTGTTATTTTGCAGAGAATAAGGAATGGTCCTCAAAAAATGATTCAAAAATGTAGCTTTTTGTTTTCCTTGTTACTTTTTTTAGGCTGATGCTGTCTTACAGGATAATGCCTGAAATCTCATGAAAACTTACATACCTACTGCTCAAGTTAAAGGACTTTGAGAAATACAAAATTCCAAGAGAGAGGAGAAAGTTGTGTTTCCAAGGTCTGAAGCGTATCTTGTGCAGCAGTTCATGTTTTGTGAAAAATGTTGCACCAGTAAACTCATTTGAAGGGTGTGTGATCCTGCCCTGTTAATATGTCAGAGATATTATCTACACTGTATGTTGGGTTAGATATTTTTTAATTACTTGAAAATTTATCTGCATGTAAATGGGCTGGTAAAATGCTTCCATTTTTTTGCCCATTCTTACTCACTTCTAGCAAACATAAATATGGTCTGCTATCCTGTCAGCTTAAATGCTGTTTGGAAATATGATGTTCTTCAGTGATGTGCAAAAATCTTTCAATCAGCATTCCTTCGAGTGGCTCAAATGCACAGAGTTGTGCTAAGTCCAAAATCACATTTGGCTAAGTTGTAGTTAAATATTTCACTTGCTTAGAGCTAAGATCCTGCAAAACGTGCAAAACCCCTAAATTTTTGTGTGCTTTAAAGGATGGGAGCTGAGTTGTTACAGGCAGAATCAGGAGCAGATTGTTGATCCTGGCATACTTAGTGTGTGCAGTAGGAGTGAGATAGTGGACAGTGCGGATCTGATGTGAAAATGTTCTCTATTTTTCTGGTTGTTTTTTACCCTAAGCAATTTCAGATGTTTTCACAGTCTCCCTAGCCCTGTTTCTCAGTAGAGCACATTTTATCTTAATCCTTTTTTCACAGGTAGGTTGAGAAGGGCTGTTGTTCAGTTTTAGTGAGCTAGTCATGAACGAGGTAAATATGATAGTATGGTTTGGAATGATCCAGTGTCCTAAATCTTCAGTGTATTTATGAATGTTTGGTGCTATTCAGAGTGAAAAAAGGGTTAATTTCAGCTTCTCAGTTGAAGCTGAGTTGCTAATTAATATTGATTAGCATGTGCTCTTTTACCAGTTAAAGTGGTTTCTTGATTTAAGTTCATGGGAAAATATGTCTAGTAGTAGAGATTCTAACTATAGTCAGATAGTTCTCGTAAAAATAGTTTATTTGAATTATAGTCCATGTTTATGTAAACAGTGATATGATGTTTATGCAGTGTATGAAAATCTTGCAGCTTTCTATAGACAATTCTGTAAAATGGGAATTATCTCCTTGTGAGGAAGTTGACAGCAAACAGTAGAAAATATTCACATTATTAATATTCACATTATTAATATCATGGCTCAAGTTTATCTTTGTCTTTTCCAGGAAGGAGTTTCTGTTCATTTTCAAAAGCTTTATGTAGTAAAATGTATATAATGAAGTTCTAAAAAAAACTCAAAAATCTTCTCAAGCAGTGTTCCTTGAGATGTGTTCCCCGCCTTTTTGTAATTTTTGTTTGTGTTTTTGCTCTTTTGGGGGGCTAAACTAGTCTGACAAAAAAAAAAAATCAGGATTAAAAAGTGTCTTTCTCTTTTTCTAAGTTTCCCACTTGGTCAGTCTCTTCAAGAATTTTGGCCAGTTTTCCAACTACAGTGCAATTACTCTTAAAAACTTTAATCTTTACCTGCATAGGGATTGGGGAGCAATGGAAGCCATGAAAACAG
This sequence comes from Sialia sialis, assembly GCA_009812075.1. NCBI lineage: Eukaryota > Metazoa > Chordata > Aves > Passeriformes > Turdidae > Sialia > Sialia sialis. The sequence continues at coordinate 25,445,986 of VRYO01001681.1, read as the reverse complement.
GTAAACCAGGAAGCCGGTTTGTCAGAAAGAACATTTAGTGTCTGTATCTTTGGAAGGAAAGCACAGGTTGTACTTTTTTTTTTTTCTTTATCTCCCAGACAAGTATTTTCTGCTTCTCAGTGGGCTGATTACTCGTGGATGTCACGTGCTGGAAAACATTGATGGGAGAAGGGGCCTTTCAGTGATGCTGCCTCTGGGGTACTCGGAATTAATGTCACAGAGGGGTATCACAGAGTTAACAGAATTGATTACTCGAGTGTCATGTGTAAAAGAAGTCTTACATTTGTTGAGAAGCAAACCAGCGCCTTTCTTGAATGATGAAAAAAAAACGTTGGGGAGGATCAGGAGATCATTAGCAGTTTTGAATATACTTTTTTTTTTTTTTTAAGTGCTTTTAGTTTGGCATAGTATTCCTCCAGCTTGTATTTGAAGTCACGTTTGGATTAAACCCTTGACAATGAAACAATTGTTTTAAAGCTTTGTTTGGGCAGATACCTGCAGAAAGGACAAGATTGTAAAGATGGAATTTTCTAGCCATATGAAGGGAGTCCTTTCTCCTTAAGAGATGAAATGAGCAAACAGTTGGAAATTATTTCAAGTGTGGCTCAACCCAGATGCTGCTATCCTGGACATAGAGTTGAACTGTGATGTCTGTGAACTATCTAAAATGATTCCTAGATACCTTATGGCACTCTTTTCATGGATTGTTTTCGTTCAGGTTTTGACCATATGATGTCGTTTTGGCTGTAGCAGTTGGTGTTCAATAAGATGTCCATAATAAACTGGGGAGATGGGAATCACACTCTTGGTATTTGGGGAGAACAGATCCAAGATATGCAGGAGATTGTGTTTATTTTGTATTCCAAGTCTGCACCCAGAGGAAATGGAAGAGTAAGATCTAAATCCCAAGAGGCGTGCAGTATTGCTTCAGGATTTTCAGTTGAACTTTAACCTAACAATGGGGAAGGGGGCTTTGATTATTGTCTGTAGTATGAGTTTGCATTGAGAATCAGGATGGGATGTCCATTAGTAGGGATAGTTAAGGTGGCAGCTCTTGACCTGTTCAGCTGCTTCTCACTTGAATGTGGCTAGAAAAAGCAGATAACTGTGACCATCATTATTTCTGGTTCCTTGTAACATGTCACTGGTGCTTCAGGTAAATCAGACTTGTTTTTTTGCAAGGTAAGATAGAATTGAAATGAATGCTTGAACAAACTGATTAAAGAGATTAAAGAAAACCTTGCTTAGCTGCTGCAAGTCTGTATTTTAATTAGTACATTGAATTCTGAAATATCGCCTAAGCTTACCCAAGAGAGTTTTATAATAAGCTGATAACTATTTGTGGGGGCAAAAATGGGCTTGTTCATTTGCTTATTTTTAAAGCACATGTATAACATAATTTTCAGCATATTGAGGGAAAAAACCTGAGTTTTATACAAGCTGCTTGGCCATAAGTCATTCCTTTCAGCATTCAACCTTACTCCAGCTGGGAAGGTTCATGTGGTACAGCCTTGAAACTTTTTTGTACTTGTAGCTGTACTGAAGCTGCATCTCTGCCGAAGGCTGTGTCAGATTTATCATCTCCTGCCATGCCTATAGAAATCTTTCACCACCAGTCACAGTGCATATTTCAGTTGTCTTTTGCCAGTTTCTCATTGCCAAAACTGAGCCTGCACCCAAAATGGCAAATTGAATCTGCATCCAAATTTGAAGCAGGTAAATGCATTTACTGTAACATCTGCAAGCCTCTTTATTAAAGAGGCACGATGATCAGCTTAAGGCATCAGCTGGATGTTATGTTTTGTGAGAATTTGTTTTAATTCCATTTCTGAGACTTACCCCCCCTTGACTTGTCTTCAGGTCTCAACAATGACTGAACACTGTCAGATACCTTACATCAAAAAAGGTAATTATATTCAGAGAAAACTACCTGCTGAAATATTTTCATGCTGCTCTGTCCACAGTAAAGATGTCATTTTTGCTTTTTTTGGACTTATCGCTCATACTGAGCTGCCAAGTTTTATCTTAATTAGTATTTTGCCATTGCTGCTTTAAGAGGAATAAAACAATTATGTTTTTCCAAATATCCCCAGTGCAGATGTTTTTGGAGCATATTCATATCTCTTATGGGTTATTACACATAAAAGCAAATTAAAAGTTTGAGCTTTTATATTGTGACAAGCTAAAGGGATACTTATCTTTGGTTTAATGGCATTGAGTAAGTCATTGGGCGTTTTGTCCTGATAGGAGTAAATAGGCCATTTCTAGGGATGAAGTTCTACATTAAAAGAAAAACAACTTTATATTTCTAAAATGTCTTTTCATTTGTTTCCCCCATCAGAACTAGCTTTAGTCATATAACTTGCCTGCTTAAATCATTGGTGAGTTCCAGCCACTGCTTTTGTCAAAGAAGAATCTACATATGTGTATTAAATGGAATCGATTCAGGATTGTGTTTAGACCAAAGGTTTTGAACAAATTCTACTTTGAGAAGCCTTGTCTGTAGGCTGTGGTTCACTTTGTGTCTGGTGCATTGTGTACTTATTTAAAGCTTCCCATGTACCTTAATTTCACATTGTGTTGAACAGAGTTGATAGCTGCATTCTGGAGCAGTGGATGTGGAGCTCTACAATCCTGCTGTTCTAGCTCGGTGATTCTGTAACCAAAACCACATAATTCTACAGGTGGTGGGGAATTTAGGTTGTGTTCTTGCCTGTGAAGGAAACTGCATTGTACAGGCTGGAGCTTCTAATGCTGTTTGTTCTTCTTGTTCCATGCTGCTCTAGGGAAGAGCACTTCAGTCCATTGAAGTGTGATGTGCTCCTGCTGCCTGTTTGTGTGCAGCTCATCTCATGAATGCTGGTTTTTGGTTTGGTATTCTGTGGTTTGAGATTTTTTTTTTTTTTTTTTTCTTTGAAGAGTCAGTGTGGTTTATTAATTTTTCCAAGTGAACTGTCTTACATGCAATAGTAGAAAGCACTCTTTTAGCTTGTATAAAAAGACATAAGGTATATCATAACAAAAGTAGTAGAGGCAAAAATTGGAGAGTGTCATTGAGGGTCATAAAGAGAGCGTCAACAAATCCAGAAAAAATGGTAGGAAATGGAAGAAGGAGAATAGATGCCAGTATTTAAAGCAAACTGACCTAGAATTCTGGGAAATTGATTATAGTTGCATTTTAGATTCAACATACAAAGCTTCTGTTAAGAGGCTAAGTACAGAGAAATTAAAGCTGTAGAAAAGCGGAAGAAAAAAGTATCCTAGAGCATACCTAATGTATGTGTATATAGTGTAAAAACCCATTTGTTTTCTCACTAAGAGCTACTGTATTATAATGTTTTTGGGAAAGGTATGAAAAAGCAGTCATTGGTACAGACAATGCATTGGAAAAATAATAATTCTGAAAGTTCCTGCAGCAGCTTTTAAATATGTGACTGATTCATTGTTTATGTGTGTTGGTAAGTGAAGGACTTCCAGGTTTAGCATGTCTGTGAAAAACCTACATAGTTTGTTTTAAAACTAAAACTTCGTTTAAAAAAACTTTGTAACTTCTCAGTGTTATGCCTTTTCTCTTTTTTTCTGTTACTCTTGAAGGGGAGAGAGCAGGAATCATTGAAATCCAGGACAAGTGGATTTTTGGAAGCTTGTTTTTTAACTGGAGCGTGGTCCAGCCTGCTTCTGCTGATGCTGCAGGATGAGAAAGAAGGGGAACAGAAGTTGGAATAGGAAGGTGTTGAGAGAAAGATCCCTGCTGAAGGTGACTGTGAGAGGAAGAGAGAGAGGAAAAACAGATGAGTAAAGTAGATTTATAGGAAGGAATAAAGAGCAGAGTTTGAAAAGTGAAACTGAACAAACAACCAGAGGAGATGTTGTGATTGCCAGCCTGCAAGGATAGATGAAGTGCATTGAGGGAGGGAAAAGCAGCAGCAAGTAGAGATTTATTTACTGGTTAGTAACAGGATATTTGTAAAGGTAAGAGGGAAAACATCCAAGATGAGCTAAAGGTGGAAGAGACACAGCTGGTGCTGGAGAAGGGGGAAGAGGAATGGAAGCAAGATGAGAATGATGAAAGGCAGGATTGGGATTAGTGGTAGTCAAGCACAAGAGAGACCATTTTAGCACAGCAGAGTATGCAGAAGGGTGCAAAGACTGATTCATGAGCAGGGATAGAATGTTGGACAAGGTTTTTGCCATCAAGTCTCCACTACCAAGTGGCTTTTAAGTTGAATGTTTTTTAATTGCAGTGATTTATTTCTTTATTTGTGTGCCATTTAGCCAGAAGAGTAGAGAAAGTAGATGTTCTTAGTATGTTAAAATAAGATATGAGCAGAGATGTTGACTTCAGAAAACTGCACTGAGCTGAATCATGGGATAGTTGTGTGTGGTAATAGTTCATTGTTGTCAGCCATCTCAAATTATATTTTCCCTGTTTCTTAATCTTTATATTTTAACTGGTTAAATTACTCCTGCTAAATCTTCATTCTTGCTCTTTCCTTGTCTCCAGTGCTTGTGGCACAGCTCCCTTCATTTTAAATGAACTAGGTTAATTTAAATGTTTCAAAAATTCTGTGTTGTTGACGTAGCTCGTTCAGACTGAAGCAGGTTAGGGAACAATTGCAGGAATCCCAAGGTGAGGGATGGAATTGTGTTCATCTCCAGTAGAGGAAACAGCACTTGGTTATAACTCTGTTTGACAGCTCTCTGCCAGCTTGGATTACCTGATCCAGTGTACATGCACTGTACTGCAGCTGTCTTGTGAATACATAGAAATTTTCAATTTAGCGGAAGTCATTTGGGCCTTTTTTCAATGCAAACTTGCTAACATTGTATGAAAACATTATTGGCACAACTGACCTTGAAAACATTCACTGGACAAAATTTGTCAACTCATGCTCAGTTGACAGACTTATTTTTAGATAATGTAAAAAATAAAAAAGAATTTTGTACCTCTTGACAGACTTTACTTAAAATCTTGCAGTCAGAGCAGACCTTTACTTTGTTTGTTTTGTTCACTTGGGTTTTGGTGGTTTTTTTGGTGTTTTGGGGTGGGGTTTTGTGTGATGGTTTGGGTTTTTTTAGTCTCCTAAAGTTGAAATATCAATGTATTCTCTATTAACATCAAAATTCTGAGTCCTGCCTACTGGTACTATTTGTGTCTTTCTTCTGAAAGAATAATTTTCTCCACTTTCTGAAATTCTTAGTGTTTTGTTCTTCGTTAACATTTCCGTATGACACATATAAGTCATTGGTTTAAAAAAAAAACAACAAAAAAGAAAATTGTCCGGCTAGCATTGCAAACTTAAAATTATCCAGGACTACTTAGTAAGTGTGACACTTAAAATTAGCAAGTGTGACACTTCCTTCATTTCCTGTGATGTGCAGTGTGAACTGTAACCAGATTGGCTTTTTAAATCCAGTGTCTAGACTTGAATGAGTTGCACGGGAATCAGCATTGGGCTGTTAAAGTGGCAGTGATTTCCTGTTTCTTCTCACAGTGTTCCTGAGTAAGGATGGGATTGTACAAGGTCACCAACAGGCAGAATTCACCTTCAGCTGCTTCTGGCATCTCACAAAGAGAGAGAGTTGATTAATCTTGGAAGGATGTTGCCATGTAAAAATGCTTATTTTACAAACATAAATCTGAAAATTACTTTTTGAAGGGCTGCTTTTCTGTAAAAGAACCTTCTGTGTAGACATAATAAAAAACTGCTTTGCTCATACAGTATTTTTGTATAGTGGCTTACCAGAAATCAGGCATTGTAATTTTACATTTCCTTCTTAGAAATATGCAAGATACTGTGATGCCATTCAGCTTTCCGTGTCTCTATAGAATTGTGTGATGCTCTTATCTATCACGGGAAAAGAAGATTCCAGTGTATGGATGTAGTCAGAAGATGGGGTTTTGTGTCAATCAGACAGTTATTTATATTCAGTCAACAATAGAAAATGGTGCTCTGTCCCTCCTCCCTGTGGATTTTTTCTCTTTTGTGCTGCTGGAAAGAAGCAGGTCATTGTTACCTCTGCCTCAGACTAGTAAGGCTGGAGATGCTTAATGTATTGAATAGTATTAATGCAGTACAAACTCTCTTGCTGCTGGCCTCTTTCAGTGTCTGAAGATTTAAGGGTGGAAAAAAAGAAGAATATCCCTTTAAGCCTTTGTTGCTGTTGCAGTTTTCTCTCCTGTATAGTGACCTATCATTCTAGAGCCAGTAGAGTGGATAAATAAGATTTGTGTTGCATCGTTCCTTGGGCAAAACAAACAAAAAAAAGCTGGAGGACTCAGATAAGTGAATGAAGTTTTGGAAATGAATGAGTTATGCCATGCATGATCACTGTGTGTGTGCTGTTGGACCAAAGCAAAGAGCTTGGCTGTGTCTTCCTGATAACCTCTTACCTGCTGAAAGATTAGTGCCAGTTAGTCTTTACACTTCCTCTTCTCTAGGCTACACAGGTTCATTTTCCTCAGCCTGCCCTCATGGAACAGACGTTTGAAATTTATCGGTTGTTTGATTTGTCAGTTGTTTTCAAGGATCTTTGGTCTCTACTCACAGCTGTCACAGCTGGCACGTCTTTTTGTTTTTTCCTATGAGAAAAGAAATCATGGTAGATGAAGATAAAGCAAAGGATATTGTCTCTCTAGACTTCAGAAGGGCCTTTGAAAATGTGTCCCTTAAGATTCTCAGAGAAAATAAAAGAACACGGGCTAGTTTGGCACACAGTGAGGAGGGTTGAAGAGGGGGCTGATCAGTGGCACAAAGTCCAGCTGGAAGCCAGAAACCATCATTATACACTGGGGTCAGTACTGGGTCCAGTCCTCTTCAACATGCTCATTCATGGTCTGGGTGATGGGACAGCCTGTACCCTCAGCAGCTTTGATGGTGACACCAAAGTGGGAGGAGTGGCTGGTGCCCCGGAGAGTCCTGGTCCCCTCCAGAATCCCTGGCAAGCAGGAGCCTGGTGCAATTCCACAAGGATAAATATGGGGAGGAACAACCCCAGGAACCAGGAGCGTGTCTGCAGGACAAGGTGAACAAAAAAGAGACAATGACATCCTGGGCTGGCTTAGGAGGAGTGTCACCAGGAGGCTGAGGGAGGTGAGGGGAGCAGTGGGCACAAAGTGAAACACAAGACTGACTGAAGGTGGGGAAACATTGGGGTTGTCATTGTGAGGATGACTGGGCACTGTCACAGATTGCTCAGAGGGGTTGTTGGTCTCCATCCCTGGAGATGGTCCAAAGCAGATGGTTCTTGGCAGCTCACTGTGGGTGGCCCTGCTTGATCAAGAGGAATGGAGCAGATGACCTCCAGAGTTTCCCTCCAACCTCAGCCATTTTCTTATTCTGTGTATATGATTTAGAGGAACATTGCTCATGGTTTTTATAAGCTCTGGGACAAGTTTCTCAGCAGGAGGCTGAAGCGTTGAGTTTTTAATTGGTTGCAACCAAGGTTTGCATGTGGCAGCTGCTTTTGATGTTTCTGAGGTGGAATGGCCTCTGATACTTTTTTCAATATCTTGCAGTTAATAAAATCAGTGAGAATGGGATGCACAATTCTACATGCTCAGATTTGCTGAGATCAGAAATATGTTGAAAATCTGGCTGTAATATACCTTTAAGTTTTTCATCTTAAGTTGGATCTTTCATTTAATACTAAAAATTACTAGACAGCACTTCAGACCTCATATGCTTCTAAACCTGAGGGCCGTACACAACTTCCAAAACACTTGGAAACATTTTTTATGATGCCTCAGTTCCTAATTGCTGCCTCATTCACTATGTGTATATGGCAATGCTTTCTCCCACAGTGTGGTGCTATTGTGTTTAACTCTGTAAAGCTGGTAACAACTGAAATAAATCATTCTTTAAAAGGGTCCAAGACAATAAAGCTACAGCTAACAAGCATCCTAATGTTTTCCTCCTTTTGAACACCACATTTCAGTTAGCATTTATTGTAGAAGCTGTGGGAATGGACAAGGTTTGCATGGAGTTATGAGCTAGTAAACCTAATTATTTTTGAAGTTTGAGTGGTTTCTCAAGCTCCTCTAATTTTGCATTGTAAAGAGAAGCAGAAAATGGAACATTTTTCAAAGCTTGTCTTTCACTGCATCCGTCACAGAAACATGAATGAATATGCACGTTCCTCTTTGTTTTTCCATGTGGACTTCTCTCAAGAAGGGAGATAACAGTAGATAAAACACCTGGGTATAAGGCAGCTTTTCCACTTAAATCTGTGTTAAATTAATGTAGACATTTGACTAGGTTGTGGAACCACTGTTGCTAAGCTAGAAGTAAATAGTCTTCTGCACAGGAGTGCAAAAAGATGAGCTTAACTTAAAACCATTAAATAATTACGGAGTTGATTTCCCCTTTCCTCTCCTTCAAACGATAGTGAAATTTAAACTGAAATGTTAAACCAGGGGGATGATATGCAGAGATACACCTCACACTGAAAGTCAGTTTTAAAAAAAGGGTCATCATTAATTGTTTTAGTTCCTGTAAGGAAATATGCCCAGCTGCTTGCAGTTCTTGGTTGCTCTGCTTGCTCTTTTCACTTTGTTTTGGATTTTTTTCCAGCCTTAATTGGGAATCAGGAATTTGTGTTTCCTAAGAGGAAGTTGTTTCTTATGACTGATTTACACTAATGCGTCCATGAGTGATTCTTGGAGCTTTGTTTGCCTTCCTGGCATGCACTTGAAGTACCTTATTTTTTACTTCATTGCATAAAATGAGTTCAGATTATTTTTCTTTCTTTTTAAAAATCTGGTCATCACATTCTTCTTCTTCCGAGTTGTATCTTTCTACCTCCAGTGACATCTGTGCAGCAATGTTTACTCTTCTGTTTTAGCCACGTGGGTCTGTAATTTTAAGCCTCTCTCCTGTTACTGAGACCTAGTGCCAAAGACCAAAATTAGCTTATTTAAATCCAGTTACAAAAAGGTATTAGTTTCTTGAATTTGTCTTGCTGATTTAGTATGCACATACAGGCTTTTACTTGAAGGTGATGTAATGAAAGGCTTGTTTGCTGTGATTGCTGGAGTTCATGAAGTCCTTTAATGCAGCAATATTCTGCACTTGTTAAAGGTGTGAAAGGCTTTCAAGAGTAGTGTTGCTAACAACCTTAACAGGGTGTTGCTTAAGCTTTAAAATGTTTTGAAGAAACTGAAGCTTACACAGTTATTTTTAAATTATTGCATCTTAAATAAACAAATCTTCAAATAACTGTTAAATAGGCTAATAAGACTTATCTGGCCTCCCCATGTTTATGCTATAAATAGATGTAAAGCCAGTCCTTGGCAGCAGGTCCCTTAACAGGCTTGTGAGTGCTTTACAGCCTGACCTGTGAGTGTCTGGGGGACCCACCTGGTGAGTAAGCTTCCTTTTTAAATGCACCTTTTTTCAGTGCTGAAAGTGAGAAAAGAAGTCAAAATTTAGTCATGGGAAAAGAGGGAGGGGGATGGATCCATCTAGTGATTTTAGCTCTTAAAATCGTCAAGATTTAGCAGCATGCCTCAGTAATTAGCTGAGTAAATTCATTGTCAAATATCCAGGGAGTGTTCGGCTCTTCTCTGAGTATACCACGCTTCACCCATCACAATTGATATAATTTATAATTTCCTCAGTGGTTAAAAAAGATGTAAGTATAAATTGATATGTAAAAGAGCATAAAGGATCACCTGCTCCAAACTTGCAGCTCTGGAAGAGTAAATGTGAAATACCTTTTCCATAGTTAAATTATACTTGAACTTGGTAATTGGAAAAAATGTCCTCAAAATTTGCTACACCAGAATGGAAGATAAGAGATCACCTGAACTGTTTATATATATAATTTAAATTTTTAGAGAAATGTTAAGGTGACGAGTGGTTTTCAGATAGAAATAATCTTCTTTCCAAGAGAAAGCATTTAAAAATGGTTGTCAGGAAAAGCATACTGCTATTTCTTATTTAAATGACCTTGTAGGCATTTGATGAGTAATTAGGTCTTTAAAGGACTATTTAGATTAATTTCTGAATCTTTTTTAAATGGTTGAGCACACATGCATACAAAGTGTCTGAAGTGCATCAGAATTGTTGTCTATTATACTTTATCCATAAAAATATATATTTGTGATGATCTGCTGTGCACTGTAATTGTTTCATGCAAAACAGCGTGTCTTGGTTTCTGTACAGTACAGTGACACACAGAGGGAGGAATTTCATGAAGGGCAAAGCAGTTTCTTCATTAACAGGGCCAAGATTTGTGTTTAGCTGCTGGTAGTATTGAAACCTGTGCTGTCTGTAAGCTGGTTTTGCTTTATAGTGGAATTAGTTGTAGTAGTCATTTGCTTGGAAGCCATGACCACTTAGGAGATTAAGGCATGTTTCTGATTTGCAACCCAGTCACAGAGAAATTAATTTTAAAACAAAACTGCTGAGACTAACAGCTGGCAAACTAATACCTCATTATGTTTGTGAGCTGAAAAATAGTATGGCAGCAAATTACACTTCAGGAGAAGTTGGGGTTTTTTAATCTGTACTCCTTTGTGCAGTGTTATTGTGTGCTTCCATTTCCTCTGCGTGTAATTGGGGTTTAAGTACATGGTTATAGCCTTAGTGCTAGCCATGATATAGAAAATACTGTTATTCTGGAACAAAACTGTTTTGTAACATACTTGGGGCAAATGCTTTTAATATCAGTACATAAAGACAGTTAATTTCAGGAGCACATTCCCCAGCCAATTCTGACAAGTCCTGCTTTGGCAAGTACAGAGGGAAATAAAGAAACTAATTCCACTAATAATTGGACAATGTATTATTTGGGCATTTTATTTAGAACTCTTAATTTTTTTCTAGTGTAAGAAAAGTGAGAAATAAAAAAGATACAGTTTTCTCAGGTCCACTTTGATATCTCCAAGCACAATATTCTAGAGCTGTGTTTGTCATGTGTATTGTGTATGCATGTGAACATAATTTATAGGGTATCTAATCTGGCTGTGAAAAATAGATACAAATTTGTCAGAAGGTTCATCATAACATTATGGAGAAAAACTAATCTTCATATTTACATTCTTGTATGGTCTTGGGAAATCTGTGTACCTCTTGTGTCTAAGAGATTCTTGACAAGGAACATCACTAGCAGAGGCAAATGAGTGTTATGATAAATCAGATTCTGTTATTATGGAAATAGAATAATTTATTCATATGGGCACTGTTTAAGTGGGTTTGTCCTGCATGTGGTAATGCCTTACAGCATAGTCCTTGGACAGTAATTTTAGTGGTTTTATTTCTTTTGTTTAAGGTTCTCTAAACCTAAAGTTGCGGCCTGAGCAAATGCTGCTTATGAATGGTGAGACTGTTTTCAATTAAGTGCGAACAGAAATTAGATATTTTCCAATTTAGCTACCAGTGAGCAGTGATTCTTTAATGTAAACCAACACTGCTACTGTTTTTGATTGCAAGCACAATGGTGTAAGTTAGACGCAATGACAACTTTCTTAATAACTTCCTTAACTCTGAATTTCTCTTCTTCATAACCTTTCTGTAACTGCTTTTCTTATATTCCTTATGGATCTGTTCATCTTTCTGTTCAAAACTGAAGAATAATTTGTGATACTGCATAAAACTAGATGTGAATATGTACCAAAGAGCAAATGATCATTAAAGTGCTTGTGGAATTCCTGTGCAGTTTCCAGGTAACTTCATTGCATTCTGTAAAAATTTCAATACTAGTACTGTTTATTGAAATAAACTGATCTCCAGACATCATCTTCAATGGCTAAAATACATCTCAAAGTAATACTAAAATTCTTTTCTAAAAGCAAAAAAAGGTTGTCCTGTGCACAAACCGTGACCAAACAAAAGCAATTTTAAAACAGCAAAGCAAAAACACAACAAAACCAAACAAAAAAAAAAACCCCACAACAAAACAAAACCTCACAAACACACGCAACATACAGCCCTCCCAAACTATTCTGCATTTTGTGTTGAAGCGCTACATGATGTGTTTACAGAAGCCCTGCAGTGATTCGAGTAATGAAATAACATTAAGTGAATTAGGTGACCGTAAGGAATATGTGCAGAACTTAGTTCTATGTATTTAGTTTTCAGTGTGTCTAAAATTAAAATACATAGTTCTTCAAGGGGCTTTATTTTGTTGTGACTATTGAGAGTAGCATCTTATTTTCTGTGTTAGATCTGCAGACTCCTGTTCTCTAAACTCCTCTTTTGTGTGTGGCTTTTCCAGCATGTCCATGCCACTGACAGATGGTTCAAGCTGGACCAGAGGAGAGAGTGCCCTTCTTTGTGTTGCTTAATGTAATCATTTCTGTCTATGGCATTTTGTGAGTGAGGGCTACTTAATTCTGTTTCTGATACAAAACTACTGGTTTCCTGGCATTTTTTAAAGTTGGAACAAGGATTTTGGCCTTAGACACTGTGTATTTTGGGAATCGAATATTGTTAGAATTACTGCTTGTTCATCCTAAAATATTCTAACAATTGAAATGCAATCAGTAAAATACATGTTTTTATGGGATTAGAGTTTAATCTAAACTCTACTGTCAAACTCATTACTGGAAATATTGTCTATATGATTTTTCAACCTATATGAATAAAACTTGCAAGACTTCTTCCTACAAACACTGTTCTTCCATAGCTGTAATGGCCTGGACATATTACAGTATTGCTAGAAGTATTTGCTTTATTTATTTAATATTGGTAATGCTAAGTCTATCATTCAGATAAGCAGTAGGTCTGTAATTCAGGTATATGGACATTTAAGAGATTTCACCATTTCTGGACTATGGCTTGCTTTACACCTGCAGTTCACATTCTTTGGGTAAATTGAGTTACATCATGCTCAAATAGAATTCTTTGTTGTCTCTTCTAAATATATAGAAGTAAATATCATCTATCTCAAGGCTGTTTGAATAGAACTTAGGGTTGACATTTTCATTATAAGAATAAAATTCTTTCAGTGAGTTGCATTGTTTTAAATAAAAAGTGTCCTGCCATTACTAATAAATTGAGAAATTTTATATCTAGCAAGTTTGGCTTATTGATTTTAATAGCAAAACAGTCTGTGTTTTAAATTTCTAACATCTAACATTATTCTGTTTCTAGTATTATCTGTACATAGCTCTGCAGGTCAAAGCTGATCAGGCATTCAGTGCAATACCTTTTGTTCCAAGCACTGGTTACAGCAGCTTGCTCTTTGCTTTTGAGTCTGACTTTTCTTCAAACTGAAGAACCAGAATGAGTTTTGTGATGATTTTGTTGGTGTTGTGACACATACTGAAGTTGCTTTCTAGCTGAAACATCTTTTTTTTTTTTTTTTTTTTTTTTTTTTTTTTTTTTTTTTTTTTTTTTTTTAGCAGATTCTTACATCCTGATGTTAACTGAGGGGGAGAAAAAAGCACATCAAGTCTGTAACTTGGGTAGCAGCGCCTGGGACCAAAGCTACAGATTCAGTAGTGTACAGCTAAACAAATCCCACCTTCTAGAGTGTCATTTTTGGAAAACTTCTTTCTGCATTGGTCCCTGTCCTGGTATCAGCTGGGATAATTTTCCTCCTAGTGGCTGGTAGAGTGCAGTGTTTTGGGTTTGGGCTGTTGGTGTTAAGTTGTTGCTGAGCAGCACTTACACAGGGAGCTGGGAGGGGACACAGCTGACCCAGGGGATATCCCACACCATGGAAGGTGCTCCTGTATAAACTAGAGGCAAGAAACTGACTGGAGGCTGCTGGATGTCAGTCAGCAGGTGGTGAGCAGTGGCATCGTGCATCACTTGTTTGGCGTGTAATAATAATAAATAATGATTATATTATTATTATTATTATTATTAATTTCCCCTTTTACTTCTGTTCTATTCAGCTGTCTTTATCTGAACCTACAACTTTCTTTTTTTCTCTCTCCCATCCCACTGGGGTTGGGGAGTTGAGCGAGTGCCTCTGTGGTGTTTGCTGCTTGCTGGGTTAATCCACAACAGCTACCAAAATAATGCCATTATTTACTAGTACTGAGAATGTGAGCCAATGAAAGGAATTTTCTTAATATGTCTGTATTTTATACTGATAGAGTGAATATGGATAGATTTCATGCAGCTTGAATGCATCTTGCCCTCCAGATGCTTCAACTGTATATATTATATTTTAGGGCATATACCTGTGATCCTAAGAAAAGCCTGGAAATAAGTTCAAATAACACTGGAAAAGTGACAAGGAGTGTAACTGTTTCTGCCCATAGGTTACATGCTGTGCCTCCTAATGGAGTGTTTTTAGAAGATTGCTGCCAAAGCATTGAAAGGTTGAAGTTAATTTAGCATTCCATTTGTGAATTCAGAAAAAAATAAAAAGGAAAATCAAGAGATTAATTATGCAATGTAAATTTGAGTAAGAGCAAATTGAACTCTTCAGTCGCTTCTTATATTAATTCTTCAAAGGGAAACAATTAAATTTTTAATATGTGTTAAAGTTTTTCATTTGTCTGATATTTTTCCTTTTTAGTTACTGTTTTTTTTTCAGATGTCTGCCTAAGAGAGGTATGACTTAATGGTTCCAAGTCACATCTGTATATATCATAGTTGAATTCTTAATGGTGTTTGAGGATGGGTATGCACATGGGGCTTTATCAGAGCTGTGTAAACCATATGACTTTTCTGGCCTTTCTCAAGGCATTTTTAAACACTCCAAAATGTACCCATCTAGTACTTGAAAATGTGCATATCTTTCTCCGAGAACAAATGTACAAGAAAGATACAACGGTGTTAATCCCCTCCTGTTTGCATCTGGGGTTGTTTTGAAGTATGTGATGTATTTTTCTCTGTTAGCAAAGTGAGATTTAGATTTCTTTGTAACAGAGAAATATTTTTTAAAATCAGCAGACCTGTAGTGAGGGTGTGTCTCCATTGCTGGTTTTTTTTTCCTTGGGTCACGAGTGGTCTTTTGAATTAAGTCTGTTGATCGCACAGCCTTAATGTGCTTTTGGATTTGCGACAGCTCCAGATGTTGGTTGTGATGTGTGTCAAGACTCAGGCAAACCTGAAGGAGTGATGTCGGCATAGATGTGAAGAGACAATTTAATGTGTCCTGTTAACAGAACAAAACAATGTGGATTAATGTACTGTACATTATATTGTGTACATATTGTGACATTACTGTGGAGCTGGGCCTGTTGAGCCTGGAGAAGGGGAGGCTCAGGAAGGATCTCACTGATGGGCTTTTACAAAAATCTGAAGAGAGGCTTCAAAGAGGACAGAGCCAGGCTCATCCCATTGGTGCCCAGTGACAGGACCAGAGCAGTGACACAAACTTTAACACCAAGAAACCCTTTTTAACTATTGAAGGCTCCCAAGCCCTGGCACAAATTGCCAAGGGAGGTTCTTGATTGTTGGAGATGCTCAAAAGTCACCTGGGCATGGTCCTGGGCAGTTGGCTCTAGGTGGCCCTGCTGGGGCAGGGGCTTGGACCAAATGACCTCCAGAGGTCACTTGCCACCTGAGAAATGCACTTGACAGGTAAAAAACAAATACGGAAACAAATGTGGAAAATGCAGTGGTCTAAAATGTGTGGGAGGTAACACTGGATTCCTTTAAATAGTTGGTTCTGTTCTAAAAGAAGGGGTTTCTGCACATCACTTAGGAACTTGTTTATATGGGCATATTGGAAAGTCTGCCAAGTACTGCTCACTTAAAATTATTTTCTATTTGGCTTGTGACTTGGGAGATTTATTCTCAGGTAGGTGTTATGCCTAAAATAACCTCTGAACTTGCATAATTAAGAAGTGCAGTGTGAGTTATCCAATAGATAGTGAAATATGTGTTTTGGAGAGCTGTTTTTTTAGTGATTATCTGTTTGTATACTAAAACATTAAAATTTCAGAATTTTAGTATCTGTAGGAAGGGCAAAAAGGTTTTGTTTCAGCATTTTGTATCCTGTGATTCTCACCTAATTTAGATTTGTTTTTGAATGATAGGTAACTCTTTGAATCTAAACTTTAGCAAAAGTGAATTAGCTTTTGATAAAAAAGTCATGGTATGTGAATTTTGCTTTTATACGAATGAGCTCTTAGCTCTTTTTTATAATTAAGCTCGTAGCTGGAATAATCTCAGTGTAATTTGAATTAGTGTAAAATAGAGGAGAATCAGTATAAAAGAGAAGCCAAACCTGACTGTGAGACCTGTCTGATTCTGCTAACAATCTTTTGTCCTTTAACATTGGCAAGCACTCAAGTTAGGCTCTCCTTTCCTTGTTTCATGCTGATTGAAGTAACATCTGTTTCTGAAGGAGGTGATTCCTTCCAGGGGCCAGAAGAAGACTGAAAACCAACTCATACAAGCCCAGTTCTTTGTGATGGGGAGTTTTTCACTAGGTTCATTTCTTACCTGTCTCACCCCTGTGGCCACACCTGTGCCCAGGATGATGGGAGGAACCTGGCAGAGTGGAAGGACAGGATTTCCTCATTTCCTGATTACCTGTATAGTAGTTCTTCAAGCACTCATCCAGCCATAGTCCAGGTGGCAGCTGGAGTCACTTTTGGCATTTCCCCAACTTTTCTGCTCTTGTGAAATGTCCAGAGGTGCAGCAGAGCACAGAAAAGAGTCATTGAAGTCTGGCCAAAATAATCTGTTTGTGTGCAAAGGAGATACAGAAGAGTGGAAAGCTCTCTGGTTGTGCTAGAAATTCATGTTAAGTAATAAGGTTTTTTTATTGGTGATATTTAGTTTTGACCCAAAACGGTGCCTAAATTGCATTTAAATTTACTCTAAGGCATGTATAAAAATGTTTATACTCTTTTTTTAGTAAACTTGTGTTCTGTTTGTTATTTTAATGCATTGAGGGCAGCTGTTCCTACAGTCTGTCCAATGCACAACCTGCTCTCTGGGTATTCCTGGAAAGGAAGGCTGCTAGGAAAGCAGCCAGCCTTGAAAGACTCGTGTTCAGATGCAGTGAGAAAGATTTTTTTATTTTTTTTTTAATTTGCCTTAGCTTTGTTTTGTGCATTTAACTTTGTCATTCAGTCCCAGCTGTAGTGTTCAAGCCCTTTGGTGTGGCCTGTGTTGATCTTAAGGTGTAAAGAAAGATGCTCTGTGCCAAGGCAGAGGCAGCTTAAAATGGCAGACAATTCATTCCAGGAACTGCAGTTGATAACCTGTGACTAATTTACTGTTTTTTTTAGTGTTCAGCTTTTAAGGATAACTTCATTGTGCTACAAATATGAGGAAAAAACCATACACTGAAACTACAGCTCTTGCCTATAGGAAGTGCCTTCATTAATAAGGCATCCTTCTTCAACTGCTGCAGGAGCTTCTCTCTAAAGATTTCAAGGGAATGTGGTAGTTTTGAGTGCTGCTGGGGGGGCAACCAAACAAATGTCAAGCTTCATGACCATGGAGAGAAGAGTAATTTTAAGAGCTTACTACAGAGTTCTAATACGAAGGAGGTCCAAGCAGGTTCTCATTTGTTGCTGTGTTGGCAGCTCCAGTTGTTTTCATCACTTTCAGCATCACTTTTTGCGAACAGCAGAAGACTAAAATGCTCTGAGAAAGGGAGCATGAAGTGGAAATGGAGCCTCATCCATTTGTATTTCTCTGTTGGTAAATTTGTGATATCTGTATTTCTTTGCTAGTGTATATGAAAGCACAGGAGCTACCCTTTTTCTCTCTTGTTATCACAGAACTGCTTGAATTCAAAATTAAAAACTTCATAAACTATTTTTTCTTCTCCCAAACTGGCCTTATTTGCTTTCAGTAGAGCAACTGGAAACTTCAAGCTAGGCAGGCTGCGATGTAGCTTTTAAGATCTTTGAGGGTTTTTTTAAGGAAACTTTTAAAAAGTAGGAAAGGGGTTCTCCTATGTCATTTTAGTAGATGGCAAGGTCCTGTAGCTCTGCATTTCACTCACAACTCCTGCAGAACCCAGAGGTGAAGGAGGGATGTCCCTGGGATTTCCTTCTGTAGCTGATAGCAGGGGTTTAGCCAGGGAGAGGGGATTTGAATACCAGGTATCATTGCATACCTGCAGTGAGCTCTTGTGAGTGTCTGTGCTTACAGTGTGGAAACATAACAAGTTTTCAAAACCTTTAGCACATCTCTTCTGTAAGAACTTTGGAAATGAGACTTCTGTGGTACTCAGATAATTTTCTCATTTTCTTTTTTCTTGTTTTTATTTGGGTTAAATTATGTCTATGGATTTAAGTAACTCAGCTCTTGAAATAATCTGCATTCTAAATGTGTCCTTCTGTTTCACTTCTGCTGTCCATAGAGGAATTTTCTTTTAACTTAAATTCAGGGCCTGTTGTTCCCAGATAAAGATCAGATGCACAACATAAAAATACTGATTAAAATATTTGTGTAGGACTGTCTGTTGTTAGATTGTGATCTGAAGCTAAACCTTTGTCAATAGATGGGAAAGATTGATAGGCAAACAGAGGAGATGGAACATAACTGTGCATTCTAACCAAAAACCCAACTCTGTGTGATTAAAGAAACTCTTTATTATAAATCATGAATATAATCTTCCCAAAACTGGAATGGGCTCCTTGTGTTGGTCTTTAGCTTGCAGTTTGCAGTAGTGGAGCTCTCCATGTGCTAAAGATAGTGATTTCTGCAAATTATCCATGAGTAATTGTCAGGAAGAATGGTAGATTCCAGCAATGCACTGAGTTTACACTTGCATTGGGATTTGACATTTTTAACTTCCCTGAAGAAACAAAACTCTATGCTTGTTTTTCTGTTTGCACTAACATGCATATTTTAGGTGTTGGGTGAAAAGAGCAGAGAACACAGAACACTAATGAAAGAGGTTTTAGCAGCTGACAAGAGGTATCAAAGTCATTCCTGCTGAATTGGGTTTTTGCTGTTCTGTGAAGTTAAATCTTGATGTGCTTCACAGACATGAGCATTTCTGTCTTTTAGTCAGCTAAAGTCTGTGACTGCTGAATTTTGCTCAACTCAGATTTTTACAGGAAGGCTCAATTTGTTGTCTGCTCAGCACAACATTGTTGATAAAGGTTTCTAAACATATCACATTTAATATCAGTTAAATTGCTGGGCTTTTTCATTGTTGACCCATTGTGTGAGATGTTTTTGTGCTGGTATGCTATAATAATTAAAATATTTAAGGTAGGGGAAATTGATACCTCAGATGTGCATTTTATGCAAGAGTGAATTAAACTGAAAACTTATTATGGTTGTATCAGGCTATTTTGTTTGGTTTTTTGTTCACAAGGCAGTGACTTGGTCTGGTATCTTTCATACTTGGTCTTTGAAGAATAGGAATTTCATTAGAATTAAATATAGACGAATGATCTGAGCCACTTAATGATGGCTCAGTAATGCAGTCTCAGATACACTTTATTTTCAAAGAAGAAAAGCAGATTTTAAAATGACTGCAAGAGATTTGACAGGAACATGTATTTGAATTGCTTTGCTATACCACATTTTAATCATGTGTGTATATATGGGGGGAAGTTTAGGGTGTGAATATATGCATCACATAAATCTATGTCAATATATATTATAAAAAAATGTGCTCATTCAACTCGTAGACTAAATCTGACTTGGGTATCTCCTTGAAATATGGAGAGAGACTTTTTACCATGCCTGTGGTGACAAGAGTGTGTGCAACAGTTTTAAACTGAAATAGAGAGGTAAATTGGACAGAAGTTTGGACATTCTTTGTAGTGAGGGCGGTGAGATATGATGCTTTGGTCCTTATTTCCCTCTCAGTCCCAAAACATAGCCCCATATTAGCTACTATGAAGAAAATTAACTCTCTCCAGCCCATGACAGCACCCAAGTGTAAAGTGCTCCTTTTCCAGCGTGATCAGCTTTGCCCTCATTTTTTGGAACCTGTCTCTTCCTAACAGGCCTGAGCTGTCAAAGTTGATGTGCTCCTAAAAGCCAAAACAACTTTGTTGTCCTCTGCAACAGCATAAATAGTTGCCCAGTTGCTGACTCAAAAAGTGCTAGATGGGTGTTTGAAGGGACTAACACCCATCATAAGCTTTCTTTCAAGTTTTGGAGGTTGGGTTTTGGTTTTCACTTTCACATGCATCACCCAAAATATTAGGTGTTGGGTATTTACATTTTTACATCTTTACAAGCAGTGTTGTATAGTTATTTAAAAAGCAGGCCAACAGGGAGTTTTGTTCTGTGGTTGAGCAATGCTCTGTATTCTCTGCAATCTATGGCACTTGTCTTTCTCTTTTTCTCCCTCTTCAAATTGTTTTGACTAGAGGAGCATAATAAAGAAAATATGGTATGATAATTTGATTTCTTCTTCCCATTTCCCTCTCCCCCATCTTCAACTGCCAGCGCATTTCTCCTCATTCACTTTTTCCTAAATGTTGCCTTTCTTAGCAGTTAACTTCTGGTTCTGTTTCGTGTAGCCTTCAATTCATCTAAAAATATGGTTAGACTTGAATTTTCAATGCAATTTCTAGTGTAAAGCAGCAGGCTGCTATGGTTCCATAGTGTAGGTGTATACCATTAGTCCAGAAGCAATTGGCACTTTTAAATCCTGATTTTGTTCACATTTGTAACCCTATTTTTTGATTACTTGGGATTTTTCATAGCTTCAGGAATCATTCAAACCAGAGTAGTCAAATTCTCTATTTTTTGCCTTTTTATTGCCAGGGAAGTTGGTGTGGAGATGTGCTTATTTCTCCATGTGTGTATAGCCTGGAACAAGGCTGGAAGCTGCATTTCTGATGCTGGGCTCCTTTCTAGTGGCAGCAGCTCCAGCTGCTTGTGGCAGCCAAGTGAGCAGCACTTGGGAATGCCTCAAATAGGCAGCAGCAAGTTTCTTACCGAACAATCTCCTAATTCTTCTTTATGACTTCTACCAGTGTCACTGGATATTTTAAATTTTGTTTTATTTTAAAAACATCAGTGCACAGGTGGTTTGGTGCTTTGAGACCGTAATTCAGGGAAGGAATTTGATTCTGTGGTCCAAATGAGGATCCACAGCATTTGTCATTTCAGATAAAACCACTTTTGGTTTGATTTGAATTTGAATTGACGTGACTGAAAGAATGCTTCTACTTTTTGCTTTTTGGTGTGAAAACACAATGAAACGAGCTGAGATCTGCTCATGGACCCAAGGTGTTGCTTGGCTGCTCATTTCACTTTTCAGTCCTTGAACATAAATAAAGGGCAGCTAGAACCTAGTGAAATGTCAGATGCTTTCCTGACCTGGACCTTGGATTCAGGTTCCTATTTTGGTCAGTGTTCCAAAGGTCAGATAATCACTTGCAGTAGTGTGGATGTTTCAGCGTGTTTCATGTTCTGATTCCTGCTCACTTTTTCCAGGAGTAATTTGTTGTTTGGTCTTTTGTGAAAAGCAGTAGTAAAACCCTTGTCCTCTCCTGGCAGGTTGCTGGCACCCTGTGCTTTCCTCACAGTGGTTCTGGCACAAACTTCAGTACAGCTGTGCTCAGAGCTCACTGGGAAATTCATCCAGGCAGCTTTCCCTTTTCGTAATAGGGGAGGGAAAAAAAAAATACTTTATGTGGCTTTTAAGTAAAAGCTTTACTGAAACTAAACTCATTTCAGTTAACAGTTCTGTTAAATGTTTAGCCATTAGAAAACATTGTGGGTTTTAAAATAAAGGAGTTGTGAAATGGTCATGTAATGCATTATGCTGCATGTGTACTAATAATTGTCATGTCCGTGGTTATAGTTCACACAGGAATAATGGTCCTGCAGTTAATATGAGAGATTCTATATGACTGAGTCTTCAGAGTGGCAAGGTTTTGCTAAGTAGAGACCTTAAACTTTGCTTTGGTACATGAAGAGCTGAATTTAAAATGCATGAACAGTTGTTTTAGAGGAAAGGGGCTATTTTATATTTAAATACTTAGGGAGGGTATTTGGTACCATCCAGATATTTAGTTAGGTAAACAGTTCTTTTCAGTTTCAAAGTTTTAGTTTAATTTTTGAAGTTATCAAGAGAGATGATATTTCCCAGAATCACAGCATATTCTGATTTGGAAGGGACCCATAGGGATCATTGAGTCCAACTCTAAATAAAACTACTAATAATTAACTTATTTCAATGCAGGAAAAGGCTGAACTAGTACAGATGATGTGTAGATTGATATTTTTCTTGTAGAGATTTCTATACTGTTGAAATATAATCTGTTCTGTAAAAAAAAAAAAATTATTTATACTTTAAAAAAATTAGAAAAAAACCCACCCCAAACCAGAAAAAATACCATGACTTCAAACAGCAGTTTATATGCATAAATATGTAAAAATACAAGAAACTGCTATTAAGAAAACCCAGCAGATCCAGACAGGGAAACTAAATTTTCCTCACCCATGACAGATCTTTCATTTCAGTGCATTGTTGAAAACTTCAGACCTTAAGAGGTCAGAATTCATTCATTTCTCCCCTGGAAAGATAATTCAACAACCTTCTATAAATATCATAACCAGAAAGGTGTTTTTTTCCCCCAGTATTCAGCTGAATGTTCTTAATAAATCTCATAATCCTTCCATAATTTAAAATTTTAGGAATGACCCTAAAGACTGATGATTTTGAGTAGTAAATTTAATTTCTGAAATACTGGAAGTTTTCCAACATTTTTAAAAAGAAAACCTCAAGTATTTATGCTTTCCATCATTTCATACACAGTTTTGATGACAGCTTATGAAGTTTAATAGTTTCGAAACACACAGGACATGCTTTCTTTTCAGGATAATTTTCTTTTTCCTAGCATATTAATGTATTTGGCAGTTCAGAGGCAACATTCCTGTAAGAAGTACAGGAAAGTCTGTCTGGATCAAGATGTTTCAAATAATTTGCTAATCAGTGCTGCAATGGAGAATATTCTTACTTAGAAACTTGGTTTCTCTTACTGGCCTCAATAACTTCTTTTATTGCTTCCAAAGGGTCTTGTGAATTGGTATACACATAGAAATATCCCTGAGCCTGTGACTGTTAGTGACAGCCACACTGAACTGAGGTGTTGGTTTTGATTTGGTTTTGTTAGTTGTTTGTTTTTTTTTTAGAAACAATAATTAATATTGAGCTATACAGGAAGCAATTTTCATTGAACTGACTATCAGAGTAAATTCTGTTTAGTTCTAGGTGTGTGTTATGAAAATACTTTGTTTGACCATTGCTGGCCTTTAAGTTTTAGACTTTATTGTGTGGTGGTAGCAAATTAAATGGGAGTTTTGTTGTCAGTCAAATGTGGGGACCAGAGAGGCCCTTAATGAATTGCTGATTTTTTGCATATAATACAATATAAAGGTGATACATTTTCTATTTTGAGGAGCTGTCATATGTTATCATAGACTTAACAGCAATACTTAAATGCGGGTATTTCTGCTAAAAATTGAGTTTCTTTTCCACTTCTGTAGTGGCCTGTGCAAGTCAGATGTATCTTTGTCCTTTGTAATTAACCTGTAGGAAGCTTCTGATTTTGTAAGGCAGTAGTGTTGGGGCAGCTAAATTAGTGCTGGTATATTCCAAGCAATGAGAGAAACACTTCTGTGAACCAGATCTTCCAGTGCGTCTCTCTGACTTCCCTCTTTGAGTTGCTGGAGATTTTTAAAACAGACAAAAGGACAGCAGTATGATAAATCTAACTACTCTGTATTGGATTAAAGAAGAAATTAACACAGGGCACTCAGAGAATAAATATTGTAAAAATAAAGGTTTGTCATTGGCTAGTTTTGGATTAGAGGTCTGTTGGGTTTTTTAAAATTAAAAAGTGCTGAATTGAACTGTACTGTTACAGTTAAGGTATCCTTCTTGCAAGGCAAAGTTTGAGGATAATGCAGAGATGGATCTGGACACCATCCAGAAAGGACTTTAGTAGTGGAAATTATGAACTTCTAAAAGAGGACTCACCACTTGAGATTGGAAGAAGTAGTAACAAGCTGTGGGGTTGATTGAGGCTGGTTGACTGTCACCAACTCAGCAGAACGCAGCCATAGTAAGTGGCTCAAGGATCTGTGTGTCAACAGGGCAAGTACAGCATTGTGTACCAGGCACAATATTTCCAGCAGAGAGGAAAATATTGTTAGCATTGTGCAAGGTCTTGCTAGGACCTCATCTGGAGTTCCACTCACAGTTCCGGTTACTTTTGTTAAGAAAAATTAGAAGTGGAACAGGAGGCACTAGGAAGAGATTCTGAAATGAAAGACCCTGTCATTAAAAATAAAAACATTTTGTTAGGCTTGCATAAATCTGTGGGAGAGAATAGAGGAAATAGTATGTAAGCTCAGTTTTGTTAGCAGGATTGATAGATGTAAAGTGGACAATAAAAGTCATAATGGGGAAGTTTAAAACATAACCAGAATGCAGGTGGAGAGATGGTGTAGGGAGTGGTCAGTGCATCTACATTCACCTGAGGGAGTAATTTCATGAAGGAGTTTTTGGCCCGTGGTGGCTGACATATTCCTATTTTTATTACTCATCTTGCTGTGTGTGCTGCAGGCAATCAAAACTAGTTGTAGTTGCAGCACAAATAGCACAGTGGAGGCATCCATGTGTGGATTTATCCAAGACTGTCAGATCAGTTCCTTTGCCTCATTGCATGAGTGCAGGTGTGAAGAGCTGGTGCTGGTCCCAGGAGCTGTAGGACCTGTGAAAGATCCCTGTTGTCTGAGACAAGGTTCAGCTTTAGCAGCAGCAGTGCTGCTGAACCACCTTGTCCCAGCTGCTCCTTCCTGGGTCTGACAACCTGCACACAGCTCTTTGCATAGCTGTGCTTTAAGCCAGACCAAGTACAGTAATTTCACACTGATAAGCCGCACCTATTACACTGAAGAATCCAGCCGATCCTGGAAGTGCAGCTAATCACCAGGTGTGGCTTATTTACAGACAAATTCCAGCGAAATGCCAATCTGGAAGTGCGAGCCAGCCGGGGACGGAGCTGCCGCTTTGCCACCTTCACACGAAGCCGAGCTGCTTTGCCACCGCTTTTTACCAACTTCGCACTTTGCCACCACTTTGCCGGTGTCACGCAGCCAGCCCGCCAAGCCGCCGCTTTTGAGCAGTGCAGGGAGCTGCGGCAGCCAGCACCGGGGGCGGGAGTGCCAGGGCCCGCGGCACGGGGAGGGCGCCTGGGGCTGCGTTTAAAGGCTTTGCTGGTCTGTGAAAACTGTTTGCAAATTGTGCACCTGACAGCAAACCCCGCGATCTTTCGATTCTACTAGTAACTCGTTACTTTGTTGCACATGGACCCTCGCTTTTTTTTTTTAAAAGTGCGGCTTATCACCCAGTGCTACTTATTTATGGACAAATTCCGTGGTCTTCCCAGCTACCCAGAAGTGCAGCTGATAACCAGGTGTGGCTTAGGAGTGTGAAATTACTGTATCTGCCCTCATGAAAAACAACACTGTAAAAAAAGGGAGAATTGATTTGTCCTAGGGTATTTTAAAATGTTTTAGTTTCTTCTTCGATTTGGTTGAGTGTGACCATGCCCAAGCTGTTCTGGGATGATGCAGAGGGGCTGCTGGTTTGGCCAGTGCTCTGCTGGAGAAATGCTGGTGAGGCCAAAGCCTGACATGGACCAAGGTGGTGGTACAGATGAATGGGATAAAAAAGTCCTCTGAATGGAAAAAAAATAGTGATCATTATCTCCAGCTGACGTGCCAGGCTTGAAGGTGCTCTACATCTCTTCTTTTGACAGCAAAGCTATTATTTTTAATATACTCCCTTTTGTTCCTGTAATTGAAGT
>VRYO01001681.1:25405195-25419317 GCA_009812075.1 Sialia sialis | reverse complement strand
AAAGGTGCGGCTTATATTCGTGAAACTACTGTACTAGAAGCTGTGCTTTCATTACCAATCTTCACTGGCCCAAAATCACTTCTTGGCTGAGATATAGGTTCTCATCTACTTCAAGGTGAACCAGAGAGCAAGTTATATTCATCATCAGTTTCCTGAATTCTTTATTGCTGAGGGAGCAGAATGTTTCATTTCAGCTTAATGAACCAATTTTGATTCTTCTTTCATACCAAGAGTTAAAAAAGTAGTCAAAAAACCCTCATTGGAAAGTTCCATTTTCTGATATCCTCATACTTATTTATACCTCAGGAAAATGTCTCATCATTTCCCTGTGTATGCTTAGTACTTACATGCCTGAAAATCATTTTTGTTCCTTCTTGCATCCATTTGGAAATGGGACAAATAATCAGTCACTTCCTGAAGATTGTATCTGGAATCATGTTTTTGGAAAGTGAAGAGTGTCCAGTGTGCAATCCTGCAGCAAAAGCACGTTAGTATGGAGTGATTGGAAACATCGGTGAAGAAATGAGCTACAAAAGGAATCTATGGAGCCAAGAGCCTGAACTCCTTAAGAAGCCTACTTAGTAGTTGCTTGAATTGGAGGTCTCAACCCTTGGCTTAGAAATGACCTTTAATGAGTGGAAAAGCACAAAATAAGGGAAGATCTGAGGACAGGCTCTTTTAGGCTGCTCTGTCAGCAGCTGTTGCTTCTGTTTGGGCAGTGAGCACTGTTCAGTGCCAGCCAGACCAGACCTTAGTGTGCTTGACCTGCTGTGTGTGCCTTGTGGCCCCTGGAGAGCCACCCAGCAGCTCCTGTTGGACCGTTTTCCAAAAGGTTCCGATTTCTGCACCTGCTACAGCTGCAGTGTTAAGAACAATTCTTTTTAAGACTGTGAAACTTCTTGCGACAATATTTGTTAAAAACAGATTTTGCTTCTCCGCGTGTTGAAGTAAATGATTATTTGCAAATGCTTGTTTTTGGAGAGGAGATAGTTTCTATTTTCTTATGAAAAGCAAACCATGAAAGTATCATTTTTGATAGCAACAAGTATGTGTTCTGATAAAATTTATTAAGCACATCCCTTCAGAAGCACCCTCCAGCTTAAACCCTTTTGTGACTCTATGAATAAAATAGGAGAATTGACAAGGGTAAGGTTAATGTTAACAGGTAGTTGTGGAATTCAGAAAATGAAGTATGTGTGGACGTAAAAATATTTTCTGAATCCTTTGTGTGTGAAGAATGTTGTAGGTGCCTGGTGTGCTGAAATGTTTATTTAATGGTAATAGAATAGTGAATTTAGTGAGCATCTTATCTCAGTGTTCTTCCTTTTCCATCCCCTCAATATCCCAGCCACTCAGTGTAAAAGAGTTGTTTGCAAACTATAGATACATTAAAGTTATTTTTACATACCAACATCTCTTTATAATGTATATATGCTTTAGAGATTTGGTAGATATAAAGAAGGACTGATAAAATGATTCTGAGTTTTGGCTTGATAAGAAGAAAAAATCAGACGACAAACTTAGCATTTTTATTGGCAGAGATGGCTGCTCATTTAAGGATAGCTTATTCCCCTTTTAGCATGCAGATAGGAAATCCAGGACAGCAGAAGGGAATCTCTTTCTGCCTGTATTTTGCTTTTATACTGACAAAACCATGGAAACAAGCTTCTGAATTACTTCAGAAAATCTCTAAAATTGAAGGTAAATATTTTTTCAGTTTGCTGCATGAATTTCAAGCATTCCCTACGGTTTTCTTGAGGAGTATTTGCCTTTCCCAAGCACTGGAATGCTGCCCCTTTTCTGGTTTTCTTGTGGATGGAAAGCAGTGGTTAAGGTTTGGTGTTATATATTCTTCCATTTTCAGTTGGATGATTATTAGAAAGTATTTATGTGTCCATATTGGGATGAGATTCAGTGAACTGATGCCTTGTGTTTGTTCTTTGTAGTCTTCACCCTGAAGCTGAGTTTAAACACAGACTTGGTTTCAAAGATGTGAGTTGTTGAAAAGTAGAAATCGATAGAATGTGATAGAAATATTGCTATCTGTGAACTCAGTTTTGTGGCTTGTACTGGGATATTGAATTTTCTAAAGTGTCACGTCTTCAACCCAAATGTTCTTGTGTGCCATAGTCATCACAATGCATTATTTTAAATTTTCCTTTGAGAATAAAACAAAAAATGTCAACCCAGCATTGCCAGCGATGGCTTTCTAAATGTGGATGCCCTCTAATCTGAAGTGCTGTTTCACAGAAAGGTTCAATCACTATTTTAAACTCCAGTGCCATGTGTAAATGAGCTGATACAGTGACTAATTGAAGGTTTAATTAATTTTGGGAATACTTAATTTTCGAAAGAAGTTCACTTCAATTAAAGGCAAAGGGAAAGTTAAAGAACATCTAGATGTTATAAATTGTGTGGATGAGTGAAGAGGAAAAAAGATCTGTCTCTTTAAATGTAGTAGCAAATTTTTTCTTCCCAATAATTGTCTTCAATTTGAACACAATTATTTTGAAAGTATTAACCATGTTATTAGTACAAAGCAGTGTTTGCTGCTTTGGTAAGCAAATGTGCTGCCTTTAAATAAAAAAGAAAACAAAGGTCTCTTTATGTGTATACAGTTAAGGTATCTTACTGCAATAAGCCGACAAAACCTATTTTAGAAAACACTGATCTTCCATTTAAAATGTTGAATTAGGGTGACTTTAAGACCTATGTTGCATGTTTCAAGTTCTTAACTATTAAATCTTGTTAAATAAGGAAAAGGAGTCCTGGGCCTTTTACTCCTAAATGAAAGGTCATTTTTAAAGGAGCACTCTGTTCAGTGCAGATACTGGTCATTATATGGGTTTTCTTCTGTCAAAATATGCAATTTGGGTTTCTTACTTTTTTTTTTTTTTTTTTTAACTTAATTAGCCAAAACACCTTGTTTTATATTAAGTTCCTCAAAAAATTGAGACTCCCTTGGAAGAGATGTTGAGCAATTTCGTGACGGTCTGATACAATCTAAAATCTCACATTTTGAGGCTCTGAAGCAAAGAGGTTCAGGAAGTGACTTTACAGGAATTCCATTCCCATAGGTCGGCTGAGTTCATTGAGGGACATGGGAAGGAAACAGGTTATGGTATTTCAGCCACAACCAGTTCTTCTTGTGGACTGCTGGAACCCTGAAGCTTGGGAGTTTTGAACTCTGTGCTTTCTGGCACTGACCCTCAAAAGGCGCTGCTTTTGACTTGGAAGCCTTGGAGAAGGTTTCCAGAATTTACTGATGGAGTTGGAATCACTGGTGTATAGTTTGAATAGAAGTGTGTACTTTCACATGGTGAAAGGTTTAGAATTTGAAGTTTTAGAATATAGTTACAGGTATGGAACAAGATGGAAGTTCTGGGGCATTGTATCTTCTTCCTTCTTGTTCCTTCTTCTTAGTTTTAAATAGTAGTTTTTGGTTGGATAGCAAGTACTGCACTGTGGGTCACAAGTGTTTGGTCATTAAGTCAAAAGTAATAATATAGATGTTAGTTTTTAATTGAATAGTTAAATTTTAAAAAACCTTGTAACTAGCTAAATCCATCAACATTTTCTCACTTTTAGCTTGTTAGCTAAAAGTGCTGCAGAACTCTCTATACTATAAATAAGAACTAATAAATAAGTCCAAACACAAAAATCCATCTCTCATTCTTCAATTCTGACTCTAAGTAAAGACAAAAAAAATACAAAAACTGGCCATTAATATATGGTGCCACTAATAGCAGACCACCAGGGATTGAAGGAGACAGGAAGCAGAACAGACAGATAACTTGACAAGATTGTAATGTAAAGAGATAGTTTGCAGTATATGGGTTTATGATCATTGTCCTTGATGTGTCCTCCAATGACACACGAAGTAAAATAATTTAAAGTGAAGGAAATGATGAAAAAGGCTTTGATGTTATCAAAGTTTTAGGATTTTATTCTAATTCAGGCATTGTAGTCCTGAAGGAGAGAGTAATTATTAATTGATTTTCTTCAAGTTTGTGTCTACCTGATAGAAAATGACCTGCTCTGTATTAGACAGTGAAGTTATCATCAGAAAATAGTTTCAGTAGGGTTAAGGTTACATCAGGCCTATTCTGCTAATTTGAAATTCTGGACTCATGAATAGACATGAGACAACCTCTTAAACATTTCAATCCACATTTTCTGGCCTGTATGTACTCACTAGCCTCCTCAGAAATGTAACACTTGGATTTCCATCTGCATAAGACAGCAAAGCCCTTCATGCATCCCAGCTTCAGTGTAAGTTCATACATTTTGGTTTTGGCATATGGTGTAGGTGGGACTCCCAAGTGTTCCAGGTGTTGGAGTGTGCTGCTGCCAACCTTGATAAAATATCACTGAAGAAATCATCTGTCCTTATGTTTTAAGGAGCTGGTGTGGTCTCTGGTGTGCAAGCTGACTGCAGTGGAAGATTTTGCAGTCTCAGGTCTGTTAAAGGTAGCACAGAGTGAAATGAAATATAAAGCACATGACATGATTACACTTTGTATGACTTAGAAAATGAAATCTTACACAACTTAACTCAGTTACCTTTAATAGATAAGCAGTCTTATCTATCTCTGCCAGCTTTGATGATCTGTGTCTGGGATTACAGTTGTTCCTTCCCAGTGTCACCTCTGTACTTTAGATCTGTAAAATTTGAGCTGCAGGGTTGGCAAAATGAACTTTAGAAATTGTCGTTTAGCAAGGATGTGATGCACATTTCCCCATCTGCAGGCACAGCTGTTGAACAGCTCCTCGTGTCAGCTGAGACATGGATTGTTGTGGTTCCTGTCCTCACTGGGTGGTTTCAGTGCTGAGGCTCAGGATGGCCTGAAATTCAGACTTTTGTTACTTAGCTTCTAAATGAGGCTTGAAGCTCTTGTGTTGGGAAACATGGATTCTTGTTTTCTGACACAGGTTATACAGCATCACCTTGGGCTGTTACACCTTAATTTGTAAACCTGCTGTGTGCCACTGCAGCTGGAGAGGACTAATTGCAACCATAATTAATTTAAAAGTTCCTTTATGTTACTTGGCACGTGGAAGTGATGATGTCTGCTTAATTGATCAGGGCATGTCTCATGCGTGACATAAAATTGCCTAAAATTGGACTAGTCCAATAAATACATTCCTATAAAATTGGACTAAGCTTTTGTTGTAAGGCTGTTGCCATGGGATGCATTCATCTAATGTGCTGTCTTAACACCTTTTTGAGGCTGTGTGTGGCTTGAGTATCAGAGTGTTTTGAAAAAATTGAAAGTCTGAGGTTTGTAAATAGCTGGGTCTTCAGGCTGTGTTTAAAAGTTGTTCTATTTCTGTATGAAATTGCTGTGTTGTTTCAATAGAATGAGCTAATTGTGGGCATCACTGAATTCACAGAGTCACAAAATGGATTGGTTTGGAATGGACGTTAAAGATATTTGGTTCCAACCCCAATTCTTGTATTCTGTGCTTTACAGCACATTTGAGTTACTTTAGAGTCTTTGACATTACTCAATCCAAGTAGAGAAATCTCTGTTATAATCATTGTGACATTTCAAAATGGCCATAAATTTTGAGACTATAGGGGTTTCTCTGTACCTTTTCTGTTACAGAACTGAATAAAGTGCTCTAAATTTTTTGTCCCAGATTTAATACACAAGAAGGAAATCACTGAAGTCAGGATTTTAAAATGTGAACATACAATGGAAGGAGAAATCAGGGCATGGTTGTACAAGATAAGGGTGGGTTGCACACAGATCTGATCCTCTGAGAAGTGGAGTTTGTAGGCTCCTTTTTGATTTATGATTCCTCCAACTCTCTTGTCTGCTCAAAGCGTGTACACACACTGTGGTGGCTGGGCAAGCTCTCCTGCTCAGGCTTGGCAAAACCAGGAGATCTAAAAGTAGCTCAGCCAACAGTGAGAAATACTGATATTCATGGAGTTTGGGTGAATTAACAGAATTTGGGGATCTGCCTACAAACAAGGATATGGTGTTGTGAGGTATCTCTGCACTCCAGTGATGTACTCATCTATACCAGAATATGTTAAAATTATTATTTAATGTCTTCAGAAAGACTTGGTGGGGGGAATAAACAATGACAATCAAAAGGATCATTTCAATGAAATATATTTAATTTCTAGTGATTTATGACAATTACGAGTGAAAGGAGTAGTTGCAACATTATTCCAAAGCTGTGGTTTAGGTTTTGAAATTTTTTAGATTAGCATAATCTAAATGTATTTATACTATTTTAAAGCAATTTTACTTTGAATGCTAAAAGATGAAGCAGGAACTTGGAATAAGAAGGTGACACTGATGTATATAAAGTTGAACATTTTCATAGAAGATCTCTTTCTGAAACATGGAGGATTCTAAGTCAATAGCTGTGTCCTTCCAATGCCAAATGCAGTCAGTTGAACCTTTTACATTTAATGATGAAAGTGGATTTCTTTGTATCAGAGGCTTAATTGATCATCTTTTTAAAAATAGCTGTGGTAATTTTTGTTAAAATACCAAATATTGAATACCAGTGGGATGTGGATTCAGAAGAGAAAATAGCCATCAGTGTGGGGGATTTCATTGTGTGTTTGGAGCAAGCAAGGAAGGAAGAAGACAAATATGCATTTTCTTGAGTAGTTCATTCTGAGTACATCACATGTCCACAGTTGTGCTAATAAACATCTTCCGTACTTGTGAATATTTAGATTTGGATTCATTTTCTACTTTTGGTATTTGTATTCTCTGTCAGAAATAATTGTATTTCAAAAAATCTTTGCAAGTATGTTCTATGTTGAATCCGAAACCTGGATTTTAGCTGTGTGAGTGCAGGTTTGGTAGTGTGATGAATTACACACTTGAGATCATCTGGTGTGTAAAGGAATACCAGAAGCCAGTTATTAAGGTTTGTAAGTGCCCTCAGAGGGACATTTCTGTCTCTTCAGGGTACCTTTTATTTTGAGAATGGTGTTGCTTTGCAATCTCATTGCTCAGAAACATGTCAACTAACTTCCAGTTCATTGTTTGAATGGAAGAATTTGTCTTTCAAGTTATATTAAAGCATTTATTTCACTTAGCAGGTAGGTGAATGTTCACTCAATAGACAAACTTCTGAGCAAAGGCTCTTTTTATCTTCAAATTTTCCCTCACATCTTTTTGAGAAGACTTTAGAATGGATTTCTTTAGAACTCACATGTCTGTCATTAAATAAGTAGCAGTAAAAAAGGATTGATTTGCCACAGCTAGTGTGCTTTTGAAACAATCCTATTCTATTTTCATGCTGATATTTCATGTTTCAAAGCTTGACTACGCTGTGTATCTGATGGTATTGGTTTTTACTAACATTGGTCAGAAGATTCCATACTATAAGTTAAGGCACCAAAAACTCTAATCGTCTACTAAAAGGTGCTTCCAAAAATACATATTTGTGCTGGTGGTTTTTAAAAGGTTGCCATTGTTCTAACTCGTGTTTTGGCAAATTGTAAGTTCAGTTTTGAAAAATAACTACTGATTTTAATTTGAGTGCAATAACACTTGTTTAAACTAATTCTAATCTTTTCATCTGTAACTTCTGGAATTCTCTAAGTGCCATAGATGAGAGAAAATCGTGAGCTTTTGTGGAATTGTGGAATTTCAAAGTATTGTAGTCTATACAATAGATTGATTGTTTACAATAGGTTATTTGTATCTAGTGATGCCAAACTTGAAATAAACCTAGCTCGTGTAAAACAGACAAACTGAAACAGCTCACAATAATGTTACTCTTCTTGTTGTCCATTATCTTTTCAGATAAGAACTGAAAGAAGGAATGAGTTTCTCAGCTCTGTTTTTCCCCCCTTATTTGGATTTTGCATCTAAATAAAATCCACTTAAAATTCAATAATGATGATGTAGTTACACATTACGTAAAGTTGCTAAGAGTATAACCTTTCTAAAGGGGCAGGGTAAGAGAATGTCTTTAATACAGGAAAATACAGAACTCACATGATGTTCTTTACACCAGTCTGTAGTGGGAACCATCAATTTTACATTTAATGAGCAGCAAGGTCGAGGGGTATAATCTGTGTAAATACTACCCTTGAATGCACGAGTCAGGACCTTGTTGGGAAGCAGGGGAGTTACAGCAGAGTGAGGAGGAGGATGGTTGTTGATTGCTGGTTTTTCTCTTCCAGGGGTCCCTTCAGCGTCGTGCGGCGATGCATCAACCGGGAGACAGGGCAGCAGTTCGCTGTGAAGATCGTCGATGTAGCAAAATTCACTTCAAGTCCTGGATTAAGCACAGAAGGTGAGAATTCATAATTAAGCAAACTCCCAGCAGACAGGTGTTTTGTTTTTTTATTTGTCAGCCTTTCCTGTATTTGCTGTCTTTATGATACTTCTTGGTTTGTATTTTCTAGAAGTTTTAAATAAGGTCCTAGATCTCAAAATGAGCTTAGTGCTTGCGTTTCTAATCTTTAGTAGTTTCTACATCTATTCAGTGGTGATCATACAGTTAGGTCTAAGCAATTTCTATTTCTGCTTGCATTTTCTTTTCTAAGAATGTGAATTTTGTAAGGAAAAAATAGTTCTGAGTCAAAAAAACATATACAGGAAGTAAAGCAAGAACATATGAGTTTTGGTTTTAGTAGTCTAGATTTAGCAAGTCATTTTCTATAAATGGGTGAAGACTTGCTATTAAAGTCAAAATTATATAAAAATATATTTTGCATATAGTCAGGATTACAGGCAACTGGTACAGTGCAAGCACAAGGCTGTAACTCTGTTAGGCTCCTATTTTAGAGTAAAACAATCTATATATTACAAGTTGAATACACAACTTGTCTGTGCATAAAGTTCTTCTTCTACTCTACATGGAGAAGAGCGTTGCCAGCTGAGTGACACTTGCTATGTTCTCCATGTCCTGTGTATTTTTTCTGGAGATCATATTCTTTTGTACAGTAATGTGTTTGAGGGGCTCCACTGATGCCATCCTGTGAACCCAACTTCAGCAAAAAGAAGTCAATGACTTTTGTTGGTATTTATAGCAAACAGTACCTTGAGCCTTAATGACTAGCTTGATTTACAAGGTAAATCACTGATCTTGCTTCACATTTTACCAGATATTTTCATTTAATAATGCCATTGCTGTTTCTTTTTTCTAGCTCTCTAACAAAATATAAGCCACACTTTCCACAATATTCAACATCTGATTAGCCCCATTATGGTTTTGGCAAGTTATACCAAAACTATTGCGTTCAAAGCTAGTGAATGTTTATTAAAATTATGTGATATCTTTTAAATAAGTTGTTTCCATATTATTTTTTTTTCTAAGCCTCATTTGAACTGCTGATTATAGTACACATTTCTACTTTTGGTGGAATATTGCCTTCCTTGCTCCATGACAGTAAAATTCAATCTTTTGGGGCCATGAAGAATTTGTGAAAGGGAAAAGTCACAGGCAAAAGAGAAGAGACTCATCAGGAGGAAAAGAAAAGCCAACAGTAATAATAGATTTACTGAAGAAAGCATAAATGTGGATAGTTTGCAATTTCTGCCTGGGTCTAAAGAACAGGCTTGGGAGTGTATTAAGAAGTCTTGAGGTTTTTCCAGTTCCACTCAGTTGTGGTGTTGTAATTTGAATTCAACGTAGCAGGTCATTGAGGTACAATCATAAACATTTTCTGGGTTTACTGGTGCTTTGTTTTGTTTTGTGGTTTTGGATTGTTGTTTAGGTTTTTTGTTCTTGTTTTGGGGTTGGTTGGTTTCTTTTTAATGGTTTTGAATTGTAATGCCTTAGATTTGTAATATGTGTGAGCATGGAGCAAGTTCTTATCTCTACGTG
The DNA here is from genome assembly GCA_009812075.1 of Sialia sialis. Taxonomy (NCBI): domain Eukaryota; kingdom Metazoa; phylum Chordata; class Aves; order Passeriformes; family Turdidae; genus Sialia; species Sialia sialis. Next base: position 25,409,501 of record VRYO01001681.1, on the reverse strand, counting down.
ACAATGTGAATTTTTCACAAACTCCTTACATCTTCTGTGCTCTTTGTGTTTCCTGTGTTTTAATTTGGGTTGTATTTTTAGTTGGATTTTTTTTTTATGTTTGTTTGTTTACATTTCTACCTATATTCTAGGGGGATTTTAAGATTTTTTTTTTTTGTTTCTAGTTTGTTTGTTTATTTCTGATTATGGCATCCTTAAGCACATTGGTGAGCAGCCACAATGGGGATGTTGGTATGATGTAAATGTGAGGAAGCTGTGTTTGTAAACTGTGTCAGAGTGTGAGCTGTAATGAAGTGATAAGATTAACCCTTGGAGATATTCTTTACTTGGAAGTTTTGACCTCTGCAAGTTCAGTTTGCTCTTGAAGGTTATTTTTGCCCAGCTCTCCACCTCCAGTCTTTCTCTGAGGCACAGGACTGGGGGAACAGGACATTCTGCATGCAAGGGAGCCGATGACAATTCCTTCCATTAATTCACATATATCTAGCGTGCTTAGAACTAAGGGTCCCAATGTGCCTCCAAACTTGCAGATTAAATCTAAAAAGTCTTTGTTCTTGAGTGCTTTTATATAAATACCCCTGTAGGATGATGTGTTTATGGGTAAGAACTTCATTTTTGTTTGTCAGCAGTGTACTCTTGTGGCAGAGGCAGCCAACTGCAGAGCAGAGCATTGCAGAGGTGCAGCCAGCAAGGCAAAGCAAATTATTGTTCCCTCTGTTCATCCCTTGTGAGGCCACAGCTGTGTGCAGGCTTGGTTTCTCCAGGACAAGGAAAGCAGTGATGCACTGGCAGGAGTCCAGCAGAGATGCACTGAGCTGGTCAAGCCTCAGTAAGAGAAGCTGAGATGAAATTTGGTGCAGTCTTCAATTGCTTCATCAAAGGATGTAGAGCAGATGGAGCCAAACTCTTCATTTGGGCACACAGTGAAAAGACAAAAAGCCATGTGGACAAATTCCAACATGAAAAAATGCCAGTTAGAGACAAAGAAAAGAAAACTCTGCATGTGATTGCACAAAGAGTTCGTGGAGAACATCATCAGAGATGGATTGCATGAGGCTTCAAGCTGCCAGGTCTGTTCTGACCTGCTAGGATCAAGAGTTAGGACTAGGTCACCTCCCGAGGGTCTTTCCAACCTAGATGATTCTGTGGTGTTCGTAGGAGCAGTCTGTGTGCAATCTGTGGGCCAATAGAGTTGCAGTACTACACAAGGAGAAAATATAGGCATAGCAGGACTGTGCTAAGAAAGAGATAATCTAAAACTAGTTTTGACACAATTTTTAAAACTAGTTTTGATTTCTTTAACCTGTGAGGCAGCTAGCCACTGAATATGTTTTAAAGAGACTATTTTCTAAACAATTCATTTAGAAAAATACATACTGGTATCTTAAAATAATGGTATCTCCTTACCAGAGTAACAAAAACAAGCTGAAAAGCTTCTCTAGGCTGATGTGTAACCAGTTGTTATTGTGGCCATTTGTGGCATATGATGGAGAAGCCACTAGCTCACAAGACAAACTTTTATCAGGTATGGGGTTCTTTCCATAAGGCTGCTCAATACTCACAGCATGTATAGACCCAGACATCTCAAATGACTTTTGTGTCTTGCTGCATCTCTGCAGTGGTTTGATAATAGCAGGGAAAATTCATGCTATGTAACACTGCCTGACAGCTAGTAAATCTAATCTAGGCTAAATACTGTTGGATTTATGTATTAGTATTCATGGTCTTGCATATTGTGCATCATCAATCTCTGTAGTGTTGTAATTCAGCCATATTAATGAAGTATATTGACACCTTCTCACTGTTCAAGTGGCCACATGATCTGCTGGATTAATGTTGGATATTTTACATGTTGACAGGTTCTACTACAGCTCACTCATATCCCAGAGGTACAAAAATATCAAAATAAATGTGAAGGTTGAATATTTTTAGACATAAGAGGCTCTTTTGTACTGTTCAGTTCAGAGAATCCACGTGGAAGAGCACTTGATGCTCTCAGAAGCCAGTAGTAGTAGACTCATTGAGGTAAAAAAAATATCTGTGTAAATAAACTTATTTTCAAGTACAGCTCTTAGCTGCTATACTCAGAACTTTTGCTATAGAAAACTGTGAGCAGCCTGTTCCTTACTTCAGAATTTGTTGCAGCTCACATCTTAGTTTGACTTTCCACTTCTTCTGCTACTCTTCACATCCCATACATTTTCTCTTGTCTTTTGTTTCTCTCTGCACAGCTTGCTTGTCTGATTTTTAGTAACACCAAATATCTCTTAAGTGCAGGCACCATTTCTCAGGAAGAGAATGGTGATCAGTCCTTAGTACTTAGTAAAAGCCAATACACATTATTTATCTGCCTTTTCTTAAATCCAGATAGCTTTCTTGTAACATGCCTGGTGTTTTTTAAAGCAATTTAAAGGGCAGTGTTTTGTGCTTACAGTGCATTGAAGTTGTTTTTCAGGGTTTAATTCAACATATATTAGATTCTCTTACCTGTAGTTCATTTCTGTAGAAATGTCCTCACAAAGAAACTGATTACCAGTTCTGCTCAAGCCTTCTAATAGTCTGCACCTTATTTATTGGATTGATGTGTGTGGTTGATATACAGGCTTGTATGCACTCAGGCCATGTGAAACTGAATAAATAAGCTGATAAGGAAAGATTGAAGTTTCTTTCAGAACCCAAACTGGTTCTTCTGGAAGCAGGCTGGGAAGACAGTGTGCAAAATGCTTTTGTCTGTGACAGAGAGCAAAATTGTAGCAAATAAAGCAGTCTTTTAAATAGAGTTCTTGGGCTACTTCCAGGACAGAGAGGGGTAGGATAATTGAATTGAAACTGGCCTTGCTATGGATCATCCACTTTAGGAGAAGAATTCCAAAATTATTTAACGGGGAATTGGAATGAAAACTGGGAGGGTTTTGTTGTGTTTTAGTTATTGTCTTATGTGTTCTTTTCCCCACAAAGGGGCCCGTAGATCTTATTTCTGACAAACTTTCAGTGATTTTCTTAAAGTTGAGACCTTACTCTTGTTCTGCTTGTTTCATTAAACAGCTTACCCTTGTAGGTTTTGTTATTTTTATTTATTAAATTTATTTAGACTTTTATTTTTTTAGAATAATTTTTTCAGGGCCATGATTTCAAGAGGCTTTATTTAGTTCAGAGTGAAGTTGCATGACAGTGTCTTTACTTTTTGGTACTGGAAGGCTGTAGTGAATCATAAGTTATTTTCCACAAAAGTATCTGTAAGATTCTGCATGTCCCTCCCTGTGTGTTTTCAAGGGTTTCAGAAAAAAAATGTACTGTCAGCATTGAGCTCATCTCTTTTGAGTAAAAAATACTACAAATCTGTGTGTCATCATATTTCATGATACTGTACCATATATAGACTGGGCTTGAAGAAAGAACGAGTGACTCATTGCCTTTGATTTGGAAATACCAACTGATCTGGAATTTCTGGTGGTTGTCAGTTCTGTGTTATACCAGATCTCACAGATCAAGGACGGCGATTTCCTTCAGTGTGACATTACTGGGCCCACACCTGAACTGTTGTGCCCAGTCTGAGGATGGCACAGGACTGGAAAGGTCCCTGCAAAGGACAAGGTGATCAGAACCTGCAGGACATGATGGGCAAGAGAGGTTGAAGAAGCTGGCTTTGTTTAGTGTGGTAAAGAGGAGGCTGAGAGGGGTTATAAAGGGGTCTTCAGCTACTTGGACAACCACAAAAATGTCAGAACCAAGCTGACCTTGAGTGGGAGCTACTGGAACACAGGGAAATGGGCAGGAATTGTTGCTTGGAAGGCTCAGATTCAGGCTGGACATGGTTTTCAAGAGTTTGCTCGATGAAATCACAGCAATCCTGACCCAGTGTGTGCAGGAATCTCACACTGAGTGGGAGTTGGACCCAGTGTCCATCAGAGGTCATTTCCCACCAGCTTTTCTATGATCTCATGAAAACAAGAGGAAGGCACCATTATGGGTTTCATTTCATTTCATTAAAGGCAGAAAACATGAGAGTATTTCAGAGGAGGAAAAGCTCTGTACCAGCTTGACTTTGCTTTTGACTTACCATTTTAACCCTATGAGAAGACAATCCAGGTATTAGTGACTGTAAAGTTGCAGGTACAACTGTTACACTGGAGTTTTCTTGAAGATTCATCTAATATGTGTGTCTCAGTAGTGAAGAGTTTATAGACCACAAAAATCACATGATATTAGTGACAGCTCTGTTCATAAGAAAATGCAGAAATGTAGAATTTTGAAAAGAAGATGAAAATCTTGGTAGCTGACTGTCATGGAGTTTATGTTGCTGGTA
>VRYO01001681.1:25318466-25404195 GCA_009812075.1 Sialia sialis | reverse complement strand
TTTTTGCAGCTCTGCTGTAACTTTCATTTAAAAAGTGTCATTAGAATTAAGCACTTCTGTGCAGAAATGCAGGCTTTTCCCTCAGCATGTTAACCACATAACAGAGACAACGGGACACAAGAATGCACCAACTCAGAACAAGGCTTTCTTTCTAAGGACTCACTTTTTCCTTGCTACTGGAAGTCAGTTCACTGCAGGAATGGTGCACTTGTTTTTGTATTTGGAGATACAGAACGCAGTCTTGGGGCCACATTTCACTTTATTTATTTATTTATTTATTAGTGTACAACACGGCATTCTAGATTAGGGTTTTTGGGTTTTTTTTGAGGATTTCCTGGCATGTGCCCAGATACAGGCTTCCAGGAGTGGGATACTAAGTGTCAGTGACCAAATCATCATTGTTTTGACCTCATTTGGAGTCTCACATACAAATTTGATTCATCCTAAGAAGCAAATATGATATTTTGTAGGGAAATATGGCCTATTTTACAGATCATAAGCAAAGAGTTATAGAGGTCAACTATATGGTTCTACTTCACTTCAAGAACATAAAATTTCTGGAAATATTGATGCAAGCTTATTAACAGCAGTGTTCATGAAACATTTTTCTTTTCCATCTTCAGCAGGGAAAGCATAGCTTGGGAATTTATTACACCCACTTTAAGCATAAAAGCAAATTTAGCTATTTTTTAATGCACTGTTGCTTAAGTAGAAGGAAAATCATTACGTTTTTATGTGCTGCAAGCAATTGGTTCTTTATTCCTTCTAATCAGTCTCCAAAACAAGGACAGCTTTGTTTGCTATGTGACTTCAGTCCCTTGCCTTTGACATGTGTCTGATTCTGCTGGGTTTAGTACAGCACTGAACACACAATGGCTCTGCAGGACTTCACCTCTTCCTCCCTCTCTTTTAATCTTTACTGCTTGGCTACGTGCTGGCTCTGGCAGCTTTGTTCCTCTGCTCTTGGTTTCACTGTGGTGCCAGCATTGTGAAAAATGACTCTTGTGTCCAGTGGCTGAAACCAGTGTGGACTTGTTGCCAGATCTTTACCTAACATTCTCATGAAACTGCTTTTGTCGTGCAGCTGAGCAGCAAGTGCAGGCAGCATTTCCCAGCTTTATAAAAATAAATGGTACACGTTACAGGTCTCAAAATGCAATTACATCAGGTGAATTTAACTGCCATTTTAATAAATACTCATTCTAAGAATAATGGAGTGCTAATGAAAAAATTGCTGTATCTTGGAATTCTTAGAACACATATAATAATGGAAATGATTATGTAATTAGTGCTAAACAGAATTTATGCAGCAGATAATAGATAATTTAGCTGTTATTTCTGTTACATAACTGAGTATTCAGGTGGCCTAGTTTGGGGTTTTTTAAGTAACCATAATTGATTGAAAAGTGCTTCTATAGTAACATCTCTGTAATCCTTTTTCTCGCTTATATGAGAGGCACTAGAACGGGTTACCCAGGGAAATTTTGGATGCCTCATCCCTAGAAGTGTTTAAGGCCAGGCTGGATGGGGCTTTGAGCAACCTGGTCTAGTGGGAGGTGTCCCTGCTCAGGCAGGGGGTTTGGAACTACGTGGTCTTTAAGGTCCTTTCCAACTATCCTGATTCTAGATCACACTTCCATATATGTGAAATAAGAAAATATATTCACATTTGTGAGCAAGAAAATAAGACCAATGCCAACAAATATTATTATGAAAACTTCCTTTAAACTTCATGTCAGTTAATTCAGTGAAATAAGGTTTGTCACTTAAAAGTTAATTCCTCTTTGTACATATAATATAGGGCTTAGGGACCATTTGAGTAAAGTCTTTACTGAAATAACTAGTGAATCTGTTTGGGTAGTGTATAATATTGAACCTTTTTTCAAGGAAATAAACATAATTTATGCACAATTTGGTCATTTCAGGTATTACAAGACTTGTGTTTACATGTCACCTCATCTGGACAAAGCTTGAAATCTGTTGTTTGAATCCCATCTGTTCCCAGGAACTCACAGCAATTTAGAATGCAAGTTTCACTGAAAATTAAACTTTAAAATACTTTAAATTCTTAGTAGATTTGTTAGAAACATTTTCAGATAGTGTTTGTGATCCAGCATGAGTCACAGAAGGGAAAAGGTGTGCTGCAGTTAATACTATAGAATAAACTATTCTGTTTATTACTATCAGGATGATGCCTGTGGGTGAACTGAATAGCTTACAGAAATAGCTGTCCTAGGTTTGTTTTGTGGGGGTTTTGCCAGTGGTAAGCCTGTCATTGAAATGCTCATCCCAGTCAGCTACAGGTGCATCCTCAGTCAGTCAGTCACTCTGAATGGGATTCTGCTTTGGAGATCATATCTCCCAAACCACATTGTGAAAGATTGTAGTTGAGCAGGATCCTAAAGAGCCTAATCCTTGCTCTACCCAGAAATAAAATGTCACAGGCACACTTCAGTATTAGTCAAAAAATACTTTAAAATCTCATACTATCTCAGCCTTGTCTCTGTCCCTTTACTGAATATTAGTTGGATGATAGGGAAGTTAAGAGTACGATGATTTATGTATTTGCATTTGGTGTTTAAATATGTAAGGTGTACAGTAAGGGGATGTCTGAGAACCCTGTTGTGCCAGTCTGAAACAGGCCTGAAGCACCTGTGGATGAGTTGTTAAAGTGCATTTACACAGACATGCACCCAGAAGTGCTGATGGAGCTCAGAGATACCACTGAGAGGACATTCAGGATAATCTCTGGATGAACAAGGCGGCTGGGAGAGATGCCCAAGGACTGGAGGGGACAGCAAACAACTCTCCTGTGCTGTTCCTGGTGAGCACCAAGGTGAACATGAGTGGTAAAGAGGAGCCAGTGGCATCCTGGGCTGCCTTGGACAAAGTTTTGGCAGCAGGGGGAGGGAGCAGCACTCCTGGACCACACCTGCACTGCTGGCTCCAGCTCTGGCATCTCCAGTACAGGAGGAGCATGGAGTACCAGAGAGAGCCCAGCAAAGGGCTGGCACTGACATGAGGGGACTGAACATCTGTGAGGAAAAGCTGGGAGACCTGTTTAGGTCTGGAGAAGGGAAGGTTTAGGAGGGATTTGTTGTGTGCAAATTCATGAAGGGAGGGCACTAAGAGGACAGAGGCAGGTTCTTCTCAGTGGTGCCCAGTGACAGGACCAGAGGCAATGGCACAAACTGGGGTTCTGCCTCAGCACCAGGAAACACTTTATAAACTGGGAGAGTGACCAAGCACTGGCACAGGTTGTCCAGGGGGGTTGTGGATTGTTGGAGATACTCCAAAGCTGCCTGGACAAAGTCTTGGTGTCCCTGCTTGAGCAGAGGGGTTGGAGAGTTCACCTCCATGGGTCACTTCAGCCATTCTGTGGTTCCACACAGGCAACTCCATAATTTTCTGATGGGTTGGTGGCTCTTTTCTCTCTCTTTCTTTCTCTTTCTTTTTCCCTCTCTCTCTCTCTCTTTCTCTCTCTCCTGTGTTTGGGCTCTCCCCTGCCCTACATGACATTGTTTCTCTATGTTCCTTTGTGGGTGTGCAGATGAGATTTTTATCACATACCCTAAGGTTTTTCTTTTCTAAAAGACTGGTTTATTTATAGCATCCTTCTTGCTTAGCAGAGCAAAATATTTGAGACAGAATTTGAGTAAAACAAATTTGTTTGTAAAAGAAATTTAGATTGGAGGGATAAGGAAGAATATTCCTGCTCCAGCTATCCTAGAGCAGTAAACAATGCTTGGAGCTTTTACTAGTACAATAAGCCAAATGACAAAGGTGTTTCTTCACTCTCCTTGCAAAGCAAAGTCATAATTAAATTTATTTTTAAAAATCTGGAAGTACACTTGTAAAAAGATGTATTTTATAAACACTCTCAAGTCTTCATTCTTAAACATTGCTGTCTTGAATTTCTGCAGAATTCGTGAGGTATGTCCAACTCCTGTTTTGAAAAATTAAAATGCTTTCCAAAACCCTTCTGTCTCTGTACACACTCTGTACTTGTCTAATGAATTCTGATTCTTGCCAGTAGTCCAGAAATAGGCTCTAGCTGTGCTTGCTGGAATTCAGGCTAGTTACAAACACAGGGAAGATAATAAGCATCAGCTGTATTTTCAAATATTTTCTGTTTGGATGCTAGCGTGTATTCTGTTCTAGTTTGTGCAGTCAACAAAATTCAAAATTAATTGCAGCTGAGCTGTGGTTTCTGTTAATTCATTGATCCAAAGAGAACCTTTTTTGACTCTTAAATGCTGGGGTTTGTTGTTTTGTGAATCTAAAAATGAATGTCACTGTGGTATGACAAATAATGGTCCTTGTGCAATAGCACTGTTAGAATGACAAACCTGTATCCTGCCATAGCAGTAGGACATGGATAAAACTCCTGTCTTTTGGTTGTGTGGGTTTTGGTTGGGACATTTGGAATCCTTTGCATATCTTGCCTAAAATATTGATTTTATTGATTTATTTTCTAAAAGCAAGATTCACGATTTCTGATCTGCAGATGCCTATTCTTTTGTAGTTTTCTGCTAAGTTTGGTAGGTACATCACAATACTGGACAATTTTCCCATCAGTCAGCTCCTTTTGGAGCTTTTCTGCACATACTGGTGTTTTAATGGGACTGGAGATGAACATGGCTTTGAGCTATAGGCAGTGGAAATTAGCAAAAGTAAAGATGTGTTAGCAGAACCTTAATGGATGCCCTAAATAATCAGCTGAGAGTGAGGATTGTAAAGTTTTAAATGGGGGCCAAATTTTTGATCTGTACTGCATAGATATATGTATATCCATAATAAAATGAATAAAATAAATAAAATTAAAATTAATAGAATAATATAAAATAAGTGCACATAGCATATTCCTATGATCTAACTGGTCTTCCAGCTGTAAAATTAGGCATGGAAAAAGTGGTGAAGCTGAAGATCAGCCACAAACTGCCATAATCTGTACTGCAGTGGTAGAAACTGCACGCTGATCTCCATGGAAATTTTCATTCTAACATCTACATCAGCAAATACTTACAAGTAATACATGCAATATGTAGAAACAGAGAGATCTCCATAGTTTATCATTATGTGGGAGAGTGTTTAGTCCAGCTGCAAACAGTGCCGAGCAATGGCTGTTTCCCAGGGTAAGAGTTGTTTCAGAAGGGGATAAAAGAATAGATTTGTGATCTTTTTGAGTAAAGAGGATCTTTGAGAAAAGACAAATATTAAGAGAAACAATTACGTCTACTTGATAGGAAGGGAGATGGAAATACTTGTGTTTGGAAGCTATCTTGTAAAAATATGTCTTGGCTGACATACACAGTAGCATACTGAAGCTTTTTAGCTGCTCAGTCAAGAGAAGCATGAAAAATTTAAATAAGTCTAAGACCCAGAAGTCTGCTGCTTGAGTTCTACCATCTCTACCATCAGTTTTCTTCCAGTATATTATTTATTTTAATAGAGTGAAAGAAGCTAGGTACATTGTCTATACAGTTATGTTTTAGGTAAAAATTCATTTAATAAAACATTGAATGAACATACTTTATATTAATTAAATTTTATTTTTCATACTACATTGGTTTTTTTTCTAGTTCTGTGTTTTGAAACTACTGTATGTATAAGCAGTGACTTTAAGAGACCTGTGTTAACCAGCTCTGTGTGTAACAGCTCTGTGTTTTACAAGCACTTTCTGACATGGCATTTTCCAGCTACAAGCCATTTATTTTAAAGATGACATTTATCAGAGACAGTCTACTCACACTGATTATATTCTATATATTTGAGTTCCTGATATGAATCCAGCCAACAAATACACACAGTGACAGTGAGTAAACTGGCAATGTAAATAAATTCTCTGTGATCTGTGGTTGGTTTACTTAAAATCTATGACAGAGATTTTCATGGGAGGTTGTTTTTTAAGGTCTCTTCATATGAGTCAGATTTGTGGTGTATTTCTTGGTTGGGGAAGGGGGTTTGTCCTGTGTATTTCTTTTGCCTAAAATATTCAGTGGTCAGGTTTCTTTCCTATTTTTTGAAGTTGCTGTAGAAGGAAAAGCCCAATTGCAAAACGGACTGGTGCTAAAAAGTAACGTTTTGTTATTTCATAGTATCTTAGTATATGTTAAGGCAGTACTTTAAATAACTAAAAAATTACTTTGCAGGTGTATTCTAAGTTCCACTGAAAGCTCCTAGCAGAATCAGCAGTGTAAACCCCAAGCTTCTTGATTTCCTTTGGAAGACTAACTAAATAAAGTTAGATTTAAAAAATACTGTTTTATCTACTGTGACAGAACCAGTTACTGTAGATTCTTAATGTCTGTCACTTTTAACATTGCCTGTGATATAGTGACAATTTACAGTTGCAGATCTTCCTGAAAAGATTGCCTTAGTTTATAGCATTATGAGTAGTGAAAATGACTTATGAAATACTACTTTGCCTGAGCAAAGTAGATTTTTTTTCCTTTCCTGAATCAAATTAAGATTTGAATCCAAGTTGCCAGACTTGGATGTACAAAAATTACAATATGTATATGTTACATCTGTTTTCAGGTCTGTACAGGTTATCATTGCTGTAGCTTCTTTGAAATGCTGTACCAAACTGGAGCCTGTGTTTCCAGCACAGGGCTGGACAAGTGGGGCTGACAGGTTTGCACAGAAGCTTTTCATCTCTGATGGTGTATTCCACAATGACCAATCTTGTGCTGCAGGCTCATAGGGCACCCACCATGCCCACCTCTTAATAGCTTATCTGACTGAGGGGAAAACCAGTAAAGGAGCTGGGATTCCCTGGAAATGTGGGATGGTGATATCTGTGACTATGAGATGCCACTTGCCATCTGTGCAGTGTGTGGGTGAATATCACTGCTTTGCATCTCCTCCCCTTCCCCCTCAGGAGGACTGAACAGCTCCTGGCTGCTAGAGGGGAAGGGAAAGCCCTATTTCTTCATTCCAGCTTCCTTACTCTGCACTCAGGTTGCTTCATTTGTGTTTGCTTTGGTAGTTTTTTTACCCTTGGGCTGATTTATTTTTATTTAAGTTGGGGGAGGAAAGTAAATAGTGGACTTGCACCCTAAGTTTCCTAGTCTTTTCTGTCTTGTTGATTGGCTTGCTTCTTTTTTTTAAATGTACCTTATTTAGAAACTTGTTAGGGTTGAAGAGGAATTATTCTATTAAGGGGAAAGCACAAAAAACTTAGTTTGAGTTCATTCAGTTGACAATTTTGATATTCCCTTTAGGGGAAGAAAATGCTGTATGCTGTGTGTTATTCTGGAATCTTGAGATGAATTGGTGTGAGATGGTCAAGAAAACAGAAAAGATTTTCACTTCTTCTAAGGGCTACCAGTGACTCTGTGTAAGACAGAAATGCATTTTGGAATTGGAGTAGGAACTACAGGTTTATGTATAGCCGTGGTTGATACCTCAGTTCTTTCCTAACTAGCTCATAGGTATTGTTCTGGGTTTGGGGTTTTTTTGCCTTAAACCACAAGCACCCTAGCTGGAGAAAGTGCATGCACAAGGTGACACAATGGAGTGAGAGGAGAAGCCTCAAATCTTCTCAAAGCTGCAATAGCAGCTTATCTGTGTTCCTGTCCACTTGGTAGGACTGGTCAGCAAATAAATACCAATTAAAGATTTGAAAATACGCACTTGTTTTGGATGTGTCTTGTTTAGTTGGTGTGGTCTGTCTGTATGATTAACTCTTCTTACTCTGGATTACTGAAGGTACTTACTCAGCTCCTTTGTGTCATCATCCTCTCTTTCCCCCATCACATACCCAAACGAAGAGTTCACTGGTTTGGGGGGAAATTCCAATCAATGTAATTAGTTAAGGGACTTTTAATTCCTGATTCTGGTATTGAAACAAAAGCATTCAGTCTTAGGCAAAACATCCTCCCTGGTCTACACCCCAGTGGGCACACTTCGGCTTTTTCTCTCCTATGTAAAGATTTGGTAATTTGCTGGTGCAAGGCACTGTTTTGTTCATTGCTTATCCCTCTGTGTTTTATAACCCAAGAGAATCTTCTGCCTTGGTTCTGTTGTGTTTAGTCACTACTGGGGAATTTCAGACTGTACAGTAACAGTCAGAGCTATTCACAGCTTCAGGGCATGTTAATCTGTGTTGCACATGCTGGTCTGAGGACTGAGGGCACTTACATGTGCCAATATCTTTGGAGGAATTATATAATATAAATAATAGTATATAGATATTATTTTAATATGTATTCTGGATGTCTTTTTTTTTATTTATATAAAAATAATTTACATTTTGAAATGTTTTCTGTCCTTCATGTAGTAATAACTACTGCAAGAAAAATTGGTTTCTTCAATGTTTTAAACCCAGACAGGGAGAGAAGGTCTCTTTATAAAATTGTGTCTCTTCTGGGTTAGTGTTTAGAAATGTTATGTTGTAGAACAGAGCTGGTGGTGCTGTAGTGACTGTTTGCTGACAGGAAGGCAGGTTCATATCCTGAATCAAATCTATTTGCTCATGTGGTATTGCAGTAAGTTGATTCCCCTTGCTCTCAGCAATACACTTCACTATCATCTCTGCCTCTTGCAAAATGAGTGCTGGACTTGCACAAGAGAAGAATCTTGTGTCAGGTGAAGAGGATTCTGCAATCCTTTGTTTTGCTGAATTTGTGATTACTCTTCTGCATAACAAGCTTGGACATTCAGTACCTGTGCATGCTTTGTTGCCTCAGTTTGAATCTGTGTTTGTGATTGTCTTGCTTTGTCTGCTGGCCCAAAATAGAAATCAATTCCAATTGGTCTGGTTCTGAGGTTACTTGTAGGAACTGATAAATGTGGGGGTACTGGATATTAGTTATATCAGCTTTGCTGATGTAAGGCAGATTTCAGGATTTGCTTCATATGTCTTCAAAGAATCTGCCCTCCTGTATCATCTTTGGTACAAAATTTCTAAGTTTTGCATCACCCCACCCTTGCTCCACTTACGTTTTATAGGTACTGAGTGCCTGTGCTCTTGTGCATGGTTTTGTTTTTGCCCTTCTTGTAATTGATGAGGAGAAGGTAAGAGTTCCTTACCTGACCAAGTGAAGCAGATTCTGGCTTTGTATCCGTACAAATTGAACTTTCCAGTTGTCTGAGACTGTGAGAGCTGGAGGAATCTTGTTCCTTTCATAGTTGGAGGGAGCCTGTCTGGCAGCAGTGTTAGTGGTGAGTTAATTGATGGCACTTTGACATTTGCATATAGGAAAAGCTGAGCTGACTGAAGAAGGGCCCTATTCCTAACAGGATTTAGAGATTTTAAGGACTACAGTGATGTAACACTAATTTTCTTTGTAGTGTTTTATGTTGTTGCTTGTTTGTCTAAATGGAGAGCTTAGTACCTGTTGATTCTCTGAAGCTGCGTGGGAGGAACAGAGGAGCAGTTTGGGTTTTGTTTGTTTTACTAAATTGCTGAGATGGAAATTGTCATTTTCATCTGGTCTGGAGGCTTTTGCACAAAGGCTGGCTCAGAAGTGTTCTGAGATGTGGTAGCTGGCTTTGGTGGCATTCTCTCCACCTGCTCTGTTTCCAAAATGTGTGTTCCAGGGATCAGGACTCAGGAGAGCTTGTTTAAACAAGCCAGCTCTGCTCTAGGTTTTGCCCAAGCCTCCTGTCTGGGCAGGGCTTTGATGGATCCTGTTGCAACTCCTTGGCTCCTTAGATCTGGAAAAATGATAGAAAGTCAATGGGTTTTATTCTTCCATCTGATGCTAGCGTGATACATTATTTTAATGTCCAAGTCCATTCTCCAGCAGATTCTACCCATTCAAAGAGTGATCAAACTTCATCTCAAACATCAGTTATTGCTGAACTTTTTGTAACTTGTAGTAACAGGTGAGTACAGTGAACATGTGTTATAGTAGTCATAGTAGTAGTTATAGTAGTTATAGTAGCAGTTATAGTAGTGAGGAGTATCTGTGTACTAGAAAATATAGAAAATTATTTACCTTTAAATTTTAAAAATTGAAGCTTTTGTAAATTTTCTTTTTGAGGGTTGGGAGTTTTTAGTGCTTGCTGATTATAGTATGTGTAAATAATAGATTTGTATCTCAAAATGCTTTTCCAAACTGGAGATGATGAATCAGATTTCATTACTACCAGCAGGCTACTGGTTTTGTGTAATTTTTATTGTGTGAACCTTAATAGTGTTTTAAAGAAAAATATGCAGTTATATAACAAATCACAGAAAATACTGTGTAGAAGAAATGGTTTCTACATTTGTGCAGTATTTGCATTTATACTCCTGTGCAGTTTTCATTAGCATCCATTGTAGCTGTCCTCAAAGTTTTATTTGGTACATGTGTTTTTGCAAAAACTCTTAAAAATTGATTATGACAGATATGTTGTTTGCTTGGATTCCAGTATTCATTGCTGACAGTTTTGTGTCTCTGATTATTTTTAAGTTGGCACAAGTATCACTTCAATAATATTGCTTGTGGTAACAAAAGGGTTAAATGGATTCCAGTTTCATGATTTTCTGTGGCATTTGGGAAACAAAACAGGAAAGCCAGTTTAATTTATTAAATTTTCAAGAATCCAGAAGAATTCAAAGCTTTAGGCTCAGGTTCAGTGCTGAAGGTTCAAAGCTGTAAAAAATGTGTTGAGCTTTAATTATTCTTTTTTCAGCTTAAGAATGTTAAGATGCAATTTAGTCTACTTTAAAATCCTGCTTACCTAGAAATTATGAATAGGCTATCCAAACTGACTGTAATATGTAGTGTATATAAATATATATATTAAAATTGTATTAATTTCTCTGTGCTCTGAGGCCATTTTATTTCCTTAATTAGTTGTTCATGACTGATGATTTATGGAGCAGGGTGATTTAAGCAGCCAAGTCTTAATTCTCTATGGTAAATGGAGACTGAGGTGTAGCTAATAAGAAAAAATAGGTGCAATTATACAGCTATAGTTGGAAAGCATTTGGATGTGCAAAACATGTACAATGTGTTTTAATTATCTTCAGGGTTTGTGAGCTCTACCATAGCACCAGTCCAGAGCTGAGCCTTTGGAGAGTGCCAGCCCCATTTTCCTGGCACTCCATTTCAAGGGGTGCTCATTGGCATTTCCACAGTTTGTGTTTAGCTGGGCTAATAAATCCTCAAGAATCAGGGTCCTTGTGACTTTGAGGTGACCTTACATGGTGCTAACTCAAGCCTGTCATGGTTTATTAATCCAGGTATTGAGTAGCAGAGACTCTTCTGTATCATCGTGCCCTGGAGCAGAAGAACTGCTATGTATGTACTGCATTTAAGCTCATAAATTCTGCTAGGACCTGAGCTGACTTTTAATTCTGTTGCAGATGCATATACAACCTGCATAAACAGCTCATGGGTTTGCAAATTTGAGTTTTTATGTCAAAGTCACAGGTGCAGAATTCATCTGATTTCTAGACTGGAGTGTTGCACCCCTCCCTGCCTTGGTTTCTCGTCTTCCTGCTGCAGATTCTGGAAAAGTGGGAACAGGTTGTGCAGCCTGGGACACACTGGACAGGTTGCTTCACCAAAAGATGTTTTTGAGGAGAGGGAGGTCGGCCTCAGAAATAGTGTTTGCTTCTTCCTTCAAGTAAGGGTGGGGAGAACACCTTGTGCAACTCTCTGTGCTTCCGATTATTTTCAGAATCTGGATAAGGCTGCATTCAGCCTGAGAGTCTTGTTGTCATGTTAAGAGAGTTTTAATTTTTGTTGTGCAGATGGGAAAGGTGCTCTAAAAAGTCTGTGGAATGGGTCAGGACCTTCTTTAACTCAGATGACTGATGTGTCACGTTCTGCATTTCCATGTACCCTGTCATGTCAGTGATATTCTTTATCCTTGACAGGCGTTTAATTTGTGAGGAAAGGAAATGTGGGTTTCTTTTAATGAAAGAACCCTGCTAACTGTTTCTTACAGTAAAGCTATTTTGCAGAGAGGATGCAGATTGTTATCAGTTATTTTACTCCTGTGGACTTTTAAAATACAGTTGTGGATATATGTTTCTATAATTTCATATATATGCAAGCTTATTGTCCGTCTTGCACTTTAGAGCAAGAAGAACAGGCAGAATTTTTAAAGGTTTGTTCTTAGTCTAATGGATCATTTCAGATTTGGAACCCGTCAAATAAATTTGAGCAAATTTGTGTCCAACCTTTTAGCACCTGAGAAAGACTCATTGAATTTGAAAGGGTTTTTTATGCAAGTACTTTAAACAATCTTTGCTCTGTCTAGCAGGAGGAGCAATCCATTATTCCCAGCTGGGTACTACAGGGCTTTATATTTCCATGTCAGTCCCTCAAAATCCCCTATGACAGTGGAGGAAATTGTTGTGTATTACAATGTGATTCTTGCTGTTGGCATCACATCAAAGTTCAGAGGCAGTGGGAAACTCTCCAAAGTTAGGTAAAAAGCCATGCAGGTGTACTGTTTGCAAGTCCAATCTCTTATTTTGATACAATTTCTAAGATCACAGATTTTTTAGCTGATCGAACTGTTTCTACCTCAACTTTCACTAAGTATGAATTTTAGGTATTTTTTTGCTTATTGCCAGATAATAAAGAAGGGAGATGAAACATTATTTGCTTAATGCTTGGGTGAGATTAAAGAAGAAAACTGTTCCTGTCTGTATTAGTGAAGATAAATTTTTCTCTAAATAACATGAGGTGTGTGAATATTATGAAAGAAAATATTTCTCTGATGACCTGTAATTGTGCTGGGACTCAATTGATGGGTAAAGTTTGGATTGGTTCTTTATGGGGTTATGGTACCTCTGTCAGCTTGATCTGTTTTAGAAAGGAAAGCATAAGTGACAGTTTGTAAAGCTTTGTGGTATTTTCAGGCTGTTGTAAAATCCAAGACAATTCAGGCAAGTTAAAACCTTATTCCTTGAGCTGTGGCCTCAATGTTGCTAGAAACAAGTTGCTTACATCATTAACATCTGATTTCTGTGGAGGGAAAGGAGGGGGATGTGTTTTAACACAGGCTTGGAGGAGCATTGCAGCTGCCCAAGCAGAAAAGGGACAATGTGCTTCTTAAAAGCATTACAAACTTGGTATGCAGAAGTGCTTTATGGATATTTGGTAAGTAGTAGAAGGTGTAGTTAAAACTTCGTTGGTTTGTTGGTAGGGAATCTTGAAATGTGCTGCTAAAAATTCATTCTATAGGGAGTTTTTTTGTTGACTGAACTAAGACATGTACACCAGTTTTACAAAATGTGCTTATATGTGACAGTTAATAAAGAAAACAAAAAAAAAAATTCTGTGACTTCTGGTAATAATTGCAAAGAGAAGCATGTGCAGAAGTGGAACAAACTAAAATTAAATTTTCTTAAATCCTGGATTATTACTGCCTGAGAAGAATTTCCTGGTTCCTTACATTGTTCTGTCACTGAACCAGAAAACAAGTTTTGCTAAGGTAGTTGTTCTCCAGCATTCAGATATCATTCCACTACACAATTTCCAAGTAGAATAGAATTGGCATCATTCTTACATTTGCTGGGTAGTTGTCTGTTACTCAGGGTGCACTGTAGATGCTGTCTGTGCTGAGTTCCATATGCTGTGCAGGGACTTGGAGAATTCAGCTGTCCCTTACAGCAGCATTTACTGCAGCTTGTACTGTTTTACCTGAGAAAAACTCTAAATTAATCTGTGTTTGCCAGCTAAAACACTGCCAGTCACTGAGCTCTGTGGCACTGTGCAGTTGGAGTCATTTTCAGGTGCTGGTATTGCTTGGTTTGTGAAGAGTTGGGCAAAGTAGATGATTTCCTTTGTAGCATTAGTGTGCAGCTGGTTTTGTATTGGCTGTGCAGAGACCAAAGGAGCTTTGATCAAAGCAAACAAGGACATTTTGTGTGTATGAGAAGCATCTTAGGCAGTCAGTTCCCTGTGTGAGTGCCTCTGGGCTGTGCTGACTGCTAGTGCTCAGCAGCAGCAGTGTAATGGATTATTTAACCCTTCCTCAAGTAGACAGACAGTTTGTCTAGACTAGCTGAATATGTTACGAAGAGATTTCCTTTCTATCTTTAAAATATATCAGAGTTTTTCCTGTAAAACTGAGATTCTCTCTTAATATGAAAAAGTGACTTTGCCTGTCTTTACATTTAGGTAAAGGCTAAGTCACAGAAGAAAAGACATTTCAAACAAAGAAAACCCAAAAACCTTCAAATGTTAGAATGATCAGCAAGAGATTTTTCAGGATCAGCTAACATCCTCTTCTTGAAAATGTTCCATTGCCTCTGAGGGCACTTGCTTGATTTAATGTCATTACATTTTAGTACATGAGTACTAAAAACTCACTTAAAGGACTGCAATGTCTATAACCTTTAGTTAACCTGATCAGCCTAAGTGAATTCTGGCCGAAAGATATCAGCGTTTGGTGTAAAAATGTTGTGCCAATCTAAGCATAACATTGGTAATAATGCTTTTAGCACATTCTGAGATAATTCATTGCTGTGTTGCCATGGCCAGAGGCTGGAGAGAAGCCCTGAACACACATACATAGACACACACCTGCAGCAAAAAGAACTCTCCAGAAACAAATAAATGTATAAAAAATGAAACAAAGAGCTCCACTCCGAGTGGTTAACCTTTAAAGAAAGGAGAAATTCCAGTGATTTAAACTGAACTACTTGCAGGTTTTAGATTTCTAAAGCTTTTTGCTAGGCTTTATAGCAATAAACACAAACTGTGTTACAGTTTGTGGATTAAATGAAGAGTTTCTGGTTAATGACAGCAAACTAAATGTAATTGTGTTGTACAAGTCAGTGTGTGCAGTGTAGTAGAATATTGGTGTGTGGCTCTGAAGGGCTCAGGTTAGAAGCAGAGCAGAGACTGGTCTTGCACAGAATCTGGGTAAAAAGGCACTTAGAACCAGATGTATCTTTATTATTTTGGAGTGGCATCTTTTTTGTGTTCTTAGGCCTGAATTGTGCTCACCCTTAGTCATTTCAAGGGCTGTAGAACGGACCAAACACAAATCTCTGTGGCTGAATCCATGCAGGCTCTGTTTGTGTTTGCTGGCTCCAAAGCCAGAGCTGTGTTGCCACCTAGTGAGAAATCTGCAGGGAACTGCACAAACAAGACACTACAGAGGGAAAAGAGAAATATCACCTGAATTACAGGTTCATGTCTCAGCTGTAATCTGAGGTGCAGTTAAACATATGGAAACATTAAACTAAGGCAAGTTAGCATTTCCTGATTGTACTGTGAAATCTGTTTTTCTGGCTTCTTTACTTTTTAGGAGAGGGACAGCAGTGTACAGACTGTTGAGATTTGACATACTGTCCAGTGGTTTTTTTGCTGCTCTAATCTGGCCATTTGTTTCTATTGCCAGGGTATCAATGTTGTGCTGGGAGGTGTTTGCAGGTTCCCAGGAGTAGCCAGAACCAGTCTGGTGGAAAAGCACCAGCACCAAGGGCAGAGAGAGAAGGATGCTTTGCAGTTCAGGTGGATCCACTCCTTGGTTATGATAATGGTGCAGTTGCACAAGCATTGCACCAGCATGTAGGTGGTGCAGGAGGAGAGAAGGAACTGGCAAAAGAGGGAGCAATGGCTGCATAATGGAGATGCTGCTTTAAAGTGTTAGTTTTCACTGCAAGAAACTCAATCAGTGTAACCTTATAAAATCATGACCTTCCGGGTATTTCAGTAAAGTCCACTGTGACCATACAGCTGAGGATTTTGCCAGTTCAGTGCTCCAGCCAGCGTGTAGAATTGTTTTATCAAACACACATCTTATGGCCAGTTGTTTCTCTGTTTCATTTTTGTTTGTTTTTAAAAGAAATTTCTAAAAGAAATTTCGCTGCATACTCCTGACAGATCTGCTGCTGCACTTCCATTGTTTAAGGAACTGATTGTATCACAAAGTGTTTAAAATTGTGGTTTGCAGTGTAAAAACCTGTGGTCTATGGTACTTGGGAGGGTGTTGGGTTTCAGGCTGTTACACAGTGCTGGGAAACAGATGGGAATGTGGGATTTTATAAATGTGGTTATCAGTAGTGAACCCACTTTCATAATTTGATTGATCACAACTTGGAGAGTCAATGGCTATTTTCCATTTCCTTTCATTAATTATTGAAAACAGTGCCACATTAGAAGTGTTTCAGATTTTACAGCACAGATTGCAAAGTGTCTTCAGCAACAATTCCATTAATGTTTGGAAGGCCAACCTTGTGACAGAAAGAACCCTCCTTACTCCTTTTTAATTAATTTATGGACTTTATAACCCCACTTTTGATGATTATATTCTTTCCTGAGTTTGTGAAGCACTTCAGAAACTGATCCTTTGCTGCAGAGGAAAGACAGATTGTGCATATAATTAATTAAAAAACAATAATAATCCAGAAAGTATTGCTTTCACATTCTTATATTTCTTCTTCCCCTTTTCCCCTACCTCTGAACCTGCTGTTGAGTTTTAACCAAGAGGACAGAGAATGTGGAAAGTTTTAGATGAGAGACTAATCTTTGTTCTTCCTTGAAAAATGTTAGATTTTTTTTCACTGTGGTGGGTGCTTTGTGAAAAATTGCTGAGAATTTCCATTTAATTAAATGAAATGGGTTTAGGCTATCTGCAGTAGGCAGCTGTTAAATACTCTTTTGGGCATTCTTAAACATTTTTATTAGTTGAAGTTGATTCATTTCCTAAAATACACTATCTTAGTTATGAAGCATTGCTTATTTGCATGTCAGTAAAAATGAGGAAGTGAATAAAAGGAGAGGGAGTTGTTTTCATGGACACAGTCATGCAAACCAACTTACACTGTCTGTCAGATACTTAATTCTGGACAAGTCTGGTGGATATATCAGAAGTTGAGAAAAAAGAAAAATGGGATTTTTTCACACCCAGTTTCGTGTTCATCACAGCTGACAAGAGTATAAATTGAGGAAGGAAAATTGCCTTTTAAGTCTCCCAAGACACCCAACTCCAGCTAAAAAGCCATTAACGTGTTTATATTTATGTCCAAACACAGAGAAAGAATAGAGTAGCAAGTGAAAGTTGCTCAGAATTTAGCAAACATCTGCAAAGTCTAATTCCACAAAATGAAGATTTCCATAGGTTTCTTCATGGAGGTCTCAGAAGAGGGAATATTAGCTGTAGCTGCATTTTGCATTTTTACCAAAGGTACTGAGGGGGAGATGGATTCTCTCGCATTGCCACTGTACTTGTTGAATCCCATTTTTATCAAGGGCTACTCAAAGCTCCCTGCATTTGCTTGGTTTTGGTGCATGTTTTGAGCATGTTTGCTAATGTACATATGGATTATGCAATAAAGATTTGCTTTTCCCAGCCTTTCTTTCTCCTTCCATATTCCTTCTTTCTTTTAGCTTGAGCTCTGTAACTGAGGTTACTCATGAGCCGAAACAGTGAGCCAGTGGAGACAAAAATAAATTTCTATATTTCTGAAGTGAGTTAGCAGTGAAATGGTTTTGGTGTGTGGTGTGACAAGCTGCAGGCTGCTGGAACAGAGGGCAGGAATGTGTGTGGGATGAAGGGGGAAACAGCCAGCAGTTAAATCAGCTTGGCTACCCCAGAGCCTCAGGCACCCCAAAGTGTGTGGGAGGAAAGGCAGGAAAAGCTTTTAGTGCTTGTTGAGGCAAGGAGTCATTAACTGGTCAGATGGATCTGTCTGATGAGGAGTCCTCACATATCCCAGCAAGACAGGAAGTGCTGTTTAATTAAGGGAAAGGGGAATACTCTCTCGTGGAAGGAAAAAAAAAATATTAAAAAAGAACGAGTCTTTGGGGCAGAAGCATTGCTGTGGTTTTGTAGTGCAGAGTTTCACTGCCAATGTCAATACAGGATGTTCCCACCTCCTGTTGCAGTGTGTTGGCTGTGCTGAGA
Organism: Sialia sialis; assembly: GCA_009812075.1. Lineage (NCBI taxonomy): Eukaryota > Metazoa > Chordata > Aves > Passeriformes > Turdidae > Sialia > Sialia sialis. Next base: position 25,386,384 of record VRYO01001681.1, on the reverse strand, counting down.
GCTTTTATGACTTCCCTGATGTATTATTAGAATAATAAAGCCTAGAAGTAATTTACTCAGAGCAGCAAGAATGGGCAAAGATAGGAGATAGGGAATTTTTTAAGTCAGTATTTTCCTGGAAGTTCACCTGGTTTTGGGAGTGTGACCTCAGGTAGGGTGTGTTTGGTTAAACTGGAATTTGGAGTTGTGCAGGATGTTCAGTGAGGCTCTTACAGGATGATTGGAGGCAGAGGTGTGTAGTGTCTGCATCAGAAAGGGAATTAGATCTGGATTAAATGTAAGGGGCAAGTTACTGATAACAGGAGGGTGCAGGGACAGCTTTTATAGGAACAGGCTCAGGGCTGTGGTTCCCAGACAAAGCTGAGCCCATCAGCCTTGTGTGTTGTGCCTCTGGAAGATGCATCTAAGGAGAGGTGGGAAACACTGGAGCAAGGTGTAGGGAGCGTGGAACAAAAGGAGGGCACGGCAAGGCCAGGGAAGGAGGAGATTGAGCAGGTCAGAGCAAATGGAGGAGCCCCTGCAGTGTGCTGAGCATCCCCCCTGCACCCTGCAGCTGGGGCTGAGCTGAAGAAGTGGAGTTAAGCCTGTGAAAGGAGGGAGGAAATTCCTTATTTTCATGTTTATCTTCTTGATTCTCTCTACTCAAATGAATAAGTTCTTGTTTTAATTGGCAAAAAAAATAAGTTAATTCCATCAAGGCTGTTTGGCTGAAAATAGCTGATAAACAATCTCCCTGTCTTTATCTCAACCTGTGAGTGTTTTGTTTTATTTGTATTTTCTACCCCTGCCTGGCTGAGCAGGAGCCTGAGTGGGAGTTTAACATCTAGCAAAGGCCAGTAATCCACAGGACAAAACCTAATGTGTATGTGCAGTGTGAAACAGCTAAGGCTGAGATCTCAGTATCTCCCTTGTCCATGCTTCAGGCGCTTTTCCAAGGCACACAATTCAGTTCAACTGTTTCTGGAAAAATTCCATTTGGGTAGTCAGGAGCTTCTCCGTGATGCTCACCAAAGGATGGTGAGAATGACACAGCCAAGTGAACAAAGCATGTTGAGTTCCCTTTAAAACTTAGTACAGCCATATCTATTTAAAGTATATATGATAATGTTTTGCTGTACAAAATATATGGAAGCATTTTAAACAAGAAGCTTACCAATGCAGATACTTCCTTTCAAAATACTGTCATACCCAAGCTGTGACTGAAAAACTAATGCTTTAAAGGACTGACCCTGGAAAATCAGAATGGTGTATGTGTAAAAATGAATTGTGTATACATAAAAATGACATGTGTCTTCCATCTTGCTAAGAAACTTGGAGCTGTCTGTCCCAAAAAAGATGGGCCTGCTACAGTCTGTGAACGCCACTTTTAAAATAATGAAGTGGTGCTATTATGTAGGCTGCTAGAGATCATCTAATTCTTCCATGAACATACATTGAAAATATGTTCAATATATTTGAGATATTTTAAAAGGATATTAGGTGTTTGCCAGAATTGTCAGAGATGTGTAGGATATTAGGTTGTTAATTCCCATGGGAATTTTAAGTGAATACCCGTGTTTTATGTTTTCTCTCAGAGACTTGATACATCTTTCTTGCGGTTATTTAGAGCAGTTATCTTTTCTATTGCTTCCAGCAATTCACTTTCAGTGTCACTATCCACACATGAGGCTGCATTTTCTCTTCTGATTATGGCTAGGAATTCCTTTTTCCATCTTTGAGCTTTTCTTCTTTGCTACCAAAGTCTGAACTTCCCTACCATTTTAACAACTTCAGTGCCTCTAAATAATTAGCCAGGGCTAAAATGAAAACTTTACCATGTCTCCATGTTGCTAAAAAACAACCTCAAAGTTTTGTAAACAGACTGAAATTCTGGAACATTTATTGGTAACAGTTGTGTAAAAGGATAGCTTGTAAATGCTTTTCAGATTATGATGTGAAGTATGAGCCTGTGTGCTAAAAAAGTTAAATGAAACCCCAGGTATTTTTCCCTGTTCCTGGTTGTGTGACAAAACCTTTCATGCAGCTGGTAGAGAAACTTCTAAAGCTTGTGTTATTAAAACTTGCAGTTCTATTTATTATCACTGTTGTCAATTATGTTTAGTTTTGAAAAAATTGCTGACAAGGAAGGCTTAAAGAATGAACCAGAAAGTAATTTCTTCAGCCACATCAGGAGGAGAAAAATGAACAGATGAAGAGTTCAGAAAGGATTCAAATGAAGTTAAATAGCCCAGCCAGAAAAAGATGACAGTTTGGTTTAGATTCCAAGACCTTGTCTTGCCTGAGGGTTTGTTCTTTCAACAAATTTTGTTTACTAGTGAAGAAGACTGCTGTAAATATGGGACACATGACCATTAGTAAATGACACATCACCTCTTGCTGCTTACAGCCAGCTTACTCCATTGGCAGGTTCTAGAGTTGTCTTGGATCTTTTGTAGATGTCTGCAATATGAAAGGCTAATTTGAATATGGGATGTGTCAGGGACCTTTATTACTATATGACATGGCTCAGGTATTCAGCAGAGGTTTAAAAAACTTAACAGGAGGAAGCAGATAGTTCGTAAATCGTTGTATTCAGAATGATGCCTCAGATAATATTGTGGGTCACAAGATAAAAATGGGATTTTTCTTAAGAAATCCTCGATCACCTCGTGCAACCAAATTTCTGCTTGGGTTTATGTTGCATTCAGAACTGGAACCCTGTGTGTGGGTACTTGGGATTCTATTTACCTCTTGAACCTGCAGAGGTAAAATTTAATTCAGTCTGGAAAAAGCATTTGATAAAGGATTGAGTAGATGCTGATGTCATTTTTTAAGTGAAAACAGTGAAACGTGTCATCTCTGCCTTTTCTCCTCCTCCCCCTTCCTTCTTACTGGTCTTAAGCATGACTTATTTTGACCTTTGGGTCATGGTCCAAATGTGCTTCAGAATCCATCCTCTCTTTCCTGCCCTGTGGCTTTGTTGAATCAGTGTGGTGTGTACTTTTCTGTCTCTTTATACCTCGCTTTCTTTTTCTTAATAGGCCTACTGTTGAACAAGTCCCTGCTGTGTTTAAAATAGGACTTTGTTCTGCTCTTAGCCCCAAGACCCCTTAGTCATAAAAAGCCTTGTTCTGTAACTTCTGTTCATTTGTTTTGCTGTTTGGAGATTTTATTTTCCACTTAGTTTCTCCTTCCTCTTGTGCTGGTGCCCAGTCTATGAGCAATTGTTGCACTCATCCAGTATTACACAGAGGAATGAGGGGAATGGCAGTGCATGCTTTCTTCCTTTCAGTTCTAATTCCTTTCAGATAAAGCCTACAAAATATTAATAAGGGGAGCAGCCAAAATAAACTATTTTGAGCACAATTTTTGCCTGTAAATAAAGCAGAACTTTCCTGTAATTTCCTGTTGGGTGTTTTCACTTGGCTTTCCATCTGAAATGGGTATCAGATACCACAGTGAAGTGTGGCGGCACTAAGGTTGTTATAAAGGAAGAGACAAAATAAAAGCAGCCTGTTTTCTAAAGATCACATTCATACACAGAAACAGTTTTTCATTCTCTTTCACTCCTCAGTGTGCTCATCTCTGATCCTGTTTAGGGAGGACTGGATGTGTACTTGAGTGAACCTCATTTAGTGTCAAATCATTGCCTGTTGTGATGGAAGGGAAAGTCAGTGTGGCTTTAGTAGTTGGTTCTGCATTAAGGTGGTGTAAAAACTGATAATGTGAGTATTTTCCATAGGGAAAGTCATACTGCTGTTTTCTTAGCTTGTAGAATTTCATCTACATCAATAGATGGACAAATAAAGGCTGAATTTTACATTAATTTATTTATCAAAATTTCTTCTGTGTCACTGAGTATTGCTTCTGTTTCTTCCTGTTGTGCACTTTGCAAGGATTCTAGAGGATTGCTCTGTCATTTTGCTTTTAGATTGTATTTACAAGGTTGTGAGGAAGGGCACACGTAATGCAGGTGTAATATGAAAGTTCTGGTACCAAAATTTGCACTTTTGTGAATCTGAACATTTTTCTTGGATTGAAGTTCAGTCATTTCTAAACTCTCAGCTTTTCATTTGAATTTATAGATGGCTGAAAGATCCAGAGTATAACACAAATCTGAGTGACTATTAAATACTCCACATGAAAGAATGTTCATCTTGCTGCTCGCATTTTTCAATATAATTTATTCATGTTAAGAATGTGAGAGGGCACATGTGCATTAGTGCATTTTAATAAATTTATTTCTAGTGTAGCCCAGTTATATGGTGAATATTCTCAAACCAAGAAACCATATTTTTATTTCTCCATAAATGCATGTGTAGGTCATTCTTGAACAATGACCAATTGTATGGAAGGAGAATAAATTAAGACTGATCTTTTTCCTCACTTATCAAATTCTCATCAAAGCTATTCATTCAAAATTTTGCTATTCTTTCTTGAATAAAAGTAGATAAGTTGAAATAAAAAGTTTCAGGATGATTAAATAACAAATAGTTTCAACAAAGAAGAAAGAAAATTAATTAAATGTGGATTGATTTGTGATCAGAAAGAGTGTGGTTTAAAACAAAATCCCTCAAGCCTTGATATTTCAGAGTGGTTTCTGCTCTTTTAGCTGCAACTTTTCCTGCTTTATTAACTCTTCTCTAGAGCAGAGATGCAAATTCATGTATGTTAATTAAAATTTATGCCAGTGTCATTTCATATAATGTGATTTTAAAATAAATACTATTAAAGAAGTAAACTGCAAGAAATTTAAACATAAGAAGAACACTTATTTTCTCACAAGGATGGTCAGGTACTGGTGTAGGTTTTCTGGGCAGGTTGGAGAGTTTACGTGTTCAGAGCTCAGCCAGGTGTGAGCCTGCACAATCTGCTCCAGTTCACCTTGCTTTCAGCAGAGGATTCAGAGTAGAGATCTCCAGTTATTAATAGTTCTCTAGTGTGGTGAAAGTCTGTCTTCTGCATTTGGAGATAATTCTGCAGTGTTTTTAAATACTTCTGAATAAATCTCAGTGTAGTCTGCAACTGTACATTAAATTACTTCTGTAGAGTTCTTTAGGCTATGACCAAGGAGATCTTCCATTAATATGTAAATTCAAGAATCTGTTAAGTTTTGAGAGATACGAGAGTATTTAATTCACCATGATTAAATATCATCTTGCCAGTGTTCTTTATAAAGATTAATGAATTAATTAGAAATTTCAGATGTGTACATCTTTACAAACATTGTGTTCTTCTCAGCTTGAACATACAGCTAATCTGCAACTTCCTTTTTATCTTCCCCAGATCTGAAGAGAGAAGCCAGTATTTGTCACATGCTGAAGCATCCTCACATTGTTGAACTGCTGGAGACGTACAGCTCAGATGGAATGCTTTATATGGTCTTTGAGTTGTAAGTTTGTTTCTCTCATTGATTTTGCCTTTCTGTGTTGTCATTTGCTAAATAAAATCCTAAAAGTGTGTCTTCTCATGCCTGTAGGTCAGAGGTCTTAAATGCTTTGAAAAATTTATTTCTGGCACATGCAGGTTGTCCCCAATTTAAAAAAAAATTAGGTTGTCCCACTGTCTAAGTGGTGAACCAGGGCTTTCTAGAGAAGGCATGATCTTTTTAATGGCTGCAGGGTAAGAGAACAAGTTGAAAATCTGCTGGTGGACATCAGCTTTGGGTAACTGAGGGTATTTTGCTGCAGTTGTGAATTTTTCTTTTTTTCCCACACAGTTGCTTCTTTAGCACTGTTTTTCTATTAGATAAGAAAATAAAATTCTTGGTGTATTTAAGTATTCTTGTAAATCAACATACCTGTTCACATTGTATGAAAAGAGGCTTTTGTTAAAAAATTTGTTTTGGAACTTTCAATATAAGAGTTTAGTTGTAAAGGAAACAAAACATGACTTTTCAGCAATGGACAGGTATTTTTATTCAACATCAAGAAACAAAGAAGGGGAGCAGCCCCAAAATTACCACATTCTTTCTTTGAGAGAAAATTATTAGTTCTTCCCGAGTTAGGTTTTATTTAAATGAGAAGACTACAACCAGACATGTGAAATGGTTGTTTGTACATGTTCTGTATTTGATCTCCTTTTTCTCTGCCTACCAGCTCTTCTTTTTATGCTTCCTATATATTCATTCCTAGTCAGTCTGGGCATATTGTACCTCTTCAATTTCTCTGACCATCCTCCATTATGTTTTCTGATGGATTTGAGCTGCTGATACCACATCATGCTGGTTTGCTAGGTAAAACTGCCTTGCCCCATAGAGCCAAGAATTTGATTTGAGATGTCCACATAAAAAATAATTTTCCCATGTTTTACCATTGAGGTAGTAGAAAAGCCACAACAAAAGTATTAGGTAAAGAAGAACACTGTTGTTTGCAAGTCTTCTGTGTTTTTTAGATGAGTTTATAAACTTAGGTTTGGGAAATAATTGTTCTGTGCTTTCCTCTCTGTACACTTTGATTCAATACTGACTTTGCATTTTATTTTGAAAATCCCTTAAGCATGGACCAAGGGACTTTAATTACCCTATTATGAAATAATTATGTACACCTTGGGTAATCATACTCAGATAATTAACAAGATTTTGAAATAGAAAAAAGACGGCTTTGCTTCTATTTTTACCATGCTGATAGCTCAGAAATAGGAGACAAAAGCAGTAATTATTTTTTAATGACAACCCCATTATAATTTATGTTTGTACACACAAAAAACAAGCCTGAACAATTAGAATTACTACACAAATACTGCACCTGACTTCAGGCCACATGAAAGAAGGAATTACAAAGCTAAATTATTTGAGGGATGATGATTGTTTATCATATGTATGTCCTTGTCTCCTTTGTACACAAAAACCATCAGTCTTTTGTAGCAGTGACAGAAAATGAGGCAGTAGGAGCACCTGTGCTGGAAATGTGGGAGGGGATGGAAGAGCTGTGCAGGATGTGCTGTTGTGCTGGAGGGGATGCTTTGGTAAAGTGATTCAGCCACAGACTGGTGTTTGTGTGGAGTGAGATGCATTGTCTGGCTCTGAGCAGTTAGGGTCACACTTTGTGACCATAAAAACAAGCTTGGAGTTAGCAGAAAAGCATCTCTGCACATGCAGGTCATTCATTTCCCCCCCTACTGCTGTCATTGTAACCAGCTCAACTGATAGGCAGCAAATTTCTGTTTACAGTAATAAAATACATTTCATTAGGGTTTAGTTACTCTGAAGTGACCAAAAAGGATAAAATAACACAGATCTGCAGAGGAGACATGATGAACCCAGCCGTGATACATGATTTGTGGGCAGGCAGGTGCTTTGCACGAAAACTAAGGCAGGACCAGCACATGAAATGCTGGAATAACCAAACCTAAAACTTTGTGCCATCACTTGGACACAAATGATCCGTTGGTTCACTGCTGTTTCACAGGCTGTGAGCTTTCTGAGTCGAGGGTGGTCCCCCACAATACCTTTTAGGGTTTGCAGATATCAGGGCAAAAGTAGCAAAAATAGAGGAAGAAATAAAAGAAACTATAACTTAGCAACATAAAACATTTTAATAATAATGAAAGTAAATGTGGGACAAGGCCCAAAAATCCAAATACAGTGACCATGGGGACAAGGTCCCTTTAGGAGCCAGTGGCGGAAGAGCAAGATACAGGGAGATCAGGGAATAAATATGGGGCAAGAGAGAGGATGGAGTTGAGGTTAGGGTCCAGTGGGTAAAGGGGAAAGTGATGCAGAGGTGGAGTAAGGGAAGGCAGGGTCCTGTGGGGTAGGCTGGGTGAAACACTGCATCAGTGGGGCCATCGGTGGTCAATGGGGATACAAGGAAGGGAGAACATTCTTAGGAACTGGGAGTGGTGATAATTAACTGGGAAATGAGGGTTAGGAATATGCAATGCCATAACTCCTTGGAACCCCTTTTTTCTGGGGTCACCACAACTTAAACAAATGCCTCCCAAGGTTTAGGGTTGGGGTGTGATGCTTCTTCAGTGGTGGGTGCCTGACCTGGAATATTGGTCAGGCTGAGTCTCACAGTGAGCTACATGGGGCAGCTGCTAGAAGGACCCTGAATATCTTGCCAAACCTACTGACAAGAAAAGGTACAAGTGACATAAGCAGATGTAGCGTGGTAACAACTGATTGAACCACTCAGGAAAATGTACAATTTATGTCCAATCTTGAAAGCTTTTGTGAAAAGAAGCATATTAAAAATCTAACTGGGATTCATGGAAGCACTGGTGAAGATGAACCGTAGCAATAAGGTTTAACACCCGAAAATGAGCTCTGTTTTGAACCCCCTATTCATACACAAACTCAAGCACTCTCTAGAATGCCCTGTATTTCACATTACCAGGAGGCTGTGTGGTACTGCTGTAATAAATTGCAATGAAGCAGGTGGTCATAACAGCTGAAGTGCATGTGTAGAGTAAGAAGCAGACCTTATCCCAGAAGGTCTTACTGCTAAGATGAAAATACTATTTCAAAAGTATTTAGGTGTTACTGCATTACAAATGAGAGGATCTACCTGTGCAAAATGATTTCCCACACACACACCCCAGCTGCCTCCCCAGAGGGACTCTTTCCTCTGAAGGAAATGATCCCTTGGTGTCTGGAGACACCTTACATCTGAGACAGGCCAGTTCTACTCTCAGTAATTGCAATTTTCTTTCCCATTCTTGGTGTTATTTGCTGGCAGATGTATAGAATCATGGGGTCATTTAGGTTGGAAAAGACCTCATAAGATCATCAAGTCCAGCCATTAACCCTACAAAGCCAGGTCCACTGCTAAACCATGTCCCTAAGCTCCACATCTACACATCTTTTGAATAACCCTGGGAATGGTGATTGCACCATTAACCTGGGCATCCTGTTCTCATGCTTGACAGCCCTCTCAGTGAAGAAATTTTTACTGCTATCCAATATAAACCTTCCCTAGTACAAATTGAGGCCATTTTGCCTTTTCTGAGTGCTTTTGTTAACAGAGAGAAGAAACCAGCCCTGACCTGGCTACAACCTCTTTCAGGCATTTGTAGAGACTGATGAGGTCTCCCATCAGCCTCCTGGTTTTATTTAGAATATTGGTTTCTCTGTGGTATACAAGTGTCACTTAATACTCTGTTGCTTATTACATTTTTTCCTAATGATCAATGATTTTTATCAGTGAGAATATTTGAGAAGGATCAGAGCTACCTGGAATATTTCTAAAAGAAAGCAAATATTTGTTTTGAAGGTCTGAAAACTACAGTTTAGACTTATAAGTACATTATTTGCAGTTTATCCTCAGTGTATATGGACACTGAGTACTTCCATGCTGAAGAGCTCAGGTCCAGGAGCAGTGAGTGCATTCCAAATACCTTGGTGTCTGGTCATTTGCAGGCTATTATCCCACCACTATACGTAGGTGGGTTTGTTTTTCTTGGTGCATTCTAAGAAAGATTTCTATCTGGGACATTAGAACTGATCTATTAAGATTTAGCAGTTAGGATGGATATATAAATATAATTGTTTACATAGAGCTTTGCCATTTAATGTAGCTAACATGCAAAAATGCTTCAGGTTTAAAATCTCAGATTCATAAAAGCACTACTTACTAGGGTTGCAGTTGGCTTATTGGAGGTAAGTGAAGATGGCAAGTATATAAAAACTGTCCAGGTGAAGGGGAAAATGCCATTGTGCATAAGCCTTGAATGTATGTGGTATACAAAACTCAGTAAACTTAGTTATGAGCAGTATATCAACTCTGAATTTTTAATCTTATTTTTATTAACAGTAACAATTCAGTGAGTAACAATTCAGTTCCCTAAATGAAACAGTGCTTCTAAAGCTTTATCATTCGTCATCAATAAATTAAACTGTAGGCCACATCCTTTTAGATCTGCAAATTTAAAGCTATCATACCCCAGTATGAAAACGCAGCATTATTATGCAGCATGTTACCTGTTCATCAGTCACTGCTGGTGTCACAGCAGATTTCTGTGTGTATGTATGTATATATGTGTATTTCCTTATTGCATTTATTTGTTTATTTAAAATACATCAGTCCTGGTCAGTTCATGTCCCTTCCATGAGCTCCCTCTGCTGGTGTCAGGGAATTCTCTCAGTTTACGACTGGGTTCTGATTTTTCCCAAATTTCTTTGCATCATCCACTTATGTCTTCCGCATGAATATATTTATATGTTTACTTCCGTGGATTTTAACTTATCTTTTTATGGTTTTTTGTTTATCACATGCTAATGCTGGTAGTTGCAAACCCTTGAGACTTCCTGAACTTTAATTCCCTCAGTATTCCAGAACTTTATTGCTCTTATATCATACAAGGCTTTCAGTTTCTTCAAAATCGTCTTGTAAGTGGTTGAGCTATTGCTGAGTTTTTAGTCTGTTGGTTCACTGAATTGTCTGGAGTTTCTTAAAACTGAGGTTGACTCTGTCTTTTTTTCCAGCCTCAGCTAGACAAATTTTTCAGGTAAATTCAGTATCACATATTGAATATATCACATGGAGTGATACAAGCTCTCTTTACACATGAATCAAAATCTACTCTTAAAAAACAAGATTTTTGTCTTGAAAAGATAGTCAATTGAAGTCAGAGATTAACATGCACCTGCCTCATATTTGTGCTTGGGAGGCCAACAGAGTTCATCTTAATGGAGTAAAACTTTCAAACGTATTTGCCAAGAAGAAATTCAGACTGGCCCTTACTGGTACAAAATTTCAATGAAATATGCTGGTATCTCTAAGTGGGAGGTAGAAATAACCATGCTGATTATTAACACCTTGTGTAATAGAAAAGTTAATGTAAAAACATTACACTCCTCCCTCAATGTCTCAGGAACTATTGATGCTGCTAAAGCACTGGATCTTTAATTTCACTGACTTGTTATAAAGTACAGATAATTAGTCTTCTAAAGGGTTCTGCTGCTTCATGAGAATAACATCTCCTTATTTTTGGTAGCTGATCATACATTTTGTATGGTCTACATTTAATAAAGGATTGAGAGGCTGTGACAAGAGGGATTTTTTTTCCTATGAGCCAGTGAGTTCCACGTTTATACTGCTCTCAGTGAACCTGCCCCATAGCTGCTCTATGGACTCTGTGATATTGTCTCAGTGATATTTGGCCCTGTATGCAGACCTGGTGTTGGGAGTCGTGCAAGAGAGAAAAACTGCTGGGGAAAAACCTACAAAGGAATATGTTGATGAAGAACTGCCATGGTTTGGCAATGTGGGGTTCTTTGCACTCTTCAATGTGCTTTTATTTTGGTCAGCAGTCCCTCTTACAGTTGTCAGTGCTCTATCCACATGATAGTGTATTTTGCATGAGGGAGACCTTTGGGATTTAATTGTGTCCTGGTTTATAGGTAAGGTGTCTGCTAAGAGAGCCAGGAGCTTCTCTTTGCAATAGAGAATGTAAACCCCCTCCCTCCAAATTATTATAATTTTGAAATTAAGGGGCTCTCAGGCAAAGGTATGGGAGTAAGAATAACAGTTCTTTACTAGGAAAATTAAAATAGACTTACAGTACTACAAAGAACAAACCTAAAAGACTGACAGAGTCAGAATACAACCTGACACCCCATCAGTGTGTTGGTAGCAGTCCCACTAAATGGTGGCTGCATCCTCCTGCAGTGACAGATGTGGTTCAGTTGGAGCAGTGCTCCTGTAGATGGGTGCAGTTTCCTCCAAAGGTCCAGTGATGATGTGGAGAAGTCCAGTTTTCCTCTGAATGTCCAGTGGAAAAAAGGGCTCCCTTAGTGTCCCAAAACCTCAGATTTTATCTTGGTAGGAAAGGCTTGGCTCTTACCCCTGGCTGGAGCAACTTCCAATGGGATGATGCAATTTTATCAATCACAGAGTGGGACTCAATGGACCATTAGCAGAAAATAACTCGTGGAGGAAGGATGGGTTATGGAAAAGATAAAGAACACTGCCCTACCTGGTTTCAATGGATGGCCCATTAGCAGAGGATATCTTCCATGGAGATCAGGATCACTGCCCCACCCAGTCTCAACAGATGGTGATAGAATAGATACTTTTGATCACATCCAATTTGGGAATTAAAGCTTCTGCACATGGGTTATACCTCCCTAAGCAGAAGTTTGGCATTGCAGGTATGTAACAAAGCAGAAATGATACTGATATTCTGAATAGCTTACTGAAACATCCCTGGGAATTTTGACTGTCCAGATGCCCTGGAAATTTTGCCTTTTTGATTTTATCCCCCCTTGATTCTTTGTGGAGAGTAAAAAGAAAAGGTGTGAAGGCTGAAAATGTCATGTTACACTCAATATTTTTGCAAGTGCCTTATTAAACATGAGTTAAGTGATTTTTATTGTTGCTGTTAACTCTTGTTACTCCCTTCTTGCCCATCAGGCTAAGAACATTTCTAGCTATCAATCTGCCTTAAGTCCCTTTCAGAAGAGTAAAAAGGAGACTCCTTTCATTTTAGAGAAATGGCAGCCTAATTTCAGATTAAGCTCTATGAATATATCTGCATGTAAAGTGTAATGCTGCTCATTGTGGGAAGTTAGGTGATCAGAAAGTTGAGGGAGAAGAAGCAAAAGGTATCAAATTTCAGAGCTGGTGATACAGTATGTGGCCTGTCAGTGTTCTCGGGTATCTATGAGCTGTAAAATCTCCTCCTGGCTGCTTAATTATCTACAAGAGAATGCCAACTGGCAAGACTATTTTTTAAAGTCTTCATTTAAAATTCAAATTAAGTAACTTTTTTTATTACTGCAGTCGTTAGTATAGAGTTGCACTTGTAATGCTTATAAGAACACAACCTAACATCGGGAGCTAATTGTTAAATTGCAGTGTCCTGTTTGCAGGGCATTGACTTTTCTTGCAGCCCCTTGTTCAATGAGCAGTTTAAGCAATAAAGTAAATGTTTGGTATTGGTAATGCTTTAAGAGGACTGTTACATGACTTGAGGGACATAAAATGGTTAACTTGTGGAAGGCCATTTTCTATTAGATTGCCCATTAAATGCTGTTTTAGTGAGTAATGCACTGTACTTGTATCTAGAGTACTTTATGTAAGATTTATGTAAGGAAAATAAATAAGTTTTTTAAGCATTTTTATGCAATTGATCGTAATTATCAGTTTTAAGCATTTTTGCCTCTTTTTACCTGCAGTATGGATGGAGCAGACCTGTGTTTTGAAATTGTGAAGAGAGCAGATGCTGGATTTGTCTACAGTGAGGCTGTAGCCAGGTATTTATTATATTTTTAATTAATCCCTCTGGATAAATAGAAAATAATGGAATATACTGTTGTACAATCTCTTAGCCAAAAGTTGAAAGTTGGAGTGCCATAAATAATCCTGTTTTCACACTGTAGATGTTTATTACAATAATTAGCATAATCAAAGAAGAATTTTGGGGCGTTTTGCCACTTACTAGTTACAGATTTGGATGATATTACTGAGTAAAACTGTATTTCACATCCAATACCTGATTGGCTGTGTTTGCCTTTATGGATCTCTCATATAATGGCATGAATGGCCTGGCAGGGTTAGAGTTTTACTGGTCTTGCTAGATGGAGTTGGTTTGGTTTTTTTCTTTCAGTGACCTGAATAGGTCACTTCACCTTTTCACTTATGAGATTAAGGTGAAAGAGTCTGTAAGATTGCAGAAGGGTGATGTAACCCACTGTCCTAGTGGCCTGATAGCTGAGCTCCAAGCCACAGGATTCTTTGTTTGCTTTTCTCAACACTGTAGATCTTTTAGTGTTAGAGAAACCAGATTGAAGGACACATTAAATTCTGTATTTCCACCTCCTGCTCAAGGCAGGCTCAGCATTTGTATTGTGGTGCTCAAGGCTTTGTCCAGTGGGGTCTGGAATATCTCCATGGAGGGAGATTCCTCCCTGAGCAGCTTGATCCAGTGCATTGCTATCTTCCTATGGAAAAAATCATTGCCTTTAACCAACTGGAGCCTCCAGAGGGCAAGGATTGCCTTCCTCAGCCCACAGTAATGCTCTGGTGCAGCACAGGGTGTGCTGGATGTGTTTGCTGGCTCTGCTGGAGTCAGTGGTCTTCGGAGCATCCTTTGGACGCAGTAGAGATGGAGGTTGCTCTCCAGCCTGCATCGAGCAAGCCAAGACCTTGGTGCAATCATTTTCCAGATAAATCAGGCACTGATACTCACTTTTTATTCTTTCCTTTGTGTTTTGTTACTAAAAACAAAAAACAAAAAAAACCACAACAACAAAAAGGGAGGGTCCTGACTTCCTTGTCATGTCAAGCAGAATTACTGAACATTTGAAACCTTTACAAAAGCCTGGAAAACACAAATTTTTCTTTACTGTTTTCCTTCAGCTTCAATCAGAATAATTCTCAAACTTAGATTGTCTTACTCACTATTATGAATATAAACTCCATTCTACAGAACTCTGTATATTTGAGGTTAAACTGGTTGACTAGTTTTATACAGTTAGACAAGTAATAGTTAGATTGTTGAACATGTATAGTAATTTTTCCTGCAGGTATGTCATGTATAATGTGTTTGTTTTTTCAGTCATTACATGAGACAGATACTGGAAGCTCTACGTTACTGTCATGATAATAATATAATTCACAGAGATGTGAAGGTAAGGGGGCTTAATTACTTTTATTTTCTTCACCACATTTATGCAAACTACTGAATTTCAATTTCTCTAATTTAGAGAAGGGAGGAGCTGTAGAAAAGGAATCTCTATTTGCTGAGTATGTCTTTACTCTTACTGTGTCATGTAAGATTAAAGCCCACCCTAATTTCATCAATATAGAACATTTAGGAGGTCTGTATTCACAAATTACACACGCATTTGATTACAAGTTGCTTTGAAAGTCAGTTTAATTTCTAGTTTTTGAATACTTGTATGGAATCTGCTTGCATTTTGTTCTTGTTAGGAAAATGTGTATATAAATTAATTGCATAAATTAAACTGGAACTGGTAGTTTATTGGCATCCACTTGACAGCATAATGACAGCCCTCATTCACACCAAGATTTCATAGAGATGCACACACTTAAATACTACATTATTGGGAATGTTATTTACTTCTTGGGGACAGTCCAATCAACATTTATTATTATGGAAGCTTCTTTAATATAAATAAATTTGGGAGGAGAAATGCAGTGTTTAAGACCAATGTATGTACATACTGCTTTTGATGTGGTTTGTATTGTTTCTGTGGATATTTGTGGAAGTCATTTATCCCAAAGTACTTTAATGTAAGTAGCTGGGAGTTCTAACCCAAGTGAGCTTGACTCTCTTCAATTTGAATATGCCTATTCTTTGTTAATGTCATTGCCTAAGGTAGTTATTCCCACTTCTCCAAGAGTTTGGTTTCATCCAAAGTGAGTCAAGCACTGTAGGAATTAAGGAAAATCTTAGCAAGCTCTGATGGTGCAGTTTGAGAAGTGACTCTTGGATTTTAGTGAATAGAGAAGATTGAGAAAGAGTAAACTCTGCTTCAAACTCCTGCAGGTGACCTCTGAGGGGAGAGAGTACAGACACTGAACTGGTGATTTTTGTAAGGAGTTATTTGGTCTTCTGTAGCCAGACATTGCAGACCATTCCCAACCTCTTACTCCTTTTCTTTTAAAATCAAGAAGATTATTATATGGCAGGCTTGCTTTTTGAGTTTGATGTTTTAAGAGTCCTTTCTTAAAACAGATTCTGAAAATGGGCTCTTAATTGCTGGTAGAATGTCTCATCTTATTCTGTGTTGAAGATTTTGGTCCTTTTAATTGTTTGGTTTTGGTAACACGTGAATTTTAGAATTAACGTCATCTTTATGTTGCTGTGTCTTTGTGAAAGCTCCACTTGTTTTTCTTGGACCTTATTCTTGAAAAAAAAGTTTTAACTTCAAGGGAGGCCTGTTTCACTGAGGGTAAAGTGGGAATTTATTTTAGTGCTTATCCTGTCTCTTAGAAACTCAGAATCACTGGAGTATTTTTTAAATACCATCCTTAGAAATCAACCCGTTTAAATTACATGAGTTAGGAAAAAATGTCTAAGGCATCAGTGTAAAGCAGTGACAACCAATAGCGTTTTGTTTTGGCAGAGGCAGTGCAGAGCTGTAGGATTTGGGAGTGGAACACATTAAACTAACTGCAGTATCCAGGCTCTAGATGTCACTGTAGACATTGTTTTGAAAGGAAGTAGGCTAAATGACCACTTCAGAAACTACCTGAATGGGTGACAGTGCTTTAATAAAATCTGTAAGATTGATATAGTCAGGCTACATTTTCCTCCCTTTTAGACTTCCTGTGAATGTTATTTTGAAATGTAAAATGCTTGGTTGTTTGCTGCTGCACAGGAAAATTGGCACCTTATAGCCCATGTGAGGTTCAGGTGTCTTTCAGCTCCCTTAGCTCATGGATTAGGAAGTTAGACGGTTTAGAGTAGACAAAATTAGTTTGCTGTTTGGTGCCAGAAACTTTACCTGACTTTTCCAAGTGACTCCAGCCTGGGACAAGTTCCTTGTACCCCACAATCACCTCTGATGACAGATTAAAACATGAAAGCTTTCACAAGATGGCCTGTAGCTGTGCAAGTGCTCTCACTGCTCTGTGAGACCAGATGTTTCCTGAGCCGGGGTGCATCATTGACCCCCTTCAGCATTGCTTGAAGGCTTTGTGATCAGTGACAATCAGACATTGGTTTCACCCTCAGTTAGCTTACCCTACAGTGCTTGGAAGCTGGAGCATATGGTAAGGAAAACAGAAGATGCAGGAAAGTAGAAAACTCAAAATACAGCTGTGCATCAGAAACGTGAATGTCAAGAACTTTTTCCCTTACCCCAACATTTCTTGCTGTTCTGGCAATGTACTGATAGAGGACTCAGCCATTCCATTTATTCTGTCATAACCTTGCTGTGTCAGGAATACACAGAAGGTGTCTATTGAAAGCAACAGCATTGAAAGGCAGCCTTTCCATTACCAAATGTTATTACAGAATAGTTTATATACAGAGAAATCTTTGTGTAAGAGAACAACAAAAGGGAAGGGGAAGGGTCATGGGTCTGAAATGAGATTGCTTTCTTGTAAAACTCTTGCAATTTGAGTACCATTTGTCACTGGCTTATTTTTGCAATAACTTCAACAGAATGGTTTTTATCAGTAAAACACCAAGAGGTTTTGCAGTCTTTTGTGAGCCTCTATTGTTATGTAGAATTTTCCATCATTGCAAAAATCTTATTATAAAAATATCTTGTAATGTAACTGTTGTAAGAGTAATTTAATCACATCTAGAGCTTTAGTTGCAGTAGTTTTATCCTTAGCTCATTCCAAGTGCTCCAACTTAGTATGATTTCCATGTAGTTTGAGTACCTGTATGTGTTACTGATCAGCAAATTGGTGTGCAACTGGGGTCAGAGTGAGCAAAGAGTCAGCAAAATGCAGACATTCAGAATTTTCATTATGAGTTTATCTTGGTAGGTGTGAATGCTAGTTTCCTACATGTGATCATCTAAAAAGATAAACCTGCTAAAGCAAAAATGCACATCTTCTGCCTTCTCTGTCATTAAGATTCAGTTCAGTATTTCTGTGACTGGGAGTCAAAACCAAGAAGTTTTTCCAGGGAATAGGACCAAGCTTTATGCTCTACACTATGTGTCATATGCACATCTGAGTTAGTCCAGGTGACCTGAGACTTGGTCCATGGATAGAATTTCATGGTGATTTTTGCAGAATTTAACTCGTGATGTGAATTCTGAGAGCGCACTCAGTTACCACTTCTGTCTTTGATTGCCTGAGCTGCTTGGAGCTCAACATTTCAGATTTTGCTGGTAGAGTACAACACTCTTACACTTCTGCTTTTAGACATATCTAAAAAATGAGTAAAAGTAATGTATATGTGCTTGTGTGTGTTTATATAACTGTATTTTCAACTACTTACAAACTAACCAGAATAGAATCTGTTCTTTAAGACAGTCTTCCCTTCTCCATCTTTGAATACCAAAAACAAGAAATCTGTTGCATGTTACTTAACTTCTGCTCTTTTCACTTTGAAACTTCTTTTATGCTTTCTGGGGACATTCAGTAATAATTGGTGTTTTTTTCTGTATTTTCTGGAATTTAGTAGGTCCTTGAGATCCAGTAGCAACTTCTTGGTGAGGATTTTGTTACATATTAAACTGTTAAAAAGTGATGTAAGGCTGCAAAACCACTCTCAGAGGTGCAGTTGAAGTGTCCTACCTGGCCACATTTTTTTTCCGAGGAACACTTCCTCATTCAATGTGCAAGTTAAGAGACTCCATAAATAAAACTTTCAGTATTTTTTCTCAGTGTTTCTTTGGGCAATGCTCTTTTCCCGCTGTTTATTTTCGCTCCTGTGCCTCTGCCTCCTATCTCCAGGTCCCCGTGCTTGTTTTGTCTAGCCCTTTTCCTACTGGCCTGTTAGTATGTTCAGAAGCAGCTTTGCTGAGAAATGCATTTATTTTGCTTGGCCTACCTGGAGTTGAGCATTTACAAGCCTTCTAGTCACCAAGTTTATATGTTTCAGTAATTTGTCACATTGTCAAAAATCTCATGTCTTCTTATAGATGAGCTGACTTCCCATGCAGCACATTTGAATGGCTTAACCAAAAATTTGACAGGCACTTGTGGCTTCTAAACTGCTTTGCAAACCAGGTGCTGTGTCTGTTTGCCTTATGATTTTATGTTCACTGAAATAGAAATGAATTGTTTTGTTGTTTTTATTAAACAATTCACTTGTCACCTGCTAACTTCTGATTTTGGCACCAACATATCTAAGCAATGCAAGAAGTTTGCCACATGAGCTGTGTTTTGCTGTAGTGTTTCTCTAACTCTCCCTCATCCCTCATGCCTTTAAGTTTAGGGAGATTTTTCCTCCATGCACATTTTTCCTTCATGAACTCTTCTGTCAAATACGAGACCAATGCAGGACTCAGTTTGTAGTTTCTCAGATTGCCTGTACTGTACAAAAGCTTTTCGACTATTTGAAACAAGAGAAACTTTGATGCATTTAAGAACTTTAAAGGACATCATCTTGGGCAGATTACAGAGGAAAAAGTCAGGCATATGTCATTTTTTGGTGCTTTGTAGAAATGTTGGAGTGGGATCTTCCTAAGAGTCTGTCACAAAGTTACATTTGATTAGTAGTTCCCAAAGTTTTATTCGTTTTCTTACCTTTTTGATAGACACTGAGGAACAAGTGGTTGTGACTAGAAAAGCATAGGAGGAGTGACTTCAGCTGTGCTGCCTGCTGAAGCTGTGTTAAGAGAAACAGCCCAGGCAGGCATTGTGCTGAGATAACTGCAGCTGCATTCCACTTCAGGAAGGACAGAAATGGTGGGGCTGAGTTTGTCTGTGCAGATTAGAAGAGCACTTTGGTGGTGAACAGCTCTGCTCACCCATACTTGCAGCTGATGATCTAAAACCTGTCAGCAGCACTTTGCCATCTGGGGAGCTTTGACTGCTCAGTTCTCTCTTGCTGTAGTTATTTGGCCATTGGATGTGCAGCACAGTTGTGTTCAGCCATCCCAAAGAAAATGTCTGTGCTTTGTTCAGCCTTCTTGTAAAGGAAACCTGCGTCCAAAATTCATTACTGATAATGAGAGAACTGGGCCCTCAACTTCAGCCTAGTTTTTGCCTTTTTCCTTGACTTTTTAGGTAAGAGGAACTGTCCATAGGTCAGGTGTAAAATGTCTTTTGTATTATGTGGATGAATGGGTATTACACTGTTCACTGTACAAACTCCTTGGATTCATTTGGATATACACATGGGATTTATTATGGCTCATGTTGGTGTAGCAAGCAAGATGATTTGAAAAGAAAATACAATATTTTATTTAAATATTTACCATTTTATATCAAAGCCTGCCTAAAGGTAGTTAAAATTAGTTTATTATTATTTATAGCCTATGAAAATCTTTCCATATTCCTTCCCATTTCAGTGAAAATATTATTGTTACGTTTTTGATGTTCTGGTGTGGATTTTGTAAACAGACCATAAAGACTTTTCTTAAATGTTTTATCTAAGAGAAGGGTTATAATGGGATCTAAACTGCTTTTAGCAGCAGCAAGACAGGTAAGGAAATTTTTAATTTCCACTAGATAGTTTAGCCTTGGACAGTCATTATTTGTAAGCAGTACATAGAAAATTGGCTTAAATATATGGTATGGAAGAAAGCAGACAGTTAATATCATCTGGATGACAAGAATGTTTCTTTTCACAGTTCTGTAAATCAGATGTTTTTCTCCAATAGAGGTGGTTTTTTGTATTCTGCTTAGATGTCTGGTGAGAGAATAGTACGACCACAAAACAGTCGTAAAACACAGAAAAAAGCACGCAGTGGCAAGGGAACCTGCAATCATTGCAGGACGTTCACCAGCTTCTACCTTGATGTTGTAGCACGTGGGGAACTCTCCTGAAACCCTCTCCTGGACGTTGTAGGTGATGGCTGTGAATGTTATGCACAGCACAATCAGCCAGATGACGACGCACAAATATTTCGCGAATTTCGGCCGCCGGAATTCGTGCAGCAGGCGCCCCTGGAAGTTTCCTGGGAGAGCTGGGCAGTGCTGCGTGCCACAATTCTTGGTCAGGGTGGCATACTGGCTGAGGGCAATGGAGCACAGGATGGTGATGGTCACGTACATGCTGACCTGCATCACCAGTGCCCCCAGGTGATGGGCGATCCTGCAGGCCACCGAGCCGTAGGGCCAGCGGTGCCCGTCTGCAAAGTAGGCAGCCAGGAAGGGCATGGTGCTGCAAACCAGCAGATTGGCAATCACAAGGTTGGCCAGGTAAATGTACTGTGTCCTTCGGGTGGTGGGAGCTTTCTGTGAGAATACCCAGGCAGCCAGGATGTTCCCAAAGATTCCAGCGGGAAGGAGGCAGGAGTAGATGATGGGGAGAGCTATGGTGGTAGCGGGTGATGGCTGGAGACACGATGAATTGTTCATTTATGACAGTGTTTCTTGAGGGGTCAGAGCTGGAACACAATTGAAAAATTAATGTTTCTGTAATGTGCATCTGACATCTCTTCTTTGTTCTTATCTCAGCTGTTTGTGTCCCTGACTTTGCAGTGTTCCTTTGATGCTGTTACCTTAAGTTTGTATGAGGTTACTGTTTGGGCATTCTCTTCCACTGAAACTTCATGAAGAAAAGTTAAACCCTGAAGCTTGTATGTGCATTTAATCTAATAAAATAAATTAGGAAGCTGAAGGTTCAAGCTAGGGTCTGGCAATAACTTCTGTGATCTTGGTTTATTTCTCAGTCTTCTGGAACCTCTGTAACCTAATTTAGAAACCACTTAGAGACCAGTTAAAATTAAATAAGCAAATTAAGTGCAAAGAATTACTTTAATTGCAGAAATGCAAAAGATTATCTGTACCTCCATTTAACTACAAATTAGTCTGTATGCTGCAAGAATCTCACTATAAATATTTTTTCTGTCCTCATGTCTGTATGTGGTGTTACTTTATCACAGCTTTAATGTTAGATGTGCATTTAGCAACTCAGTCTGTGTTTTTTTAGTATATATAATGGTGGTTGAAAACTGCAGTATATTAATTTTATCCAAATTAATTTTTCAGTATTTTCTCAATTTCCAAACTGAAAATAAGAAATGAAAGCTCTATGCAATGACTGTGTGTAAAAACTGACATTTCAGTCTTGTAGTGGAGAGGTTTTTATTGTTGTATGCATACATATACATGCATGTTTTAGTGGAATCTATCCTAGCTAGCTTTTTTTTCATATCAAATCATATTGGAAAAAAATAACAGATTTTAAACTTAGAGACCGTTAATAATTTTTTTAAACAGCTGTAAGCAAATGAGCTCAGATGCTGAAGAGGATTTGGTGTCACAATGATAAAAAGCCCCCAGACACCAATTATAAAAACTGTGCTGTAGGCAGTGTTTGACAAACTTGCAAATAAAACTAACTTTCATAGTTCTTGCATTTTAGTGTACACTGAGTTCCAGATGTATCATTGAAACAAAACATTTTGAATTCTTTTATTACAATGAGTTAAAGTCACAAAGTAATTGTTGAATTTACCCATTTTAGAAGTCTAATGAAAATTTTTATGTCATTGACCAAATTCCAAAACAAAGAAGTGGTAATTTTAAGCTTACCTATACAAGCTGCAGGCACCTTCCTTTGCTGACAGGAAATATTTCTGTCTGATTTTATCTCCACTGCTGCAGTAAAAAAGATGGCACTGGAACCTGGGGAGCAGAGTTAAAAATTTCTCTCTGACATAATTAGTTTTTCAGAGTGTACACTTCCCTTTTATAATGCCAGGAGACAGGTAGGCTCTTAAAGTTCAGAAGAGATTATGTCTGTACATAAAAGGCTTTGAAATTAAGTCAGGACCAGCTCCATTAGGAAGGTAAAAAAAAAAAAGGAGATGGAGATAGCATGGAGGAGCAGCTGCAGTCCTTTAGGTACGGCACAGAAACACCTTGCATCCTTTATATAGTGCTTTCCTCTTTTGGGGCTGGAGGGGTTCTCTTTAGGACTGCCCACTTTCCCTTGTGCTGCTATATTATGCATGGAAACTCGTTCTTTCAGTAATATTTCAGCAGTTCTTCAGCTCCTCATGCTGTCTATTCCCAAAGGGCACGTGCAGTAGTGCTGTGTCCATGTCTGTCCCCAGTGAGTGACCAGATGGACACATCTCTTCTGCCTGCTCACATTATGGATTGTGTGGAAGCAATTTACAGCTGATGCATCCAGGGGTTCTGGCAGGGAAAGTGGACTCACTATCCAAGAAATGCAGTGTTTGACACGAATCAGAGGTGTACACAGGACAGTTTCCTTCCTCCACAGCATAGGTATGATCACAGATCAAACTCGGTGTAGCTCTGCAGAACTTGAGACTTTTGAGTTTTCCGCTTTTCGATACATCTGTGGTTGTAAGATAAGGCTTTTCAACACCTATAAATAAGTTCCTTTCATGAGAACAGAAGTTTGGTAAGGTTCTTGTTTTGCTAGTTTGGCTTGATGTTTAAACATGGACTGTCACAATTCACCTCAAGATTTGTTACTGTTGTTCAGTCTCATTATTACTAATTTTTTTTACTAAAATAATGGACACATAAGCTGGCCTTCTGTTCTGAATTCATAGCTGAACTCATTTACATTTATTTGATGTGCAGTATTAGTAATTAAGTTGTTATGCTGTAATTAGTTTGCATGTACTTTAATTCTCTTTCTTGTTAGATTGAATTATGCCTTGTTTTCCACTTTCGAATGTACAGTTATATTAAAAATCATTTTAACAGAGAGAGTCCTCTATTTATTGCATGTTTGATAGTTTCTTAAGTAGTGTTAGAAGTTCTTGTTGCTGTGGTGTTCTGCTGAGGTTTAGCTACAAGAATGCACGTCCTGAAAAGTTGCTGAGAGTGGTGTGAACAATTCCAGTAGCATGTTTTTTTTAAATTACTATTATTTGGTTGATTATTGACTGTTGCCTGTAGTATTTATAATTTAATGATAATAACTCACGCTGTAAGAGATAACTGCTACATTTTTTTCTGAATTACTGTGTGATGATAGATTGTTCTAATGAATTAGAGTCTGTCAGACTTTATTTTGGAATGGATGACTGAGAGCAGTAGCAAAGTAATGAGGTATTAAACTTTTTTTTAAATGCCACCTGTCCCAGGAATACAGTTGCAGTTTATTCTAAGCTGTAGCAAGCACCTTCCTTATTCTTTTAGTGGACTATTTGCATTCACCTAACTTAAAAAAAATGGTGTGTTCTATCTCAAATGTATTTGAAGATACTCAAATGGAACACGTGCATTTTTTAATGCCATTCACCCTTAAGTTCTTCATAATTATTTTTATGTGCATCATTCACCTCAATGATTTGTATTTTCTCTATTCTCAAACCATGATCACTCTTAGTTTGTACATGTACTAGATTTTATATTGCTGATAGCGTATGTTTCATTTTATCATTGTAGGTAGACGACTTGTTTTCTGGTCCTAAAAACACAAAACACAGCAAATTCCCAGTGGTGACATTCCTTGACTTCAGCAAGGCTTTAACATTGTCTCTCACAGCTGACAGAGCATCAAACTAAAGCTTCCATATGTGAACTTTCCAGTTCTGGGAATAATGTGATTTTCTCTTGTTTTTCAGTGATATAAGGTGCACTCCTCTTTCATAATGGCTATTTGTCTCCCCTCAGGAACACCAGTTTTGCAGGTTAAAGCTGTAATTACATTTAATTTCAGTGCAAAAGTGAAAGTTGATGTTGTGGTTTAACCCTGACAGGCAGATGTGCCCTCACAGGCACCCACTCACTCCCCCTCAGTGGGATGGGGAAGAGAATCAGAAGGGTAAAAGTGAGAAAACTTCTTTATGATTTTTACCTCTTCCCACTCTTGTTCTTGTGGCTGCTGTGCTGCAGAGCAGACCTCCCCTTCTGGTGCTCCCTCCTGCTTTGTCTGACACACTCTGAGCAAATGGTGCCAAAGTAGGTGGTTGTGGTTTTATCCCAGAAAGCACCTAAATCCTACACATTCCCTTACTTCCTCTCCAGTGAGCTGGGAGGGTGAATTGGTAGGGTGACAGTGGAAATCAATGGTTTGCAATGGTTTATTAAGCTTAAAGAAAAAGAAATGGGCAGAAACAAAAAAAAAATGAGTGACAGAAAGCAACCCCATCTGCCCAGTGCCCTCCTGAGAAATGGCAGCACAGCCAGGCTTCCTTCTTGGCTTTTACTGCTGAGCATGGCACCACGTGCTCTGGGATTTCCCTGGGGTCAGCTGGCCCTGCCGTGTCCCCTCCTGTGCCCTTTTGCATCCCCAGCCTCTCACTGGTGGGGTGTTCTGAGAGGCAGTGACATCCTGCTTGTTGTGCAAGTGGTGCTGAGCAATGGCTGAAGCATCTCTGAGCTATCATGAGCCCAAACCACAGCCCCTCTTGTGAAGAGCTCAGCCAAAACCACCACAAGTCTGGAACAATTTGGTACACCATTGGCTGAAATTCAAGTATGTGTTAAAACTTGAGTAAAGAAGGAAATGAGGTTTGTGCAGTTACATGGGGATGTGTGTTGAGTTAACCTTTAGGTACAGAAAGCAAAATAAATAGAATTACCTCCATGTTAAAACCCACCTGAAGACTCAGGTAATTAGAAAGCACTGGGAAGAGAAGTAAGACACACTGTTTGAGTGACTGATTCCGTGGTCATTTGACGTGCCATAGTGTGACTTCCAGCAGGTCTCCCAAGATGTTTCAGGACTGTTTGTTCTTCAGTTTTACTTTTTTGTAAGGCCTGGTATTTTAACCATCAAATTTGGGAAAACTAATTGGATAAAAAAATTATGTAAGAATTATTTTTTTTTTTTAAAGAGATACCTACTTTTGTTTTTTATTCAGTAGTAATTTCTTCCTACATGGCAGTGTTGCTTAGTTTCAGATCCCTTTCTGAGCCAGTTCATACATCTGACTTCTAAAATCTCAAAGCACTGATTTATACAGTTGAGAAAAATAAAAGTATTTTCTGATGGCTTTCTGTGGTTGTTTCTTTGTTCTGACTGCCACTCCCTTAATGCTGCACTTTGTCAAGATCATGTGGTCATTCCTGTTCCCCTCTTCTGTGCCATGCCTGCTCTTAAAGATTTTCTTACAGACCTGTTCCCTTTCAGATTTTCATTTCTGAGCTGGAGAGTTGATTCATTTAGTGCAGTTTGGATTTTCAGTGTTGAAACCCAGTACTACTGCTTCATCTTCTGAAGAGATCCGAGTCGATTTTGGCAGTACTGCTGTGACCATGAATTACAAACCTTGTAAATGAAAATTCTGATCTAACATTTAGTTCAAAGAAATTTTAGAGTTCACATTTGGTTCAAGCTGCTGTTGCTCATGTCTGTCCTCTTCTGAGTTCCCCAGCCCGCACCCTCACCCCAATCTGCTGTTCAGTATCATCAGCCAACTGCTCACAGAATAAGCATGGAAAAGAAAGAATGATGAGATAACATATATATCCTGTGAAATTATGGTTTATAAACTCCACTAGATGTACCAGAATTGATGTAACTATGTCAAACTACATTATTACATAATAAAATTGCACTGTACAAATACAAAACCAAGAGAAGCATTAATGTAATAGGATGACAAAATAATAGATAAAAGGTCATGAAATGCAATTACTGTGAGAATCAGTCAGAAATAATTGTACAAACACCTCCATTGTATGCTGGAATGTGTAAGGAAAAAGGCAGTTACCATCATGTCTTTATGAAATAACATGTTTGTGTGAATCTTTATTTTGAAGATTAAGAAACCCCCTAATTTTTTATTTTAAAAAGAAAACGAAAACAAAACAGACCATCTAGTCATTGTAATTCATTTAATGTGTTTATATCCAGTTCCATCATATCTGAATGATGTAAAATCACAACAAAATTAAACCAAGTTTATATCTAGCAGAGGTGAAGCTTTATATTTGCTTTGTTTAATCAGAGTATTATGAGTAAGTTCTGTAAAACCAGAATATTCTATGGAATTAATAAAAAGCCCCACATTCTGGCACAGATTTGGCATTAAAGGCCACATGATGCATTAGAGAAGTTACTGGTAGTCATATTAAAACTAACTTCTTTACACCTGCCTACTTGAGCAGTATTGTTTGTATGTGTCAAGATAATAAATCCTGATTTTACAGAGCTTGATATCTGGCCTCTATTTGTTTCACCTTTCTGGTCTGATGTGCCAGACATTTAAGTTGTTCATGGTTGTGTTGCTTTAGTCATCTTTATGCCAGACATCCCCCACCTTCAACTCTGTGGTCTTTGGGAAATGTTACACTTTGAAATTTGTTTGTGCCTAAATACGTAAAGCTGCGTAGTTTTAATCAGAGGATATAGCTGTAGCTATGAAACGTTGCTATTACATTGCTGTTGACGTGGCATCAGCAATTATCAAGATTATTTGGATCACATGGAAAGGAAACTCTCCTGCCTGGGAGGAATCATGCATCTGGAATGTGTGGCTTTGGAAATCTAGGGGTGGACCAGTGGCTGAGCCTGGCTGCTCTTTTTGCTCCTTTCTGTGAGTTTAAATTTGTCATATTGAAGGAAATCTCAGGAAATACCCACATCATCTCTCCTTCATTTATTTTGAATTTTCTGAAAGCGTTGCTTGCTTTTCCTCCAGTTGACCTTGACACTCATTAAAATGATGGAAATACAAGGGTCTTAGTAGGATTGAATATTTTAGTTTTGCTGCTCAATTAAACTAAGAGTGTCTTCTGTACTTAAAAATTAATTTATAGCTGTTGTATTCTTCACCTCATTTTTAAGATGCATGCTGCAAAATTCTCAAATATTTTCTTTAAAAATACATTTATAAATGTAGTTAAAATACTGATCTCTCGGAAACCTATCAAAACAGAGAAAATCTTAAAATACATAAAATCTGTAATGGCATCTAGATCTTTCAAATAGGACAGAATTTACTTTTGCAGAATTCATACATTATTTACATACACAAGCTACTAATATTAATGCATATATACAACTTTTACAGGTTCAAACCCCTACATGGAAATATCCCTAAAGAGTTAGTGTTCTAGTTTAGTCCAACACAAAATGTCTGAGAACTTCTAATTTGCTTACATGGATAAACAAGAGCGAAAAAATTCTTCTGAAAAGTTACTTCTCATTTTCACAAACAGAAGACTTCCCGTTTTTCTTAACAGGAGGAAAGAGGCAGAATTAGTAGCTGTGGAGTAGAGGATTTTGTGATCTGAAATTGGTGCCCTGGAGTGACAGAGATTGATTTAAACATTCAAATCATGGACTTCTTCCTGCAGTAGCTGGAGTGAGGAGTGGTGGTCGATAATCTCTCCTGAGCATATTGGCCAAGTTTTATGTCTGAGGTGCTCTCCAGGTTTAGGCTTGAATCTCCATGAAGTTTTCTGCATATCAGTTGCAGTACAGTCTTACGGACACTTCTGGACATGAGGAAATACATGACTGGGTCTAGGCAGCTGTTAAATGATGAAAATACGAGCATCACCTCATTGCACGTGTGAATGATCCGCATCCAGGAACAGGAGAGGGTTTGTAACTGTGTTGTGATGTAGAAAAACCGGAACATGTGATAAGGCACAAAGCAGATGGTGAAAATTATGAGAACAATGAAGGAATTTCTTGCTGTCTTGGTGTATTTTCCTGCATTGGGAAAATTTGCCCTTCTCCTCGAAACTTTCAGAAGGTTCTTGGCAATTTTCACATACGAAAGTATCAAAAGGAAAAAAACTACCCAAAAAATCACTACAATGATATAATTTAAAATTGCTTCAGTCTTCTCTGCATTCTGTTTGCGTCGGTAATGAAAGCACTTGGTAGAGTTGCTGTCCTTACTGTTAAAGAAAGTTGGTGCAACTACCACAATAAATCCTGTCAGTGCAATCACCCACACCGTGCAACAAATCTGCACGCTCCGGGCAATGGTTAACATCTTTGGGCGCTTCACAGACTTATTTATTTTGATGTAACGATCCAGACTAATGAGTCCCAGCAGTACTATGCTAATGTACATGTTCATGTAAAACAGAGTCCCCACAATCTTGCAAAGAACCTGCCCGAACATCCAGCGGTTGGTGGCATGATAGAGTATCCGGAAGGGAAGACAGAAGATCAGCAGAAGGTCTGCAGCTGCCACATTTAGCAAGTAAACTTGGATAGAATTCCTTTTCTGGTGAATGTGCAGGAAAGCAAACAGGGCTATAATATTTCCAACCAATCCAACGACAAAAATAATGGAGTAAAAAAAGATCAGAGCAAGTGACAGTGAGTTGTTGTCATCCACAGAACAGCTGGCATCACTGTGACTTTCTGAGGCATTTATGGTCAGGTTGGTTTGGTTACTCCAGAGTTCTTGCTCTCGTGGAACAATGGTTGGTAAATCAGCTGAAGTTGTAGCCATCATTTGTAAAGGGGATTTTAGCTGTTCTGCAAAGAAACAAAGAGAGATTTTAAGAATTACATCTCCATTAATGTGTCTGTTTGCTTTATTTCCTACAGTCGAATGTGATATAAACATAAAAGGCAGTAGCTGGAAGGAATAAATGCACCAAAGTATTGGTGTAGCTGAATAGAAGGAGTTTCAGCCAGGTATCATAAAATAATGTAAGTGTAGGTGATCTGCAGGCAAAAAATAACATAGAGTATTCACACAGGTAACTATTTCTGTAATTACAGCGTTATTACTGTCTTGTGTTGTTTTAAAAGTCAGCTATTTTCCTGCACACTCAAGAAATCTTTTTATCTATAAGAACAAATAATTTTTTTAAGTTCACTTTTTAGTACCAGTATTTCTAGCGCAGAAAAAATTTTAACTAAGGTGCAGGGTCAGGTAAGTGTAACCAAGTATTCTCAGTGTTGGTACAAAGTACATAGATGTGTAATAAAACAAGTTTAAATTCATCTATATTAATTTCAAATAATTCAGATCTCCCACATCTGACTCACTGGTTTTCAATTAGAAAAGCATTCATCAATTAGTATTTATTTGGCTGTGTACTGTGTTATAAGTAACCCTGCAAGACAGTATTATTGCAGTAGCTTGTCTTTAATAATCTGTACTTTCACAGAAATTTAAGTGTGGTTTCCTTTTCTTGGCTATTCACAAATCAGTATTGCACAAATAAACTACTATTAGCTGGAAATCACCGAAATGCAGTAACAGGTTGTTTTCAAGCTTCCCTTGTTTTCATGATTTTCTTTGCTTTCATTGGGTAGTTTTTAATTTCACTAAGCTTATTGCTGACCAGGAAGGTACAAAGTGAAAGATAAAAGTCAGCCTTGACCAAGGAAGGAAAACCAGAAAAGTGTGTGGTTTGGTTTGGAGAGCAGTCACATGAAGGCGTTTAGAGAGATTATTATCACTGATAAGTAATGGTAAAATTTCAGTCTTCAATTTGTTTGTCATAACAAGAAGAAATGCCATAGAAATGTTTGTTTAGGATATTTTTGTTTTACAGAGGAAAGAGGTTTTTCCCCATAATCTCACAAAATTTTCAGAAGTGGTTTTGACACTCTCAGCTTAGTTGTCTGGCAACTGTTACAGGAAAAAAAAACAAAAAATAAACCACTGTTGTAATCTTAAAATGGCTTTTATGCAAGGTCTGTGTCTAGGCCATGTAATTTGTGTGCTAGGCCTTAAAAAATGCAAATTTACATTTAATTCTAAGATACAGCACAGCAGTGAAAACGGCAACACTTCAGGTAAAATTCTTAAGAAGATCTAATGTAGTTACAGAATCTGAATTCTTGAGGGGAAAGTCTAAAATATTTTAACATCCTATGTTGTCTGACCCTACAATTGCATTAAACTGGTACTTTAGCAGTTTCACAAGCAGCTCTTCTCATACTCCCCACATGATATTGTCAGGGCAAATAATTTCAAGAAGTTGATTTCAAACTGCGATGCTTTCCAGTACATCTTGAAAACCCATCTACTGCTATGACTTCATGTAAAGTTGCTTTTCTGTGAGAATATTTGATATGGGGACTTGTATAAGCAGTGACAAGCTGAGATCAATGAGTGAGAAACTTGGATTACACTGCAGATGGATCGGAAACAAAACTTGGCTAAAGTCATGTCCCCTCTAAGCAAGCAAACGTGATTAAACCTAGGTATGCTTAGAAAAGGATTTGGAGTTCACCAACACCTCTGCAGTGAAGAGTAGAGCTTAAGTAGAAAAGAAGCCACTTACCATTGATATGTTGAGAAGTTGTGCTTGTTCTCAAAACCACTGGTGAAGACAGGGAGGAGAAACGTGCAGCTCCTCTTGTTAGAAAGCTACAGCAGCGGTGAGCTCCAGCTGACTCGCACAATTGTCAACAAGGGGAAGTTTTAGCTGGTGTTGCAACTGGTTTGCTTTGGTTTTTTTAAAGGCATTTTCAGCCCAGTTCATTTGGGCTCTGCTGAGAGAGGCTCTGTAATGAATTTTTTCTCAATTTTGCTCTGAATTTGGAGATTCGAGTTTTTTTTTCTCAGAGACCTTATTTCTGGTGGGCAGTGCCGGTGGTTTTTTGGGTGAGAATTGTGTTGGTACATTCTGCCATCTCTTTAATACTTCAGGGAAATAGTGTCACTTTTCCCAGCACAGGGTAAAGATAAATCAGCACCACAGTGCAGTGGTACATTTTGTTAACATTTGTATTGTCCTCCCATCTACCTTTCTCCTTGCCTGGGATGAGAATTTTTGTTCTTTCTCACTCAAAATGACAAGAGAGGAGGATGTGAACGTGCCCAAAGTGTGCAGCTTAACCACTTCACTGAGGCAGAAGTGAAATACAGTGTGCAGCAATAATACCACCTGATAGTACACTTTCAAGTGGGTCATAAGGAATTGAAAACTGCATTTATACATTGGAAATTTAAGAGTGCATTCTAGAAGACCTGATATGACAAGGCCTACATTTAATTAAGATCTCAGGAACTTTGTCTTGAAGACCTTTGTTCTCATGTAATTTAAACTTCTAGAAAAAGACGTGGATGGTTGGAGATGATCACTTCACAGTCACACTGAACTTCTGGTAGCTCCTGTGCACTCTTCTGGGTTCTTAGTTTTGCAGTCTAAGCAGTAATGCATCCTTGGGAAGTAGGATACAAATTTGAGGTTCTTCATTTTAAATAATACAGTATTGAAAAGAGGTTTTGCGTAAACACAGGAGGTTCTAAATTAAATGCAACTGTTTGGGTATGTGTTTTTAATACCAAATTGTGTTCTGGTAGATTTTGTCTGTATGTTGCTTCTCCCCACACAGTCAGTAGCCATCCAAATTGTTGTATAATACTCTTTCATTTTTACACATTACACCTCACTCTTATATTTGGAAAATCAAAGTTATAGATGACTATGGCTGGAATCCAGTTTAGACTCCTAAAGAATATCCCTCACTGGAATATCCCAGGGATGTTCCTTTTCTTTCCTGCACTTGAGAAGTGCTGAGTGAATTCTGTGATTAAGGCTCAAAACAGTGTTTTATGTTCTCACTTTATGTTTATAAAACAGTGTTTGTTATCTGGGAAGGATAAGACCCCACAAAATGTATCATAGGATATTTCAGCTGGGGAATTTGAAGCAGTGTAAGGGTTAATGGGATGAAAGACAAAAAGGAAAGGTAATACCAGGTAACAAATTATAGACATGAGTTTTTAAATCTCCATTTTATCATGATTTCACTTTGTGTTCCATGCTGGTTCTGATTAATTCTGAAAGGCTTTTGCTATGCCTGGGACAGTAGAAGGGAAGCCAATGCAGGAAGAGATGTTCATGCCAGAGAGCAAGATAAGTGAAATTAAGAAATTGTTTTTGAAAAAACAAAATCTAACTTCTACTCATAGGTTTATGAAATTAGGTTCTAAAAATCAGATTGCATTTCTCAAACATTGTAATAACTTGTCTGGATTTTTGTCTTTTCAGCCACACTGTGTACTGCTAGCCTCAAAAGAGAATTCAGCCCCAGTAAAGCTTGGTGGCTTTGGGGTAGCAATTCAATTAGGAGAGTCTGGGCTAGTTGCTGGAGGTAAGAAATTTTCCTTCCAAGTTATTTAGTAATGTGCATGTTGTATTGTAGAATTCTGTTCTTCTGACACAGCCTGGCTTGCAAAGCAAGAGCTCAAAAATAATCTTTCACTAAAGACATGGTAAATGCACACAGCCAAGCTAAACTGGTAGTGGAATGTAATGTGCATTCACACATTGACTATTAAATCCTTGTAAATGTTACTCAACAGGAGCTCATGCTGGTTTGATCGAAATAAAACTGAAAAAACCCAAAGAATTTTCCACTTTAATACAAGCTTTGGCTTAATTCTTCCGTGCTTGGTAAAGCAAAGAAAATTAAAATGAAGCACTTGAGTAAGGACTTAGTGCAGCATTTCAGTGCTCCCCTGTTTGATAGCAATTCCTGTCAGAATGCTGTGCTGTTTAATAGCAAAATCTTACTAGTTTTCACATGTGATTCCTTTCTGTGTTTTAAAATTTCATTGTAATTATTGCATAAGACAGCAATGTCTTGATACATATGTATATTTTTGACTATGTTTTGTTTTCTGTGGATTTTATTTCCTCTAGCTGCCTTCCATATTGTTCCAGACAATAGGGTTATGCTTTAATCAGCCTGCACAGATGAAGACCCAATCAATTTTCTGGTGCTTTCATTGCCAGAGTAGGCGACCACAGCAAAACATTTTCTTAGTTTCAATTTTTTTTTCTTCAAAGTTAATAACTTCCTTCAGTACCATGCTGCTTCAAAAACTCAGATTTCCTAATTTAATCACTTAACATTCTGTGTCAATTTGACTTTTGTATGTTTTTTAAAATAAAGAGCAAATGAAATATAAACATACCAACAGCTTCCATTCCCTTCCAGATATTGCTGATACCCTGGAAATACCCAACTATCTTATTAACTAAAGACATCTTTTCTGAGAAAATACCTGTTCAGTTAAGGTGTAATAAAAAAGTAATTATTTTCTTTACTTTCCTTGTGTTACTCAAATTATCTGTACCTCAGCCAAAGGTTTTTAGAGGTAGTTTCTACACTTTCGTTTATAATCATCTCATTTTTCTTCTTTATGTTCTGCTAAACAGCTTTACCCACTTTTGTTCCAGCCACTCTTCTGGAGGTAGTCAGATGCAGTGCACTTTCAGGCTACCAGTTGTCTAGCAAAAAAACATTGAGGTTCAACTTTGAAAAAGAAATTACTGTATTTTCCCCCAAAGTTTGTCATGGCCTTCCTTTTGTGTTACTGTTCCCCATGCTGTGACCCCACTCCCTGTTCCTGTGCAGTGATCAGTGCTGAGGATTCTGTTTGCAGCTCTTAGAGAAGATCTCAAACCTCATCACTGTGATATTTATCAGTATCTTTTGCTTCTTCTACCTCAACTTCTGCTGTGTTGATCTGCCTTCACACACTTTTTTTTTTCTTTTTTCTCAGCTGACATTTCCAATTTTCAGCCTTTTCATTGGCAATTGTTGCTTTCAGCTTAAAATTCCACTCATTTTCAGGGATACCCAGAGCAATTCCACTTCATGTATATACTGTGGAAAGTGTCCTTAACAAACTCCTCTCTTTCTTCTGATCTTCCATTCCAGTCTTTAATGCACAAACTCCTCTGTTATCTGGCAATTCTTTTCCCTGCCAGAATCCTACCTGAAGACAAATTCCTAGACAGTTCCCAAAACAGAACTGGCAAGGTCTTATTTGTTCAGTTTTATCATATGTGTTATAAGAAAGCTGGATGTTTGAACTGGGCTATAAATTTCTTGCAAATCAGTGTTTCTCTGCTTATTTGTTTAAGGATGGTGTTCATATGCCCTATGGATAAGTATCATAATAGTAACAGTAATTTACAGGCACTTCTTACGTCTCAATTTTCTCATAAGTAGAAACTCTCCAAATAGAGAAGTCTAAGCAGCATCATAATCACCTGTTCATTTTCACATTGCTTTTCTGATTTCTAGAATAGAAAACATTGATTCCTCTTAGCATAGTAAATTATTTCCCTTTTAGCATGGCAGTGCCTGCATTTGGTGGTTAGTACATCAAAAAAAGAAATTCTCTAATAAATAGAATCTATGATTGCATTAAGATAATTTTACTGACTTGAAATCCGCTGTGCTTTGTTTGTGCTGGTTTTCCTACTTTAGTACACCTTGATGCACCTGAGCCTGCCAATCCCAGAATCTGTGTAGCTCCAGGAGAACAAACTAAAGGGAATTTTCTCCCGCAGTGTCTTTGAAGCCAGCCTTCAGGCTTACAGCTTTTGCGTTGTTTGGGACTGTAACATTTTTTGACTTTACAAAGGCATCTTATCAGAGCATGCATAAATTGCAGGGGAATGATTTTTGTATGAAGTTACATTAAACCCCAGGTGTTAAAATCTTTTGATACAAGTCCAAAGACACACTGGTGAAGTTTAGAAGGATTGTAACTACAGGATTCTTTCAAACAGGTGGATGGCTGTTTGAAGGAAGTGTAAGGGAACTCATGACAAGAAGCTGTGACATCATAATAGATGTCATTGATGAAAATTAGTATGGAGGAGATTTCAGGCATGACTGTATTTTATCAGCTAACAACTCATCTGAGATTATTTTTAAGAAAGTTCAATTATTAATTATTATTTACTTTATGTAAGTTAAATGAAGTACTAAAAAAAAGGACGTAGCCATAACTCATTTCTTCATAAGGCCAGAGGGTAAAATGTAAGGAAATACCCTTTGTTCATCTACATTTGCCCATAAGCTGCAATAAATGGCTAAGAATCCTGTGTTGTCATTTCAGCTACAGGGAACAGGTTTCATGAGCTACCAGTCTCTGGAGGTCTCTTCTTGCTTCAGTTCTTATGATCAGAATTGGAAAATAGTGCTTAGGGCTTCATTTGAGGTAGATACTTTTTAAAGGAAGTCTGGTAGTATACACAGGAGTTAGAGATCATCATAATTTATAAGTGAATCCCTTTATGGAACAGCACATAGTAAACAGTCTGTTGCATTGTTATGATGCAGCTGGAGTAGTGGAACCTCTGGGAAGTCAGTCACTTAATAGACTAATCTCACATTATGATTTCTGTCTCCTCCCTTGGAGGGATTTTCTTGCAGAGCATAGTATGAATTGTCATAATACTCCCTTAAATGTGACATCAGATTTGCCTGAGATCAAATATCTTAGATGCTAAATCTTGGGGGTTTTAACTAGTATATGATATAAAAGTCTGAAGGAACAAAAACCATCGAGTTCACAATTGGTATTTCCTTCTCCTAATCTACTTTATTTCTCCTGATGTCAACTAGTGCAAAAAAAGATAACTGTATAGACCTAAGTAGAATGAGGTTCTTTATCTGTGGATAGTTAACTGCCTTTCACATTTTACATTCAGCAGCAAAATGTCACAGATACCCTAGTGCTAATCCAGTCCACTATTCATTTTCATGTATTATTAGTTAGATGCCCTAGGCTGCCTCAAAATTCCATAGTATCCTAATGTAAATTATCACCTTTTTGTAAAATATCTTATGGGTTCTTAGTAGAACTACAGCACATAAATATCAAGTGCTCTTGGTTCTTTGTGAGCTGTGTTTTTAGACAAAAACAGCAAAGGGAGGCATTGCTATAAATTTCCCTCTAAATGAGACTGGAATGGGAGGAGAAGGGGGCAGAATTTTCTAAGTTCTTTATTTTTTGTTTTGTTTCATCTGTGTAAAAATGATTATAGAATGGTTTGGGTTGAAAAGGGAACCTTTAAAGTTCATCCAGTCCAACCTCCTTCTATGAGCAGAACACCTTCCACTAGATGAGGCTACCCAGAGCAACCTGATCTCAAATGTTTGCAGGAATGGAGCATCTGCCACCTCCCTGGGCAGCCTGTTCAGGGCTTCACTAAACTGGATCTTGGTTTTATAAACCCCTGGTCAGAAAATTCTTTTTAGTGTTGGAGGGTTTTTATTTCTTTTCATCTTCAGTGTCTGATTAGTGTTTCAAAGCTTTCATTTGTTTTCCAAGGAAAAGTAAAACTTTCTAAGCTGAGATCCTGCGCTAGTATTATTTCACTTAGAGGGTAGTGTTTCCACTTCTTTTTTTTACTAAAAATTGAAAGAATGTGAGTCTTTTCACAGCTTTGCCTTTAAGAGGCTTTGTTTTATTTAAAAGATACAACTGTGGTTTACTGTCTCACACATCTGGGCTGATTTGAGAGGCTAATGTGTTAAGAAATCATTTAGGTTTATTTCCTCTGTAGCAGAAAAGGCCATTGAATTAATTATAATTTGTCTCATTAACATGTGAGCTTTGTTTTGTTTGTTTTCTGGACACTCATATCCAGTTGTCCAGTCTGCTGATGCATCTTTTAAACACATTTTCTTCAGACAATCTTCTGTGCTGAAGCTGAATTACCCCTTCTTCCCCCCACCTTTTTTTTCCCCTGTTTTTTTTTTAATCTACTCATCTTCTCTGTACACCTGCTTTAAACATCTCTATTGTCTGGAGTAATGTGGAAAGGAATTAAGAGTAGTAAAGTACTGCCTTATCTGATCTGTTGTGTGTGATTCTTTGATTCCTTCCACATTATTCTGGACATCCCACTCTTTTAGAAACACCTTAATTTGTGAGCATATTTCTTATTACACTATTGTGAGAGGTCAGATGGTGATGTTTATTAGTACCTCACTTTTTTTTTTTTTCCTAAAAATTATTTGTTCCAGTTGTTTCCATATACATCGTTCAGATACTACTGCTGTTGAAAGACTCTCCTTCTGATATCTTGGTCATCAATCCCCTGCCTTAGGGATGACAAAATCTGATTGGGTCTCTGTATATACTCTTCTTCTTCTTGTGGAAAGCATAGCCCTATTGTCTGGAATAATATGGAAAGAGTCATAGAAACTAAATTATCAAAGGTAAGTCAAAATTTATCTTTAGTGCTTGTAAATTATGTCAGATTGGCAGCACCTGAAGAATGAAGCTCTCTGTTTATCCACAGGAAAAATCAGCAAAATTAGCAACTTTATAAATTTACAGGCAGCCAACATGCCTTAAAAACGGGCTGGTAAGAAAGTTTACCTCTGGAAATAAGGTATCCTTACCAGTATAACCTGGATGTACCTGTCCAGGCACAGCAAACACTTTGATGTAGGTATTTACAGTGAAGTGGATGGAGGCAGGTGTCACATTGACTACATGCCACTGTTGAGTCTTTCTATAGTGATGATTCTCATTTAATGCCACTCTAGAACAAGAGAAAAAGAACCTAAAAGCACACAGAGAATTGATTCCAGTCTTCCATATGATTTCTTCTCATATATGGGTTCAACTAAAAATCCTCTGTATG
The DNA here is from genome assembly GCA_009812075.1 of Sialia sialis. Lineage (NCBI taxonomy): Eukaryota > Metazoa > Chordata > Aves > Passeriformes > Turdidae > Sialia > Sialia sialis. The sequence goes on along the minus strand of VRYO01001681.1, from coordinate 25,348,585 downwards.
TGCATGCATGCAGTCTAGATTCAATTGAAGTGTTGTTTATCCATGCACAGTCATTTGAATATATCCATGAGTGTACTTGTATTCTGAAGAATAAAAAGCCTATGGAAGGCAGAAGTTACCTGTTTCAGAGAAAAGTGCCTTTGCTTACTGTTTTTTCTCATACTGCCTCCAAAAAAATGCAGACCTCATCTCAAAATACCAAATAAAATTCAAAAGCTTATAAAATATTTTAAAACCGAGCTGTTGAGAAGAATTCTGAAATTTTACGCTGGACACGTTTAGAAGGCAGATTTTCCACTAAATAATTTTCAGCAGAAGTGATATTTGATCTAAAGGGCATTGAATATCTATGAATTTAGGCAACTTTTCTGTCTATTGACTGTATTTATGCTGTTGCTGATATTCCTTTACACTTCTTGTAGTTGCAACATTGGAAAACTCCCCATCTGTGTAAGTTCACATGTGCACTTTGTTCATTTTGCTGAGCTAAGTGCACTTCAAAGGTGCAGCTCAGTAGTCCTTGCTCAGGTCAGTTTTTTAGAATAACTTCAAAATCATTATTTGTTCCTTTGAACCCAGTGTAGTGGTCACAAGAATATTAGCTGGCCCAGAATTTACTTTAGCCTTTCTAAGATTCCAATACATATGTACATGTATATATGCATTTTTTAATCCTGTTTGACTGGACAGTTCAGTCTCAACCAGTAAAGTTTCTGCTTCTTCTGGGTTTGCTTTTTCATGGACATAAAATTGTGATTTCCACCACCATAAGCATCCAGCTCATCCCTCTCATCTAAAGTACTGGGATCTTGTAATCAGCACTATCAAGGTTACAAAACCAAATCTGTCTCTTAATTGTTTCCACTAATTACAATCTAGCAGTGGTAAGTGGCAGAATTTCATTAACCTAGCCTAGTCTTCTTTTTAATTTCTTTTGTATATATGGAGTGCTCATTTTAAATTTTAAAAGTATTCAGGTTTAATAGCACTGATTTTTCAGTTTGCTTTTAAGTAGCATCCATTTTTCATCTGGTTTATTGCAACAGCCTGGTGTGGACTTAAACAGCCGTGTAGTGTCTCATTTCACTAAACCACTCTATTCCTTCTGCTCCACCACAAGCAGTTCAGCAAAGTGGATTTTTATTGTGTCCTGGGTTTGGGGTAGGCCAGCAAAGATGGAGTTCTTCTGCCTGTGATGGCAGAAACACCTTGAAACTTCCAGGGGAGCAGAGAGAAGATGTGTGATGATCACAGAGGGACTGGTTTTTTACCATCACCTCTCCGAGCACTTGAGCACTAAGTGAAGGTGCAACCTCACGTTCTGATGCGAGGTCACCAGATGAAGCAAAACAGGAACTTTTAAGTATCAAATAGATTTGGATCATGGGAAACAAAGACAAAAGTTAAACCACCTCCTCTCTCTTCACTCTCTCACACCTGGCTCACCTCTCAACCCCAAGTGGTTCAGGGAGGATGGGATATGGCAGTTCCCAAACTCCTCACCTGCTGGGCAGTGTCTTTCCCTTTCTTTCACACACTTTCCCTGTGACACCACTGTCCTGAGTGCTGGGCTGAGCTGTGCCCTGCAGTGATCCCATTGGAGCTGTCTGTGTCTGGCATGGGGCAGCTCCAGCCCCTCTTCAGAGACCACTCCTGCAGCCCCAGTGCCAGCGCCTTGACAACTAAATTCCTACTCTCCATCATGCTGTTGAATTGCTTTCATAGCATGTGTTGCTGCAAAATATAGTATTTACACCAGGAGAAAATGGAATTGTTTGCAAGGACATAAGATTTTCTCTAGGTTACCCTTCACTCTACTGAAATGCCCAGCAGACCTGCAGAAAATCCCAGAGCCAAACCCCAAACCTCTAAGCGTTGTTCTCACAGCACATAGTCATTTTTGTACCATGTTCACCTTTGCAATTTCTTATTGAAACCACAAAAAGTTCCTGAGCTGAGAGGGTGGCACATAATTCTTGAAAATACATATTAGATATCATTTGATATATAAGGTTCATAGTTTCATTAGCTACTTTTCCAGACAACTGTACCTTAATGCCTCTTTTAAATAACTTGTTACCCTGTGTGAGATTTTGTCTTCTGCTGATTTCTCCTGTCTGTCTTCAGAGTAATTCCTCTTCTCCATGCTTGTCAGATTTTATAACAGCAATTATAAAGCATGGTGGGCAGGCAGAATTTTCAGAGAATATACAATTTTTCATTTGTATTGTTTAAAAAGGTTTAAGTGATCTTTAGTGCCACAAAATATTTTTTTTTCTTTAACACGTAATGAAGGTTACATCTGCTCCAAAATTGCAAATGGCTTCATCTGCACCTCTCAGAAGTTCCCAGTGAGACAAACAAGACTTGGGTTAGCCAGGCTGCTCTGTGGTCTCTGATGATCTTCTCGGTTGAAGGTTTCATAGGAGTCTATGGCACACCACCAATATCACGTGAGCAGCCTAAGGCATAGAAAAATGTTCTTTGAACAGGCAAATGTTGCTGCTTATGCACAGGCATCACCCAATACAGAGCTGGAAATGGTGATGCTCTTCTTGTCACCAGTGATGGCATCCAAAGGGGAAAAAAGTGATGAAACCTTATAGATATAAACTTCCAGGCACATAAAAAAGGCCAAAAAAAAATCACAGCAACTTATGCATACTTGTAGTGTATATTTCCATTTTCCTTGTCTTCCCTGCTACCAGGAATCTAAGAAAGAGTCATCTAAGGAGGTAATTCTTTACCTCATATATGTGATCTTGAAGATTTGATTTTGAGGTTTCTCAGTCAGACTGAAATTACACCATACACCTACAAAGTGTATATGGCCCAGAAGAAGAATGTGTCATCTTTCCCCGTGTGCATCTCTGTCCAGACTAAATATCCTTCCTCCTCCCCCTGTGATGTGAGGCATGAGCTGGACTCGCAGCATCTTGGTGGTTTATTCTTTTTTAGCTCAGGAAGGAACTGCCCCTTTGCTGTCAGGTCAGCCTGGACCACAGGGACTTTTTAAGAGGCCAGCCTTGCCTGGTGATGAGGTAACATCCCTTTGGCACAGACAGATCCCCAGCATTTGTTTGGCAGAGAAATCTCCTGATAAACTGGGAATGGAAACATGTAACAGAAAGCCACATGAAGAAGTTTGACAATGGTGGTATTTTTTCTTAAGAATATGGTTAAAAAGCTGCTGTCTTTTAATCCTTTAGATGCAAAAAGACTAATTAACTGAACATGATGAGATCATATTCCTGCATTAGGTGGGATAAACAAAGGATGGTCTTTACTGAGGAAGCTACTTCCAGATAGTCCCCCTCCCAGGTGGTTGTTCCCAGTGCTGTGACTTAGCTGACTCCCATGCAGAGTGTGAGCAGGACAGGTTAATCAAGCAAGTCCTTACAAAGACAAGACTGAGTTAAACATGTGCCCTGCAAACACCTCAGATTCTGTCTTGGTTTGAAAGACAGGTAGGTGTTTGTTAAGAAAGGCAGGAGCCTCTCTTAAAATGGAAAATGTAAACTCCCTCCCTCCAAATTATTATAATTTTGAAATTAAGGCACTCTAAGGCAAAGATATGGGAATAGGAATAACAATTCTTTACTAGCAGCAATTAAAAATGCAGTAACTCAAAACACTGACTGTCAGAACATAACCTGCCACCCCTTCAGTCAGTCATAGTGTTGGTAGCAGTCCCATGAAATGGTGGCTGCATCCTCTGGCAGTGACAGATGTGGTTCTGTTGAAGCAGTTTTCCTGTGGAAGGATGCAAGCTTCCTCCTGATGTAGAAAGGCCCAGTTTTCCTCTGGAATCCAGTAGAAAAATGCTGCTCTGATGTTCCAAATCTCAGTTTTTATCTAGGTAGGAAATATTAATTACACTCAATGAAAGCACTCTGGGAAACAAATTAGCATTATCTTTTCATCTGCAGTAAGATACTGTCCTCTTCAAATAAATGAATAAAGGTTTGCTGGCATTTTGCATTTTTGTTGGCAGTTTCAGTAGAACAGCCAAGGTATGGGCAGAGCATCAGACCAAACTCTGCTCTTGCCAATTAGATGCAGCTTTTTCAAGTTACTAGTGTGGAGTAGAGTTCTACAGTATCTTTGTGTTTGCCCTCTGAATAATTCCTGTTTCAAAGATTGTCCAAGTTGATGGGTTTATTTTTATATGGCAAGTTTCACTGAAGAGTCTTAGTGCTCTTACAAGTCTCATTTCACAGTCTGCCGGCTAGAGTAGAATATTCCTCAATTTATAAAAGTAAAAGTAAAAACTAAAAAGTAAAAGTAAAAATATAAAAGTAAAAATAAAGCAAAAAGCAAAATGCTAATTTATCTCACTGCATATATATATAAACATAAACTTAAGGTAAAAACAGTGGTGTTAAAAGCTGTAAACCATGAACAAAATTTATTAAAACGGTTTTTGTTTAATGCAATGATATTCTTCATTTCCATGTTTGACACACATCACTTTGACTCAATTTTCTTTTTATTTCCATTTAGGACGTGTAGGAACACCTCACTTCATGGCTCCAGAAGTGGTAAAAAGAGAACCATATGGGAAGCCTGTAGATGTTTGGGGTTGTGGTGTGATCCTGTTTATCCTGCTAAGCGGTTGTTTGCCTTTTTATGGAACCAAGGAAAGATTATTTGAAGGCATTATTAAAGGCAAATACAAGGTAAATTCAAGCATACATGAATCCTTTTCCAGTGAGATGAACTCTGTTGGTAAAATTTCTGGAAGTTGATTTTTGTTTTTAGCATGATTTAAATTTAAAGCTTACGGAAATATGTCACACAGGAAGAGAGATTTTTCACCTCCCTGATCTGTCCTGTACCTGATGTGTTTTGTATCATTGCTAGGAATTAGATGTTACAGCCAGCCCCTAATTGTACATTGAGCCCACAGGAAGACAAGCGGTTTAGCTGTGAAGTAGAACATACTGTAACCTCAGATTTATAGACTGTTCAAGTTTTTTCATCAACTAGCACAGCTGTCGTGAAACATTCATCATCATATTGCCTTGATTTAACACAAATTGCATGTTATTTTACAAATGCAGGCAGGCATTTTTCTTCTTAGTACAGTGTGTAGTAAAGTGCAGCTGATGATTCAAAAGGAGCCACTTGCAGGCAAGGGCAGGTCAGTGCACCCAAGAGAAGCTCTCACAGCATCAGCTCACAGACCATTGTGGAGACAAATTTAAAGCTTCAGTTCACAGTTTCTGTGGGTTTGTATAATACCAGCTTTGCTGTGCTTTGGAACCAAGGTCATACATAGATGTGCATTAGCACATTACAAATGGAGACTCCCAGAGCTGTCTGACAGTCTGGTTTGTTATATCACCTAAACAGCCTGCTAAAATGTAAGTGACAGCAGTGTTACTGTACTTGGTCAGGAGCACATAATTAATTTTTTAAATTTTATAATCCAAGAAACAGCAGCATTTCTTCATGGCACTGGTTTTGGGATTGCACAGACTGACAGATGTTCCACTTTATGGAAGATTTCTTTATGGAATCTCTTAAGCAGCAGAAACCTTTGGGAAGGATACAAGTTAACTTCCCTTTTTTTAAAAAAAGTTACAGCCAGCACATTGTGTCCTCATAGTTCCTGTTCTGTTCCTGTTACCACAGTAATTTATCTATTCAGTGAAAATCATGTCAAATTTGCAATTACCTTCATTTCATTAGAACTGAAAAAGAAATTATGAATCACAGCTATAAATGTGCATTTCATAGCCAGATAACATTGCTGATTGCTCTGATTCAAAGTGATCATTTTTTGTAAAGACTGATTTTAAATAAAATGGACCTCTTTAAGTGACCAGATTATAACACTGAAAAGAGTCTGGTTATAATTTTGAATTTGCATTTTGTAAAGTTAGCTATCATCTAAATAAAACTTAGCTTCTTCATAAATTAAAGAAATACCAGAAATACCTTAAGGATATAGTCCTTTATATCACATAAAGAATTTTCTTACTTTGGTGTGGTTTTATGTCCGTCATTTTGACTGGTTGGGCATAATATGTGCAAATATGCACAAAATGAAAATCAACTGTAAATCATTCTTCACATTCTATCTCCTAAAGTTCTGCTCTGAAAGCATTGCAATTGGTATTGCCTTGTCTTTTTATGCTTTCCCAGTGGAAAGTCTTTATCTCCTGTGAAGTTGAAAGGAATTTATTGGGAAGAACCATTGTCTATAGCACCTTAAGGGCGGGACCATATTAGTTCACAATAGGCATTCTCTTACTCCCTTCTTACTCAGATCACTGGCATGAAATTGTGGGTTAAAACAGATAGATTCTCATGCCATGCATTGATGTCAGGAGTAGATTTAATTTCTGCATTTATCATATGCGTAATTAACAGTCAAACAGAGCTTAATTGTTTTTTATCTAGTGGATGGTCACTTTTATCTGAGCAGAATGTAGAATAGGTAGAAATTATTCTGTGATTATCACATAATACTAAGGACATGTCAGGGTTTATGTTTTCAATTTTTGTACCATTTCAGTAGCAGCTACTGTTCAATTTTTACAAGTCACTAAAAACTTTGAAATTTTCTTTTACATTTGTTACATGGAAAGGTTTGCAAGCACCAACCACTGTTAAATCTCTGCAATTTACATAAACACTAGGTTCTTTTCTACATTCTTATCACTAATTTTTTTTTTTTCTTGCCTGTAATCAGATGAATCCTAGGCAATGGAGCCATATTTCTGAAAGTGCCAAAGATCTGGTGCGCCGCATGCTTATGCTGGATCCAGCAGAAAGGATAACAGTGTATGAAGCGCTGAATCACCCCTGGTTAAAGGTAGTAAAAGCAGCTGTTTACATGCTGATTCCCAATTTAAGGGAGAAAAGCTGTGTATTTGTTTTTCTGAGCTTTTCAAAGTGGGCATGAACTGTACAAAATGTGGGATAATGTGCTTTAAATGCTATGTAGGATTAGAGCCCAAGATTTTGATAATTGCCAGGCTTAAATTCTTGCTTAAGAGCAAACTCAGTTGGACATCTTCAGCAGCACCAGAGTGCAACGAGTAGGGCTGCATAGCATAAAGCTTAAAGAAGGTGTTAATGTGTCTTTCTGTGGCTCTCAAATTCCAGAGAGTTAATTTCTGATCTCCTTTTTGCTCAGTCATATCTGAACCTCTTTCCTGTTAACCATGTAGACTTGCACTCTACTGCTGTAGGTTATGCTGCTGAACTGTGCTGTTTCCTTACATTAGATTCTTGAAAATACCACACCAAAAGGGAAGGAAGTAGTGGAGTGTTGCTCCAAGGCCACTGTGACTGCATTAAATTGTATGATATCTGGTAATCAAACTGTTTTTCAGTGATGGCAGAATTTATAACACCCTTTAAGCCAGTGAAAATAGGAGCAGGAGGAAGTACACCTGTAGCTTCACAGCAGTCCATCCCTAGCCTGTGCAAAATTTGGGGTTGGAGAATGATGGGTTGTGCTACAGAATTAAAAGGTGAAAAGTTCAGAGCACTGTGTTTTCTTTGGCAGAAGGTGATGAATTCACTATTTTTCTTAGTTATCCTTTGCTTCTTTTCTATAGTGGATGTCCAGGATAGAGAGACTTCAACAGGGCACTTACTTTGAAAGGGGGCTAATCTGCTGCTGGGCTCTCTTTATGCTCTACATGAGACAAAGAGAAACCCACAAACAAAGAACCTAGGAAGAGCAGGATCATAGGCTCTTCTCCCTCCAAATAAATGGTGTAACCACCAGTGAATGGAGTCATTCTTCCACTTCTCTGCTGTCTCTTTGCTTCTGCCTCCCAAGCTGCAGAATGCTCTCTTACAAGAAGAGGTCAGGAGTGTTCACCTCTCAGAAAGGACAGTGGCTAAGGCAGCTCTTCTGAGTGTTGGGAATCTGTAGGTTCAAGCCATTCCACTCAAAAAGAGCCAAAGTTCTGTCTGTTCATCTGGGACATACATAGTGTATCAAATATCCAAGAGTATGGAAATATACACCATGTTCTGGAATCCTAGAATATCATACAAACACAGGTGATCTGTTTTTGCCTGCTTGTAATTGGATTTTTTCTTCACTTTGAGAGCATACCCACATTGACATGCCAAAGCTAGAGCTTGGCAGAAAAACTGCAATTTTTGTTGTTTGAGCAACTCAGCTAATTAGGTTTGTTAAAAAGACAATTCTGTAATGTGCAGCTTTGCACTTTTGGCATCTGTGGTCTCTTTCTGATCATGTTATTTATTGGAAGTCACATGGTTTGGTTTATGACAATTTCGTTTGCAAGCTCAGGCTAGCCATTCTACCACTCAGTCCTCTCATTTTTGCCTACAATAAACTACCTTCTCTGCTGACTCAGAACTTTCTAAACCATTTATAGATAGGAGCAAATACAGCATGAGACAGAGACGTGTAGTGCCATAGGGAGACTGCTGTGGTTTCACTCTGATTCAGGAAAAGCATGTGATAAACACATTAAATTAATGATTTTATGTAACTTCAGAGAGAAAAGGTAGGTGGCTGCAAGTTTTGTCCCTTGTGTCACTGCAGTTGTTCATTGGCACATTTTTCATCTGCACTTGAATGGAGAATTGTTGCTGTACCATCCCCTGGCTGGCATTGGATTGGCACTTCCTGCCCTGTTGGACATGTGCCTCACCTCCCAAATTTACCTGAAATATCCAGCACTCTGTAAGAGTGCTTGAACATGTTGTTTCACTGAGGTTTGTGAATTCCAAAAAGCAGAAATACTTTCTGCTTGCCAATTTCAAAGTCCAATGCTAGACACAGACTGACAGCATAACAGTAAAAAAAAAAAAAATGGTGTCTTATTACTAGGTGGGAAACAATTACAAAAAGAAAATATCCTTGCCCCAAGTTAAGAATTCTGTCAACTTTAATTCTTCTTAATTTCTCGAAGCTTTCTTTAAGTTGCAACAAATCCTCATTCTCCTGAGGATATTTATGAGCTGGTACTTCTCTTGTTTGATTTCTTAGTGTCAAGAGGATATTAAAAGCTTGTATTTAATTTTCTTTTGGTTTGTTTTTTGTGGGTTTTTTTAAGGAGAGAGATCGCTATGCATACAAGATTCATCTTCCAGAAACAGTAGAGCAATTGAGAAAATTCAATGCAAGACGAAAACTAAAGGTAAACTGAATGTAGTGTTAAAACAATATAATTACACTGCTCCAGTTCTGTGTGCTACTTGATTCATTTAAAAAGTGCTAAGAGAAATCTATGCTTTAAAATTGGCATAAAATAAAAAGACGCAACAATGTTGATGTTTATTGCAATGATGTCTTAGAAAGGCTGATTGTCCTTTCTTTCTTAATGCATAGTTTCAAAATTCAGTGCAAATTGTCTGATATCAACCAAGGTGTATGTGAGTTGTATATGTGTATGAGGTCTTCATCTTCAGTCAGTTCAGTAATTCTGTGTAATACAAATTGCTGGAGAGAATCATGCAATCATTTCTGTTATAATTGCCTTACATTTATACTAAAAGGAATGTAGTAATTTTAATGTCTTTGTTGAAGAAGAGCAAATTCATATTCTTTAGTTTATCTGATTTATGTTTAAGTACATACTAGTTTATTTCTTAGCCATATTGAAAAGAATGTTTACATCTTAGCCCAAAACAACATGATTTTCCTTCTGTTCCTGTCATGGAATGTTTAACAGAAATATTTCTGAATTCGTAAAAGGTTCAGAAAATTATGACAGAAACGTGGAGCATTACAGTTCATGGGCTGTTTTACAATTTGTCATAAAACTCAGAATCAGGTGTTCACATTGAGCTGCTGCTTTGCTGATGATGAGAATGCGCAGTTGGCACAGTTCATGAACTGCTCTTTCTCTTAGGTGGTTTGTATGCCCAGGCAATACTTCCATTAAAATACTACCTAGTACATATAGAATATCACCTGATTACTGTTCTAGGTGAAATTTCAGATATTTCCTAGATTCCTTCCTGGGGAGGCCATTATATTTATTTTTCTGATGTTTTATACCTTCATTATTTTTTATGCCATTTTATCCAAAGCACTGTTCTGCAGTATGTTTCATGAAATTTGTCCATACTGCTGTAACTGTGAGGCATTAAAACCTGACTGGTTAACATGTAATTTACTTGAACAAGTAAATACATGTCAGAGCAAGTAACCATTTTTCTGAGTTCGTAAATTCCCCTGCAATGCTCATTCTGGGCCTCTGCAATTGTCTATATAACTGTGTTATTTTTATATTGATGCACTATGGGTGTCAAAATATTCTAGTGCTGTCAGCAAATTATGACAATTTCTAAAATAAAAACATTGTGTTTTGCTTTAAAGAGTCAATTTTTATTCCTGCTAATCCACTCAGTCTAGGTGAGAGGAAAAGACAAAGAGTTTATTTTGTTTATATTGTATACTACAATATGAATTTATGCTTTATTATTTCAAAATACAATTACATAAAGAACTATTCTGATAAAGCCCTTGCAAAGAACATTTTTGCTGTTTATTAGTGTATGACCAGCTCTTCTGTTAGACACAGTCACTAATGAAAGGGAGGTAGAGCTGATGACTAGAAAATGTATTTGCTGTTCACCAAAAAGGTCAACAAGAGACCTCAGCAGATTGAGTAATCCAAAGTGTCTGGAAATGTTTCATTATCCTTCTTTGTGTAATTGAGACTGTGTGGGTATTTTTATTCAGGGGGCAGTACTAGCAGCTGTGTCAAGCCACAAATTCAACTCCTTCTATGGTGACCCCCCTGAAGAACTGCCAGACTTCTCTGAAGACCCCACCTCCTCAGGTATTTTAACCTGTGTAAAGTGTATTTACTGCAGTCAGCATGTCTTAGGTCTGTACTGAGCAGAGTACCATGTATTTACTAATTTCTTGACATTCCATAAAATTGAGTATTGACTTAACATTTACATGTGAAAGGATAAATAATTTTCAGTCCCAGTGGCATTCACAGCTTGCAAAAACAAAGAGAACATCTCAGCCGTTTTGAGCTCCTACAGAGATTGTGTCTGATTTTTCTATTTTTTCTTGTATGTACACAAATAACATTTTAATCTCACATTTCTCTTTATATGACTTGAGTATGAAAGCTTATTGAAATTTTGTCTTGAATTCTTAGGCAGGAGCAAAGCTCTAATACTTTACGAGTAGTTATTTATATAAGAAGCCATTATGTACCAAAGTTTCCTGACCTCCTGGTTTAGAGAATAACAATGTGATTAAGATGTGTCCTGTTTAAAGCACACTGGACAGTATTTCTGACCCCCAAATCTTCAGAGGGAGACAATACATGTACTCAGGGACTTCCCAGCATACCACAAAAGGGAAGATAATACTTGTGCTGTGATCTAGCCCTTGGATGGGACATTGACCTTACCCAAGCAATCCTTTTATCCATAGCCCATATTCAGAAATTTAAATAACCTGTCAGTCCCTAAACTAACACAGCCCTGTCTTAGTTATGTATCTTAATTTTGACATGGCATTGCTCAAAATATTTGCAGTGCAAAAGTCTGGGTTGGTCTGTCTGATCTAAAATTAGGATTTTGGATCAATTTATATCAACCTCTAAGAAAAACTTAAGACTAAAAGGACTGTCTTGAATTTTTCTAAACAGTGGCAGAATATTTTAGCTATATACTGACTTTTCTAGAAGACATTTCAGGAATTTAATTGTGTCTTGATCTGCTCTGTGATATTTCTCTGTCCAAATGTTTTTGTAGCTGGGAGAATTATGTGTAGACTGCATATATTCATTATTTATTTCCTTCTATTTCATATAAGCAAGTAATTATTATAAATTATTTCAATATCATTAATACAAGAATTATATGCCACATAAGCAACTTTTCTTGGTTGAAACTCTCCAGTTCCACTTCTTGGAATCCAAGCTTGAGCACTAAAACTAAAAATTGCTTTGTCTTTAGACATGAACACTGTTCATAATTCCCATAGGAATGAATGAGAATCTCAGGTCCTTTATTGCAAATGGGTAATCAAAGCCTCATGGCTTAAGTTCAGCCAGACAGCTTTTGGATAATTGTACTTTCAGATAAGGATCCACCTGTTCTTTTAAAGAAAGAATAAGTCAGTTTTACTTCACCTAGAACTACTTGCAGTGCCTTAATTTTTGTTTCCATCTACTTCCCCCATTTCAGTGGTGAATGGCCACCAGCACAACTGGCAAAGGCAGCTTTCCTAATCTGGAAACAGCAGTTCTGCTTTCCAGTTTCAGTCTCACATCAACAGGACATGTGTCTTCCTCAGAGTGATGTAATTGCAGATATCGCTATACAGGAAAGTTCCAAGTTCTATTTTTTTCTGCTCACAGAATACTTGAAGCCAGCGCACATGTGAATTGAACAGAGTATCTGTGTTGGATCCATTGTTAGCTTGTGTTCAAGTCTGAAACAACTGAAACAAAAGCTTGGAACTCTGAGGAAAGCAAAATTCTTCTCTAACCTGACATTGTTGATTAGAATGATGGGGGATCACAGTGATCAGGAAACCATGCTAAGTGGGAAGTTTTCATTATGTTTAATATTTGTTCAATATTTAATATTGAACACTGAGCTTTGCAAGAAAAGACTCCACAACTCTTTCAGCTTCTGAAATTCCTAGATACAGAAATCTGTTTTGTTTCTACTTCAGAAGTACATCAATAATATTTTCAACTATTTCTAGCTTGTAGGATGGATCTTGTGATGATTCTAAACCAAACTAGTTTGGAGAAATTGAACATAAAACTCAAGAATTGCAGTAGAAACTTGATTATCTTAAAGTTATTTAAGTTTCCTTCCTAATATCTCATAATGCTATTCCAGATCATAAACTCTTAATGAAGAGCATTTAGTATTTTAGATGTGGTTGCCAGCTATTCCTCCCATATAATTTCATGAAGCTTATCACTGTAATTAAATGGTTTGTCAGAAACAGGCGAATGCAGAACTCTTGCAGAGATAAATATACAGAAATGTAGGTGGTTATTAGGTTATGCAAATTACATTTCCTGTCTTCCAGGGCTTTCCAAACACAGAAAATTTCAGTTCTCTTTTTCCCCAATTAATCTAGAGGTGTTCTTCCTCAAAGTTCAGTTTGGAAACCTGGGCTTGCTGGAACCTTGGAGAATCTTCCTGTGCTACCCAGAGTATTTTCTTGGGGTAGGAAGGCACTGCAGGCAGCAAGTCAGAAGACTTTTGTAGGTGCAGAATCACAAAAGATATTCTTGTTAGAGAGTTTTCCAGTGATAGTGAGCAAACTGCATTAGATGGGAACGAACAGAGATAAATTTTGTTTGAGGTCAACCAGGTTTTTTTTTCTGTACACATCTTCTTTTCCTTTGTACAGTGTTAACAACTCTTGGTTCCAGCCACTTGCTGACCACTGGGTGATCTGTTTCCTCTTTTGTCAGCAGCCATCCTCTGAAGAACTTGAATTAATCCTGCTGTCATTCTGTTCATAACATGGCAGAAACCAGTCTTGCTGAATTTTGAGCATGATAAAAGCTATTAAAACACTTTCAGAGTACAATGCTTCTTTATTGCTTACAGAGTGTGTTTGGTAACTTCTCCACTAAAGCCACCAAGCAGCTCAGCTGACAAACTTTCTGAAAATGGTCTTCTCTAGAATGGAAAACATTTGACTTTCAGGTTGCTTCTCTTCAGGACATTGTAAAATGTGTATTCCCCAAGGCAACAAATGTTTTGGATATTTTTAATATGCTGAAACAAACATAAATCAGAAGTTAGCAGTCAGCAGCCCTGAAGGCTAAATCTGTCATAGGAGAAAAACTGGCTCAGTAGGAAGTATTTTAAGTGGACCATGAAATCCATAAGGTGCCAGGGAAATTCACAGCATTTGCTCTCTGCTGCCCTTCCCCATCTGACTCTCCCCATTCTTGCCCAGTGCCTGGCCCTCCTACCTCCTGATTGCACATTAGCTTTAGACAGGATTTACTCTCCTTCTGTCATGTGCTGGCCACTTGTCCCCCAGCAGAGTGTACAGAAACAGTTTTTAAGTGTTTTCATAAGAGTGCCTCAGGCTGGGGAATGAGCATCACCAGTGTGAAGCTTTTAATTTTTCCTTCTTTTGCTTCTTGGGGTTTGACTTGAGAAGCTAAATTGAGGACAACTGTTTCATATGGAGTGTTAAGTAGATTCAAAATGGTTAAGTAATGGTTAGGAAAAAAATGATAAATTGAAGAGGGCTTTTTTTAACTTTACATTTCCAAAAGCTTTTTGTAGCCACATTTTCAGAACCCAGTTGGTGCTGGAGTTAAGCCAGTGGATAGTCCATAGCCTTTGAAAAACTGCACAACTGCTTTAATTAAAGCAAACCATACCTTTTGGTTACAGGATGTTACTCTGGGATCTGCTGGAATTGCTTGGTCTGTGGCACACATTTCTGAACTGTGACTAAGAGGTTTCAGAGCAGCTTTTTGCTGCAGACACTTCTGGATTCCTGTAAGGGATCTGAGCTGTGTTTTGGGGTAACCTCAGAGCAAGAGAAGAGCCTGAGTGGCCAAACATGTTCGAGCACCTGAGCAAAGCAGTGGCACTGCTGCAGTACTTCCTGCCTTCCGTGGGTGCAGAGCTCTGTGGTCACTCTGGGGGAGATAAATGCAGAGACAGAGTTCTGCACTGCACAGAAAGCAGCCACACAGAGGCTCCTTCAGTGCTTCTGCCTCGTTCGCTCCCACTGCAAGGCACTGATTCCACACACAGCCTTTGGGAAAAATGCTTTTTGGAATTTTGTCTCAGGATTGATGTGTGCAAGTTGAAATTTGCATCCTGTTCTGTTTTGTCAGACTCTGAGTTGTGGTGTCAAACAAGAAGTTTTTAACAGCATGAGATCTTGATTTTCAAAATTGATAATAATGATGGGAATAAAGCTAAACCTCTTAGTCTTTCAGAGCAAGGTCAAACAGCATAGGTACAGACGAGTTGTACGCTCACTATTTTTCAACCCGTGGAAGTGGCTGAACTCACAAGTTGAATGGTTTGTTGTTTTATGGGATTTAGAATTCATGAAATATTGTCTATACAAACCCATATTTTAAAACCCATCAGTTTCATCAACATAAGTTTAAAAAAACTCTTTTGTTATGCAAAAATTACCACTGACTTTGTAAATATTTGCAAAGGGTGTTGCGTAACATTTAAAAATACGAATGCTTGGGGAAAAGAAACCACATTCATCTTAGAATTGTTATTAATTTTTTGCTAGTATTACAAGCACAGCTGTCAGTTTTGAGATAGTGAATGTTTGTGTTTCTAATACTCCATTATTAACTTCATGATTTTTCAGCTATTGATTCTTCACTCTTAAATGTTTAAATTTATAAAAAGGGCATAAAGACACTGTTAATTAAAAGCAATAATGAAGTGTGATTGTATTTCTAAATGGTTCATATAACATTTCTCATGGAAAGTTTTAATTTCAATATAACACTGCTAAATTTTGATTATTTAAATATATTAATATGATTTTATGCATCATTTTCAGTATGTTGAATTACTTTATCATTTCGCCTCTTAAAATATTTTTATTAAAAATAATTTTTTTCCATGAGTTTTTTAAATAGTTTAACCAATGTTGGGGAAAGTCTGATATTAATAGATCTCTTAACAGTGCATCCATGTGCTGCCTTCCCAGTGCCAAGTGTTTGTTTTCCTCCTATCCCAGTCTGCCAGTGCCATTTGCTTCACACATAGAAAAACCATATTAAAAACTGGGGGGATCCTTGTCACTTTATTGAGACTATTTTGTGGCTAAATTAGTCTGCTAGGTTGCAGCTTTATAAATCGCTTGTTCTGAAATCTTCATACTGTTTGTTGTTTGTCCAAACGCTGCCTTCCTTCTAGGACTTCTAGCAGCAGAAAGTAGGTATCCCTTTGTTTTCCTTTAAGGCATAGCAGTCAGCTATGGTGTGTGTCTTTGCATGTTTAAAAAGCTGCTTTCTTTTGCTTCTCTTTGCTCTTTTCAGTTTTAATACTGCCTGTTCAAATAAAATCACATGGTATTGACTAAATCTGTCTACAGTATAATGTAGCATCAACAGTATAATTAGGGAGAAGGATGATTTCCAGGGAATTCTGAAGATTCTAATTTAGAGGCAGTATTAAAATTACCTGAGTTTTGGGGGTTTTTTTCCCAATATTTAATATTTGCAACACAACTAAACTAAAATTTAATTTTCACTTAATTAATAAAGTATACAATATTTTGATTTTGCACTTGCATTCCAAAATTGTTTTCATGGACTAACATTTTTTTCTTCCTACCACCAAACATATACTGTAATAATAGTCACATAATATATTCTTGCTCTACGCTTGCATGAATTTTCTTGATCCTTGTGTGTTGATGTGGTACCTGATCTATGCATATGCACTGTGG
Organism: Sialia sialis; assembly: GCA_009812075.1. Lineage (NCBI taxonomy): Eukaryota > Metazoa > Chordata > Aves > Passeriformes > Turdidae > Sialia > Sialia sialis. Next base: position 25,332,183 of record VRYO01001681.1, on the reverse strand, counting down.
ATATGCATACACCTGATTTCAATAACTATCCAATGTGTGTCTCCTCCATGAAGGAATGCTGTTGGCATGTAGGGAGGAGGTTCTGCTGCAAGGTAGCTGCACACTTTGTGAGAGACTGGGAGCACAAGCACTCCTAAAACCTTCACATTACACTAGGCTGAGGAGAAGGTGTGAAATTTTAGACCCTTTGATACAAACCACAAGCATTTCAAAAACAACTAATTCAGCATCTCCAAAAACAAGTTATAAAATGTGAGGTTTTCCTGCAGCATTTTAAAACTTGTAGGTTAACAGCTCTACGTGTGTCCTAGGCCAGGGCATGTCAGCAGGACATGTCTCCATGTCTTCATTTCTAAAGAGTTATGGATTTTGTGGTTGTTGTTGTCTGGTTCATTCTTTTGATTTTACAGGTTGGGAGGGAAGTTGGTTCCTTGTCTCTTATTTCCTCATCTCAGAATGTCTGTCCAGTAACATGAGCATGAAAGTTGAATGGATTTTTATATAAAAGTTTTGTGGTAGTATTATTTCTAAATAGTTGTAGGGGAAAAAAAACAAAAAAAACAACCTCATACAGAGCCTGTGCCATGATTTTTGGGTTTTTGTTTGTGCATAGAGACTTCTCTTCTGCAAACTGACTGTAAGAGTGTGCTGCTGCTGGTCAGAAGGGTTTGTTGGTTTGGATGTTTTTGCAATGAGGAGGAAAGAATCTAAGGAAGGGACAGTGAAGGGCATTCATCTATTAAAATATTTGTTTTAGTTGCCTGTGAGTGCACTTACATGTCAGCTACAGGTCTGGTGTGAAAAACAACACTTCTGCATATTTCTTTATCACCACACTATACTGGCTTCCGTCATATCCATGGCTGGTTTTTCAGTTTGTCAGCTCTGGGGAAAAAGAGTTCACAAACTGTGGGAATGTTCCAGGTGTGGAGACAGGAGAAAGTTGGAGCCATGCCTGCACTCAGTGTCCCTGTGTGTGCAGGATGAGAGGAAGTCTCTGTTCAAAATTAGCATCAGTCTCTCGCTGCCCCCTTTGTGCTCTCCTCCACCACTTCCTCTTCCCCCCATCCTTTTTTGATTCCATACATAGTACTCTCCTCTACATTCCTTCTGTTTGGAAGCACTTAATCACTTGTTTTCTTTTTTTTATTTTTCTGTCTTCCTTTATTTAGTCTCTTTCTCCCTGTTTTTCTCTCCCACACCTGCTTCCTTTAGTTTATTTTCTGACTTCTGCATGCCTTTCTCTCATTTCTTGTATTCCTCCTTAGATGTTATTATCTTCTTTAATGTAATTGTAAATCCCAATACCCTTCTATGGCACCAGCTGTCTTCTTTCTGAATTACTGCCATCTCCATAAACCTCCATCTTTCTAGTTCTCTTCCTACCCTCTTCCTGATTGTTTTATATACATACAGTGTATGTATATACAGATACTTATATTGTCACTGCCTTCTTTGCTCCCTGGTAGCATTCACAGAACTGTGTGCATGGAGGAGCTTATTGGTAAATGTATGGGGTGTCTAAACTTCACTGTTTGATATTAGTCCAAGGAGAAAGAAGTCATGAAATGCTGTTGTATAGCTCAAATTTCAGCAGGACAGAGCCTTTACTTATACACTGCTGTGTGTATGTGAAACATGTATCTCCCACCTTACTTTAAACTATATAATCACATATATACACATGTTTTGGCTGTCATCTGTTCCTGCAGAGTCAGTTGCTCTGGAATACAGTGAAAAGCAAGGAGCACCAAATCACTGGGTGAGATCAGAGGCATCTCTGATTTTTTCAGATGTTGTTTCAAGTGATGAAGAGCAGATGGTGCTCAGCTGGCTTTCTCTAAATTTGAGAAGTTACATCACTTAAAGTAATTGAAAGGTCTGCACTTAATGCCCATGCTTGTTTTTTTCATGAGATTATATCCTGTGACTTCATTTTGTGATTCTAAAATTTGATCTAAAATTTAAGAATTTCTGATCATTTTTCATCTTTCCTTGCTGGATGTGCTACCCTCAGACCTCTTCACAAACAAAGTAAGATGTAAACCCTGCCTTCTGAAATGCCTGTGCTTAAAGAGCCAGGATTATTTTTTTAATTCCATTTCCAGCAGCTGCCCATGAGAAGGCAGCCAAGAGATGAGGCTGAGAGAATTCAGCTTCTGAACTGTGATATATAGAGAAATTGCAAATGACAGCAAAGCATTGCTTAGTCATTTAAATACCACTGTAACATCTTCAAGACACAGTTACTTACATATTTATACAACATAAAGAATAGTTAAAAACCAATCAAATAAAGGTAGTTTTATCAGAATGAACAGGATTGAAATGAGTGACTGGTGTAATGAATTTTATTTTATGTGGTTCTACAAATCTAAGAGATTTAGACTTTGCCAATGTCCCTTTAATAAAAACATGCTATTATGGTTATTATAAGTTGTTCTGCAGAGTTATTTCCTGGCATAGTAATTTCAGGAGACTGGCAAAAAGGTCACAGGTTTATAGTTTTGTGTTTAAACAACATCAGGCTTCCTGAGTTCTGGGTTTTCATTACTCAGAAGCAGGTTTATGACTGACCCAAGACTTAAAAGATCATTTGTAATATTCAGTGTTAAAAAAATAAATCAAAGAGTTCTTTTGCCCGTGTCAGAATGTGTTTGCAGTCTGTGTTTTGTAGCAATATCTGAGTCTCTTTACCTAAAAACTTTATTCAGTTGTACACAGTCAGATGATGTCACATGAAAAGAAGTTCCTAATTCTATTTACTGCCTGTTACATGGGGATGTTACTGCATGTTACAGGGGAAGCCAGGTACACCTGCCTGGTGTGCTGAGAAGCCTCAAAAAAGGAAACTTGGGGGATGTTTTGTAATGGGGGACACATAACTGTTGCAGAATATTCTTGGAATAGTATTTAAAACTCTCTTTTACTCTGTTCTGGGGAGAAGTAAGCAGCTCCTCGCTGCCTTTAAATTTCAGTTTCTCTAGTAAAGCTACCAGTTCCAGACTAGAATAGCTGGATATTGTAGTAACAACACTATTTTACCAAAGCTTTGCCTGCTTCCAACCCGATGAACCAATGTCAGTAGCAACTTCAGGTGCACTGTATAAAGAGAAAATCCCAAGTTTCTGCCTCACAAAGCAAATACACGTCTCTGATAAATAATTGATTTGCCTCAGTAGGCAGAAAACTGCTCAATTCATCTCTGTCTTCTCAGAAGTAATTTGGTATCATCTTTGAGAAGACATTGCACTAACTACAAAAGCATTTTATGTGCTAGTACTGACTGCAGGAGATTGTCATAAGCATTTTGAATGTGGTTTTTCCTCTTTTTTATATATGACAGCCCACAGTTTTTAACTTTTCAGAGCTGGCAGTCCCTGGAAAACTCTGAATAGCTGCAGCCATCTTTTCCTAGGTATTCTTAGGGGAATGCAAGACAGACAAGGTTGTGTGCATGGCCCAGAGTGTCACTGCTCCTTTGGACACTGAGGTCATTTACAGGAGGACCCAGTCTTCTCACAGAACCATGTTTGGTGTGGATTTTCTTACTGTTTCTGCAGAGTTGAGTCTTCTATTTATATCACTGGAATTGCAGCCTTTCCTGTGCAATTGGATCTGTTTTTGTAGTAATTTAAGGTGCAGGGTGAGATTCATCTTGCCCAAAAGTTGGGACTAACTGGAAAATACTGGGGCAGTGAGCTGCATTTTCTAACAAAGCTTACTTTATGGAGTCTAACAAAACAAACCAACACAGCCAGTCAGGTTAGTCAACTTCCTGATTTTTCCTCCCTTAGTAATATTTATGCATCGTTCTAATTTGCATATTTCTGGATTCTGTCTAGAAATCTGCTACAGACCACGAGAAGTCTGAGACTTAACTTGTATGACTGTAATAACTCACATGAGTCCTTCCTTTATTACCTGTTCTGAGGCTAAACTGGGTGCACTTGCAATGTTGAAAAGAGGTTAAATCCTATTTCAAGAGGCTATAAGCTTTAATTATAAATATTGAGTACCTTTACACTTTCCCCAAAGGTTAGAAATTTAGCTTGAATGTGAATCTTTTTAGAAACAGGTGTGCTGTCAGTTGATTTTGTTTTATGTAGTATCTCTTCCCTGAATTTTAAACTCTTCTGAAAGGAACTTTCAGACTTTTTTAACAGATGTCTGTAACAAAGCCAGTCTAGGTGTTCACAAAAATGCCTCTACAATGGTTCTGTCACTTTTTAAGCATTAACATGCTGTCAGTATATTGCTGCTGTGCTAGTTTCTTATCCAGGTGCACATTATTTGTACATGAGTGAGGGGTATGGCAGTAGGTGAAGCATAAAGCATCAGGTAAAACTCTCATTTGGGAGATTATCAAAGTCACTGTCAGAAAGTCCCATCAAATTTCTTCAGGGCATTCTGGGAAACTTAATTTTACAGATTTCTACTCAATGTGACCATGGGTAGGAGGAAAAAAAAAAGACCAAACTCTGATTTTTTCTGAATTCCCAAATATTCAAGAGGTTTTTGATATACAAATATTGAAAAATCATAACTTTCATTTCCATTTCTAGACCCGAAGTATTGCACAAATTACATTTTGCAAAATAAATAATACTGTCAAATGAAAAATGTGGTGGTCCAGAGCATTTGGTGTTTCACAATTACAGAGTACTGCAGACCACTTTGAACACACTTCTTACTGGTTCCAGATTTGGCTCAGGTTTTGGTGATTATGTTCAACACTGAGCAGTACTAGAGACTCTTAAGATACCCAAGCCTCTGAAGTGACTCTTCTCTTAAGTTTACTTTAAATACTCCAAATACACAGAGAGGGCTTTGAACCCAGAAAAAAAAACTTTGCTTGAAAATAAAATTATTCAAACTCTGAGTGTGAAAAGAGCAGAAATAAAAGAGAATTTTAACAAATGTCCTTCTTCCAAATTGATCCTGAAAAGTCAAGCACTTTCCTTCAGACTTGGAGGTCTCTAAGTCCATCAGCCTTTAACTGATATGCTAAACATATAAGAAAACAGTGCAGTCCTTTTTGGATCCCTGGGTGGTTTTTTCCCCTTGCCTTTGGGGCTTAGCTGTGATCTCTCCATCCTCTTACCAGCAGATCCTCAGTCCTTACATTTTCTCAGGTTTCCTGCTGTGACTGGCAGAGGGTTGTGGATGGTTCCTTTCAGCTGAGCAGCCTTGTCCATTATCAAAGAGGAAGCAAATTCTTCTTTTTCAGTGCACCTGGACTCATGCACAACAACTACTAAAAGTCAGACCATTTTTTTTATTTGCTGAAAGGCACAGATTTTTAAAAGAATGTAAATTAGTAAATCAAATAGGTGTAAGTACTCAGATACACTTGATGGGAGAGAGTAAGAAGTTTTATTTCTCCTGAGACATGAGTTGTGAGTGAGGGGGATATTGTGGTTCTCAAACCTTGTTGTACAGAGAACTGTGAGAAGAATCTGAGGCTGAGGTTTGTACTAAATGTGATGCAAGAGTTTCTAGATTTCTAATCTGTTTCTCCTTCTAAGTCATGAGGTTGCAAGTCTTGTATAGTAGTTTTTGTGTATTTTGTTATGTTTATTCCAGTTTTTCAGGATTTTCAGAGAAATCAGTTAACTTCTTTCCTTGTGTGGTTAGGAGGCAGTTGTGTATATTGGTTTTTATTACATTCTAAAAATGAAGTACAAAAGGCTTTGAGTTAAGGAGGGCTGGTAAGAATTATTCATGCAATAGCAGATAGAATTGAAGAAATGCAGCAATTTTTTACATGATCTATCTTGTCAAAAAGACACAGGCAAACGTGTAAGTAAACAACATAAGCATATTGATGAGAAATTAGTGAAATAGAGAATGTGTATAATTCAGTATCCAGAATTAAGAATTTATTTATGAAAAAGCATTCAGTAGTTCACTGCCTGACCACCAGCATTGTCACAGACTCTCACTGGATGTGCTGCCTTACCAGATGCTTTTACCACAGTGGAAGAAGTGGTCCATGGATTTTGAGATAAGCCAAAGTTGGCATTCCAGGAAAGCACACAGGTGGCAGCCTGCACTGATACTCTGATTTTTAAACAAGTTGTTTCACACAGAACCACTGTGGGCTGGTTTATTGTGGATTTGTGTTGTGTTTCTTGTCCTCTCCTGCTGAGAGTTCAGCTTTTCCTCATGGACTTCCATCTTCCACCATGCCTCCCATTTCTCTTTTTTGTCTCCATAGCTCTTGCTTCTCTCTCACCCCCATGCCTTATAAAAATCATCCCCATCATCCTATGACCCAAAAAAGCAGCAAGTGTAGTAGCTGGCTACGAGATCACCAGGCAAGCAGAGCAAACAGAACAAAAACACATTACAGCCTTTTTTGTCCCCCAGAGGATTCAGCAGTCAGGTGTTTCTCCCTCTTCCCTCCTTTATCCCAATGCTGATTTTAAAAATATTTGTGAATGCATTGGTTCTTCCTGATTTTACTGATTCTTACTGATGCTTCAGAATTTTACAGTGTGTACTTGAAATTGTCCAGCAGTTTAAAAAGAGAAGTGAAGGTTGGGGTGGGAGTGGTGAGGACAGGCCAGTAATCCAAGTCACTCCATAAGACACTGTTGGAAGCAAGGCTAAAACAGAACAAAGCTGAGCTTAATAAAATCAGGTTTTAACCTCTCTCCCATTAAGCCATTTCTTATGTATAACTACATTATCTGTGAGTACTTTGGATATATGTAAAATTTATTCAGTGAGTTTTTCTGTTAAAACTCTAGCTTTTTTAAGCTCCTGTTCCAGTTGCACCAGGTGAATTGAAAGTTTCCTTTTCCAAAGTTCAGTTTACCATGAGCCTTTGCTTTATTGATTTTTTTAATTCTCTTTTTTTTTCCCCCTGTCTGTTGCCCCATAGGAGCAGTCTCACAGGTGCTGGACAGCCTGGAAGAAATTCATGCACTTACAGACTGCAGTGAAAAAGACTTAGATTTTCTTCACAGTGTTTTCCAGGATCAGCATCTTCACACGTTACTAGATGTAAGTTTTCTGTGATAAACTTTGAATGTGTTCCTGTATCTGTTTTCATTGAGTAATGTTTTGTTCTATCCTGAGCATATTACCTTTCTTGGTTTAGTTACCAAAATCAATTTCTTTAGTTGTAGAATGTAAGAATCATCCAGCACTTTATGCAAAAATACGTTTTTAGGATTGTAATATAGAGTATTTTAGAGTGTAAGTAATTAAGAGCTCGAGTTAATAGGTTTGCTTTAAAATAATTCATCGGAATAGCTTTTTTTTCTTTTAATAAGGGCTGGATTTAAAGTTTTATTTTAAATGTGAATTGCGGCTTTATAACTGTACATATTATTATTAATATTAAATGTACTGATCTTAGGCCAGTTCTGGGGATATTCTTGTAAGTGTGACTTGTTTTGTGTCAAGCACCAGGGTATGCTCATTTCTCTTTCACACTTGGACACAGTATCTGATAGGCTCAATCATCTAAAATCTGTATTGCTCTGTGGTTCTGGAGAGCTGTTACTCCATGAGGCAGCAGTGTCTTAGTGGAGTGCCAAAATACTCATTGAATGACAAATTCCAAAGCACATCATGCTGTCAGTGACTTTGTGTCTGCACAGCACTGAGGTCTAAAGTAAAAGTCAAGAAAAATAGCAGAAAAAAGACTTTCCCTGATGATTTTTTTCTGGGATATGTGAGTTTTAATGTTGAAGACAGAGGACTTGCATTTCAGGCAAGACCAGCTTTTTCTAAAGCAGTCCATGCTCTGAGAAGAAACTGAGTGGAGCCAAATGCACAGAGGCAGCTTGGCAGGTGCTGTGACACGGCAGTGGCAGGTCTAGAACAAAGCAGCAGGCACTGGGGACCAGTGCTGACAGTTCTGTGTGTTCCAAGGGCTTTCACTTTATGCCAGTCCTACTGCAGTCCTGTGGACTGGATAACCACTGTAGGGGAACAGCAGCTTTTATTTTAATGTTGTTTTAGAGTAAATGTGCTCTGGTAACAGTGTATGCTGAAAAATAAAGAATGGTATGTGGTTATAATGAGATTAATTTTAAAAATGCACTCCTGGATCAAACCAAAACACTTGGATGATGACCTTTTTAGTGCAATGTCTTAAACTCAGTGGCTCAGTGAGTATCTGACAAATCTGACAAGATGTGTGTGGTTTTTACCCAGTGAAGGAGCCATGGGGGTCAGAGTCATTCCAGCTGTCTGATCTGCAGGTAGATGATTTGTTTGTAGAGATTTGAGAGAGTTTCTGCAAAACTGTTGAATGTTCTGGTTCCTCTGTGCAGCTTTGCAGGAGCACGAGCTGAATGCAAACAGTGCCGCAGGTCCTTTGGTGTCCAGACTCTTCAAAATGTGGTGGATGATTTGTGCACTTGTTACAGTTTGATCAGTCACTTGAATTCTGTGCATTCTTGAAGTCTGAGGGATTCCAGTCCCCACATCCAGTCTGTATGGGAACACAAAGCTGCTGGCAGAGCTGCCCCTGGGGCTGGGGATCCAGAGATAGGGAGCTGGCTGCTAAGTGATGATGGCATTGCTCTGGCACAACACTGCAGTTCTAATCTTTGTTCTCTGAGAACTGTTTATGCATTTTACATCAACAGTCACTGGATAAAATTATGTGAAACACACAGGAGGAAGGGACTAGGAGCTCTTGACTTTCTGAATTGCATCTCCAACAACTCATCTTTGCAATTTGCATTTAAATATGAATCTCTTCCTCCCAATTTAAGCTCACCTAGTTTGTGTCACAGATGCTTAAATTACCTTTTATATGGCATGCTGCAATATAGAAAGGTAATCAGTTAATATGAACAAGAAATAAAAAATCTGGAGAAGAGTAGAATACCATGAGTGTAGTAAGAATCAAAGCACTTGTGTCACTCAAGCTGAAAGGTTTTAGATATTTATTACCCATTGTTGTGTTACCATATAACTTCTAGGGCTTTGGTAAACCACATGGCCTTAGTTTCAGTATTTTTCTGGACGACAGGTCTGCCAGACATTAACTCATACTTCTGCAATGATTTTGCTTTTTTCTGCTCTTGACAGTACCAGTCTGGTTCCTAGTACTTCATTCATGACCTGTTATTGCTGTAATGGTCTGCTGTAGCTTTTTAAATTAGAAAAACCAGCAGTGAATCCATACAATTTTCACATTCTTCAGTCATTCTCATAAACAGAAAGGGATGCATTTAATTGCACCATATAAAGATATCTGTGAGAACAGAATGCCATCAAAATCATTTAATGTTTTATTATGCTATGTGGGAGAAGATAGAATCTTCCCAAAGGTACTTTGATTAGAAAAAATACAAAATAAAGTTCTGAAAGAGCACAGTGTCCTGAAATATGTACTTTAAACCTGAAGCAAGTTACACACAGTATTATTTGAAAGGGTAGCTTTTTCATGTCAGTAATTTGGACATGGGAGATTGATTTCTGGTTCTGTATCAATTCCAATTCCTTTCTCAGACTTTGAAAAAATGACCAGTTGTACTTGGATGCAGTTCTGTTAGTTTATTACTCTCAGAGTATTTGGGGTTACTTCAGCCACCAGACCAAGTAGCCTATAAACCATTATATCCCACTAAGTAGGAATTTTCTATTCTGTTGCAAAGTTGTGGCTGTCACTTTGCATTAAACTACTGTTCCTCTTCTGTGGCCATTTTCCACAGTTAAATTTGTTCTCATGTTCCTACTCTTTCTCAAGAGTTATCCTTATTTTTAGATTAAGCACATGATGGCAGATCATGCCTGCTGCTGAAATACCTTATTTTGCCTCTGAATAACTTTTTTTGAAGGCCAAAAAAGAAATGACAGTCATTTTGTTAAGGGTGCAAGTTGAGTTTTTTTCAGAAATCTTCCTTCTCAGTAATTCATTAACTTGGGTGTCATGAGGACAGGCACCTCTGAAAGCCACAGGAGGCATCATCCCATCAAATGTTTTTAATTGATTAATTTGTTTAGATAAATGTCTTAAGATTCTCTTCTAATTTACTTGGTGGGCAAAGGTGTTCAAAACAAGGGGGAAAAGGTGCCAGCTACTTAGAAGGTAGTTAATATTCACTCTTAGCCAAATTGTGCAATACAGAAGCATATCCTGGTGTGGCTTTATTGAATAGTTTCATTGTATGTTTTCTTCATCATTTGACAGAATCCTGTTATTTGTGTTGAGTGCTCTATAAATTACTGCACTTTATTTACACAATTTATTATTGAAAACTTAATTGTGTTTACTGCAGACAGTAAACGGACTTCTAGAGACAACCATATAGAAATATTTACTGCCTAAAAAAATTTATTCTTTAGTGGTTGATTTTATTATTTATTTTATAAGTAAATGAGTAACTTTGGTTAGGACAGATTTTTCTTTTTTCTTGTCCTGTTAAATGTGTGATGATCAAAATTTTGGTGAATGCTATAGGACATTTCTGTGTGTCACTTAGAAATGTCTGGGTTTATGACTATATAAAGCTTTACAGACTGTTTCATTCCAGTATCCAATTTAGATGATAAAGAATGCAGTACAGTATATAAATAACTTTATGGAAAAACAGAGTTAAATTTAAGCAGTGAAAGCAGTTTTTTATTACCATGGACAGATTTTTAGAAGCCTTATCAAATGCTTGAATTAAATTCTTTCTTACTGACTTTGATGAAAGACATCCTGGGACACACTGCTGTCCTGTGTCAGCAGTACTGATAAATTAGAAAGAAGTGTGAAGAGGTTACTAATTTTGGAGGTCATGACAAAAGACTTTACTTCAATGATTATTTTTTTGGTGAATTATAGTGGGGCTTCAGGGCTGTGCTGAGTGGGGAAGTTTTACACATTAATTTTCATCTCTGTTGGTGCACCAGAGGAATTTTGCTCAGATGTAAAGGCAGGAGCTGCTGTTCTGTGCAGCTGCCTGCACTAAGGAGAGAGCAGGAATCATTCTCCTGTTGGTGGAGTGCTCTGGTCACCTCTGCAGACCCTGCTGAGCTCATTCTGAATGCAGATGTCGCTGGATTTCCAAGAGAGATTTTCACCCAGCAGGAGAACAATATCAGCTTTTGTGTGCCTGGGGCCTCTCTGCTGCCTTTGTCTGCATCTGTCTGTCCCAAGGCAGATACTGCTCTAGGCTCATGTCTTTTGGCTGTTCCTTTAAAAAGTTTGTTACATTATTTTCATAGATGGAATCCTTGAGGTAAGTATTGTTATTTTTGTGATAGAAATGTTACAAGCTTTCAAGAAAGCTTATTTTGCTTTTTGCTGACCTAACACGCAGGTATGGTTTTAACTAAATGAGGTTAAATGAATTTTGCACTGGCCATTTGTATCATACCTATGTGTGCAGCCACTTCTTTTTCAAGTTTAATTTCTATTCACAGTGAATATATTTAAGGCATACTGATTTCTCAAGAGAATTTCACTTCTGTTATCCTTTGTTGTTCATGGTAGGGTTTCACAGGAACCTGCATCTCCGCACACTTCAGAGTTTCCTTTGGATTTCTTTTGAATTCTGTCATCCAAACAGATTTGGTCCTGAAGTCCAGACTTTTAAGGAAACATATTTTCTCTTTTGCTACAATGGATGTTGTTGGAACCTCAGTTTAGCTTCTTACATGGTTGGCTAAAGCTTTCTGCTGGGTTTATTTTGATTTGTTCTGTTTACCCTCCCAGTCTGGATGTTGGCACAGTAAATTTGTAAAAGTCCTTTGTAAAAGTTGCAGTTATTCAGCAGTGTCCAGGCATGGCTGATACTGTTGTCCTCTGTTTGACAATGTTTTAAACTCTCCGTGCATTTATCTCTGATCTGCTCTTTTTTGAACAAAATTTTAAAAATTTTAATATATACTTCAGAATTTTTAAAAGGAGGAGGGAGGGGGAGCAAAACCATTTTCATTTTTCTCTTCAGGAAGCTTTCATTTGCTATTTTATTTTAAATCATTAATAGACTGGTGGAATATTTATCATATGATGTAGAAAATAAAATAAAACTAGCAGAGGTATGTGAAAAGCTTAAATATTTTCTAAGATCATCCAGTTTACTGTGTTTTGATTTGAATGAGTGACTTTCTATGTGAATCACATAGTGTGGTTGGAGTTTTTTTGGATGCACATTGGTCCTTACCCTCTTGAATACTGATTTTGTTAACACTTATAGGGGAAACACGTTTCAGTGAAACCTGAATGCTTCTCTTCTGCAAAAACAGATCACTTAGTGTCATAGATGTCTTGCTTAAAATCCCTCAGAACATGTTATGCTTAAGTGAAATAATGCTTCCATCATTTTTAAAAAACATTGTTTTGATATTTTTAATTAGACTTCTATTTCATATCTTTGTAAGACAAAAACACATGGAAAATATTTGTTTAAAAAAAAAGAAAAAAAAATCCAGAAGAAACTATGTTGGCAGGAAGGCACCTTCCTATTTGGGGAATCAAATCTGGCTTTTATCCCAGTGCAGAGTGCTGTGCTCAGCCCCAGGGAGTGGGAGGGACTGTCCCTCTCTGCTATGGGAACTCTTTTCCCAAGCAGTGCAGATGGAACAATGACCAAGCCTTAGGGAGAATTGTGAAGAATTCCTTCAGCAGGTGGGCTGGATCATCACCAGCAGTGCAGTGCATTTGTTCTCTAGCAGGTAACTTCTCTGGAAGCTCTGTCTGAAAGAACACAGAAGGCACAGGCTGTCCAGGAGTTCCTTCTGCATTATTTCATAATCACTCTCTGAAATACTTTCCATTTTCATCTTCCATCGTACCTTTGCATTTCATTTTCTCTGCTGCTGGGGATTGGTGGATCACTTTGCCACTCAGCATCATCTCATTGTTTTCTTGTTCTTCCTGTTCTTCTGCCTTACAAACTGAATAGGGGATTTATTTTATATTTAGTCTTCAGAGCAGAAAGTGTTGTTGTTCCACATTTTTATAATATAGTTCCACATTTTATAATATAGTTCCACATTTTTATTTTATTTATATAATAGTGGTAAATGAGTGGGTCTCTTAAATGTAATACAAATATGAGCCAACAGTACTTCTATATTAACTGAAAGTAATTTTTGAGAAATTTATGTATCCATCACTTTCCAACATTGCAAAATTCTGGCTCAGTTTTTATGACACCCTGAGAGTTACTTTGTTATGCTTTGCCCATTTTCTTTTTAACTAATATTCTGTCATTTTGAGTATTTTTAAGCTTGATACTGATGTGGTGAATTCTCAAGTGAAATTCAGCATGATAATGTACTTTAAATGGAAATTTTAGTGCTTAGCCCATTCTTCTTGGCCTGATGTCATCTCCCCTGTGTACAAGGTTGTCTTGTCTGTGTGCACCAACATCTCTTACTCCAAAATCCATAGACTTCTGTTTTCATGTGGAACTAAAAATTCCCATTATTTCAATGTATTTTTAAGTTACTGGGCCCTGATATTTCAAAGAACAATAGCATTGTATTCCTGACACTTGTGGAACATTTTGATATTGTCGTGGGATAAAGAGGATAAATTTCATATTTAACTTTGTACATTTTCTTCACTTCTTGTGTGTAGTTCAAGTTCCTTTTTAACCATAAGGGCTACCTATTGTGTTTGGGGTTTTTTCCTTATAAACCTTCAGATTCTTTGATTTTTTATTTCTCCAAGAGCTTGGGATCTACTCTGAGAAATGGCAAAAATAAAGAAATGCTGCAGCACCTGGGCAACAAATCTTGAATAGTGGTT